>BSBM01000289.1:12510000-13710000 GCA_027924585.1 Larix kaempferi
ATCATCACCATCATCTTCATTATCATCATCACATCATCATTATCATCATCTTCATGACAACGACAACGATGATGATGAAGATGGCGACAGTGATGATGAGGAGGAGGAGGAGGAGGAGGAGGATGGTGATGAGGATGATGATGATGATGAAGACGTTGAAGATGATGATGATGAAGATGATGAAGATGAAGATGATGGTGATGAAGATGATGATGATGATGATGATGATGATGATGACGATGAAGACGAAGATGGTGATGATGATGGTGATGATGATGATGATGATGAAGATGATGATGAATATGATGATGGAGATGACGATGATGATGATGAAGATGAAGATGATGGTGATGATAATGATGATGCTGATGATGATGATTATGATGATGATGATGATGATGATAAATAAGAGGATGATGATGATGTTTATGACGATCATCATCATCTTCATCACCATCATATTCATCTTCATCATCATCATCTTCAACGTCTTCATCATCATCATCATCCTCATCTTGATCATCATCCTCATCACCATCATCAACATCATCATCATCATCGTCTTCATTATCATCATCACATCATCATCATCGTTGTCAGCGTCATGAAGATAATGATGATGATGATGATGATGTGATGATGATAATGATGACGATGATGATGATGATGTTGATGATGAGGATGATGGTGAGGATGAGGAGGATGATGATGATGAAGATGTTGAAGACAATGATGATGAAGATGATGAAGATGGAGATGGTGGTGATGAAGATGATGAGGATGATGATGATGATACCAACACCATAATAAACACAATCAAAACTACATTTAGGATTACTAAACAAATGTGTTTTTTTTTGTGTACGTGTTAACAACGCGTGCGCGCATAAGAGCACACACACGCTTCTCATTAACAACGCGTGCGCGCATAAAAGCATGCACGAGCTTCTGTTTAAAAGCGCGCATGTGCTTTTGTTTAAAAGCGCGCACGCGCTTCTGTTTTCCATGTCATCTCGTCGATGTGGAGGCTCGGCATTGCCGAAGCAGGAGCGCGTATGCGTGTTTATAGGCACGTATGCGTGTTTGTTTTTTTTGCGTTCACGCGGTGTCATTGCGGTGTTTTTGGGTACCAGCTTCGTGCAAGTACCCATAATCATGGCGTTCATTTTGAGAACCTCATTTTGTGTTCAAAAATTTCCTTGACTTATGAATGGTTAACTTTTCAACTATTAAAATAAATGACTAATTCATTAAGTTGAAAAGTAAGCTGCCATGGAGCTCATAAAGATGGACACCAATGTGTAAAGGATCCTTTACAAAAAAATTAGAACTTAATATTAATGCAAAATTCAACGGAACCTTTAGATGCGAATGCACGTCAAATTTAGATGCTTGGCTACGAAAGGTTTGAGTGACACCGCATCCATTATTTATTCATTGTGAAGGTGATATAATCGTCACCAGAAATCAACACTCCAATTGTTTTGCTACCTGGTAACCTAAGGTGTTAAAAGTATGAAAGATAAGCAATTAATGTAATTTTTGAAATGCAAGGATTTGTATTTATCGGCTTGTCTATATTTGTTTTTTAATTCCTGAAATGTTGTATATACCCCACGCAGTTGGAGAAAAGAAAGCAAGATACGCGCAAACGTTTCAACGTAAAGATCCAGAAATGAAGTACGAAGTACCTGAACACTAAAATCTATTGCGAAAATAAATCATGTCACAGATAACACGGATATATTTTCTCTTTATCACTCAGATTTATCTTGTCATTATGAATTATTGTTCTCCCTTCTTAATCGGTTTCTATTCGCATGTTTTTCATTTATTTGATTTCTAAATATATTCTTTTTAAAAAAGTGCAAATTTTAAATCCAAGCAATCGTTTTATGGAAACAGCTGGTCAAACAAAAATTCGAAAAGCAAGGAAGCGGTCAAAGTCTTGGGAAGATAAAGATGATTAACAGAGGAGGTTACACCAGATTTCGAGCATATCTTAGCTAATGAGGAATCAACTTAAATCACTTAGTTCATCAAAGGAAAACGGAGATTGAGGATTCGACGCCTGACATCAAGGTGTAAAAACAAATCTTATTGCCTATAAAAGCAGCCGGGGTTCACTCAAGAAGCAGGGGGAAGCGCTCAACAGAGCTAGACAGATTTTTCTTTCAGAACTGAGGAGACGCTGCTGTGATTAAATCTAAATCTAAATTTAAATTTAACTCCCGATTCAAACTTATAAATATATTAAATTGTTTAATTCTCAAACAACTGGGTGTATCCCATTGGTAACAAATTGTGGTGGTCATAGGTAGGTCATGGGTCAAACCTTGTTGATCCACCCTTCCCCCATTTTTGCCAAATGTAATATTATTCAAGTTTATATATAAGTTCTTTACTATGTATAATAAGAACTACCTGTGGTATAGTGGTAAGGGTGTTGGGATAATGGGCATAAGGTGCAAGGTTCGATCCTCCCAAATCACCTAATTTTTTGAATATATATTGAATTTCATTATCATGTAAAGTGAGTTTTATACTTGCATAGATTTCAATGTATGGTGTTTTATCATTGCATAATTTTCAGTGTAGTTGTTAATCGATGGGCGCATAGATTCAGTGTAGATTTCATGGATGCATAAATTTTAGTGTGGATTTCATAGATGCATAAATTTCAGTGTATATGTTAATGCTTAACATTTTTTATATAGATTCTGAACTAGAAATGGAATATGTGCATGTGGAAGATGCTATGAGACAAACATGAGAAGAACAAAAAATACAGAACGTCGAACGTCAGAAAGCATATCACGAAAGAAAATCTAACGAAATGACAACCAAAGAACGAGAAGCATAAAGGTTTATACCACAAAACCAAAATTTATGTGGATATTGAATTTCATTATCATGTAAAGTGAGTTTTATACTTGCATAGATTTCAATGTATGGTGTTTTATCATTGCATAATTTTCAATATAGCTGTTAATTGATGGACGCATAGATTTCAGTGTAGATTTTCTAGATGCATAAATTTCAGTGTATATGCTAATGTTTGACATTTTTTGTATAGAGTCTGAACTAGAAATGGAAGATGTGCATGCGGAAGATGTTATCAGACAAACATGAGAAGAACAAAAAATACAGAACGTCGAACGTCAGAAAGCATATCAAGGAAGAAAATATAATGAAATGACAACAAAAGAACGAGAAGGATAAAGGTTTTGTACCACAAAACCAAAAGTTACGTGGATATTGAGTTTCATTATCATGTAAAGTGAGTTTTATACTTGCATAGATTTCAATGTATGGTGTTTTATCATTGCATAATTTTTAGTGTAGTTGTTTATCGATGGACGCATAGATTTCAGTGTAGATTTCATGGATGCATAAATTTTAGTGTGGATTCATAGATGCATAAATTTCAGTGTATATGTTAATGCTTGACATTTTTGGTAGAGTCTGAACTAGAAATGGAAGCATGCGGAAGATGCTATTAGAAAAACAGGAGAAGAACAAAAAATACAGAACGTCAAACGTCAGAAAGCATATCAAGGAAGAAAATCTAACAAAATGACAACAAAAGAACGAGAAGGATAAAGGTTTATACCACATAACCAAAAGTTACGTGGATATTGAATTTCATTATCATGTAAAGTGAGTTTTATACTTCCATAGATTTCAGTGTATGGTGTTTTATCATTGCATAATTTTTAGTGTAGCTATTAATCGATGGATGCATAGCTTTTTGTGTAGATTTCATGGATGCATAAATTTTAGTGTTGATTTCATGGATGCATAAATTTCATTGTATATGTTAATGCTTGACATTTTTTATATGGAACTAAACCAGAAAGGGAAGATGTGCATGCAGAAGATGCTATCAGACGAACAAGAGAAGAACAAAAAATACAGAAAGTCGAACGTCAGAAAGCATATCGAGGAATAAAATCTAACGAAATGACAGCAAAAGAAGGAGAATAAGACTTGAAACGAAAAGCAGAACAACAAAAAGAATATCGAAAAAGAAAATTGGACGAATTGACAGCAGAAGAATGAGAAGAACGAAGAAAATGAAACGTGGATTGACAAAAATAATATCGAAAAAAAAATTTAGACGAATTGACAACAGAAGAACGAGAAGAACAAATAAAACGAAATGTTGACCGACAAAGAGCATATTGAGAGAAAAAGTTGAAGCAATTGGAAGAACAAAGAAGTCAATTTTTAGAAGAACAAAGAAGTCAATTGGTAGAACAACAGAGAAATCAAAATGTACAACAACAAAGACAATATTCAACCAATATGCCCGTAGAACCAACTGTGGGAGATGCTCAACCTGTAACAGTCAGAGAGCGACGTGTTGATGACATGGACCAATTTCAAGCAGCTCCAATTACTAATATGGTCCGAGATAAGGAGATTGAAATTAACGATAATATATTGGTACCATCTGAAGAAATGTATACTAGACATCAAAAATTTCGTGAACGAATTGATCAACTAGTAGAAGTTCAAATCTGTCATGTCTGCCAGGAGTCATATGCTGGACTACAAGTACGTAATACAAGTACAGCTCCAATGTAGATTCTCATATGATCGATATGAGAAGATGTCAAATTTTAAATTTGAATTTAGTTATTCTAAAAATAGAATTCTAAATTTTGTTTAATATACTCACTTTTTAAAAAAATAGTTTAATGGCAGTACTTTAACAATATCCCAGCCTAGATCCAAATGAATAAAATAGAAGCAAGTTTGTTTGGTTTCATTTTCTGAGGAAATTTGATTCTATATAAAAATAGAATACTAATTATGTTTTTCCAAATAGAATACTGAATTTGAATTTAGTTTTTCTACAAAAATAATTGTAAATTTTGTTTAATATACTCACTTTTTAAAATAATAGTTTTAATTGTAGTGTTTTAAACTTGAATTTAGTTTTTCTAAAAATAGAATTCTAAATTTTGTTTAATACAGTCACTTTTAAAAAATAATAATTTTATTGGCGATGCTTTAAGTGGTAATTTGAATATGATATTATTGGTGTGAATGGTTTTGAATATTAATTCTAATTATTTTAAACTATAATCATTTTAACTATTTAGTTAATTTTAATTTTAATAAATTTTAATTTTTTAATAACTTTAAACTATTTTTAAATTTAATTGTTTAATATATTAAATTTTAAATTATATTAATAGTAAACATTTTAAATTATTTTAACTATTTAATATTTATATTAAATCTAAATTTAAATTTAACTCCCGATTTAAACATATAAATATATTAAATCACTTAATTCCCAAGCAACTGGGTGTATCCCATTGGTAACACATTGTGGTGGTTATAGGTAGGTCACGGGGTCAAACCCTGTTGATCCACCATTCCCCCATTTTTCGCCAAATGTAATATTATTCAAGTTTATATATAAGTTCTTTACTATGTATAATAGGAACTACTTGTGGTATAGTGGTAGGGGTGTTGGGATAATGAGCGTGAGGTCCAAGGTTCGATCCTCCCAGATGACCTAATTTTTTTGAAAATATATTGAATTTCATTATCATGCAAAGTGAGTTTTATACTTGCATAGATTTTAGCATATGGTGTTTTATCATTGCATAATTTTCAATGTAGCTGTTAATCCATGGACACATAGATTTCAATGTATATTTCATGGATGCATAAATTTTAGTGTGTATTTCATAGATGCATAAATTTCAGTGTATATGTTAATGCTTGACTTTTTTTATATAGAGTTTGAACTAGAAATGGAATATGTGCATGCGGAAGATGCTATCAGACAAACAAGAGAAGAACAAAAAATACATAACAGCGAACCTCAGAAAGCATATCAAGGAAGAAAATCTAACGAAATGACAACAAAAGAACGAGAAGGATAAAGGTTTATACCACCGAACCAATAGTTATGTAGATATTGAATTTCATTATCATGTAAAGTGAGTTTTATACTTGCATAGATTTCAATGTATGGTGTTTTATCATTGCATAATTTTCAGTGTAGCTGTTAATCGATGGACGCATAGATTTCAGTGTAGATTTCATGGATGCATAAATTTTAGTGTGGATTTCATAGATGCATAAATTTCAGTGTATATGTTAATGCTTGACATTTTTTATATAGAGTCTAAACTAGAAATAGAAGATGTGCATGTGGAAGATGCTATCAAACAAACATGAGAAGAACAAAAAATACAAAACGTCGAACGTCAGAAAGCATATCAAGAAAGAAAATCTAACGAAATGACAACAAAAGAGCGAGAAGGATAAAGTTTTATACCATAGAACCAAAAGTTATGTGGATATTGAATTTCATTATCATGTAAAGTGAGTTTTATACTTGCATAGATTTCAGTGTATTGTGTTTTATCATTGCATAGTTTTTAGTGTAGCTATTAATCGATGGATGCATAAATTTCAGTGTAGATTTCATGGATGCATAAATTTTAGTGTGGATTTCATAGATGCATAAATTTCAGTGTACATATGTTAATGCTTGACATTTGTGGTATAGAGTTTGAACTAGAAATGGAAGATGTGCATGCGGAAGATGCTATCAGACAAACAAAAGAAGAACAAAAAATACAAAACGTCGAACGTCAAAAGGCATATCAAGGAAGAAAATCTAACGAAATGACAACAAAAGAACAAGAAGGATAAATTTTTATACCACATAACCTAAATTTATGTGGATATTGAATTTCATTATCATGTAAAGTGAGTTTTATACTTGCATAGATTTCAGTGTATGGTGTTTTATCATTGCATAATTTTCAGTGTAGCTATTAATCGATGGACGCATAGATTTCAGTGTAGATTTAATGGATGCATAAATTTTAGTGTGGATTTCAAAGATGCATAAATTTCAGTGTATATGTTAATGCTTAACATTTTTTATATAAATTCTAAACTAGAAATGGAAGATGTGCATGCGGAAGATGCTATCAGACAAACAGGAGAAGAACAAAAAATACAGAACGTCGAACGTCAAAAAGCATATCAAGGAAGAAAATCTAATGAAATAACAGCACAAGAACGAGAAGAATAAAGGTTTATACCATAGAAACAAAAGGTATGTGGATATTGAATTTCATTATCATGTAAAGTGAGTTTTATACTTGCATAGATTTCAGTGTATGGTGTTTTATCATTGCATAATTTTCAGTGTAGTTGTTAATCGATGGATGCATAGATTTCAGTGTAGATTTCATGGATGCATAAATTTTAATGTTGATTTTATAGATGCATAGATTTCATTATATATGTTAATGCTTGACATTTTTTATATGGAGTCTAAACTAGAAAGGGAAGATGTGCATGCGGAAGATGCTATCAGACAAACATGAGAAGAACAAAAAGTACAAAACGTCGAACTCCAGAAAGCATATCGAGGAATAAAATCAAACGAAATGTCAGCAAAAGAACAAGAAGAAGACTTGAAATGAAAAGCAAAACAACAAAAAGAATATCGAAAAAGAAAGTTGGACGAAATGACAGCAGAAGAACGAGAAGAACAAAGAAAACGAA
Organism: Larix kaempferi; assembly: GCA_027924585.1. NCBI lineage: Eukaryota > Viridiplantae > Streptophyta > Pinopsida > Pinales > Pinaceae > Larix > Larix kaempferi. The sequence continues at coordinate 12,517,552 of BSBM01000289.1, forward strand.
ACACGGATCGACAAAAAGAATATCGAAAAAGAAATTTAGACGAATTGACAGCAGAAGAACAAGAAGAACAAATCAAATCAAATGTTGACCGACAAAGAGCATATCGAGAGAAAAAGTTGAAGCAATTGAAAGAACAAAGAAATCAATTTGTAGAACAACAAACAAATCAAAATGTAGAACAATAAAGACAATATTCAACCAATATACCCGTAGAACCAACTGTGGGAGATGCTCAACGTGTAAGGGTCAGAGAGCGATGTGTTGATGACGTGTTCCAATTTCAAGCAGCTCCAATTACTAATATGGTCTGAGATAAGGAGATTGAAATTGAGGATAATACATCGGTACCATCTGAAGAAATTTATACTAGACATCGAAAATTTCATGAACGAATCGATCAATTAGCAGAAGTTCAAATCTGTCATGTTTGCTAGGAGTCATATGTCGTAGTACAAGTATGTAATACAAGTACATCTCCAATGTAGATTCTCATATGATCGACATGAGAAGATGTCAAATTTTAAATTTGAATTTAGTTTTTCTAAAATAGAATTCTAGATTTTGTTCCCTCTCGGCGCTTGATAGAATCTAGGATTTGGATCTAGGATGGTGTATCTGACACGTAGAGACATAGTTGAGTTTCATATATGTCATATGTGTATCATTAAAAGGTGACTACATACGAGGATAGTTCCTATTGATGATCTTATTATAATAATGTTAAGTGGAGTAAATATGTTCGAATAGTATAATTATTGCATGGGATCCATTAAAGAGTGTCTGAACATGAAGGTAAGTCCCTTATACAAAAATGGGTACGGTAAATTTTGATACATCTCTTGTATGCTCCAAGTGATTATATCATTAGTTGTGGAATGAACGTTTTAATTACAAAAAGAACACTAACAGCTTGTTTGTTTATGTTTTAAGAAGAAAAATTGTATACCCCATATCCCAAATCAATACTGAGTATAATGGGTATGTTATATATATATATATAAAACGGATCACAAAAAAAGGCTCAAGGATGGGTGACTCATGCCAAAGCGCTCCCTTTTAAGGCACACATGTGGAAGAAAAATCCTAAATACCTAGCTCTTGAAAGCTACGGGGTAGACCTAACTCCTATTCACATTTATATGATGGTCAATTCACGGTCACTTTCTTCCCAACATCACATTCATTCATTTACCCTCACCTCACTTAGAGACTTGGGACTTACATGTATTAGGGGTTTAGCACATAATTAGGGTCTAATAATCACACCATGGTGAATATAAAGTTAATGGAATGTTAATTAAAGGAACATTGAATTGTTAGAAAAGTCAACTTGCTACCTTTTCCATGGGATCACTTATGTATTTGATGGTTTTCTCTTAGGTGTACATAATTGGGGATCCCCCACTAGACACATGGACATGGTCTAACACTTTATTTGATGATTATGTGGCCACCTTTGGAAAGAGAATCCTATTCTACATATATGGAGGCATTTGGATGATCCACATGGCACTTCTCTTTGAGTCATCCTCTTCTACCACTCACACATGCCCCTTTCATTGCATATGGGATTGAGCGCTCTAGGGTTTTGGAGCCCTTGGGCCTAGGGAGGACAGTTGACATGATTATATTGTGGAACACTCCCTCTTGGAAGGAGACATTAGCATCTCTTGACCATTATGGAGGTGATGTCCCACATTGGAGGAGCTTCTACTCACACATATGGCCTTTCCTACAGGGGTGTTCACCACTTTTGAGATTTATGGTTGATGGATGGAAAATGGATTATGATTTGGCACACTTGGACATGCTATTACTTGAGGTCACTACACTTTGGAGGTGTTTGTTGATCAAACCCTAGGGTTTGGACCCTTCTTCATTGATTTGATTGAATCTTGTGGAGCACTCCTATATCTAAGAGTTATTTTGTATCACTCATGTATTAGTTTACTCATTACAGTAGTGCACCCCCCTTCTCTTGGGAATTTGGTTAGTGTTTTCATATTTTGACCATGTCAAGAGAGGGATTTTATTATATTTATTGAGGAGGTTGTTTTTCTCTCTTCTTATATAAAGAGGGACTCCTCCATTGTAAATCTTCTTACAAACTTGTGGATAACTGTCTCTTTTGGCTCTTCCTTAGTTTGTGTAGTAAAATTTCATGGATGGTTGATGCTAGCACTATGAGATGGATGCTTTGTTAATGCTTGGGTTTACTCTTGGATCAACATTTGCATCTTCATTGGGATCATTTGCAAATAATACTTTTACTTAGTAAGGTTAATTGTTTGAATATGGATGAATGATGTCTTGTTGCATTTATACTATGCTTGATCAATATGTTTATGAATTAAAAATTCTAGGTTTAATTAAGCACTACAATACACGATCCTAATTTTATTATTTAATTTATTGATATATTATTTCATTATGCCCATCACTCATAAATTAATGATAAAACTGTAATACTAACATTACTATATTTGGGCCAAAATTCAGTTTTTTTGCGTCAAATAAATGTCGAAAGGCAAATTGCTAAACATGGCTTTGATTTCATTGGGATATCGTCACTTTTTTATGTTTCAATGCCAATGACACATCTCTTAAGTGATTCTAGTTGGACATTAGTAACGTCTCTTAAGAGATATGTAGTCCCCATGACAAACGTCTCTTAAGGAATGTGTATTGGGAATTTTAACATCCACTAAACATTGTTTAATGCACACCCATTAGCCGTTAAGAATTAATGATACTTCTCTTAAGAGATTTACATTCAATATTTTTCTTATACTTGCCAAATGTTAAAAAAAATTCCTTAATGGACGTTCATTAGACATTAAAATTTGATTCTACTTCCATTATGCGACATGTATTACACATGGGAATGTCACTACGTGCAACATTTGAAACATTTATTAATGTCAGTTCATTAGATGTTAAAATTTAATGGTATGTCCATTAAGCGACGTTTATTGGACATGGAAACATTGCTTAATGGATGTTCATTAGACATTAAATATTAATGATACATTTCTTAAGAGATGTACATTTGAGGACATGGATCAAGGTTCAAGGATTAGTGAAATTATTGTATATAGTGATTGCAGTTGACTAGGGGTATGTGGGTTTATAGGAGTTTGGTGTTAAGATAAATTGGGGGTCAGTAGGGATATAATGGTTAGTAATTAATAGGGTTATTGTGGGTAGGGGTTATTGCTTAAGGGTTTTGTGGGTTTATAAGGGTTTAGGGTTAAGATCGATTAGGAGTAAGGATGTTATATGGTTATGGATTAATAGGGATATGTGGCTTCGGGAGTTTGTGGGGTTATATGGTTTAAGGTTTATGGGTTAGAGGTGATGTGGGGTAGTGGTGCATGTTAGTGAATGTCATGGTTGGTCAATTCTCATGTCAAATTTGGAATCTCCTAAGTGAATAGCAATAGCCATAGTATTTTGCATGGCATATTCATTACCACTCATGTGTTGTCACAGTGCTACTTCACATGTGTTTCCAATGTTTATTTAACTATAAATCACATTAATAAAAAATATTGTGGGAAGGCATTACAGACAATCTTTTGCATCTCTAAATTGATTTGTGAGAACAACAAGATGTGTTTATTATTGGATCAATTGAGATTATTTGGAATCAATTTACAATATTCTAAGGTGCATTTGATCATGCATAGATGATGCTTTCGCATGCGTACTACAATACTATTTTCACTTTGAACTTATGTTTACCTAGACTAACTCTCACTTAAGCAATATGAAAAACTGTTGATTTATTTATGTTTTTTTTTTCATCCTAGGATAATATTAGCAACAATATATTTGGCAATATGCTTTTTTTTCCTGGGAAAAAAGCGTTATTTCATTTCATCAGTGGTGAACAAAATTACATTATGTATATGCACATCCAGTGTGTATTTCTGTGATAAAACCTAATCTGTTTTCAAGACATAATTCTTCTTCTAGAACTCTATTACAGAGCTTTTACATCATATAGTCTGTTACAAAAAAAAACTGCTTTGGCTAGCACATGATACATTTGGCTCCCAGAGCCTCAGATGTTACAAAGACGAGGTGCTCTATATAATTTCATAAAAAGATAACTTGATAGCCTGAAAAATGCTGGGAAAAAGTATAATGTACTGAAATATAAAGTAGTGTTCAAAGCTACAAAGATGAGTTTCTAAACTCATTCTATAAAGGGTTTGTGGTAGTATTCATGTTCAGTACCGTCTTGGTATTCCTTCACCTTCCAAATCCCCAAATCCAGTTGCAAGCCCACCTTTGAGGCTGTGTCTGCCTCCTGTTTGTTCTCCCTATAAACATGGTAGTAAGAAAAAATATCAAATGAGTGTTGCAACTCCCTGATGTCCAGTAGAATATTTGTTAATCTTAGGTTTCTACATTGTTGGGTCCCTTTAATCCAATTTATAAAATTCATAGAATCACCATAGATGTTGAGGTTTCGACATCCTTTTTCAACTGCAAAGATTAAGAGGAGTTTTAAAGTCATCATTTTAGCAAAGTTGTTGCCACCTTCACCCAACCCCATGTTCAATACAAAGTAGTGTGAAACAGAAAGGAAGAGCAGTGCCCCACCCCCACGGATATTATTTTGGGTTGCCCCATTGAAAAACCCCCACAGTAACGACCAATCAATCTCCACCTCTAAAACCTCCCTTTGTTTTGCAACTCTAACATGTTGTGGGAAAGCAGTTAGGATGCCACATGAGAGAGCTATACTAATCACCAGAGTACAAGCCTTCTCAGAAAAAATATAGTTATTTCGTGCCAACCAAATTCCCCAGCAAACTAATAACGGAAAGGTTTTCAAAGATTTATGGAGTGGCGCTGAGTTCCAGTTTTCCCAAGCATGCACCACCGTGTTTCCCGTCCACAAGCAATTTATGCCCGATGCCCTTGAACATTCAGTCCAAACTTCTTTAGTATAGGGGCACTGAATAAAGAGGTGATTGATTGTTTCTTCCATTGATTTACAAAGGATACACCACCCCGATCCATGTTTGTTCTTTTTCTGCAGATTGTCCCATGTTGGTACTTTGTTCTCTAGGGTGTTCCACATAAACAACCGTGTTTTTGGTGGAATCTGGAACTTCTACATTTTCTTCCACCACCAAACTGGTTCCCTGTTGATTTCATATGCACTAAGATAGACATAACCACTTTTTGGAGTGTAGTTTCCCTAAGGATCCCCTTCCCATAACAGTTCGTCGTCCCTATTCCTCAACATTACCTGAGTTCTATTGAGTTCCTGAAAATAATGAGACACAACCAATTGATCATGTTTCGGGAGGCCTAGTGAGTTCACCACTCTCCATGACTATACCCAAGGCCTCTCCTGTACTGGTTTTGTCAGCTGGGACAAAAAAGAGTAGCCCCTTTCCCTCAGGGCCGCCACTGTCTCACCCAGTAGAAGATGGTGCCCTGCACAACCAATCCACGAGTCCTCTCCGACCCTGAGACTCCTCCCATCACCAATACTCCAAACCAAGTTTGTTCCAATCACCAGGAAATAGGTGACCACCACCTTCCATATCACTGACCCCCCCACATGAGACTTCTTAGGATTCCTCACCTAGTCTTCAATAAAGTCCAGAGCAATATACTTATGGGTTACCACCTTGGTCCAAAGGCTCTCAAACTTCAAAATCCTCCACCCCCATTCTACAACCAGAGCTTTAGAAAATAAGAAGATTTTCTTCAGTCCCCACACTCCCAATGCTTTAGGTAGCGCAATCCGCTGCCACCGAACCCAAGGTGATACAAAGGTATCATCTTTCCACTCCACAAGAACAGCAAACAGATCTTCCTTGCAATATCCAAGATCCCCTTGGGAATCGAATATAAGGACACCCAGTAGACAGGAATTGCCTCCATAACAGATTTTACCAATACTAACTGACTAGCCCTCGAAAGCCATTTATGGCTCCAGACCTTGAGTCTTTTATGCAATTTTTCAAGAAGCCAATTCCAATCCTACTTCTTATAGGCATTTGGATTCAGCTGGAAGCCCAAGTATTTGAGTCCTTCATCCACAATAGAGAGTGTATAAGGAAAAACTCTAAGAAAATCTTGTATCTCTTCTACCCTTAACAAATTTATAGAAAGAGTGGACTTCCTTCCATTAACTTCCATCCCTATGGCCTTTGAGAACAGCTCCAAAATCTCACGAAGAGTTTCAACATCTCTTATAGAGCCAGTGCAGAAAATGAGTACATCATCTACAAAAAGTAAATGTGTAATGTAGAGATTGGGTGCCACTTGAATGCCCCTCAAAGTACCTTTTCTTTTGGCATCCCTAAGATCCCTGCTCAAACCGTCTGCAACCATGAGGAAAAGTAATGGGGACAATGGACAACCTTGTCTAAGACCTCTCTCTGAGTGAAAGAAGGGGGAGGCCACCCCATTGATAAGTACAGAGAAAGAAATCATTGTAATAGAGCTCATGATCCACCTGATAAAACCAATATCAAAACCCAAATGTGTGAGAAGAATACAAATATGAAGCCAACTTACTTTGTCATAGGCCCTAGAGAGATCTATTTTGAGGATAACTCTTTTAAGATTCATTGTTTTGATACTGTGCAGTCCTTCTTGGGCTACTCCAATAGCCTCATGGATCTGTCTACCTTCCAAAAAACCAAATTGTTCTCTTGAAATATGTCTGGACATGATGCCCTTCAATCTTCTAGCTATGATTTTAGACACAACCTAGTAGACATAATTGCATAGTGAGATAGGTCTAAAATAATTGAGTGAAGAAGGGTTGTTTGATTTGGGGATTAATGCAATGAAGGTTGAATTGAAACAGGCCGGATTCCTCCCTGTGAGTCTTGTGTCCTCCACCACCTGAAGTAGATCCTCCCCCAGAAAATCATACAAATCCAGGATAAATTCGATGGACCAACCATCCAGTCCCGGGCTCTTGTCTTTTTGGAAGCTATGTAGGGCTACTTTTAATTCTTCTTCGGAAATCTCTTCCATCAATGCTCGATTATTATCCTCTTCCACGAAACGAGGAAAGAGTTGAGCCACTCTGATCACCTCCGCTACTGTGGACTGATTAGTATCCCTAAAGAGTTCCTGAAAATGTTCCACCCCACCCTAGCCATCCCTTCAAATGAAGTTTGTGGCTCACCAAGAGATTTTTCTAGACTCCAGATAGTATTCACGGCTTTCCTTCCTTTTGTGTAGGCATGAAAGAATTTTGTGTTCTCATCCCCTACTTCCAACCAAGCCGCTCTGTGCTTTAGTCTCCGAGTTTCTTCTTTTTCAAGCAGAAGGATGTTTCTCCTTCCTTCCAACCTTACCAAAATTTCTTTGGACTCCTGATTTCTCAAGCCTCCTCCCTCTTCATCATAAATCTTGGAAAGATCCTCCTCAATCTGTTTAAGTTCTCTGTCCTCTATGATTCTCTTCTCATGTGCCCAGTCTTTAATAGGGCCTTTAACCCTCTTTAAATTTGTAGCAAACTGAAAGGAGGCTGAGAGATTAGCCCTAGGATTGAAAGGTACCCACAGGGAATGTACCAAGGTAAAGAAGGAATCATCTTTCGGCCAGGTTTTATTAAACTTTAGAGGACCAGGAGGTTTGGGAGGTCCAGGGTGAAGTTCAATAAAAATAGGAAAGTGGTCAAAGGCTCCCCCCGACCCCACCCATTGTCTCAAGAGAAATAATCTGTCCACCAAGTGTTCTGATACCAAGAACCGGTCCAACCTCTTTGCCACCCTGCTTTCCCTAGCTCGATTGTTTATCCAAGTAGGTTTGAGTTTTAAGGGCTCAATGTCAATGAAGTTTTTACTAGCTAGTCTCTGAGAGAAGAAACCGACCAAAGGATCAGTCCGAGCCCTAGGCCCCCAAACTTTCGACTGACCCAAAGAAAAGTTCAAATCGCCACCCAACAACATAGATTCCCCTCGGAGAAGATAATTGTTGAGTAGTGCATCCCAGAAGGGGACACAATTTAAATAAGGTCCATAAACATTAACCAAAGTAAGGAATTCTCCTAAGTCCAAATCCGAGAACGACAATCCAAGAACAGAATCCATCCCCCAAATGTTGTGAATTTTAATAGACCTGTCGTTCCAACCAATAGCCAGGCCTCCAGAACGACCTCGAACATCCATAGTTTCAAACGACCATCCACTGAACTAACTCTCCAATATCACCTTCACCACCTCCCCATTGCCCATAGTTTCTTGTAGTAAAATGATGTCCAGGCAGTCTAAAGAGACCACCCTCCTGAGTGCTGATCTTTTCTGGGGACCAGCCAAACCCCAATAATTGAAGGACATAATTTTCATCAATGACCCTTCTTTTGGGTTCGCACTGCTCTAAGTGCTCGATCAATAGTCTGTTGTTTTCCTTCCAAAAGATCCAATTTATCTTTGGAATGAGCCTTGGAGATAAGCGATTTCCTCCCCCTTCCTTTAGGTTGCATAACCTTCCATTTTCCCAAACCCCCAGAGGCTTGTTTGGTGGCAAAGTGTAGGAAGTATCCAGAATCAGTGGGTTCAGGAGGGGAAGACGTGGAGGCTTCCTCCCAAAAGGTCGGGTCTAGGTCCAGATTCAGGCAGGGAGAACCCTCCTCTAGGGAGGCAGGAGGGTGTTCGATGAGTATTGTAGTACCCACATCTGATTGGGGGGTGATTTTCATATTTTTGAGGGCCTCAACCCAATCCATCCCAGCAAGTGAAATATTATTCATAACAATTTTAATAGAAGGAGAAATGGAGGGAGGTGTAGTACCCGCAAACTATAGCCCTTGAGTAAGAAGCAGCTCAGTTGGTATGACAAATTCCTCCGCAGCTGGAACAGGAAGCTACTCTTCCTCCGAAGAAGGGTCACGCTCTTGCTCCATTCCTGTATCATCTTGTACCAACAGAGAATGGGTTGGCGAAGTAGTTCCATTCGGTGCAGTTTTATCAATCCCATCCGACCATGTGTGCTGACCACCATTCCTAGTCCCGAAGGGAAGTTTGCATTTCACTTCCAGGTGTCCATAAGCGTGACATCTCCTGCATCTAAAAGGGACATTTTCATAGTCCATATTTTGTACAATGGTATAAGGGCCCCAACTAAGCTTCATATATTCCGCAAGTCCCTCTCTGACATTCAGACTGACCAAGGTCCTTGCAACCTTCTTCTATTTTGTATAGTGAAAAGAAAGGGAAGAACCAGTCCCAGTTCAAATATATATACGTTGTGTGCAATTAAAGGAGGCACAACTTCGGAGAGCCGACTCCAATCACTGGTTATTTCTCTTTAGTCATGTATATATTGATCTTTCTGTTGAACAGGGAAGGGAGAAGCTCAACAAGTTGGGGTGATCTAACATTTCTACATTGAAATGAGAAATGCGTGGAACTTAGAGAAAGATTGAAGATAACACTACATTGAAGTGACTGTGGCTTGGAATGGTTTTATGCCTGCATTAATAAGGTAAGATTGAGTTCAACTATCTTTTAAATATTGTTATATATTGCATTGAGAAGTAATAGGGTCGGCCTTTGAGAGAGCCAAGTCTAGAATAATAATAAAAAATTAGTAAGCCTTACGTTTAGAGAAGTAGAGTCGACTTCATGCAATGTAGTATTAATATTTAATCCTTGGTCCATCTATCTATTGGTGCTCAATAGGGAATTTGCCAAACCTTTTACTGTTAATATCATTACATTTCTGTAAGTGCATAAGAGGGTCATTGCCCCTCATACTTAATGCTATCAATGGTTTGTTGGAAGAGAAGCCTCATTACAAGAGGGTCGAAAACCCCCATTCTACTTTGATATACCTTACAATTGTTTAAGTTGATAAAGGAGGTGCAACCTCACTAGGGCACCAACACCCTCCTTTTTCTAGCCATGATTTTGATTTACTTAACTCTATAGAGGAAGTGTAGGTTCGCAAGAGGACTGGAACCCTCTCCTACATTCGACTTCAAGTCTTCATTTGTTATTATTTGTTGGAGGTGAACTTTATGTTCCCGCCTGGAAACACACCTAAGGGGGGGACACGGCAGAAATATTCAAGCCATTTGGTGTGGCCTTGGGGGCAAGTCAGAGTTAAGAGTTGTCACTGGAAACTTAAATCCTTCATCTATGATTAATCCTAGCGATTCCAAGGGGGGTGGGCCTTAATAAAATAAAAATAAAAGGTTTTTAATCTACGGAAAGAGGGAAAACACAATTAATCTAGGAGTTTAGAAAGATGATGAAAAAATACTGAAAAGAAACATTTGCAATTGATTTAAGCACAACAACACATGAGATTTAAATACATTCACGACATTTTGTAGATTTGATTTAAACCATGATAACATATGATGACCAGTGTCGAGATTTTGAAAAAGGATGATGATGTGTTGTGTTGTGAAAGTATTGCAAAGTCTCGTTGTCAATTTTAAATTTATTAGTGAGTAATAGAGGATTGGGTTTATTGGAGGTTTGGCGCAACTAAACTTAACCTCTCGAATTGAGTGGTATATCGGCTCTACCAAGTGTCCAACAAGGTGAGGCATAACCTGCTTACAGTAGTCTTCTGACTCTATGGTATTCACCCATGCAACCTCCAGAGTTCTTGAATTTTATCTTATTTGGATTTTCCTATTAAGCTAGTGCTTATCTTCCTTTCTGGATGATCGATTGATCATACTAAGCTGCAGCGACCAAGAGCATACTTGGAATTTAAACGTTGGTTTATTTTATTAAACAAAATGGATTTTCTACTTGGTTAAATCTACTTCCAAGAATCTCTTTTCCAACTGAATTCTAATACTTGAGCAAGCTCTTTCTGTGGCACCATACTTCGGGAAAGCAAAGACAAAATTACTCAGGAAAAACTGGAAATTATTAAAAAAATGTGAAAAGCTAAGTCCTAAGTACACTTGCGGTACGTTGTTGAAACAAAACCAACAGGGCTAATTTTAGTTGGTTAATTTTATTAAAGCATAAATAAAACTAAACTTAAAAAAGAACAATTAAAAAAATTGAGACGATGTGAATCCCCCAAGGGGGGATGGGGTGTGGACGCTGGGTATCCCACTTATTCTCGTTTTATTTTTATTTTACAATACTTTTCAGGAACACTTGTATTCCTTTGAAACATAGGAGTAACAAGTTTACAAAAGATTCAAAGAAAATGAATCGAATTAAGAAGAGGGTTCCCAAAATGCTCCAGATGGCTCAAATCATTGAAATTTATCTACCATGCCTCTCCACCCATCCAACAAAAATATAAAAACAACAAAAAATATTAGTAGAAAAGTGGCCCAAAGCACTTTAAGAGTGACTTGGGTTGCCATCTAAAACTTGCAAAAAATCTCTAAGTTAAACTAAGAAAAAACTACTGAAAATGAACCAAGAAAACAAGCCAGAAAACTTGTTTCTTGGGATCTTTGCTTGCAATTTTAGGGCAGCAAATAAAAGACTCTTAAATCAGCGAAATATAACTTTAAACCACAAGAAAACTAGCCTAACAAGCCTTTAGATTTTAGGATAAAATGAACTTGTAAAGGAAAATTGCTTTCACTAGATCTAGATGTAAAATTTATAAACTTTGAACTCTAAGATCTAAAAAATCATACATATTTTAAATGCTACAATAATTATAGATCTGGAAATAAAACACCAACGTAACCAAAGAAAAATTATGAGTTTGAAGCAGAGATATAGAACCAAAGAATGGAAAGGAACTTAGGCGAATCGAGTCTTCTTGGTAGTGGGATTGAGAGGGAGTACGCTCCTTTTCAAAAATACTTGAGAAGTAACAATGCTAGTACGCTTGCTACACCCTCCAGCTTAGATAACATGTAGACACTCACAACAACTTGCACAAGGGGATTAAAATATCGATGCTTAAACACATAAACGATTTTAAAAAATTTGCTTATTCAATAAAGAAATCACAAATCTCAAAACATTTCTATATAGCTATCAATAAAAAACAAATATCAAATGTTACCTTTTACCCTACTAGAATGTACATTCCCTTCAAAGGTTGATTTATATCCCAACAATAAACAAAATTGCAAAACACACAGTTTACCTCAATGGTTCAAGGAGCTTCCAACATCCACACAATGGACAATCACACAATGAGATAGCCTCCAAAGCCTTTCTTCTTATTCCAATACTCAAAAATATTGCAAACAAACCAAGAGCAGAGGTTCCACCTTCTGATGAAGAATGGTGTGAATACCTCTCTCTTGTATAGAGATTTACAAGAGGGGGGGGGGGGCGGGGGGGGGCGGCATGCAACTCCCAAAGAGGGGCGCACCTACATGATTGAATAATTAACATCAAGTTCCAAAATGTCATTGATATTCGATTGGAAGCCAATCTTAAGGGAGTGTGCCACTTCTCCATGAGGTAGGTGCCCCTTCTTTGGATTTATCACAATCCAATAATGAATTGCCACATGGAGAAGTCGCCCTCCATGAGAGAGGGGCACATCTCTAACTTAAGATCAAACGTTGACTTCCCATATCAACTCAAGTGTGATGCTTTAACCAAGGAATGAATTCGCCATCCATGTAGGATGAGATGCAAAATCATTTGGCACACTCCGAGCACACGCCCATTACTTTATTTATTTTTTTATTTTTCACATTTTGTGTCATTTTTAGCATTTTTTTGTCATTTTGTTGCCTCATTAAAAACAAAATGTTCTAAGTGATGACTTAATCACTCGAAACATAGGAAAAGTTGGTTCTAGGGTAAAAGGTATGCTTTGAGTGTGAAAATGAGCACCCCCACACCAAATTCTGCCAAGGAAAATTTTAGGGGTGAAATTTAGCCCATGGGCTAATTTTCAACCTTTTTTCCAAAAAACGATTCACCAATTTGCCTATTTTTCAAATATGATTCGCCCAAATTCCATGGGATAGTTTTTGTTTACTCTAAAAATCACCAAAATTGTCCAAAAACTATATAAAGTCCTTAGAAATTTGAATTTCTTTTTGAAAAATCGTCAAACATTTTATAGTTGCAAATTTAAGAATTAGTAAGATTCGCCAAGTTTCCCACACTTTGAGACAATTATGGATCCTTAAAATTATCCCTGAATTCCACCTCTAGACCATAATTTTATTACAATTTGAAATTTCTCAATTAAACCATTAAAAATGGCATAATTTTACAGGAAAAATTATTTTTTCTTAAACTTAAAAAAAAACCTAGGGGGCCTAGCACATGTCCTTATGACTTTATTCTAGTGTCTAGCATGTTCATATACATTGACTCATGGAATTTAATAACCTCCTAAGGCCTAACCCCCAAGATGACCATTCCAACTTTGGAGGAGCAAGAGAAAAACTCAAAAATTATACTTTGCTAAGATGCAAAGCATAATCAACAAGGAAAAAACTCCTTGGAATACCCAAATTGGTTGCCAAGTCCTAGGAATCCAAATCCTTTACATAAAATACCGTGCTAGCACACTTTATTACAAACCCTATGAGGCATGAACATGTGGAAAAAAAGAGTTGAAAAAGGGCCCTGAAAAAGGCCTGATAGACTTCAGTAAGCGGATAAAGAACATGTAACATGTTCATCTTTGGCATGCTCACTTGGAAGTCCAACTAAGTGCAAATTAGCTGGAAACACTCTGTAAGGATGTATAAACCCTAAACATAATATATTTGCTACATATCAAAAGATATGACCTCCACATAGGGACCTCGATCCCCATTTTTCTCTTTATTCGTGAACTCAAACAATGACCTCGTTGCAAGTATCTTGTGGAGAGATCCATTTCTATGGTTTTGATATTTATGGTGAAGAAGAAAGGTCCAAATTCAACTTGTTAGCTATTTTTTGTAGAGAGGGCGACCTCCTTGAAATGGAGTCGTCCCATCCCTTAGCTTTTGATTATTATTTTATAGGTGTTGAGAATAGGCAACTTATTTTGACACTATATTTCTTTTATGAACGTTAGAATGGACGTTCTTAGCAAAGAAATCCATCCCAGTTCTTAAACGTTACATAACCCATATGTTATGCATTGAAGAGTTAAATCTCTTCTCTCTCTATATATATGTGTCAGTGTATGTGTATGTGTATGTGTATGTGTATGTGTACATACATATATATATACATATATATATATATATATATGTGCAAATATACAAAATTAAGAATCGGCCCATCCATGTCATTGCTCGAAAATGTATTACCTTTATTACCATAAAAGGAGGGTGACTTCTAGCAGACCCCTCCATTTATATTGTGTTATAAATATGCTACCAAATACATTTTGTATTTGATGTGTAAGTGAGTGGTCTCTAATGGAGAGAACCGACTCTAACTCATCTTAAATACATTGCGATCACTCAGATCTATACCACCATAGTTATGTATTTATGAATTTGTATTCAGATTATTACTTGTGAATGCCGATGGTTACTCAAAAAGAACCAACTCCAACCATATTTGAATGGTGATATATGTTCCTGTTGTTGCATTTTAGTTACGTATTTGTTTGAAGAGGAACGAAATGATTTATACTTTTACATTTTTGCACTTTGTGCAAGTACGAGCAATTTCCCTTAAGGAGAATTGATCCTTTTTTATTTATATAGTGCATCTCTGTTGCAAAAGTTTAGAAAAATGAGATATATGGTCTCTTTGTGGAGGTCCAACCCCTTTATCAACTCTATTTAATTCTAAAAGAATTGAGTTATATGAATGGTTCTTTAGAACCTAGTTCTGTCTCAAAAATTTTAAAGATTTGCGTGTATGAATTGAAAGTCCAAACAATAGTATATTTGGTAGTCCAAATCCTTTCTTCTTATTTCAATACTCAAAAATATTACAAGCAAACCAAGAGCAGAGCAGAGGTTCCACCTTCTGATGAAGAATGGTGTGAATACCTCTCTCTTATATAGAGATTTACAAGAGGGGGGAGGGGGTGTGCAACTCCCAAAGAGGGGTGCACCTGCATGATTGAATAATTAACATCAAGTTCCAAAATGTCATTGATATTCGATTGGAATCCAATCTTAAGGGAGTGTGCCACCTCTCCATGAGGTAGGTGCCCCTTCTTTGGAGTTATCACAATCCAATAATGAATTGCCACATGGAGAAGTCGCCCTCCATGAGAGAGGGGCACATCTCTAACCTAAGATCAAACGTTAACTTCCCATATCAACTCAAGTATGACGCTTTAACCAAGGAATGAATTCGCCATCCATGTAGGATGAGATGCAAACTCATTTGGCACACTTCGAACACACACCCATGACTTTATTTATTTTTTTATTTTTCACATTTTGTGTCATTTTTAGCATTTTTTTGTCATTTTGTTGCCTCATTAAGAAAAAATGTTCTAAGTGATGACTTAATCACTCGAAACATAGGAAAAGTTGGTTCTAGGGTAAAAAGTATGCTCTGAGTGTGAAAACGAGCACCCCGACGCCAAATTCTACCAAGGAAAATTTTAAGGGTGAAATTTAGCCCATGGGCTATTTTTCAACCTTTTTTCCATAAAATGATTCGCCAATTTTCCTATTTTTCAAATATGATTCGCCCAAATTCCATGAGATAGTTTTTGTTTACTCTAAAAATCACCAAAATTGTTCAAAAACTATATAAAGTCCTTAGAAATTTGAATTTTTTTTTTGAAAAATCGTCAAACATTTTATAGTTGCAAATTTAAGAATTAGTAAGATTCGCCAAGTTTTCCACACTTTGAGACAATTATGGATCCTTAAAATTCTCCTTGAATTCCACCTCTAGACCATACTTTTGTTACAATTTGAAATTTCTCAATTAAACCATTAAAAATGGCATAATTTTACAAGAAAAAATATTTTTCCAAAACTTTAAAAAAAAAACCTAGGGGGCCTAGCACATGTCCATATGACTTTATTCTAGTGCCTATCATGTTCATATACATTGACTCATGGACTTTAATAACCTCCTAAGGCCTAACCCCCAAGACGACCATTCCAACTTTGGAGGAGCAAGAGAAAAACTCGAAAATTATACTTTGCTAAGATGCAAAGCATAATCAACAAGGAAAGAACTCCTTGGAATACCCAGATTGGTTTCCAAGTCCTAGGAATCCAAATCCTTTACATAAAATACCATGCTATCACACTTTATTACAAACCCCGTGAGGCATGAACATGTGGAAAAAAAGAGTTAAAAAAGGGCCCTGAAAAAGGCCCGATAGACTTCAGTAAGCAGATAAAGAACATGTAACATGTTCATTTTCGGCACGCTCGCTTGGAAGTCCAACTAAGTGCAAATTAGTTGGAAACACTTTGTAAGGATGTATAAACCCTAAACATAATATATTTGCTACATATCAAAAGAGATGACCTCCACATAGGGACCTCGATCCCCATTTTTCTCTTTATTTATGAACTCAAACAATGACCTCGTTGCAAGTAGCTTGTGGAGAGATCCATTTCTATGGTTTTGATATTTATGTTGAAGAAGAAAGGTCCAAATTCAACTTGATAACTATTTTTTGTAGAGAGGGCGACCTCCTTGAAATGGAGTCGTCGCATCCCTTAGCTTTTGATTATTATTTTATAGGTGTTGAGAATAGGCAACTTGTTTTGACACTGTATTTATTTTATGAACGTTAGAATGGACATTCTCAACAAAGAAATCCATCCCAGTTCTTAAACGTTACATAACCCATATGTTATGCATTGAAGAGTTAAATCTCTTCTTTCTATATATATGTGTGTGTGTATGTGTACATATATATAGATATGCATATATATATACATATACATATACATATATATACATATATGCAAATATGAATGTACATTTACCAGAAAATGGAGGACAACCTCTGAATTAAGAGTCGGCCCATCCATGTCATTTCTCGAAAATGTATTACCTTTATTACCAGAAAAGGAGGGTGACTTCTAGCAGACCCATCCATTTATATTGTGTTATAAATATGCTACCAAATACTTTTTGTATTTGATGTGTAAGTGAGTGGTCTCTAATGGAGAGAACCGACTCTACCTCATCTTAAATACATTGCGATCACTCAGATCTATACCACCATAGTTATGTATTTATGAATTTGTATTCAGATTATTACTTGTGAATGTCGATGGTTACTCAAAAAGAACCAACTCCAACCATATTTGAATGGTGATATATGTTCTGTTGTTGCGTTGTAGTTACGTATTTGTTTGAAGAGGAACGAAATGATTTATACTTTTATATTTTTGCACATTGTGAAACTACGAGCAATTTCCCTTAAAGAGAATTGATCCTTTTTTATTTATATAGTGCATCTCTGTTGCAAAAGTTTAGAAAAATGAGATACATGGTCTCTTTCTGGAGGTCCAACCCCTTTATCAACTCTATTTAATTCTAAAAGAATTGAGTTATATGAATGGTTCTTTAGAACCTAGTTCTGTCTCACAATTTTTAAAGATTTGCGTGCATGAATTGAAAGTCCAAACAACAGTATATTTGGTAGTTTAAACCATGGTATATTTGTTTATTGAAGGCCGAGTTTAATAATTTAATAATTCTTAAACCAAGATTATGATCAAATTATATTTAGCCATGGCCAATAGTTTAGCACTCTTACTAATTTGAAGAATCTAGGTGAAAGATTATGTTGTTTCATTTCCCTAATGGATACCTAGGGGATACTTTTCTTAGCTCAGGGGTGGCCTCTCAGCTAACAGAGTATAGGCTGGACAGTGTGCCTATGGTTGGGTGGAAAGTTGCAGTTGCGCATGCAGTCGCCTAGTACTTCTTATTCCGGATAAGTATATGCTATTTGTTTGTCATTATGGTTTGTTGTGTTAAAGAATATAAAGTTCATGTATGATACCATTGCTATGTTGACATTAGTTATTTGATAAAGAAGCCGAGTTAAATGTTATTAATTGACATGTTAGCGCCCACGAAGCATAAAATAGACCATAAATGTGTGTATTGTTAAGGCACTCCTTACGTAAGATCACCGATTCGAAATTATGTGGATACGAACCTCACAAAAAAGAGTCATGTTAACATTATTTAATGTATATTGAGTAAGATAATGTGAAAAATAATGTAGGTTTATAGAATGTTTGTAAAAATAAATTATAATGTATTTTATGATCTCAACGAACATCCTTTAGGTTTTCATATGGTGAGCCTCGTGTCTTAAAGGCTCTATCATATTATATGAATATCATGATCAATGATGTGAATGACGCTTATGTAATTTATGTTATATAACCTTTATAGTGTTGCATGTGAATTAGAATTCAAAATATGAGTAAGTATCTACATCATGTATTACTGGTCATTTATTTATATTCAAGTAGTAAATTCACATGTGTTATGGTAATATGTAATTGGTATAATTATATCATTTTTAATGTAGAATAATTGTGTCGAGAGGCGTTCTGCAGCCCAGTATGAGGGAGATCTTGTAACATTTGTCGATATTATTGTCGGCCATAATTGTTGGCCATAAATAATATTGTTCCTAACAAAAAATAATAATAATAAATAATATATATTATGTTGACCATTAATAAAAAGACGTGTATTTTCGTTTGAATGAAATAAATGGTTATATAATACACCAAAGCAAATATACACCAGCCTAGATCCAAGTGAATAAAAATAGAGGCAAGTTTGTTTTCTCTAAAAAATTGATTCTATATAAAAATAGAATACTAATTATGTTTTTCCAAATAGAATACTGAATTTGGATTTAGTTTTTTTTAAAATAGAATTCTAAATTTTGTTTGATATACTCACTTTTTAAAAATAATAGTTTTAATGGCGGTCCTTTAAATGGTAATTTGAATACACGATTTAATATAAATATTAAGTAGTTAAAATAATTTAAAATGTTTAATATTAATATAATTTAAAATTTAATATATTAAACAATTAAAATTTGTTAAATTTAAAAATAGTTTAAAATTATTAAAAAAATTAAAATTAACTAAATAATTAAAAATGATTATAGTTTAAAATAATTAGAATTAATATTCAAAACCATTCACACCATTAATATCATATTCAAACACACGCTGCCAGGGAGAGATCTTCATACCAGAGAATGAATTTTTTTTTCTTCTCTGCAATCTTTTGCAAATTTCTTTCAAGGGATAATGTACAAAGGTTTCATCCACAAGATTTATGGGCAGATTATACAACTATGTAATTTCTTATTGAAGCTGGAATAAAAGACTAGAAACCATTACAATAATCATTTTACACGGATTCATATGAGTTATATTGGATTTTTCTGCATTTTCTCATTTGAATTAATAATTAGATTTGAACATTCTCTATGCAACATTTGTAGCTAATGTTTTACTGCATTATTTTGTGGCAGGTTTGTTTAATCTAATTGTGAGAAATGACTCGAGGTTTAATGCATAAACAGTATTTTCCAAATGGCAATAATGTCTTATTGTTCATTGCTTAGAAAAAATGATGTGCTTATTAATTGCTGAGTTGTTTGAATTTCTTTAAGCAATGCAGTAATTATCTTTTATATGCGTTAAATTTCTTTTAAAATATTTCGCTCCCGGGATAGGTCCTTAGATAGGTTATTAATTAGAATTTAGTTTAGATAGTATTTTATTTTAATATCTTCGGTTTAAATCTTCATTTCTGTAACTTTAGAATTTCTTCTCATAGTTGTAGAATTGTTAACTTTAGATTGCATTCATTTAGGATTGGCTTTAGCTTTAATCCAAAGTCTCCCTTTTAAGGAGAAAACTCACCAACTCATAGAGTGCCAACAGAGGCCGAATACATGTGGGTGTTAACCACACCAAACAGCTCGAGGATAGGGTAATACTTGCATAGGATTACCTGAAGCCTTTGGCTGGGTTTTCACTCCATTTTGTTTTCCTTGGACACCATTTCAGCACCTACACAACCGAGGCATCAACACTCTCATTGATTCTTGTTTCAAGATTATTAATTATTTTGATGATATTAATGGGATAGGTGGCAGAGTACCTACTAGCAGATAATATGAATAAGTCAAAATACTTAATTTATTGGATATTGAATATTGCAATTGTTCTCATATTTATTCTATTTTTTAGAAATAGATCCACATTTCCAGGTAGTCAATTCAATATCCAAATTTTATAAAATTCAACATTTGAAGACTAGAGAGGGGTCTTCCTTTTGGAAGAGAGCAGGGTTAGATTAGAATTCTAGTAGCAAATTTGTATCTTTATTGTAAGCTTGATGGGAATTATTTATTCTAATTTCTGAATCAGGGAACTCCCCATGGATTCCTGCTACCTTGTTGATGAGTTTTTTTTCGTTGTTTCATGTGTTTAAATTCTTATATTTTCAAATCTATCTTGCTTATAATGTGATTTAATATACAACAGAAAAATTATTTCTTTAAACACAAAAAGTTTTCAATGGCGATGATGTCATTACTAACAACTTTTTTTCACATTGGGTTATAGATTCAAATGTTGTTCATAGATTGCATTTCTGAATATTTGTCTGGATTCCTTTTTAGAGATGCCCAAGTGTTCTTTGGATTCATGTTTAAAATTTCCCAAATTTAAATGTCCAGTTCATCTTCTTCATTTCAAATTTAATAAGATTTTGTTGCTCTCTATTCACTCTGAAATTTAAGTGTATTTTTATATTCTTCCATCTATCTTGCTCATATTTTATGCTCAAACCAATGAAACTCCATTGCCAATCGACTAGTTCTTGGATCTCAAAGATTACCTATTCTAAAATCTAGTTTTCTGACTTTCCCTCTTTCTCAACCTTGTCCATCCAATCCTTCATCTTATTCTCTAAATCTGGTCATTGTGCTTAATTCTATGAATAGTTGTGGTGACATTGGACAGTTGATTCATCTAGGGATCCCCCTCAGGGATCCCCCTCTGACTAGAAGGGCCATCTTCTAGTCTAAATCTTGGTTTAGTATGTGTTTGGAATGCTCCATTTACAACTAAGAATATCTCAAATGCTAACAGGAACATCAATATATATATTTATATATTATAGATATATATATTTATATATATTATAAATATATATATTTATATATATTATAAAAATATATATATATATATTATAAATATATAAGTAAGCATGGGTTTGTAGCATCCCGAGAGTTTTACCCCTATGTAAATAAATAATAAATCTACATGTAAATATGTTTTGAGACTTGGACCTATGAATGACGCGAGGCATCATGGACAAATAACACTTTATGAGATTAAAGTGGTTTATTATTTCTTAAATTTTCTACCTACGTGCTATGGGACTACTTGTTAAATGAGGGACCAAGCTCGGTAGGGAATTAGAACTAGAGAGTAGTTAAAATTTAAAAAGAGAAAAGATAAATAAGATGAGAGAAATAATCATTTTGATTTTCAAGAATGGTGAGGAAAATAAAATGAACCCTAATTACTCTCTCTTGAAAGCAAGAAAATATAAAAGGAAAAAGAACCAAAGGGAGAGGCTACTCTTTACTTCTTTTTCTGTTGAGAATTTTCTAAGTTGCTAACATTTTTTTGAAGCCTAAAATGGAGAGAAAATCCATTCCTACAAATGAATTAAGAAGAGGAAAAATGAATTGTAGATAAGGGAGACTGCAGAGGCAGGTCTGCCCATTGCCACAGTATAGGTCTAGCCTGGTTACCTATTGAGCTCAGTTATTTTTGGTCCATACATAGGTCTTGGAGTGTGCACTCCTTAAACGAAAAGAGGAATTATTTACAAGAACCAAAGAACAAATTAAAGAGATCCTATTGGTAATTCTACATTAAAGAGGAGTACACATAGAAAACAACCCTAGGTTCTAGTTTCTTAGTGAGCTCGGTCTGGCTCGGGGGTGATTATCTGCTTAAGTTGAGAGTTTATGAACAACAGTAGTAATCTATGGCAGATCCATAACAAGTTGGCAGAAGCAAGGGTTTCAAATAACTTGTTTAAGGCTCTATGTTCATATTTATTTACTTCTGTGTTATTTATTAAATGGATGGTTGAACTAAAGGTTTAAGGAAATTATTCATATTTTATATTCTATGTTGAAAAATGAATTTATTGAGATTGCTTAGGGTTTGCTATCTTTAAGAAAGTAATTTTGTTTGTTTAATATGAACTTAATAAGTTTGTTTATATAGATTTACAATGTTAATATTTGTTCAGAAATGCTCAAGAATGCTATTAGATAACCTAGTAGTGATTAGATAACCTGGTTATTTCATCTAGGATAAGTTACTGTATATAAAATCTAAGCTTCTAATGGGTCTTATGATCAAACTGTGATGAAAAACTTAGAATAAAAATAATTAATTTATCTAGTTTTATTATTTGTTTCTATAGTCTCTTTCTGAATATGTTATTTATAATTCTATCACATTTATATGACAGTTCTGCATTACTAAATCAAAATAGAATCTTTTTATAATCTAAACAGAGATTATAGACAAACTGTCAACAAAATAGATTATATATAAATATGAATAAATAAATATATACATACATGTATAATGGAGAAAGCTCCTAGTGTAAATCCAAATCACGATGGAGCATTGGTGGATCCCATACAGGATCCTCGCATCCATGTTCACGAAAGGATTAGGATTATTTATATAATAAACATGTTAAACATATCATATAACAAGATATTGTTTAAAACAGAGCCATCGCACTCATTATAGGAGCAAACAACTCAACCATTAAATAAATGATACATTGTAAGAAAAGATATATCATAAGCAAATAGCATATCTCTCATGCGACACGAGGTCGATACCTATAAACAAATACTTAGTGCTTGTAAATGTAAAATAAACTCTATATAAATGTGTTGGGCATAGCCCAAGTGGAAGAAGTTTTGATTGCGAAAGTACAAGTTAGGGGAGGCCTAACATCGACCAGTTTTGGGAAAAGAAACTCCGCAATTCCTGGGAGCAGGGTATGGATCGAAGCGAAATGGAAGAAAAGGACATGTCCCCTTAGTAAAGGTGAAGTACTACGGACGATCAAGGTAGTTGGAGCAGTTATGAATGAAGCGGTGAACCGTCAGCTATAAAAGCAAAGAGTAAAGAAGAGGAATGGTGCAAAGGACGCACCACTGTAGCGTCAGATCCGCACGGTCAGAACTGCGACTGTCAAAGAAGCGTCAAAGCCATAAAAGCGGCACAAAAGGACAACAGAGCTTCAACGAAGTAAAGACAAAGCGTAGTCAACAAGAAAACCATGCCATTTTGGGTTTAAGGGTACTATGGGGGTTGGCCCATAGTTATTGTAAAGATGTGACCTTTGGGCACAATCTATATAAAGGACAATTTTGTATAAGGAAGGGTTGGTTGTTGGTTATTGGGTTTTGTTAGATCTTATGAGACTTATGCTAGATATTGTTAGATCTAGGCTGAGAGAGATCTAAGAGAGGAAAAAGACTCTGCAGCTGTGTGTGCATAGATCTATTGTAGAGAAGAGTCTGCAGCTAAGTGCGCAAACTAGAACTATTAACCCTTCCAAGAAATATAAGAACATTTCTTGTGGACGTAGCTCCCATCCGGGGAGTGAACCACGTAAATATCTGTGTTGTGTGACTGAACCTGTATTATGCTTTGTGTTCATGTATGTTATGCTTATATATGTATTTTCATATGAATGTGAATGAGAATGATATGTTAAGTAGTGGAACACATATGTACAAGTATTGCGAAGTTGTGTTAAGTATGGCGATTGCGTAGTTAGCAGAATAAAGTAACAACGATTCAACGAAGTCTGTAGGTTGTTGATAACTACAAAGTGCACAGTTACATAGTGGTAATAATCTGTTAAGTAAATGTTGCGTAAGCTGCGCTAGCTCGCATAACATAACTGCGCATCACCAGGTTGCAAAAACCTGATTCTATAACCACCCATCTTCGCTTTGGGTGAGACTTCATCCTACTCGCAGGTTGATGCCGAAAGAGCCAGTGAAGGGGATTTTTTTGAATCTAAAGTAAGGAAACTACGCAAAACCCGGGTCAGCCCCATAAGAGAGAAGCGTGAAAAGGATAAGCCAACAAAATGTAGAGAGTCGCTACGGAAATGTAGCATGCTTCTTAACTAAACAATGAGATATATTATATGACAAACAAATACATGTGTTCTATGAGATATGAGGTCGAAACCCCTAAACACACATGATTATGTTTATATACAAAGGTCAAATGAATTTGTGTGCAATATAAAAGAGACTTTATAAAATTATTACAAACATTCAGGCTCAACCAGCAACCAGCAGAAAGCATAACACGTTTATAGTAATATGAAGAAAAGAAACATAGATGGAATGCTCTGTGGAGGTCTCAATGTACCCATATTAATAGTTATAAAAAGACTGGGAACAACAAATTATAATAGCCATTAATATGAAATGAATTATACGCTCAAAGCTCGAAGATCGAATCCATTGGAGGGAAACGATTCCGTACGTTGTATCTTGATCTATAAAACAGTGCTCTACATTTTAAACAGTAAACAAAGATAACGGTATTTACGGGTTGAGGGATTTAAACCCTTAATATAAAAAAAAAATTCATGATAGCATATGCTTGGAAGAAACAGAGCACGAATAATTTGAATGAAAGTTATGAGCTAAACATTTACAAAGAACAATAAGAGTGGGAATGAAATCCCATCTCTAAAAACAAAAATGTAACAAGGTATATATGTATAACAGAATCCTGTGTGAATCCACAAACCACCAAAAATATAAACGCATAAGAACTCCATAAGCCAAAATGGGGTATAGAAATCTTGTATATGTTTTTATTAATAATGATATCAAAAGATTACAAGGCCCGAGAGCCAAAGCTCTTTTAGAGTTGTGAATTTAAGACTTCTTGATTTTAAAAATGATGGGTCTCCCATTATTGTGGACCGAGGAAGGGAGGCTTACCCTGGCCACTCCCTTCAGACCCTTCGATTCTGCTAAAAACCCCACGCTGCAGCAAAACGTTACCTGTAACACATAAGGAGAAGAAGGTGTTAATACAAATATAAAAATAAAAATAAACTATAATATTGTAACAAGAAACATTTGGGTAACGCAATACCTTGTATAGGTTGGGAAAAGAGATCATCAGCTCGATGGGAGCTCACAGTCAAACAACGAACTGATAATTCCTTCCATTAAGAGCGACGTAAGTTCGTATATGTATCGGTACTTTAAACAACTTTCAAAACGAGGGTTAGCCTGTAAAAGGCTTAAATCCTGCATGGTATCTTCAAAACTTATGCAGAGTGAAACCCACGAATGTTCAACAAGCAAATGACAAGCTCGAGAGGCTTCGCGAGGGAGAAAACCCTCTACAACTTTCCCCGAGGAGATAGTACAACATATTAATATGGACATGATTCTCAACTACCAAGCTACATTTATGCATCGAGACGAACAGCTAGTTATATGGCACATTTAATAACAATCTTGAACTTATACCCATTCAAGCCTATTTGACTACGAAACAAATAGTTTATAAATAGTTTATAAACAAACAAACAAATAGTTTATAAATGTTGACAAATGAGTTGTAAGACAAATGAAAAATAGGCAAACATGTCACTCACAGAATTCTAAACATTGAATGATCATGCTGGCATTTGGATGGAGAAATTAAATAACTCAAAAAAATATTGTGTGTAATTGAGGGTAAAATATTTGAGATGTTACAGGGTTTGACCCTATGCGAAAGGCATACTCGATGCTTGTAGGAAGACCTCAAAACCATAACCAAGTCGATTTACCCAACCATGCGAAGGGAAGCTCGCACGTAGGCATCCACGTTAATAGTTGGTATGCAAAGCACTGAACTTGACCTGATCGAGGAAGAACGCAGAGTTTTCATCTATGCACTTGTAACCCTAACGAAGTTTTGTTGAGTCACGGCTATGTCGTGCTCGTAATCATGTGAATATATAAAATGCATTACACCAGAGATCAAGACATTCAATCCAAAGGATCTATGGGGAAGAGTCACCTTAGCCCTACGAACTCGATCGTCAGTAAGAGAAATCCATCCTCACCACATATGGGGCTGAGCATCACATGCACAATTGTAGAGAATCCCCAAACCACACGAACGAACCATGGGTGTATCAAAAAATATAACTTGTAATTACCAAGAGACTCATTAAGGATTGGCCAAAGCGATACTTGGAAAATCGTGGTGAATGGTACGATTAGAAAGAAGACGCAGACCGCCCTCTCATGGCAGCCAACATATGGTCAGTCCTACCCATCATGACCTAGGAACGAAGACCACCCATTGTGGCTTCACGTGCTTGCAAGGCTTGGTTTGGGCTAGGTAATGGCTTGGCCACACCACCCTACCAAATACGTGTTACAGTCAATAAGTAATGAACACTAACAGATAACAACGAGATTGCAAATGAGATAGACTTTCAACGAGTATTACCTTACGTATGAGGAGTTCGTGTCATTGAGGACACATTCCTTGGCCTGTTAATGCCACCTCAAACTAGCTCGAATGGTCCATGACCAAATGAGAGCTGAGAGAGAGTGAATAGCTTCCTCTTATTGTAGTTTGGAAAGGTTGGTGCATTTTTTCCCTACAGTATGGGCACGCTTTAGGGGGGTGCCAAGCAAAAGCAAGGTAAAAGCTAGAGGCTTGCCTTGACAGGTGCCTATATCCTCGCCATTAAATGCAGTAATTACCACTCATAACGCAGTAAAGCTAGCCTACAATAAGGCTGAGTGTAACAGTCCAACGTTTTGGTAACTAAACATTGATCTCTCTCTCCTTGGATGCGTTGTGGAGTAGGCATAATGATTGGGGTCGTTCATTAATCCTTATCCTGTGGTCTAGATAGAATTTTAACAAAAAAATATGTATGAGTTACATGTGCACTATGGTAATGAATTGAGGGTTGTCAAAAGAAATTTATGAGTTACATGTGCACTATGGTAATGAAGTGAGGGTTGGTTATAATAACCACTAACCCTTATGGCATAAAATAAAAGGTTTCCCAGGGATAATATATTTATATATGTGGGAGATCGACCTAAGTAATTAATAGTGTGTAAGTATAATGTGTTATCAATATAATAATCTAATATATGGGTATGTATAGCTATATGTTGTTAATGGGTGTAATTAATAGTATGTAATTATAATGTGTTGTCAATATAATAATCTAATATATGGGCATGTATAGTTATGTGTTGCTAATGGGTGTAATTCTATAAGATATAGCTAGATGTTCATTAAAATGGATAATGATATAGGTTTGGCTAAGTGTTTAATGAGAACAAATAATTTTTATAAATGAATAATTGAATAGGTAGACGAACCCTTGTCAGTAAAGAACAAGTACGAGGTGAATTCCAAATGCATGGATTCTCTCTCTAAGTTAAATAATCCACAATAAAATAGTGGCAGGATTGGTCCTCAGCTCGATGCAGGCATAACTGGTATAAGAACTAGTCATCCAATACAGTATTCATATGTGTCTAATTATATAAGCCATGTCTAATATGCACAATTGTGACCAAAGCTATGGAAGTTGTTTAATCAATCGCAGCTAAATAAATCTAACACCAAACAAAGGTAAACGATCGCCCACTTACTCCTCTACCATCTATTGTATGTTATGACGTATAAAAAAATTATTGAGTATAATGGATACATGACAAGAGCATTGTAATTCAAAAATGGTTTAAGAAGAAACCTTTTGAAAAACCTCTATCATTATCCAACCTAAAAAAGATTTTCTTAATCAAAATTCTTTCTATATCTAATCAAAGAAAACAGTGAACCATTTCAATCCTAAAGCACTTTGATTTGAAATATTTTTTTTTCTAAAAAATCAACAAAATAAATTTACTCATATAAATAATTCATACAATTATATATATTTTCAATAGTTTTTTAAAAAAATAAATACAATTATAGATATTTTCAATGGGTTTTAAAAAAAATGAATTTGAAAAAAAATTCAAATTAGAGTGTATTATCATAGCAATAACAATAGAGTACTGAATTTAAATACATGATGATAACAAAAATATTTTTCAAAAAACATATGTATAAATTTTATTTATTTAAAAAAAAACCTAAGTGAGAAAATGGATTCCCAAACGAAGATATCAAGATCATTTGAAGAGGAGAATGGGAAGAAATCGAATCAATATGGGAAAGTTTCACACAAACATGTAATTTCTTTTTTTATTTCATCGTATCCATTTTATTATTATTTTAATATTTTAATTTACTAAAATTAAAATTATTAAATAAAAAATCAAAAAAATAGAAAAAGTATCTTAAATTATTCCAACATTTTATGTTAATGGCCTCTTTGAATGAGTTTTCTTCTTTAAAAACACTAATGACCTCTTTGAATGAGTTTTCTTCCTTAGAAGCATTAATGGCCTCTTTGAATGGGTTTTCTTCCTTAGAAGTACTAATGGCCTCTTTGAATGAGTTTTCTTCCTTAGTTCAACACTTTAAGTTTTTCTTTTCAAAGTTTATAGAGTTTTGATTTTACTTTGGAGATGGAATGAAGATGCATTTAAGGTTATAGGGATGTTAATGGTTATTTAATGTTGTGCAGTTTTATAGAATCATATCTTTTTTTCATTTGTAAATGTTAGATTTTTTTATTTTTTATTTTAAATAGAAATGATTAAGGACTTGTATTAAAAATGTTGTAGTTGAATTAAACAATGCAATAATACAAAAATGTGTTTATATTGTTCTTAAAATTCAACATGTTTGTACTAGATAACTAATATCAAAAGGAGTTTTCTTATTCTACCTATAGGATTACAAAGTTTTTTGTTAGTGTAAAATCTATAAAAGATTTTTATAATCAAAATTGTTTTACATCACATAAAGGAAGATTAAATTAATAGAAATATTTTTGGCATCTTTCCCAACATTGATATGATATATGAGGAAATTCTAGATTTTTAATAGCTATATCTTCAAACATCTAATGCACTATTTTCTCCTTTTTTGGATTTTCACGACAAGATTCTATTGATATCTATAAATTGGAGGATGTCAAAAGAAATCCCTTATTTAAGTTGTAGACCATGTTCCATAGCATTAACATTCACCCTCCAATTACTTGAATTTGTCCTTTTCGTTGCATGAGGGTCTCAAATGAAGTAAAGAAAATGAATAAGAAGTCTTTGAGGAAACAACCTCCTTCTACAATATATTAAATGCATAAGATGAATAATCTCTAAAACTATATCTTATTATATCAAAAAATATAATTATATAATAAATATAATTACAATTAGAGAATTTAACTAAACGATAAAGACTTTAATAGAATACATGTTCCATTAATAATGAATAATACCAAAACAACAAAAACACTAACAATGAAAAACACGCAAACTGAAAATTCCCACCAAATAATAGAGAGGTGAAATTACTCTAGTTCATGTAGGGCCTTGTTTCTCTACTAATACGAAGTAACTCAAAACAACCAGCAATTGAGCTAGGAGAAGGAGAATTTTGAGCCAACCCATTCCTTGCCAATGCTATATTTTATTAAAAATGTATTTTCGTCTTGCATCCATGTTTGTATATCATTTAGTGTATTAGTGTTATTTTCATGAAAAATAATTACATATGAAAAATAATTACATATGGTTTTTAGGGTTACTTTCACCAAAATATGTTTTCTTTCTAAGAAAAATAATTACATACGATTTTTAGTGTTACTTTCACCAAAATATTTAAATATGTTTTTTAGAGCGCATTGGTATTGAAATGTTTTATTATTTACTTGTAAATTTAATATTGTAAAAAGATGGACACGATAAAATATATATATATATATATATGAAAATAATAAAAAATTAATAAAATATATAAATAATGTGTATAATTTTTTTAAAATATATATAATTTTTAATTATTTATGTATATTTTACTTAAGGTTAAAGAGGAGATAGAGATTCACTTATTAACATTAAAATAAATAGATTTTATGATTACATGTGCTATGAATAAATAATCAAGTAATTTCTAAGTTTAACTATATAATTCATCTGAAAGAATTGTTTTATTGATATAACATGCAGCCTCAAATTATAACTAAGCTTTGTTGGTTTAAAGACATGAATTGAAGCATGCAATGATACCAAATTAATGTTTATTCACTTTAGTACGAGATGAGTCTTCGAAGCCATGAATATTATTTAAAACTAGTTTTTTAAGATAAATATAATAGTGAAAAAATATATTGTGTTTTATAATGAATACATAAGTATAATTTAAAAAAAAAATCAATAAGAATAAGAATAAATGAAAGATAGTTATATTATTGTTTTTTATACTGAATAAATAAGTATAATTTTAATTTATTTATTTTTCAATAAAAATAAATGTAAGTTAGTTAAATTAAAATTGAAAAGTTAGAAACTTAGGTGTATAGTATTATAGTGTACAACTAATATATAAGTGTTATTCTCAAAATATGAAGAAAAAATTAGTAATAAAAGAAGCTCAATGTGACATAAGTTTGAATAATATTAGCATTCATTACTTCTTATGATTGTATTGATGAATTTACTAGGATTTCATCCATGAAATATGGAAAATCATTCTTTGGGATTCCATAAAGTTTTATATATATATATGGAAAACCTTATGGGATATCTCTCTCTTCCTTGAAATTGATGAATCAATTAATCTAACTCAATAACCTACCTATTATATATTATAATAAATAATAATCGAGTAGGTTAACTCAATTAGTTTGAATAGATTGTTTCAAGGTAGAGTTCATTGTAAGGTATTTGGCTCTAATACAACTAAGTATCACTAGGTTACAAGATTTTATTCTGGTTGGTGGTTGAACCACCCTTCATCCATATACTACATGGAATAAGAGTGGATCCCTTGAGGTTTCCTTGAATAAAACAAATCAATGAAAGCCTCATGGGATAACCCCTATTCCTTGGAATATTCTAATAAAGGCAGTTGAACCTCCAACCACAATAATGACTCATAATCAAGTTGGACTAAGCCAAATTAGAAGAAG
Source organism: Larix kaempferi (assembly GCA_027924585.1). Taxonomy (NCBI): domain Eukaryota; kingdom Viridiplantae; phylum Streptophyta; class Pinopsida; order Pinales; family Pinaceae; genus Larix; species Larix kaempferi. The sequence continues at coordinate 12,548,592 of BSBM01000289.1, forward strand.
GGATCTATGGCCTTCCCGTCAACAACATGTCTTGAATGAATGATTCAACCAATTTAGTTAACTCTTACTTGTGTGTGTGACCAAAAATAATTATGACATAATGCTTTTAGATCTAACACAACAAATTAGTATGATCGTTAAATGATAAAACATTAGCTAATAAATTACTTTTATAATTTATTAATTAATTAGCATCAATTTAAATGTATTATTAGTAATTACACACATTAAAAATATCTAAATAATATAATTGTTAAAAACATGTTCTTAGAATATTAATAAAATGGTGCTATGTTATCCAAAAACTACAATGGTGTTCTAATATAGGTGTCACACCAATGCATTTGAATATATACCATGTCAATGTTCTTGCATAGGTTCTATACCAGTTCTTCAGAATATGTGTAGCATTGGTGTCCAAGGGGTTATCTTAACTAATCGTCATTAATGTTGTTGGGCATTTGGTTACTTATGTCCTAGCATGCACTTGATTTAAATCACCCTTTGCTAGGCATATTATTATGCACCAAATGGTTTACTAGGGATTCCATTCATGAATGTGGGGAATCATCCATTAGGTTCACAAGATTTTCCTTGAGGAAAAGGGTCTCCCATCAATGCTTTAAAATATTTATCCCATCAATGCCATAGATTTTTCACTAGTAATCCAACATTTTCTAGCATTGTTGCTTTAATATATTGGAGATGAAACAATATTCTTGGATGAGCTAAGAACATTAGTTATTTACATCAAATGGAGATGTACTAGTGATATAATGTAGAATACGAATCAATGGATTAAAAAATGGACGAATAACAATGTGGAAACATCTAGTCACTATGACATATAAAAAATTGAACCAATGCTTAATGTAAATACGGTAGCATTGGGCATACTAGAAAGCATCATCTCTTCATAAAAGGTTGTTTTTTACACCCATGTCATGCTCTCATATCAACAATATATGAGTGTATCATATCTATTTAGGTGTATTGATAAAAAAACAGATTTAAAAAAAAAAAAACTATTGGCACAAACAATCTATAAAAGCCTCCATCTTTAATTGTGAATGTTTTACTAGATATTTGTTTTTCTTCAAATTTTGTCTCATAAATTAACATTGAAAAACCTCTACAAAACCTAGTTTTCATAGTAGTGAAAAACTTATATCAAAAGTAATCTTTATATAATAATTCCAATTTTATTTTTTTCAAGTCAAGTGTATGGTTATAATTGTGGGATTTAATTTCTTTTTCTTTGTCAACCGTTTTTAAGAAGTTAGAGGATTTAATATTTGTGGAAAGTGAAGGGGGAATCGCTTTGTCCACATAAAATATGTTTGATATATGTCAATCAATATATGTCAGTTATATCTTATTTGGTTGTGACAATTACTTTTAGTGTAGGAATTAATGTTGCAAGTTGGTCATGTCCACACACACATATTGTATGATCAAGTACATCTCTTAAGCAATAATTCAAAAATGCAAAGTTAATCAAGCTATGATAATTTCTATCATAACTCATTTCTAGTAACATTCCAAAGTTTATATCTAGATTTAGTCATTTGGACCTAGAATGGATCGATATGCTATAAAAATGCCTGAAAAAACATGCTATACAATTTTTTACCAAAACAAATATTTGCAATATATCAATTTGCAAAATATTGTATTTTGTAATATATTATATTACATGGATGAGAAATTTAATGGGCAAAAAATAACCATATGGAGTGGGAAGAAAAACTTTAAACATCACCTCAAATTTATTCTCAAAAATGTTATAATGATAATTAAATTCCATCTTTCTAACATTTAGATTTTTGTTTCTTTTGGGCCCTTTCAATGGAAAGGCCTTGCTAATCTATGAGGATTAAGGTACAAATTGAATTATGCTTCTTGTGTGTATCAAATGATAAAATATAGTAGACTTTTTGTGAAATGCACTTGCTAATCTATGAGATCTCATTGCTTATGACATGATATTGGAGAATTTTGTAAATCTATTCAAATATTTAGTTAAAATAGTTTAGAGTTGGAGTAGTTTTTAATTTTTATATTTGTTTATTAATATAATATAAAGATATTTCTATCTTCATTTTTATTACCAATTCATATAATGTTCTATCTGCATTCCCATTACTAATTTGTATAATGTTTTATCTTTATTCCCATTACCAATTCCTATAATGTTTATCAATTATTAATCTTATTTTTAAAAATTTTAAATAATATTTTAACAATACAACTTATATATTATAAAAACCTAGAACATATCTACATTTCCATTATTAATTCGTATAATGTTCTATCTTCATTCCCATTACCAATTTTTATAATGTTTATCAATTATTAATCTTATGTTTAAAAATTTAAAATAATATTTTAAAAATGCAACTTATATATTATAAAAACCTAGAACATATCCACTATTAACAAAAGAGAATATCCTAATAAAAACCAAAAATATATATATTAAAATCAGATAGTAATTGCATATTTTCATAGTAGTTAAATGCATTTATTCAAAACATCCCAAGGCTATGAAGAAACCACACTTAGAACCATTTACATTTAATCTTATATTTAATCAACTTGATCTATCTTATAGCCTAGTTAGAGTTAGAATGATCGAGGGATTTTTCTATAAGCACATTCTACTAAAGAGAGTTGTACACAAATCAATTAGAATTGTATAAGTTCAAGGGAGATAAAAAAAGTTGTTCTAAAAAATAGTTTGATATATTAAAGTATACAATTGATATAATATACAATTACAATTAGGAGAAGTTTCTTCTAGAATTTGAAGTAACTAAGTAAGTATTTAGTTATTAATACAAACAATTATATAATTAATTTTGATTTAAATTAAAATTGTTTAATAATTTAGATTATGATTTTTTTAAATATAATAATTTTACTTTACAAAACAATATATATATATATATATAATTTTAATGAAAAAACCATCGCAATATTCTCACAATAAAATTTAGAAAGCAAAATTATTTAGAAAACAATGTAATAAGAAATCATTTTACCAATCCATTATCCTCACATTAACATTAAAAAACAATATTATATTCTTCCTACATTTATACATTTATGTAAGTAACATTCAATTGCATATATATTTGAAAAAATAATAATGATGATGATGATTAACCTCGGATCAACTTTGGTAGGGTATTACTTGGTTTGTTTGAAAATTTTGTTCCTGTGCTCAAAAAGCTTGGCAAGAAAATTTTCGAGCTCACTATAGTTTTGGCAAGTTAGGAGGTTAGAAATGTTTGTATTGTAGAAAATACTATGAAACTAAAATATAATGTGGGTGTATGCAAGGCACTCTAAGAGAAAGTGATTTTCATCCTCAACGCTCATAGACTCACAAAGATGGAAAACTCTTTCTGCCCATGGAGTTTTAGGAATAGACCAATTCCCTCTTTCACTATGGAGCTCATAAGAGTTCGTTCTAATCTTGGCTATATTATTTTTCTTCCTTGAACTAGTTCCTACCGAGAGATACTTCTGGTCTTCCAAATTAGAGTTAAGGACCTCCTTATAGTATCTTTATTTTATCTTAACAACTAAATTTTCCTCACACCATAGTTTCTCTATAAACTTAGAAGTAATAATATTTTTGACTTATCGAATTTTTGCAAAGTGTCATTTTCATCAATACCCCAATTAACCAATCCATGGTATCTTTACACCAACCCCACTTGAGGCATAGTTGGTTTTGACTTGATTTTAAAACAATTTTAGGAAGTCTCTCGTTTCCCGTGTTATTTATCTTATGCTTGTACATCAGGTAACTAGCTATAGGCATGCTCTCGATGGGGGAAAGAACCATTTCTATGAGGAGAATAAGATAATGCGTACATTGCTTTTAATTTTGAGGTTATAAGTTATAAATTGCTTATGGATTTGTTCAATCTTCCTCCAAGATTCTCTAGAAATGTTGTTCCCCCATAATTCACAACCGTACACGATAACAGTTATGAGATATTTGTAAGAAGTCACTTCCTCCAGTTTTCTATTATCATAAATAAAATTGGCGTAGGTGTCTTTCTTAGATTTTATAATCATAACTTTTGTCTTGTCGGTGTTAACAATCATACCCGTGCTAGAGAAAACATCTTTGAAAATTGTTAATTGCTATCAAGATCAGAGGGACACCTTGCCATAAGAACAATATCATCAGCATAAAGCACGAGGATGATAACTATCCCAGACAAGATCATGTCGGTGCAACCTGCTTCTTCTAAACACCATTCTTGTTTATATAGATGTAAATGTCAAAAAGAGTAGGGGGGAGGGGGTAGCCTTACTTAAGACCAATATTACAGTTTATATCCATTGACCACCCCTCATTATTCTTAAACTTGGAAATGATCTTTTCGTATAACATTATCATGGAAACTCTCAACTCAAAAGGAACCTTAAGCTCCTCTAGCCTATTCCATAGGTTATTTCTAGGCACAGTATCAAAAACTTTTCTAAAATCCACAAAGCAACAAAAAAGGTCATACTTATTATTACGAAATTCCTTTACAATGATCCTAAGTATAACGAGGTGGTCCATGGTTGAATGATGCCTTCTAAAACATGCTTCTCCTTTAGCCCACTTACCTTCCATTTCTAGTCATTTGTTGATCTTCTTTTCTAAGATAATATCGTGTAACTTAGCTAAGAGAGGGATAATCATAATGGTCCAATAATTAGAGGGGTTATTTTTATCGCCACTTTTGAAAATAGGAATAACGAGGTTCTGAGTCGAAGGTGTGGGGAACCCTTTCTTGATTGCTAGATTAAAGAGGTTGTGGATGAGGACCGCCCCCCCAATTTTTAAAATTTCTGCTTGGTAACCTTCAATGTCTTTGGCTTTTCCATTTGCTAAGCGCTTAACCCCGAAATTTATGTCTTTTAACAAGAAAAATTCTTTCATTGTAAGAAGGGTTTGAATGTCATCTCTGATATTCGGGGATTCATAAAGCTTTTAAGATAGGAATTCTAATATTTTAAAGCAATCTTAATATCTTCTTTTGTTTTGCAAGTTAGAACTTGCCTCCAGAATTTCTTAGGAGCCATCTTGGAGAGGTGTAAGAGATTTTCCTGCCTTTTACTTTGATAGTGTCTTTTTTTTTCTTTTAATTAGGGCTTTGTAGTGATTTATCTTGTTCATTTTTATCGATTCTATATTAGCTTTCTTAATTTCTTTTATCGCACTTTTACACTTTTGATCATACCAAGGGTTGGTTCTACTATCTCTCTTTAACCAAGGTTTCAATAAAAAACTTGTTAATGGACGATGAGAGGGATCTAGTAAAATTATAGTATAGATTTTCTATATTATCCATACTAAATAAAGGAAACAAATCATTCTTAAAATAATGAAGAAAAAATAACACAATTTTTGAAGAAAAAAAGCATAATTTTATGAAGATCGGTTATTGTGTGAGGATATATTGTTGTTGTAGAATGGTTTTTCATATCCCCATTTTTAAAGTCACGGAGACTGAAAATAACACAATTTTTGAAAGAAAAAAACACAATTTTATGAAATATGGTTATTCAATGTGAGGATATATTGTTGTTGTAGAATGGTTTTTCATATCCACATTTGTACATAGTAATACGGTTATTTCTTTGAAAAGTCATTCTACCGCTACAATTCCAGAACATAAAATCTTCAAACTCCGCACAACTAAATAAAGTGGAGTTTCTGTCAAATGAAACAAGAAGTATATATTGTAGGGAAATACCCGATCAAATTCCAAATAGCCTTTGTTTGTATGGACACAGAATTTTTTTGATATGGCTAAATCCATGTCATTTGCATGCCTTCGGAAGTTGACATTGATATACATATCATCCTTGTGTTGCAAGATATACCAGAAATATGAAGCTCAATTTTTAAAATGACAGAGATTTAGAAGTGTTCATATCTTCCCCACGTGCCTTCACTGCTTGCCTTATGTTGCAAACAAGATTTTTTAAGAAACGATATGGAAAACATGGAGCCTCAGAATTACCCCCACATGTAAATGTGTTTACATTCATGCAAGCAATAAATAGAAAAGCAGGGATGCCCATTCATGCAATAAATAGAAAAGCAGGAATGCCCATCAAGATCAGTAATGGACCACAAAACACTGAGGTAAAACAAGATAAAGGAATGTCCAGTATCAAAGTCGGATATTGAGAATTCAAAACAGACAAAATATAAACACCATCTATTTTCCAACCTTTATATGGGCTTATTGACCACTGATGGTAAAAGTCCTCACAGAGATTTTAGGACCTACAGTTTACAATACAATAAGGTGAATATCTGGTTATTTAAAGTACAACAAGCTGAAGATTGGTAGTATATGGAACCTGAAGATTATAGCATTTTCTATCTGAACAGTTAATACTTCATCGGATTTACTTAAGGTGCCGATTTGTTGTGAATGGGAGGATTTTTCCGAGCAGGAGTGTAGTCCATGTCTGTAATATCTGTAGTATTATCTGGTGTTGGTGACTCTGACGTTGTATATGGATCTGAGAAAGGCTGAGATACTTGTAGAGAGACTGAACTTGCAGGGATGTGCTTATTTGAATCTACACTGGGATTATTAGCCATAGTATCAGATATTATTTGCTTCTTGAGAACCTCCAGCAGTGATATCCTCTTATGTAGATTGTGGTAAAGGTTGCTTAACAATGATTTCACCCTGCCTTTCTTTCCAGTTATCTGGGAGAGTACAGTAGAGCAGACAAAAAGTTGTCAGACTTGATTTCATAACTTTTATGTGTTCCAGCCTTAACCCTAACCCTAATCTATAAAGATGTATGAGATGGAGCTTGAAGGCAAATAAATAATTTCCAGTTTCTAGAATGTTGTATATTTGTGTGAGTCCAATACCTGTAATTCCGATTGATGCTCTCCTGATCCCGCGTTGACCACTTGCAGTGCACTGATTGGTGTCCTTATGGAAGCCTGTGTTCCTGCAGGAAAGCAAACATTATTATATTAGAGTGTGTCAGCAGCAGCTATATATCCATTCGTTTCTTATCTGATCTGTCCAGTCACAACATACTAACTAATTAACAAAATTGGAAGATAAAAAAAGACAAAATATTGAAGGTAGGCATGAACAAGAATGTCATATAGTTCAGAGACAAAGCACATAAAGACGCAAAAAGAATAACTCTTTAATTGAAAAGCATCAGTTCAGCGCAGATTTAGCGGATTCACAGTATATAATCATAAAACATGCATGAAATCAAGTTTCTATGTGTCCAATAATTACTCAGAATAACAAGCACTGGCTGTTCAAGAGGCAATGCGCCGTGCAGTACTAAACATGGTACACAAAAAAATACATATGGATCTATCACACTCTGGAATACAGTAAAGAACTAATCATGACGCAATCGAATCGTACAGAATGCTAAACGAAAAATATTGATTATAGTGTGTAGTTTTCTCAACTCATAGCATATCGAGTTAGTGGTAAGATATCAATAATGAATCTAATATTACAACTATCACCGCTGCTCTTACATTTTGCGCTCCCGAATGGAGGCAACAACTATTTATAAATGCATTCAATAGTATTTTTCTCTTAGAAATGTGTACAGGAAAACTCCCGATTCCTTCTTGCTTAGCTCTAGCTAGCATTTACAGATATATACTTCTCATAAATTGCCATTTTATATTTTATATCAAATATATTTCTCCGATCTCGTTCCTCATGAGCGTCTGTAACAGTAAGTAGATAATGATGGACAACTAATCTTCAATTCCGTACTGGACCTGGACCTTGACCAAGACGTTCAAGTATCATTTACTGCAGCCTCAAGGCTTAGTGGTGCTTAGGGTTGTGAGTTTTAGGTCCACTGTAATCAACGTGAAAACTAGGTTTCTCATATATCTGGCGAGGTGTTACTTGCATACTTGCTGCAACTAACTTATTCGGCTCATTTGCAGTCATGATTTTCCGTTCATTTTGTGTAGATATATGGTTCAAGCTGGCACCTGACAACAACAACTCATGATGATCATTTGCAATCCCTGCTCTGCCCTTAGAAGCCAAATCTCTGTCAAGCAGCACATGCAGACTGTCATCTGATTCAATACGCTTTGCTTCAAACTCCTCTGCTTTCTTCGACTCTGTCAATCCTCTGCGCACTGCGCTTCTCAGGAATTTCCTGCTCACCATTTCCTGCAATGGCAACACCAAAACATTAGGGATGTGAATTTAGAACTAGTATCCTTCCATCTGACATAATTAATTACAATTCTGTCAGAGTTCTCCTTGGCGATGTTGGCACGGCACTCCTTATTTCAATTCAAAGCATGCGGATGAGATATTTCTAGATCTAGATCTAGCAGTTTCTTCATAACCACGTCTAAAAGTCTTTGCCAAACTATAGTGTACTATTCATCATACATAGTGCAAGTCTTAATCTTCTGAAAACATCAAACATTATACTGCAGACATTAACATAGTACGTATCTTAGCAAACTTACATTATGCTCTCCAGAGGATTGCCTGATCAATTCATCAACACTAGAAGCAGCTGGATACTCCAGTGGTAAAGTGTTCTCTGCATGTATAGTACCCTCTGCAAGATCATGATCCCCACGTTAGAGAACACACTAAATAAACTTGCCCTAAATGCATATGTCTCAAAGTTAGAGGACCAAAGTTACTGCTTAAAAACTTTTAAATCCTATAGCATAGATACACTGAATGAATGATGGCCTTTTCTCAGAAGCTTCCAACCATATAAATATATATATAGGATTTACCTTCAATATTAGTGTATGCTGCATGTATTGAGCTGCATGCCAGTAAAAGTAATCCCAAGAGTGCAGCTATGAACTTGCACCCCATATTGATGACGATTATTTCAAGATGCAGGGAAACCTTAGCCAAAACGATGAATCCCAAGTTATTGATCTGGGAATATTATCACCAAACTAGCAGGTGTGAAGGCTCTGAAATGACTTGATGAAACTCTGGTCAATACACTGCCACAAAGTCTCGCTGAAGGCGGTGTACAAGTGTGTTTGTGTATACCCCATGCCCCCCTTAGAGCATTATATAGAGAAGGAATGGAGGAGTTACAGTGACCTCGGATCCCACAAACACCAAAATGCAGCAGTCATGAAAACTTCAGCTGCATTTACAAACGGAAACCGAGTGTACACTCCGCTTGCCCTATGTCTGATAATGATAAGACGTACTTGTATCAATGCTCCTTTCTTTGTCTCTAATTATCAGATGCAACTTCAAACCTTGTTCTTATGCAATTCTGAATATAACGCGCAGCAGCATCTGTACCGCATGTCAAAAGCGACACTGTTTGTTTTCCCCGTTTTACCTTTGAGAAGACACAAGGCCGGTCTAATATATAAGGCGTTTCAAGGCGAGAGGTTATGAGAATCGGAGGATCCTACAGTGCCACGAAGGGTTTTAATTAATAATTTCAAACTGTAAATTAGGGAGCTTTTGGACAATTTTTAGTTTAAAAAACAACGGGAAAACATTGCAACATCATGGGATCCCACCAGTGTGTCGTGATTCACTACGTTTGTCTGCAATCCCAATCAATGCAGACTTGTTATTAATTCCCTAACGAGGAATGGACAGGGAAGGAGCTCCGTCTTGTCTCTAGCTTGTTGCGCGGTCTCTACCTCTCATCGAATGTCCCCCATTAGGTCAATAATTATCCTAGTTCCTTACCAATTTTCCATGTATAAAACTACATGCTATTATTGAACAAATAAGGGCTAATTAGTGCAATACTTTTATAATTTTTCTTGGACATGCAAAGAATACAAATATTCTTGTATTAATGTAGTTTTACCATTTGGTTGTCAGTTGATCTTTCATGGCAAGCATGGGACCATCTTGGAATTTGGATCTTGAGATGTGTATTCAACACAACATGGCCGCTTATCTCGAGGACACGAGCTCATGAGTCTGGACTCTCAGTCGCTTAAACAGAAACCTTTACACCATAATAATTGCCAAATAACAACTTTTTCCAAGTACATAAATTTTGAAATTTATAATCCTGCCTAAAACACTTTTCCCCATTTTTAACTTGTCAAATTCCTTGATGTTTATGTTGGAGGCAACACTCCACATCGTGGCTTAAAGATGCTTATCACAAAAGGGCATATATTTATTTGATGGAGTAGGCTGTTGGTGGGGGTTTTAGGTTGCGTAGTTTTGAACATCATGCATTTAAGTGCTTGCTTTGTATCATGTTTATAAGGTTATTTTGGCGATTAGGAGACCAAAGATACGGATGTGTCTAAAAAAAGTAGGTGGAAAGGTAGGTAGAAAACTAAGAAGCGAGTGAATGTTATGGGTGCAAAAATGAAATGTTTCCTGGATAATTAATGGTGCTATAACTTTATATGGATAGACTTAGATTTGATTTTTCACATGGATGTGTAAGCCAGGTGGAAAACGTGGATTACAGAGATTTACAATCGTTGGTAGAAAAATAGTTTTCAAATAAACATTTATCCCTCAACTTTTTCAGTAATGTTGGTAGAATAATAATTTTCCAATATGGAAGCTGGGCGTTTACACTGGAAACATTTATCCCTCAACTTTTTCTGTAACGATGGATGGGCATTGCATTGAGGAGCCGTATATGTAACAACCAAATGTTTTGTATTTGTTGAAATCTAGCATATTAAAAATGGTTGAAAGTGTAATTTTTATTGTTGAAAGTGTAATTTTTATTGTTAAAATTGAATTTTAAATCATTTAAGTAGTTTTAAACGTCACATTTAATCTAGAATATATTACTGATTACTGAAATTACAGAGATTGGTGATTGCTAAAATTACAAAGATTTAATCTAAGAGAGATGGGTGATTGCTAAAATTACAGAAATTAATTTCCAGACATGATTTTGACGGGATTCAGGAAAAGAGTGGTCGAAACAAGGAGGATATTTGGTTAGAATTTATCCTGCGCCTTGCATTGAGACTGAAACCAAACATCATTTCATGATAGAAAAAAACGGTCCGTGTATCTCGATCGAATTCAGACTGTAGTGCACAGTCTTCAATGTAAACGAAGTGACCGAAAGAAAAAGAGGGTTTTCTCACAGTGCCTTTGACAAGTTCACATGAGGAGGACACTGGTGCACATGGCCCGAAGAATGGAGAAAAATAATAGTGGTGAGGAATGTAGAGAGGGACAGGTGGGCCTGGCGAGGCCGGGGACAAATGTATTGAAGAGGGGACAAGGTGGTGGCCCGCGGGCAGGGAGAGAGAGACAGAGGGAGCACGGGACAGAAATGCATGGACTAAGCGCCGCTTGCTGGTGGCATGTCCGTCCTCTCTGGCCGGGCAAGGCGAAGCAAAGTTGAGTGCACTGTACAAAATCCACATGTGAAGTAAAGCCATTGCTGGAGGCGTGGCTGCACCAGAGAATGGAAGAAGTGTCTCATTGCCGAGACATCACGACAACGGTCCACCCCCTCGACGCTATCGGCGGCCAACATTTCCACGTGAGCGTCTCTTTCCGTGTCTGTGTCGCCCAGTCACTGACGTGGAAGCCGAGCAGCCCAAAGTCAAAGCCCGCCCACGCCATAGACACCACATCCCAGAAAAACGTACAGCCGCCCCCATGTGACCGAGCTCTGCCATCGCTTTTGTGGACCGAGATTTTAAACAAGTAATTTTCCAATTATTGGCCTCTCATTAGAAGGCAAAACCTTTCAAAAACCCCGAGATTATGATAGCCCACCCACCCCGGGAAAGTGTCGAGTGTTGGTGTTGCTGACATGCTTGTTTTGACCGTCGGTTATTTACCCAAGATTCTCTTCTCTTCTCTTCTTTCCTTCGATTGCGACACCAGATACAGTCCTTGCCTTTTTTTAATAATACCAGCATGCGCTCCACTTTTACCTTGGGATTCATTTCATCTCTCTACTTCTTTACGCCCACTTTCACGCCATCTCTCTACTTCTTTACGCCCAGTTTCACGCCACCAACAAATTACAGTGCCGTCTCACCAAATCCATTATCCACGCCTTCGATCCTGTTTACGATAACTTTGCTGACCAATTTTCCATTTAAAACTGAATCGTCGTAATGGTAAAATTTATTTAATGAGATTAAATATAGCAAATCAGTCGTTGGAAAATTTCACAGCGTTTAAATCCATTTATGCTCTTGTTAATATCTGATTTCATAGATTTTTAACCCAGATTTTATTTACTAAATTCGGATGGTAGTAAAAAATGGAAAATGAAGTGTAAAGATTGACCATTTGTTTAGCATTATTATTATTTTATACCGTGATGGCATCGCCATGACATCCCATAATGAGGATCTGTGTGGAGTTGGGTTTTTAAATTTTGCCATTAATCAATAAAATATTAGTTATGTATTTATCGCTCTTCTGAAGAATGTTACTTCTATTAAGGAAGGCTAAAGTACAAAACAAAAGTACAGATATGCACTGCACGCCTGTTTGAAGGTTAATAAATTAGTTTTCAATTTAGGACATGCTTCAAGGAAACAATTAGGTCTAACCAGTCGAGTAGGTTAAAATTTAAAATCATATATATATATATATTTAAACAATACAGAAACTAATAAACTATTGAAGATAGTTTCACTGTTGAAGATAGTTTCACAAGAATAACTTGATAAAAACTTGCAAAGCAATAAGTCTACTACAATGTAATTTTTTTTAGTGCACTACAGAGTCCTCGTTCCTTAATAAAATAGTTTTTCCATAAATCTAATACAATGTCAAATTCTTTAGTTCACTACAAATTCCCTAAAGAAATAAAATAGCTTTTCAATAAAATAACTTCTTAGTAAGCCATTTTTGAAATACTATGAACCAAGTAAAATTCTTAAAATAGTTTTCCAATAAATTTTATGTAACTTCTTAACAAACAATCCTTGAAAATATTATAAGCTAAGAGAAATTCTTACAAGAAATATTATTATGAACCAAGCAAAATTCTTGCATGAAGAAGAGTATGTAAGACCATACTAAGAAGAGTATGCAGTATCATACTAAGATAGCTTCTTAATAAACAATCATTGAAATATTATGAGCAAAGCAAAATTTTAAAATAGTTTTCCAATAAATTTTATGCGTTTTTTAATAAATAAACTTTGAAAATATTATAAACCAAGAAAAATTCTTACATGAAATATTATGAGCCCAACAAAATTTTTATATGAAGAAAGACCATACTAAGAAGAGTATGTAGTCTCATATTAAGAAGAGAAAATTCATTCATTTATTTTTTCTATATGAAAGATTTCAATATGAAAAAAAAAAATTGAAAAGAGAAAATATTATAACGTAGAGAAATTCTTACATGAAATATTATGAGCCAAGCAAAATTCTTATATGAAGAATGACAATACTAAGAAGAGTATGTAGTCTCATATTAAGAAGAGACAATTCACTCATTTATCTTTTTTTTATATGAAAGATTTCAATATGAAAGAAAAAAAATGTTTTGAAAGGAGTGAGAAGAAAAAGATATTGATACAAATTATGAAATTTATAAAAAATTATTTTAAAAAGAAGAAAGAGGAAAGAGATATTAATACAATTATGAGATTTGTAAATTTATATGAATTACACCATATTTCTACAACCTCTCACGAAATATGTAACTTTAACTTTCTTCTTAAAACATTTAAATTAACTCCTTTAAAAAATATTTTTATTTGATATATCTAAATTACTACATCCACCTCCCATAAATCTATCTATCTAAAAATCCTTTTTTTACTCACCCTTTCAAAATAAAATTGAAAAAATATATAAGAGAGAATTAATTTTTCATTATAGAAATAGTCACTACAACTCTCTTTCAAACCCCATTCCCAGGCCCCGCAAGGATCAATCTTGAAATCATGTGAAACACTGATGATAACAGTCATAATAAGGGTCATGAGTCCTCTTAATTAAACGATGAAATCTTTTAAATTTTAATATGTAAAATGAAAAAAAATACAATTATTTATATATTTTTAAAATAATATAAAATATTTATATATTTTTAAAATAATATAAAATATTTATATATGATTAATTACTGATAATATATCAAATTTATTGAATTATTAATTATATTGAATTATAGATTTTGACAAAATATAATAAATATTACATAGTTAAATTTTAATGTTATAATGGTATTTTCAATGTCCTCTTTCATTATGAAGTTGGCGTAAGTTTGTTTTTATTTTAACAACATACTTTATAATATATTTTAAGAAAAGTTATATATATATATATATATATAATTTTTTATTCAGTTGAAATTTTAATGGAAATATTAACATTTAATTTAGCATTTTTAATAATTTTAACTAAGATTCTTGGGGAGTTATATGAAAAAATGAAATTTGTTTTTTTCAATTTAAAAGTATATATTTTTAAACAAAAATTGAAAAAGAATTAAAATATTTCTTGAAATTATTTTAACATGACAAATTATAATTTCCCCGAATGCGGGTGGGGATAAGCGTAGGAGGGACTTCACGGTGGAGACAGGTGACAGACCTAACCTAATGCATGGTGCATGCATGCGTTGATTATGGCAGGTGGTGATTTAAGAGATGGCAGAGGTGAGTTTAAGAGGGGGGTCATCGAACGAGGTTGTCTTATGCGAGGAGGAAGACTGCGAGAGGGTGAGTGGATTGATAGTACTATCAGTGGGTGGGAAAGGACAGAGACCATAATGGAAGTTGGTGGGAGGGGTGTTGATTATCCGGGCGTAAGTTGGATGAGCATTATCATTTTCATGGAATTTTCCCGCAGCATCTTGCTCGCTCCCTGTGGCCCTTATTGATTTTTTCACATTTAACATGGGGTGGTGTATTCTGGCATCATGAAGGGTGGTGGAGCGAGTTCATGCAGAGCTGCTAGTGGCTAGGACGATTCTGGTTTGGAGGTCGATAGAGAAATGGATCGGGAGGGGCAATCGGGAGCTTCTGATGTGAGGGGGAGGCGCGGTGAGTCGGGAGCAACTTTGTGATGCTCAAGCAGCATGGCAATACCGCTCGTCCATCCCCACGTCGATTCGGAAAGACCTAGAAATGTTAGAATATGACGTTTGGAGGAGGTTGGAGGAAGTTGTTCCGTCTATGGAAGAGGCAGTGATGGATTCCTAGATCTATGACCTTAGTTCCTCATGCGGTCGTCAGGGTCTTGTTGAAAGAACTGTCACCATGTGTTAGGTGGTAAAAGGTATCCTTAGCATGGTGCTACTGGAACGTGAGGAGAAGAGGGCTGATGACATCCCGGTGGCTTTCTGGAAGGAGCTCTACATGGATACGAGGTTGTTGCACACGAAGATTGATGCGGTGGGGAAGGAATTTGGGATTCCCTTCCTTTCGCAAATGGCGATAGTGGCATCGATGGCGAGCATGACGCAAGCGAAGAGTCTAAACAAGGATGGCATCCTGGGTGGAAAGCGTTCGGCCCCTCCAGTGACGGGTAACAAGGTTCCTTAAGGGCTATGTTTTGGCTTCTCTGTTGGGTTTTTCTCTATTGATCAGTTTTTGGATGTCTATCATATGTTTTCCCTGCAAAGGGTGTTTTAAACTCAGGCTAGGTGATGGTTCCCGAGAAATAGTTAGCCTCGAGGATGCCGAGTTTTGGTTAGGGGATCTATATTTTGGTATTGGGTTGGGAAGTGGTGAACAATTTCTAGATTGCAGGTTATGTTTTCTCCTTCGAGAGAGGGGCCGTAGGAATGTTTTTTTTTGTTTATTATAACTATGTAGAAGGGTGAACCGGACTACCATGGAAATTTCTTAAACTAGCGGATATTGTACTTTTTTTGTATAACTTATTAATATGATACTTCTTACTTACAATGAAAAATTATAATTTAAAAGTATTTTTAAAAGTTTGAGTTGATTTTTCTATGCTTCTTAATTTTTATAATTGACTATTATTAATACAGAAGTCTGTGCAGGAAAGAAATCCAGGATTTTCTTAGTAAAGGACTTATCCAGCACTCAAGAATTCCATGGTCTTGCTTAGCTTTCTACGTAAATAAGCATTATGAACAGCTCAGTGGAGTACCAAGAATGGTGATCAATTATAAGTCGCTCAATGATGCCTTGGAATGGGTAAGGTATCCAGTCTCAAACAAGTCTAACCTAATCAAGAGAATTGCAGGAGAAAATATTTTCTCTAAGCTCGACCTGAAGTCTGGCTTCTGAAAGATTGGGATCAAGCCAAAAGATCAGTTCAAGACAGTTTTTTCCACATGGACAATACGAATGGAAGGTAATGCCTTTTGGACTAAAGAATGCCCCTTCATAGTTTTAAAGAATTATGGAATTTGTATTAGAACCATATATGGATTGGCTCATGGGGGTGAATACATAAAGATGGGTGTCTATTTCATGAGAATCAGGTGGGCGAGAAGCATAGCGGAAGTTATTCGGCCGAATAACAATAATTATTCAACCAAATACAATAACTTATTCGAATGAATAAATATTGTTATTCGGCCCAATAACCTAGAGTTTATTCGGTCGAATAAACATTAACAGTTCACCGTTAAAAGTAACGGCGACATTGAAGTGCGTGCGAGGCAGTACCAGCTGGGAAAATTGCCCAACGTTTTTTTTTCATTTATTCGGCCGAATAATGTTTCGGCTAAATCCTTCTTTGGCCGAACAATTATTCGGCCAAATAATTATTCAGGAACCACTATTCTCGCAGAGGGTGGCCTTATTAATCTCTTGTAGATAAGGACTAATAAAGAGTTGGTCTTTAGTCTCTAACTAAGATATAGCTTGGATGCTAACTAATAAATATACACTTTAACTATACCGGAAACAACTGTTACAGAGGTGTTGTATCTACGGGTGTTGTTGATCGGTAAACCAAGTCAATTGGATCAAATGTGACTTATGTTAGCACTTAAACTAGTGTGATAGGTCTTGATTAAATTGGTGTTGATTTCATATATCTCTCTTCTATAGTAGAAACTAATGAATTTAGTGCATTATATTTGTTTTTTTCTTTAGCAAACAAAATATTATAAGGGTTAGTTTTAGTAGCAAGTACCAATTCATCAAGTTCTATTCTCATTTTATTAAAAATTTTAACCATAACATATGCAACATGTGATCCTTAAACGTGTTCTTATTTTCCATAACAAGGATCTCAAAACTTGCAAAATGCCTTTATTCATGAACAGATAATTCATGAACTCTGTCCATTCTTGAACAAAATTCCAGCAAATTATGACTTTGATCCTGTAGATCCAACAGAAGTAGATCTAGCAGAGCCATATCCCACATTAGCATAAGTTTATCCAGCAGAAGTAAGCTTTGCTCCTATATAATTTCTTTCACTACTGGGCTTTGCACATGTACCGGGATTTTATTGATTAATCCTTTAACACTTTCTCTTCACAACCCTAGCTACATGCTTAAAAAGGAATGCTAGAACACTAGGATCAGTGCTAGATCGGATTGAATTTTCTGAGGAAAGGGAACTGGGATTAGCTTCATCATACCTTAGCACATTTTACCTCCCACCTGCGTATGTAGAGCCCCAATGTTTGTGCTGGCCTTCCATCCCCAGAAAGGTAGGTTTAACCTAGCTATTTAATGTTAGGAGAAGAGAAAGAGATAGCCCCGCCCCCTTTGAAACAATCTTTATTTTAATACTTATTATGCTTTGGAAACAAACCTTACAAAAAGAAAGTTGTGCTTCGCTCCTTATTTTCTATAATCCTAGTATAAGTAGGATGGAACACCCCTATCTGAATCAGGTAGATCCTTTTTCGTTCTTCTTCGACTCCCTTTCTATCAAGTGGGTGCAGGGCTCCAGTCTTAGGATTTCGCTTTATTATAATTGATTATGCTAGGTGGTGCTACTGCTTAAAAATTACAATTGACCATTCGTTTTAGCGAGTTTTCTTCTCCATAGAACACCTTCTCCAATATCCATTAGTAGTTAGCATAGATGCACCAACTATCTTCTACCTTCGAGTAGGTCATCGAGAAATGACATGTTGGACTTATGGACTTAGGTCATAGATGCTTATAGTGCATAGAACACCTTTTCAAAACCTCATTAGTAAAGTTGTTGTTTCATAAGTACAAATCATAACACTTACAATCTGCATTTTGTCTTATATAACATAACATCTTTCTTTGGGAGATTAGGTTAAATGTTTGGAATGTTAAAATATCAAAACATGTAGAATTTGAATATGTTATGCATTGATAGTTGTGTAAATGTAGACATCATATCAAATGAAAAGAGAGGATTCTTTGAGGCAAAAGTGTAGGAGGTCATCACGGTCATCAGGAATTGGTGTCTCGACTGATAATCAAAGTTTTTCGGCTTCACCTCGGGATTCAAGCTTGTTGTATAGTTCACATTCATCTGATCATCGGCTAGGGAAAAGGGGTACAAATGATTCCCCCGTATCTTCTATGGGAGAACGTCGATCTCGACCTTCTGTTGGTATGAACATTTATGTGTTAATACATGTATCAATTTTAATTTTGTGCATGTTCAAAAAATTTGTACATGTTTACACACAACTGTGTTTGTCTTTGAAGCAGATCAAGGTTCAGAAGAGACTCGTAATTCTACACAGAGGGAAGAAGGTCAAGCAAGGAGGATAGATGTTGAACCAAATGTGGGTGTAGAGCAAGGTTCGGAAGAGGCTCGTAATTCTACATAGAGGGACAGAGGTTGAGCAAGGATGACATATGTTGAACTAGATGTGGGTTGTACATCCATAACAACTTATCCAACGGATTTACCTGAGGAGCTTCCATGGGAAAGTGGTGTTCAAAAAATGACCCTTGAAAGCTGTAGATCTCACTATGACAAGTTGCAACATGATCTTTCTAGTTTGGATCTCCCTCCAGAGAGCAAACAGAGTCTAGATATTGTTTTGCGATCATTGCAAAAATTCATTGAGGCATATGATGATCTCGAGCCAACTACGAACGGTTTTGTTGACTTGATGCAGAGGAGAAGGGCACAAGTGATGGGTCCAGACAAGTGGGTTGTTTTGAAGGAGAGAATGACCAAAGAATAGGCCAATTCAATGTTTAACTTCAAAGAAGGCCTAAAGCAAAAAATGTTGAAAGTGCAATATTTCAAGCACCCTGAACTTGCACATCTATTATATGATAGGTTTCTTGCAACCTATGGTCGATTGCCATGGAATGATGAGGTTCCCAATTATTTCGTCGGATTTTTTTATGCAAAGTTTTTTTTAAATATGAAGCCATACTATACCAATCTTCATTATGACTTTTGTGGAGTTGGAAAGGGGTGAATATACGATCGAAAAGGTGCTCCTATAGATCCCACAACTCTTCGACCTCCACCCCAGATATATCGCCCAGCCAGGCTTCTGACTTTAAAATCAGAGATGGAGCCCACATCCCAACTTGGGACAAATGCAAGGGATTCTGTTGCCGAAGGTTTAACGTCGGCATTTGTAGGAGTTGATGTGGGATTGGTTCGAGAGAGGGATCGAGTCACTATTCATCAAAATTTTGTTTACAAAACGAATGATGAGGTAGATGGAATGAGCATTGAATATATTAGGGCTTATGCTAAGGTTTGTCGCAATACAACTTCAGATGTCCTATCCCATGGCACATCGAGTATAGGAGAGGTCTGTTGTTTATGTACATACAATCTATTTAATTTTTTTATTCACTTTGAATTGAACTTTTTGTTACATTATATTTATGACATTATGTATTTTTTGATGTATAATAATAAATACATTACGTAAATGTTTATTGGTTGCAGTTTTCTAGAATGTTGAATGAACATAATTTTCGACTCTCCACTAGTGAAAATGTAGAAGAGAATCTTAGAGAGGTATATTTATTATTTACATATTTATATTTATGTTTGAAAGATATTGTATGTTTTTTTTTAATTTTAATTTATCTATGTATCTTATTTTTAATGTGACTTATCCATGCAGGTCCATTTAGATTCCAATTTTTTTTATGATTTTCCACCTCTTGTGAGCTCATGATTCCAATTTTTTTGTTTTGGTTTTAAGTGAATTGTTTAATTTTAGTTTACTTTGCTTGCACAATGTTTTATTTATTAACAAAATTTAAATTTTAGGGAACACGAGAACATGTGGAAATTGGTGGTGAGGATATAGGTTCTTTGATGGACGTGGACATTGGCACTGAGGTAATTTTGTTAATAATTGAACTATTCTTTTCAAAAAAAAAATTGTAAGTTTAATATTTTAATTTTTTGAATTTAGTTTAAAATTGTTTAAATAATTTATATGAGATTCATAATTTGCTTTTATACATGTTGCAGGTTGGGTCTCTTCGAGGCAAAGGGAAGACCCTAGTGGATGATAGTGGTGGAATTTGATTTAGAGAATGATTTTTATTGGTCTTTTTTTGTTTTCCCATACTACCATATTGCATATATTTGCATGTTGATACATATATTGTAGTTGTTTTGGACATCCAGGAACTTTGTTTTTGGATTATATATGTACATTGAACTCACATGTTCAGGAACTTTTTTTTTGGATTATATACATGTACATTGAATGATCAAACTTTTTGGGGGGGGCTAATTACATAGCATACTTTGTGTGGTAAATGCTTAGAATATGATTTTGCTTGATGTTCATGAATGTATGTTCAATATTGAAATGGTTTTAAAATATATTAGTACACATGTTTTAATGTTTAAAGTACTTTATTTTATGAATAATATAAATTCCATGTGATTGTTGTTGGAGCCTGTCCTCGCAAACCAAAATATTTTAGTCACTGTGTGATGTAGAACAACACTATTTAGCTGATGTACCTTCTTTTCGTAATTTTCATATTGCAAATTGTATGTAAAGTAGACATTAATTATTTGTTGTTTTAAATTAGTTGATAGAATATAGTGTTTTGCAGTTTGCACTCCTGAATCTTTCTTTATTGAATTTCAGTATATGCTAGCCTTAAGTTTTGATAGGTGCAATCTAAAGTTACAAGTTTTAAGACCTGCAAGATTTAATCCTTGAGTGCAGATTTGTAGTATTGACAATTTTTTAGTGCATATATTTAATTTTTTTAGTGCAGAGGTAAAAATTTATGAGTGCAGATGTAAATTTTTTTGAGTGTAGATGTAAAAAAAGTTTAGTGAAGGTTTCAACCCTCTTGGTTGTATTTTAATATATATGATCTTGGTTTCAACAATAAACTTGAATTTCGTATAAATGATAACTTGAATCTTATATAAATGATTCATATGTTCAATGTTCAGGTACAATTTACTTTTGTAGTTGGTGAACTATAGATGCTGCTGAAATCATGGCAAATGGGGATTTAATGATTTTTTATTTTTTAATCATAAGCAAGGATTTCAGGATTGTGAATCTTATGCTAAATTAGAGCAATGATTTTAGACAACAATTTGATGATTTTTCATCGGTTTGTTGCAAATAACCATTGATCTAATTTAGCATAAGCTTCACAATCCTGCAGTCCTTGTTTGTGATTAAAAATAAAATGATCGTTATCTCCATTTGACATGATTTCAGTTATGCGAACTTAAATAGTTATGTTCAATTCCATCATAATATAAAATCAAATCTTCATATAATCTAGATCAAATGGAACTAAATTCTATCTACACAAGTGATATTGTCAAGAATTCAAAATCAGATCTTCATATAGTCTAGATCAAATGGAACTAAATTCTATCTACATAAGTGATATTATTCTTGTGCATGTATCATTTATTTAAAAACCATAGGTTAGCAAAGTTCCAAAATTTTCATGGATCATATTCATATGAATTGTTCATCCCACCACAAAGCCACTAATGGATCGACCCATTTAATGGATCAAGAATAATAATTTCCCATTTATATAAATAATAAATTCATTCATCATATTCTATAATTGTCTATTAATAATACATTAGAGAAACATGAAATGGATTCATCACAATCCAAATCTTTTCACGAAATTACACATTAAATACCACACATATTACCCTAAAATCCTTCAAATTCAATCAAGGTCAAATGGTTTTGACTATACAACCACATATCAAAATTTATTTAAGGATTCCAATTTAGGATTTCCTTCACATACTTAAATACCATAGATCCCCCAATATAATGGACTCAATTAGCTTAATCTAATAGAGGTAATAATAGACAATCAACTTGTTATAGAGATTTCTCCATCATTTTCAAACATTTCTTAAACAATTTAATCCTACATCAATAAGTCATACACCACATGTCCATATTTCCACATGACATAACATAATTATTCAATCATGTCCAAGAATTCAATCATTTCTTAAACAATTTAATCCTACATCAATAAGTCATACACCACATGTCCATATTTCAACATGACATAACATAATTACTCAATCATGTCCAAGGATCTTTAAGCAATCATTCTTAACAATTAACGATGTTTTTACAAGATCATGTTTAAACTCTTATTCTAGTTCCCATGCATTACTTGTAAAATTACATTTGCAATCAACATTCCATATTTGAAAGATAAAAAATTTCAACTTTTTCGAACTTTTATTAAAGTTCTTATTACCAAATAATTATCAAATCAATTTCAATATGCTAAAATACAATCATTTTATTAATGACATCTCAACCTTGATGCCATCTTCTTACACATTACCAAATAACACACCAAGTCATCATGCCATCATTCATATTCAAGCATACACAATCATAAACAGAAGCTTATAAAACATAAATAAAAATCTGACACCTCAAGATCATAGTCATACTTCTCAATATAAAAATATATTGTGCACAACATTTGACATGCACAAAACAAGTATAAATCTCTATTCATCATCATTAAATATTACACAATCATCTTCCACATAGAGGCTAAAATGATGCCATGGGTATCCTATAGTTCTCTTAACCATGATCAATTCATTTCCGATATGGTTAAAAACATCGCAATGGAATGCCATCCTCAATTATTCTTTCATGGTCATATTTGGACATTTTCTATTTTCTAGTTTTTAATTTTTTTTTCGATGGAACTTGTACTAATTTTATTCGAGATGCACATACTAAATAACTATATTGACAACATATAACATCAAGTTCATAATCTTGAAAGTAGACATAATTTTATGGGTTTGTTAAAAAAATAACCTTTTAAAATGATGGATCCTCTCTCATATGTAAATCCTTTGTCATCGTAATCCTCCAATAACTTCATCTTTCCTTCCGTGCATCGGATAAAATAATATTTCACTTTTTTATTTATTGTCTAAAGGTGCAATCACAGCGAAAACATCTCCTGTGCAAATTACAATTGACGTCAGGGTCTTTAAATCAATTAAATTGACTATAACATAAGGTGATGGATGTAACAATGAACAATCAACAACGAATTTGTAAGTTCTATATATATACATAATTTATATGAAATGAACAATCATTGTTTATAGTTTATTTCATTACCTTCTCTAACAAGATCTGAAATTCTATCGCCATCAGATGATATTGCTATTTCTTCTTATTCTAATTGTTCTAAGCTTGTTAGTGGCATTTTTCCCTTTGGATTAATCTATGTGTGTTTCCAATGTTTTACGTAGCTGTTCGTTATGTGTTCACAAACTTCTGTAGATTCAACATTTTCAATGCAAATATGACAAAAGCATTCATTAATATGGCAAATAATGCCATGGGATTTTTGCGCACGGGAGAATACTAACGATACGTTTTCTTCTCAGAATTCATTGGCACCATGATGACACCCAATCGCCATTAATTGGGTTTCTAAAGGTCTCAATAACCTCTAACCTCTTCCCCTAGTGGATATCATTGCCCCTCAATTTAGTTGCATTGTGCATTCAACCCTAGGTTTTGTTTTTATTATTTTGGCATTTACAATTTACATCATATTTGGGACGTCACCATGCCTTGTCAGTGCATGGTTTTGCTACATAATCAAAATATTGTAAAATTTCACAATGTTCATTGGTGGGACCTTGTCCTTGATCTCCACGCCATAAACTGATACATAAGCGCCATGAAATAAATTGAAATTAATTATATATTAGGGGTTAAACGTGAGGGGTATTACGTTGGGATATTAAGAGAAATGTCATCTTTATCAAATTGATAAATTTATGGCAAAGAGGTGCAGTTACAAAGAACATTAAGCATTTCAAAATTTGAGTCTTACAATGAAGAACATTCTATAGGATAATTTGTTAGATGTATTTACGGGAAGCTCAAATTAGAGCATTCAATATGAGGTACGTCCCTTCAAACCTAAATCATTGGAGAATTCTTTTAGTTTGGAAAGAAAAGTTGAAAGTAAAAATATGGTTGCTAGAATGGTATACACTAGTGCCTAAAGAGAGGGAAATGTTCCTATTCCTAACCTCACTTATCCTACAAGGTTGACACCTTATAAATTTGAAGAAATAAGATAAAAATGACCTTGTCTCAATTTTTACAGTAAGTACATTAAGGGGATTAAGTGAAGTGAGAAGAAATTATTGTACATAGTGTTAAATTTTTAGTATTAAATCACAATACTATAGAATCTTTGCTGAGAGAATAACATCTACAGTATATCAATGCATGACAATCATAATACAACAAGCATCACAAGCATCACAAGAATCAAAAGCATAGAGACAAGAGACACAGAGTTTCCGTGGGGAAAACCCTAAGGTGAAAAACCCCACAACTTCCTCAGAGATAGAGAGAGCATTGGCTCAACCAAAATACAACCAAATAACATTGAGATAGTCTCCTAGCAGATGATCCTCCTCCTCCTTACTAGTGCGCCACTTTTCAGAGAGAGAGATAGTTACTTTTCCGAGTGAGTAAAATAGAGATCTCCTATCTCTATTTATACTCACCTTTTTTCCCAGTGACCTACTGGGGCCGACTTGTCTACTTGGATACATCCACATTATATTATATATTAATTAGGGCCGACCCCATAAGGTGGTCTAATAACCCATCGGCAAGTACACACACTTGCGACACTTGTCAATCCACATGACGACACTTCCTTATAGAGGAATAACACATCTCTTATAAGGGTACAATAAATATATATATAATATACAGATGAAATACATTCCGAAGTTACATATACATCAACACTCCCTCTTAACTAGGAAGGTATTTCTCGACACAGATCTGCTAGACAAGTCTTCTTCTCTGGATCATCGTCATCGATGCATCGTCATCATCATCATCACTGCTGCTACTATCTCAACCAATCTCTGACTCTACTCATCATAGGAAGTTCTACAGAGCCAGTCCTTTTTCATACTGGATCTAGGCCCACCACCTGCAGGTCTTCGTCATCACTGGCCATACTGTGGAATCCTCAGGACTTATTACATGCGTCAAAAAACCTCGAAAGAGCATCCCAGGATGTTACGGGTACACAACTCCGACCTGTAGGATCTCCCAGGGCGCTATTACATGTGACCCCACCACAAAACCTCGAAAGAGCATCTCAGGATGTTACGGGTACACAACTCCGACCTGAAATCTCCCAGGGCACAAATTACATGTGGTCCACCACAAAACCTAGCAAGAGCATCTCAGGATGTTACGGGTACACAACTCCGTCCTGAAATCTCCTAGGGCACAAATTACATGTGGTCATGGCAAAACCTCGCAAGAGCATCTCAGGATGTTACGGGTACACAACTCCGACCTGAAATCTCCCAGGGCCCAAATTACATGCCATAGGACAAAACCTCGCAAAATCATCTCAGGATGTTACGGGTACACAACTCCGACCTGAGATCTCCCAGGGTGCTATTACATGTCCTCCCAGAGCAATGTCTCGAAAGAGCATCCCAGGCTGTTGCGGGTACACAACTCCGACCTATAGGATCTCCCAGACATGCTCATCTGCACAACCTAATCCACGGCCATAGAGTATCAACCTGATACTCACCATACATCATCCTGATGTACTCATGATCGTCCTGATCATCATCACTGCAATGTCCTGCTGCATGTCATCTGGAGCAACATCCTGAAGCTCATCATCCATGATCATCCTGATCATCACTGCAACATCCTGCTGCATGTCATCTGGAGCAACATCCTGAAGCTCATCATCCATGATCATCCTGATCATCACTGCAACATCCTGTTGCATGTCATCTAGAGAAACATCCTGAAGCTCATCATCCATGATCATCCTGATCATCACTGCAACATCCTGCTGCATGTCATCTGGAGCAACATCCTGAAGCTCATCATCCATGATCATCCTGATCATCAATGCATCCACCTGATGCATACCAAGTATCTACCTGATACATATCATCATACATGATCCACCTGATCATTAATGCATCCACCTGATGCATACCAAGTATCTACCTGATACATGATACATATCACCATAGATGATCCACCTGATCATACAATGTATCCACCTGATACATATCCAGCATCCAACATGATGCATACATACATAAATGATCCAACTGATCATATCCAGCATCCAACATGATGCGTACATACATACATAAAAATGATCCAACTGATCATATCCAGCAGAAACCAGAACATCATCCTGATGCCCATTATCCAGCGCTTACATCCACAGCCATGTGAAGGATCCTCCTTCCAACATGCTTGGAATGGCTTCAGCAAATGTGTCCATCACTTCTTCCTCGAATTGTCCTCGATCTGAAGAACGCCAAGCCTCTCTCTGAAGTACTCGAACTTCACCCTGGCTAGTGGCTTCATCAGCACATCTGCAATCTGCTCGTCTGTCGCAACATATAGGAGCTTCACAACTCCTCTCTGCACCATATCCCTGATATAGTGATATTTGATCTCTATATGTTTCGACCTGTCATGAAACACCAGGTTCTCGGACAGCTTCACACAACTCTGGTTATCACAGAAGATACCAGTAGCCTCCAACGGGAGATCAAATAACTCAGACAGTAGCTTCCGTAGCCATACTGCCTCACAACTAGCTGAACAGGCTGCAACATACTCTGCCTCAGCTGTACTCAGTGCTACGCAGGACTGCTTCCTGTTAAACCAAGAGATCACACCTGATCCCATACTGAAGCAACACCCAGATGTGCTCTTCCTATCTGCAGCACTGCCAGCCCAATCTGAATCAACATAACCCTGCAGGTTAAACTTTTGATTTGCCTCATACCTGAGCCCATAATCCACTGTACCCTTCAGGTACCTCAGAACATGCTTTACAGCAACCAGTTGAACACTCCTCGGATCCGTCAGGAACTGGCTCAATGTGTTCACAGCAAAGCAAATGTCTGGTCTAGTGTTCGTCAGGTACATCAAGGACCCAATCATCTGACGATACATAGAGACATCAATCGACTCAGATGAAGCATCATATAGAAGCTTCAGATTCGATGCCATAGGTGTGGCCATGGCCTTGCAATCCATCATCCCGAATCTCTTCAGGATATCTACTGTGTACTTCCCTTGACCAAGGAAGATTCCACCTGCATTCTGCCACACCTCCATACTTAGGAAATAGTGCATCATTCCCAAATCTTTCATGTCGAATTCAGCTGCAAGCTTCCTCTTAGTATCTGCAATCAGTCTATCATCTCCTGTCACAAATAGGTCATCCACATACAGGAGTAGAATCACTGGATTCCCTTCCTCAACCTTGTAGTAAAGATTGGAATCTGCTTTACTCTTGGTAAAGCCCCAACTAGATAGGAAACTATCCATCCTACCATACCAGGTTCTGGGAGATTGCTTCAAGCCATACAAGGCTTTCTTCAATCTGCATACATATGACTCTCTGTCATGTCTTGGAACTGCATCCCAAACATCATCTTCACGATCGACGGATCATGGCATTCCATTTCTTCATCCCAGATCCTGGGAGCTTCAATATCTTCAATAGATATCTTTGTTGCTGGAACAAATGTTGTAGTCCTTTTGTAGGTGAAGATATACGGTCTTTCCTACAAAACAAGTTAATTTGCATGATTAGAAATATCTCATAATTTTCAGAACAAATTCTTTACACATAAAGAAATATGTCATGCAGTCATGCAGTTATCTTAGCCAATGCTTCAATACAACATTTATCCATGTTCCACAAATTTCTAGATGCCTTCCAGTCTCTACCAGAACATTGTTAAGAGTTTGCACTACTCCCAACATGTCAGCAAAGAGGTTTCATTCTAGATAAGTAGCACTAGAATGTTGTACAGTGCCATAAGCCACTTACCCAACACATGCATATTAGTAGTATACTGTTCATTACTTCAATCATTCTAATATGCACAATACATATCCTAAGTCTAGGAACATGAGCATATTCATCATTGAACAATTTTATTTAAGCAAACAAATATGCAAGAAAATTAAAATACTTATCTTTGTTTGTTTGTTGCGTGGACTCCCTCTGAGTCTTTTCTTCCTTGCAGGAGCTGCTGCAGTCCTTCTACACCTTCTTGTTGTGGAATGTAGAGAGATGGACAACTCCTTATGAATATCTGCACCCTTGCAGAAACCACTGGAGTGTGCTCCCTCTTGATCTTTGCTTCCTGGATTACCTGTTCTTGAACTCATATTCATCCTTGGTCCCTATGCATGCTTATTAGTATCATGATTGTGTTATCCTTGTGATCTCATACAAAATCATACATTCATTAAAACACAATAATCTCAAGTATGTATAGTCATGATCATTTCAAACAGAAATAATAAGCATTAGCATTCAAGGTTTATATAGGACTCTTATGGTTAGTCATATCATAAGAAACATAACATGTCTAAACTTGTAATTACTCAAACCTATGACTCTTCTGGTTAGTCATATTATTAATTAAGGTAAGACACATAATATGCATATGCCCATGATTATTCAAACTTATGACTTTATGAACAATCATCATCAATCATGCCATGCATACTTATATGATAGATCCTATGATATAAGAAACACATACCTGGTCACCATATTTGCTAGTTATGTCTAGCAATGTGTTCTTGTTCTCTTCAATGACCTGCATAACTCATTAGTTAACTTTTGCAGAAACAAATTATACATACCTCTATGTGATCCATGACTATGGATGAATCTTTGTATTTATGTCACCATGGCATGTTCAGGTTTTCCCTTCAAATTGTACAAACCTCCCTCTTGCTTTCCAATCACTACTGCATCATCTATGGTCTTTCCCTTTGGCCACATTAGGACTTGACCATCCACAAATGCAACCCTCATACCTTTTGCATCTAATGCAGAAATGGAGAGTAAGTTCTTCTTGAGCCCAGGTATATAAAGTACTTCTTTCATCTTCAATGATTTTCCAGAATCTAGGTTGTAGGAGGCTTCACCACTTCCTTTGATTGGGTATTGATAATCATCCCCAAGTTTCACCTTATGGGGTGATTCATGTTCAGATAGGTTCACAAAGGATTCTTTAAACCCAGTCATGTGTTTGGAAGCCCCACTATCAATCAACCAATCATTACATCCATGGGAGATGGTACCTGTAAGAGCATAAATTAGAACATATTCTTCTTTACTTGATGAGTCATCATCACTACTACTTTCTGCCCTAGCCTTCTTCTTTGGAGGTTCATCATCTTCGGAAGCATGAGCATGAAACCTTCTTTTGCTGCCCTTCTTCTTCTTACTGGAGTTGTTGTTATTATCCCTTTTGTTCTTGGGACAATCTGAAGCAAAGTGACCCTTCTCATTGCATGTGAAGCATCTTAGGTCCTTCTTACTATTTTGATGGAATCTTTTGTGGTGAGAGTGATCCTTCTTGGTTTTGCTTCTCTTGGTGTGAGTTGCAAGAGCTTGATCTTCTCCTCCCATCTTTTCCTCACGAGCTATGAGTCTAGCTTCTTCTTGAGAGCATTCTTCCCTCAATATGTTGAAGGAGATCAATTTCTTCCTTGCACAAATTCCTTGAATAAAGGAATCCCATGACCTGGGTAGGCCATTTAGAGTGGTCATCACCACTTCACCATTCTCCACCATTTCATCTACTGCTTCTAATTGTTCCTTGATCTGGGAGACCCTTGAAAAGTAAGATTGAATGGTTTCTCCATTCTGAAACTTCACTGCTTTCAATTGGTTCCGCAGGGTCATCTTCCGATTTATGTTCTTTCCTTCAAATAGCTTGGTCAAGGATTCAAACATCTCTTTGGGTGTCTTAAGAGAAGACACATGAGGTATGAGATGGTATTTGATAGAATCAGCAATGATTCTCTTTGCCTTGACCAAGTTCTTCTTGTGCAATGCCTTGGCTTCTTCATCCTCTGGGATAGGGATGTCTTCTTTCACATATGAGTCCAACTCATTCTCTTCCAGGATTAACCCAATCCTATACTTCCAGGCTCGGAATTTGTCAGCCCCTTCAAGCTTCTCCTCAAGCTTAGTGTGGAGAGACATCTTTAAGATTACTTCAAATGGAAATAGAAAATATTTAGGACTGACCACTTGAAGTGTTGAAAACTGGATCTGGTCCCGGATTAGGGTTTGTCAGAGAAACCCTAAAAATTCAAAATGTGAATTTCAAAATTCCGAAAGGATAGAAAGATGCTCCTTGGAGAGATGATTAGCCTAGTACATTTAGAATTTGAGATCAGCAAAGTCTTGCCCTTCAAAATTGCCTTTTTGTCCTCCCGGGTTCACTAGGGAGAGCCCTGAATTAGGGTTTGAGTTTCCCGGAGATCTACCCAGCCAAAAATCTCGATCCAAAGCTCTAACCTTCGATTTTTGCAAGGAGCTTCCAGCTGTTCCTTCAGTTTCCAGAAATTCCTATTTTTGTGGAAACCCTAATTTTTAGGGCCAAATCTGAAAATGCTCGGAACTGAATTCTGATTGGACAGATAGATGCGCCTTGATGAGTAGATCCAATCTACTATACTGAATTTCAAAAATCTGTGGAGAGAAACCCAATAAACAAGGAATACAAGCTTCCGTCACTGCAAAATGTCTTCTTCTCAGTTAAGCTCTGATACCATGTTAAATTTTTAGTATTAAATCACAATACTATAGAATCTTTGCTGAGAGAATAACATCTACAGTATATCAATGCATGACAATCATAATACGACAAGCATCACAAGCATCACAAGAATCAAAAGCATAGAGACAAGAGACACAGAGTTTCCGTGGGGAAAACCCTAAGGTGAAAAACCCCACAACTTCCTCAGAGATAGAGAGAGCAATGGCTCAACCAAAATACAACCAAATAACACTGAGATAGTCTCCTAGCAGATGATCCTCCTCGTCCTTACTAGTGCGCCACTTTTCAGAGAGAGAGATAGTTACTTTTCCAAGTGAGTAAAATAGAGATCTCCTATCTCTATTTATACTCACCTTTTTGCCCAATGACCTACTGGGGCCGACTTGTCTACTTGGATACATCCACATTATATTATATATTAATTAGGGACGACCCCATAAGGTGGTCTAATAACCCATCGTCAAGTACACACACTTGCGACACTTGTCAATCCACATGACGACACTTCCTTATAGAGGAATAACACATCTCTTATAAGGGTACAATAAATATATATATAATATACAGATGAAATACATTCCGAAGTTACATATACATCAACACATAGATTGTGAAGAGGAAGAAGATTAAGAATAGGAACAATCTCAAGATCTAGAACTAGAATATACTACTCCAACCATATCTTGTCATGCATTAGATGGCATAAGCACTCCTCAAAATCTCAAGATAGAAGGATATATGAAAAGACGGAAATGTATTAGTGTTGATTTATTATGGTAGTACCCATAAATTTATTAATTGCAAATAACACAAAATTATGAATTTATTTATATATCCAACACCGAGGTTCAAGTAATGATTGAAAATGGAGGTACAATAAATTGTTCAGGGAAGTTCTATAGTATTCATCTCACTATAGTGGAGTTTTTATTGGATATTCCAATTATTGTAATACAAATGGGCGGCGTTGATGTTGTATTAGGGGTCCAATGCTTACAATCATTGAGAACAATGGCTCTTAATTTTTAGGAACTTGTTGGAGAAACCAACGAACTAGAAAGATAAGAAATCAGAGAGCTAATTATTCCAAGAAGAGGTGTTGTCGATAGACACCATTTAGCACTTAAGAACAACATATCAAGATCGACAATACATCAAAATGAATTTTTCACCATATCACTTATGATCACTTCATCTATTTGATCCATATGATCATTATTTTATAGCTTCGAGATGTAATAACTCCCTTGAACCGAGGAAGAATGTTTCCACATACTTAGGTCATAGCACAAAAAAAACTACTTGAATTATGTCCTATTTATGCAATAGTTGACAGTTATATTCCAACTACCCAAACAATCAGCCATCTAGTCGAATCCATCGTCAGTTGGTTGGTATCACTAGTTGAGAGGCTAGTTGGCCAATGAGTCATCTCTTCCAGACAACTATCAAATATCCATTGTCTGTCTTTGGAAGATACAAAGGTGTGATCATCATCAGCACAATGCTCTAATGATTTAGGAGGTGAAATTACTTTGTACACCGCTATAATTGTAGATTCTTAAAGCCCAAAAATAGCCCAAAGTATAACAAACTTAGTTTCCAATAAAGGTTTTGTAAAGATATCAACAATTTGAGCATATTGTTTGCAATAAAAATCGTCACAACATAATATTGTATCAATTGTCTCAAGCAATGAGCATGAAGCTATGCACGCTTCATATTACTATGTGCAATAGGATTTTCAACAACTTGTATTTCACTTTGGTTATCACAAATGATTAGAATCATTAACTTGGAAAAAAAAACTAAGTTCTCCCAAGAGTTGTTGAATCCATATTGCTTATGTGACAGCATTAACTGCACCACGATATCCATCTTATGTGGTCGAAATAGAAACCACCCTCTACTTTTTGCATGAACAAACCAAGTGTCCTAAACCAATATGAAACACATAGCCATATGCCAACTTCATGCCATCATAGTTTGTGACCCAATTTGAGTCAATGTAATCGACTAGTGGCTCCATAGTATCGGTGCAATATTTTATACCAAGTTGAATGCCCTCTATATAACAAACAATTCTCTTTGTGGCCTTCCAATGTATTTCTCAATGATCTTAAATAAACCGAGAAACCATTCTAACAGAAAAGGAAATATCAGGTTGACAATGAGTTAAATAAATTAGACTAATGACCAACTATCGATAAAGAGTCATGTCAACTTGTGGTATGTCATGGTTCTTTGTTAACTTCACTCCCAAATGAAAAGGTGTAGCACAAGCTTTAAAATCGTTCATACTAAATATTTGAAAATGATCCTTTACATACTTAGGTTGAGAAATAAAGATATTGTCATCCATCTATAGAAATTTAATGCCCAAAAATAAAGGTATGAGGCCAAGGTCAATCATTTCAAAGGTATCAACCAATTGTTTCTTCAAACCCAATATCATATTTACATTGCTTCTAGTAACGACTAAATCATCTACATATAATGCAACAATTAATCTTTCACCATTTTCATGTAAAAAATAAATTCTACGATCTAATTCATAATGTTTGAAACCTATATTGATAAAGAAACAATCAATCTTCTCATACCAAGTCATAGGAGCATGTTTCAAACTATATAAGGATTTCTTCAGTTGACAAACAAGATTGGAATCCTTCTCAAAACTAGGGGGTTTATCCATATAGATTTCTTCATTCAAATCTCCATTAAGAAAGGCATTTTTTACATCCATCTAATGTACCTACCATCCAAATATAGAAAAAAGTGAAAGAAACAATGGAATTGAGTTCATCTTTGTAACAGTGGAAAAGGTTTCAGTGTATTCAATACCTTCTTAGAGAGAGAAAAAACCTTTGCAACCAAACAAGCCTTTCAACAAGACCATGAGACGTGAATTTGGTCTTGTAGACCCATCGACATTTCAATGTGTTATTTCTTTACATTTGAGGAAATAAATACCATGTTTTATTCTTCATCAAGGAACGATATTATTCACCCATATCATTCTCCCATTTAGGACAACCATGTGTACCTACATACTTATCTGGATTACATGCCTCAAATACACATGCCATTAGAGAAATACTACCACATTTTGTTTTACTTCTAATCTTCCTTGAGTCATTAATATCTCTTGCATAAGCTCCAACAAATTAAATTGTCTTAGTATCCCAATGGGGTAGAAAAAAATTATGAGATGAAGGATTTCCCGGATCATCTAATACACCAAAGGATCAATTAAGGGTCCCAAATATGGAAGTTGATTCTATAGACACTAGCTAACTACAAATAAAAGTAGGCAGGTGAGTTGATTGTGTACCTGCATACTTATCTGTATTCCATGCCTCTAGCACACATGCCATTAGAGAAATACTATCACATTGTTGTTTACTTCTAATATTCCTTGAGTCATTAATATCTCATGCATAAGATCTAACAAATTCAAATGTCTTAGTATCCCAATAGGGTAGACAAAAATTTTGAGATGAAGGATTTCATGCATTATCCAGTGCACCAAAGGATCAATTAGGGGTCCCAAATTTGGAAGTTGACTCCATACTCACTAGATGACTACAAGTCGAAGTAGAGAGGTGGGTTGACTGTCTAGTCAAAACTCCAAAATTATTAGGGGAATTTTGAGGTCTAAAATGGGCCTCCTAAGGAATACAATAAAATAATAGCTAAAATAATAAACTAAGAGTTATGACTTTTTTAAGGAAAAAGTAAAAACAACTTTTTTCTCTCGTATTGTTTACTTATCTTCTTATAGGTTTACTCAAATTTTGAGTGTGAGAACTCATTGGATGTAGAATTAAATTCCTCATCCAACGCATACCCACTCAACGTATTTGTTATGGTCCTAGGGTAGGAAAAATCTTGAAATATAATTAAAAACATATTTCTTGAGATGAAATACGTTTTTTATTGTATTTTGATTTTTTCCTATCAGGGGTCCAACAAAAGTATGCCGAGTAGGTACTCATTGGATATGGAGTTTAATTTTTCATCCAGCGAGTGCTCACACTCGAAATTTTTCGAGCAGGTACTCGTTGGATGTGGAGTTTAATTCTACATCCAACTAGTTCTCACACTAGAAATTTGAGTAAACCTACAAGGAGATAAGTCGAAAATATGAGAGAAAAAGTAATTTTTGCCATTTCCTTAAAAAAATCATAAAATATTTACCGGTATGGTTGAAATAATCATCTTGAATCCTATTGGTTCTTATGAAGTGTACATTGATGGTACATTATTTTGTTTTGAGGCCCATTTTTTACCTAATAAATTCCCCTAATGAGGGTTTAGTTGATCATGTTCATATCATAATTTAAAAAGGATCACTGCTCATCAAAATAGAGGAGGAATTCAACATTTTAATAATGGAGGTATTCTCATCAAATAAAACATTCCTCCGAATGGTGATCCGTTGTTTGATTGGATCAAACAATCTATAGGGTTTTAACTCTTCTAAGTAGCACATCATGATGCAAGCATGGCTCTTTGCATTGAATTTCTTTATGTAGTCATTTGGAATGTGTGCCCATGCAATACATCCAAATGTTCTTAGGTGACCAACTTATTGGAGAAAATTTTAAGGTAATAATTCTTTCAACATTATTATCAATCCCGGTTAGTAGAATTGTGAGGTACTATGTAAAGTATATGCAAATAGAATTATTAAAGTGCTTCAAAACCTTCTTAAAATGCTTCAAAACCTATAATAAACTAGACCAATCTATGCAAGGAAAATGAAATCAACTTCAAACTCAAATTTGCTAGAAACTAAAGTGCATTTCAAGATTGACAGGGACCTGGGTGAGCTCCTAAGGTGGAACCACGGGGCAATCATATGTAACTTCTTAGACTATGATTGACAATACTCCGTTGAGTCTCACTTCATAACAGGTTTGAAACAATGCTTGAAAGACCATTTTTAATATGAGATCACACCACATAAACCATGAACTTTCGAGATTAATACCATTCCAGTTATGAGTTGAGTTAGTGGACACTCGGGTTAACACCTTGGTGTTAACGAGACTCTGCAAGCCTCTATTTTAACTGATAATGATCCAAAGGTTCATAAAATTCAATCCAACCATTAATATTTGCAAATGAAATTTAAATTGAAATAACAAATTGCAAGATTTAACGCTAAGCTATAGGAAATTATTGCAGATTGAGGGATCTATTACAAGAAACAGAGTAAATAATGTTCACAAGAACATAACACAATCGTTATTGCTAAATGTAAACTCACAAGATCACACCACACTATAAGTAAAGGAAATAAAACAAGGTGTGGTATTCATGATAAATAGTATTAAAAAGAGAGTTATTGCCTATGCAATGTCATTGCTTCCTAATTTACCCAAGCTAATCTATCATCAAAGATCTAATTAGCATTTAAACATCATCTTTGGTTATGTTGTCACATCCATAGTAGTCGGGCTACCATGATTATAGATTAGTTCCCAGTATATTATTTAGCCAGTCCTTTTCATGTTTTGCACAAGATCAGTTGATGATGAGCAAAATATTGGTGATCACTCTCATGTATTCAATGGATCCAGAGATTTTATATTTGATGGTCTCATGCCAGGACTGAGCCCCATGACCCCAGGTCCATGACTAAGATAGCCATTCTTCTATCATCAAAAGCATATTGTTGACAGAGCCCATGTT
This sequence comes from Larix kaempferi, assembly GCA_027924585.1. Lineage (NCBI taxonomy): Eukaryota > Viridiplantae > Streptophyta > Pinopsida > Pinales > Pinaceae > Larix > Larix kaempferi. The sequence goes on from BSBM01000289.1 coordinate 12,585,332, forward strand.
GTATTCAGCTGCAATGCTTCATTATGATTCATATGTTCATATCAGACACTCGGGTATATGATCCAACTGGTATATAGTTTGTGCATTTGGACTGTTGATGTGCTCTTTCTTTTATCTAGGTAGTTTTGACTAGGTATATGATTATTTTTTACTGGCTATATGTTATTCTCGACTTGTTGTTTAGAGTAGAAGTGGTCAGTTACTATGAGTAGGAGATTCTTGCATATACTCGTTGGTCATGCCCTTAGCTTATAAGTACATACTCAATCATTCCCTTTGCATGGTTTTTGTTATCCATGGCATCATCAGTCACTTCCCCATCCATCCATTATCTTCCAGTCTTGATTTGATCCCGACTTACACCTTAACTAGTGATCTTGAGGACTTCCCACACCTAGACCTCTTTGTTGGATAGATTCATTGTTTAACTTGTGTCTCGGCTCTGGAATGTGTGATTCTAGTCACAATGATTGTTCTCCTCTAGTCCTCGAAACCAAGTATTCCTACCAAGAATGTTTCTAAACACTAAAGCATCAGAACTTAAATGATATATCTAAAGGAATGCTAAGTCGGAAAAAATAGTGTTGCTAAACACTACAACTTATATTTGTATTAGCTAGTCAGTGGCCAAAGGATGAGCACTCATCCTTGTTTGATGTAAGGTCGTTTTCCCCTACAGGGAAACAGGGTGGTCAATCCATCGCACCTATGGACGGTGGCGGGTAATGGAGGTCATACTGAATCATATCTGATGCCTAGAAGTCCATTCACGGTAATTGCTATTGGAGGCTGGTGTAACACCCCGTTTTGACATTACTACCTGAAATACTATTATATGTTGTATTTGTTTGACTGTGAGACCTCGTCGGTTTGACGACACTGTGGACATATGGTTCTATTATTTTGCCGATATATATATGTGTGTGTGTGATGATAGTATTATGATCAGTAGTCATGTTTAGATATGTATCATGTGTTAATTATGTCAAATATATGGAAATTACTGAATGATGGGTACATGGATATCGTTACAGTTATATGTTGAAATAATGAATGTTATGCCAGGTGCATGGCGAATGAATGAGTTTATTGTTGATTATGTTATGATGAAATATATGTGTACATATCGACGATTTATGCACGATATTCTTTATTGTATGTCGAGGACTAACTTACAGGTTGAAACGGCTAAGTGATAGTTGGAACCTATGAGGTGGGAGGACCTCGGGGACATGGACTTCGAAAGATAAAATGGTATGCGAGTGATGCATTATTTACTTTTGTGTGGATATTATGCTGTTTATTATGATGTATGTTATGACATGGGTGGGGTAGGGTTTCAGGAAACTCAACCGCCCAGATTGGTTATACGATGATAGACCGAGTACAAGTGCAACGCTGTTGTTATGTCGAGTAGACATAGTCCCTTGTTCCATTAGGGGGGTGGAGGCTTTACCCACCGTTTATCCCCGAAACCCAGAGTCAAGGGAGGGCTGTGCTACGGTGCGCTCCCCAAGGTGTGTGATGATGACTAGTGGTTGCCTGCTGGGGAAGCTTGGTCGATGTAGTCGACACTTCCGCTTACGAGTTCTAGCTGGAACCGGTCATGACTTGACATTCCAGGGTAGTCCAGTAGAGGACAGGATAGGATGTGGAAGTTAGTGATGATGTAGGTAGATAGGTGTAGCGTGAAGTAGGGTGAAAACAAGATCTAACTGTAGGTGTGTAAAACCCTTGGTTAGTATGTGTCGTAAATCAGTGATGTATGAATTGTCGTAACTTGGATTTTGGTTAATGGATTTGTACCTTGCAAACTACGTTTAGAACTTGTGTCAGTAAACAACAAGCTTCATGATTATGATTGATATGTGTGAATTATTACTGTTAGTGTACTTACGCGAGGTATGTAAGCAGTAGCTACGCTTACATAACTCGCCTACATATTTATGAATTTTGTGAAATCTTGTTGAATAATAATGTTAATTATTGTTGATTAATGTTAAAAATGTTGATTAAGGTTAATAATGATGATTAATGTTAATAATGTAGATTAACGATTAATTATTGTGGATTAAGGTTAATAGAGTCAATTAGGGTTAATAATGTTGATTAATGATTAATTATTGCCCATTAATAATTAATTATTGTTGATTAATAAACAAAGCTAAGGTTAACCTAGGTAGTGACTAATGCGAGTGATTAGAATGCTTGATTGGTTGTTAATTAGTTTAATTACAACTAAGGTGTAATTAAAATGGAACCAGATAAAGTCGATTAAATCTTAGTTAATTTTATTTAATTAATATAATTACACATTGATAATGTTATGATTTACATCGATAGGATTATTGTTCATAATTGATAAATTGAATTAGTGAATTTATAATTAGAGGGAATTTACATATTATAAATATTAGAAACCATTATTAAATGATTAGGTAATAGTAATTAATCAATTGACAATTATTGTTAATTAAATTAAATTGGTGAAGCGTGTAAGTTTAAAACTCTTACGGTTGGTGGGTGAACCAACCCCAACCCCAAACTTTATTATAAAAAAATGATATAACATTGATTATTAATAAAATTATTAAACTTTGAATGAGAAACGAATGGTTAAAAATGATTGTTGTAAGTGGTGTCGGTAAACCTCATAAAGTGAGGTGAATATTAAATGGTCTGATTATTAAATTATGAATATTTCATTGGAATGGTTCGAGGGGGCTGACTGAGTAGTAAGGAGGGGGTTGGGACTCCATTAATGGGAGGATAAGGCATTAATGGAGGGGAAGAAGAGTCGGCAAACTGAGGATAAAGGGAGAAGTGAAGGGAAGAAAGGGAGAGGATCTTACCTTAGGATTTTGGGAGAAGTATAGCAGAGCAGAAATTGGGAGAGCAGAGCTGCAAAGAAGGGATTCTTGTTGGAGATTGTTTGGGGAAGGGATACAACAGCTTGGGCTTGTACTCGGTTTGGGCTCGGGGGTCCAAAGGGGTACCTTTGGAGCTGGGTGGTCGGCGAGACCTCGCCAGTTGGCAGGGTGGCAAGACTGTTTTGGGCTGGTTGAGTTTCAAAACTTTGGGGAAGGCTTTTGGCTGCAAGGAAAAGCAAGGAGAAACAGCAAACAGGGACAGCAACAAGGGTGGATCTACTAGCTATTTACAGGTATTTTCCCGCAGGTATGTTTATCATTTCTACCTTGGCAAATTCTGTTTTAAATTAATTTCAAAAGTTTATATGTTGTGATTATATCTGCTACCTGCACAGTCAACAATAAATTGTGAGAAGTAGATAAAACAGAATTTTAAATGTTCAAATCTAAATGAAAAAAAAAATGCAGATTTTATATTGAAAATGCAGACTTTATATTTTTTTTACAGGCATGTAAATGAGCAAAAATTAGAAATGAAAACATGAAATAAAAATAGAAATTTGAGACATGTGAAAACAAAGGAAACATGGATTTTACTAAAGTTAATTAGAAAATCTAGGATGGGGTCCTACAGCTGGCTAGTGAAAATCTATAAATTGAATTAAATGCTAAATATTGAAGTAAATAAAGGTGACAAATAAATGAAATTGCTAAAAGGTTGCTTATCTAGATTCTATTGGAAGCAGTCTCATCACTCTACCCATTTGTGAGGCATCGCCATCCATTGTGTTCTTCTCTATCCAGCATATGTATAGGTGGTCTTCCCTTGTTCCCTTATCCGAGAGGTTACAATGTTGAGGTTGTCTAGTCATTTCCCTTAGCCTAGCCTTGTTTCTCCACCCTCACCCATGGTTAGCAAATTGGCCCAGTCTGTAAGCAAGTATACACTTGAGCTTCCTGTTTATAGTGGTTGGTTACTTTGATATGGACTTATTATTATTATTATTATATTTACATGTTAGTGCCAGTTAAACATCATTTTATACTTTGGTCTCACTACTGATATAATTGAAGGAGGATATCTCATCCATTTGTACTTGCAGCAGCAATTATTTGTGGTATGGATTATTATTTTGAGCAGTCTTGACCTTGTCAACCCAATTTGACCAAGTCAACCGCAGGGTTCGGGATGAGTATGGGCCGACAGTGTTCGAGATGGATTATTCATGGTCCCTTTATGCCCATTAGATGGTTCCATGCTTCAGCCACCAGTTTCATATGATGTTTTGATGGATTCTTCTTATTATTATTATTTACAGGCCATTATTTTATTATTTTGGGCATGGATGAGCTTACAGATGTATCTCTTGATGGTCACATAGTGTATGAGTACTCATTCCTAGTGGATTTGAGCATTATGAGTCCATTGGCACACTCATTTATCAGTTTCAGGCAATTTCAGGTGACGATATGGTCAGATTACCACTTTTCTTCAGTTTGCCATGCAGAAATGGCACGTCCAACACTTTCATTGATTATTTTTGTTCTCCTAGGGCGTTACTGAGGGGATATATGGTCCAGCCAGTCGTTATTACCATATTACCCCATCCCCAAACATTTTGGTGCAGTCATTTTTGTGCCCAGGGAATATGGCAAAGAGTTACATGCATTTTTGTACTTTTAGAGGTGGTTTTTCGGCAATAAAATGGCTAGCAAAGGAAATCGATTTGGCTCAGTGGGGAAAGGAAATGGCATGAGATTGGTCCGAGACTTCATGATGATATTTTCTACACATTCCAGCATGGTCTCCGGCATCAGTGGGTCCACACGTTATCCCATTCATCATTTTGGGGGTTTTATATTGTATTTTTGGGCACATGTCCTAGTGTCTTTTGAAACTTTATCGCATGTTATCTTATTTTGATGTAGTTGGGGCATTATTATAGTGAAGGCAATATCTCCTAGACCCCCCCCAACATGATATTATGTTATGTTGTGTCCCTAGTCACTCTATGTGTCTCACGTCCCCCTAGGCCGTTATTGAGGGAGGATGTCCCCTTTTCTCATGAGTGATCCGTGTATTATTTGTTCGGCTCATTTTAGTCGTTGATCTTATATTTGTATCTTTTGATCCTATCCCTCCATACTATTGGGATTTTAGGGTTTTGGATTGTGAGAGGCTATTTATATCCACTCTCACCATTTGTAAAAAGACTTTTAGCTCTGGAATAAAAGAATATTATTATTATTTTGCATATCTCTTTCATGCTTTAATGAATGTTCTGTACATGATTGGAATGCCTCTCTTTTGGACATTTGAGTAGCTTTAGCACGATTTCATATACTTTCTACTGGAGGCCAAATTGATCTTTGCTATAGGGGTGTGATTTGCTTAGGAGAGGATTGTGATGGTTTCTCCATCCATTCGCTTGGGCGGATCTCTTCATCTTTCAGAGTGTAACCAATTGTGAATTTTTCCATTGAGTTATTGCTTGTTAGATGTCTTGCATGGTTTCTTTCTATTTGTGAAACAAATCTAACTCCCGATGTTTGATTTTTGCAGGTAGAGAGGCCACATCTCCTCCTTGGACCCACACGCACTTGTTAGAAGACTTCTAAAACTTGCTCGAAGCAAGCATTTGAGGTAAGATCTACAAGGTACGTAGTGATTTCATTTATTTTCATCCATTTGTCACTCAATTTTACAAGTTTCAAACCCTCGTTTTATAGATCTGATAAATATGGCGATAATTTGGGCTTAATACTTAAAACCTACTTCTTAAATAATTAATAAACCTTAGAGAACAAGTTTGGTGGAAATCTGACTCCATTTGCCCTCAGATTCAAACACTGGCCATCTCTAGGGGAGGACGCACTTGTGGGTTTTTTGTCATTTTTCCGGATCTGTCAGCTGGGTTGCTAGTTTCTCCTCTAATCTCCATATCTAGCGCCTAGCAACCATCCTAGTGCCTTTCCTGTCCTAATTTCACCAAGTGGGCCCCAGCCCACTTCAATTTGACTAAACCCCAGGTGGATCTCATTTGGGTCTTTTATATTGGCACTAGATCTATCTAGATCTACTTGATTAACTTGAATAGTGGTACATTTCTCTTCAATTGAGCATTTATCTCTTGCCTAAGCCTCCTCAACCAAGCCTTTAACTCCTAAAGCCACTTATTTCCGAGATCTAGATCAACTTACTCTCTCTCTCTCTCTCTCTCTCTACAATATCCTAGAGTGCCTTGAGTAGGTTCGCTAGCCTTCATTGGCTCGCTAAGGTCTCCCCCTTGATCTTGCTTCAGCTTGATCTAAAGTGACAACTTCCTGTTCGGTGTGACAAGCTTTGTATCTAGCGGTGAATGAGGCCCTTGCAAGTGTCACGGATTAGCTACCCTCCTCTACCGTCCTGGATAGGATCTCTTTAGTTGGTAGCTACACTTTGTGTGATAACAAGTTCATAATAGCATTTTGCAACATTAACATTGTAGGGATGCGTACAAAGCAGTTACGTGGAATATGGATGCCAACTCTCACCATGAAACTACATCAATTCCCAACTTGGAATGAGAAATTATATTGCCAGATATGCATTGACAAACATAGTAAAAACTTCATAAAAACTTGGTAAGAAGTTGGATAAAAACTTCATACCATATGATGTAGTGTACCAGATGGATGGATCCTCATGGAGCTTAAATCAGATTGATGGCTTCGATCTAACCGTGAACGTGAAGGTCCTCATGGCAAGCAATAGAGTAGATACACTGGATCCCGTACTTCTGCGCCCTAGATGAATCGATATGAAAATTGAATTTTCTCTTCCCGTTAGAAGGCAAAAAGCGTCTGGTTATGTTCGTCCTTAAATAGTATGTTCATAAATAATTACTTGTACCATTGATGGACAAATTGACTGGTCAATGGACAGCGTTGTCCAAAGGAAATAGTAGGTAAGAGGAACCTTTAACGTCCAAAGCTAATAGAATTTTTAAGAAATCCTTCAACTCGATGTACATACTACAGGTCTGCACTCCATCTCATTAGCTGCAAACATGTGCCTTCAAATTGATTTTACAATATCTAAATTTGATATTTACAATACCTAAAATATCTTTTTTTAAATTCTAAAATATCAATTTTTTCGATTATAACTTTAAACATATATGCAAATATGATTTTACATAGCTTTCTATTAAATTTGTAAAACTTTTTAATTAATTATCTTGATTTAAGAACATCTCATTAGATAATTTTTTTATAACTTTATTTATTTTTATTAAACTAGATTTTATGAAAAAAATATTTCCTCTTAGTGATGACATATTTGCTCGGATTTTGGAGCCGGCGACATGGCAGTTGGTTGTCGTCATCGTTCTGTATGTTGGCCATTTATGTTTTGTATGTTCGCCTTGTTAAAATCTAGACTCTGAAATTAATTCAGAATATTGTTATCCAAGGTAAAAAATAATAATGACGATGGTTAGTACACTAAAACCAACTAAAATGAGCCACGTAAATTTCACAGAGCAAAGCTCTGAATCGTGTAAAATTTTATCAAGTTATTTGCATTAATTGTTTCATTAAGCTCTGGATTGTGTAATTAATTCCGAAGATGATTAGGCATGGCAAGAGAGATTTCGATTCTCGAAGGTTCAGGCGAGTTGATAGAGCGACAGTAAAGAAGGTACAAACCGCATACCGAGGCTACCATGACCGTCACGTCAGATCATCAAAAACCTATTGAACTTTAAAGAAAATTGGGGACGGAGGGACTATGCAGTTAAATGTATTTACAATTCAAGGAAATGTATATATGGTTAAATAAATTTAAAAAATAAGTAATTAAGAATTATTAAAAATAAATACAAATTATTAAAATAAAAAGGATGAAATATATATATGTATTTTACGTATTTATTTCTTTTGATTTTTTAAGTTCCATTTACAATGTACAAAATGTTTTCAATTTTGTGAAAAATTAATTAATTTAAAAATTGTCAAACTTTTTAATGTCATCCCAAATTCCAATGATCAAGGTTTAAGTGGAGGTTATCACTCTAATTTTCATTTATAAAAATATTGTTGTGTTTAGAAAGTGCAATTTTCATTTTAAAAATACTGTTAGGTTTACAAAGTGCAATTTGTTTGCATTATTAGGTAGGATGTGTTAGCACTCAAAATGACCCTCATGGTTGCGGGAAAGGGCACTTCGAGGTAACCACAAAACCAAGCTTTAGGAAAGAGAGTTGGCTTCTATCTTTCTAGAGACGGATTTCTCATCAATTGTTTAACAAAACTAGATATATGAATTAGAATTAAAATACATTTGTTGTTTGGTTGAAACAAGGTGAATATTCATTGGGCAATGGTGTCAAAAACACTTATGATGATAAAGTGGCAATGCTTTGCAAGCAATTTATAACAGAGGCAGGGTAGCTACTCATTCACGGTCAAAGAGATTTTTATCTGGTGATGGAGAAGAAATAAGAATAATCCATTAATACAGATCATTATAAGATGAATTCTGCATTAACTTTAGTAAAACAAGCTTCGTGGATGCTTGGAATCAAAGAAACAAAGCATAAACATATGAATTCTCCCTCAATATACATTTATCCAAACATGAAAAGAAAACAATATGGCATAGATAACAAGGAAACATTCACATGGAGAAAAGGAAGTACAAACTGTAAAACAAATAACACAAGAATCTCTGCTCAAAATACTTGCTCAGCTCTGCCAATTTTTATTAAAGGAGCATCTCAAAATACATAGCACAAAAGCCTCACAGGTTCCAACAGGTTTCAACCCTTTTCTCTTCATTACATATGAAAATATATAAGAGGAGATAATCTCAGTCTTCTAGCTCGAGATATTCTACCCTGGCTTCCAAACAGAAAGTTGTTACAAAATTCGATGACACCTATACAGGCAGTTTCATCCTCTATGAGAATTAGTTACAACAAAAGCAGCAAATGCTGACAGGTAGGCTTAACAGCCTTTACAAGTGCCCTCGATCATCTACTAGCTGGTAACCAACTCTAGTAAATAAACAAAAACCTATGTGACTAATTCTGGAGGCTGCCACTCTCCACGACCCTTGAATCTTAATGCATGCAATATCAGTTTGGCTTTCCCAAACTTCTCAACGGTCTTCCACTGCTCTGGAGTTGGAAGTATGACGTGGCCACCTCCTTCAACAAAACTCTCATTTCTGTGTGATCCTTATATGAATAGCTCCTGAAGTGTGCACAAGCTTCTTTGAAGACCCAAACTAGCTCAAATTCCTTTGTTAACTTTTCCACCATTATTTTGCCTATCAGAGGCTGGTTCATGTCAGCAAAGCCTTCATGATCCAATCTGCATTCCCATAACTTGCCCTGATATTCTTCCTGTGTCCTCATGGTGCCATCCTCCTCCCAAAAGAGAGGAAGTCCCATCTTGAATAAAGGATCGAACATCTCCCTAAAAAGCTTCACTTGACGTGCTAAGATGTCTATGTTTGCTTGAATGGTGCCTAGCTGGTGATGCTTGTTCATCACTTTCCTTGCCCAAATGATCATGGACAGCCTATCCTTGATGTTAGTATCCTTCGACTCACCCTCAGTTAATCCATTCAGGAAATCTATGGCATTTGAAGCACTCTCAATTGGCTTCTTATTTAGCTTCTCTTTTACTGTTGTTATGCTTTGTTGGGCTAGCTTAATTACAGCTCCCTTGTCCAAAATGAAATTAAGATATGGCCTTAGCTTTTCTGCCTCTGCAATAATTTCATCCCAAATGATTGCTTTGCTTCCTGCAGTGAAGCCTGACCTGTAACCTACTTTATTAATTCATCATATTTCACCTGTAGCCCTAGGTACTTAGCCTCCCAAGCCTTCCCCTCCTTCTCTTCTTCTGAGACTCTGCTCCTCAGCTCTGTGTTCTGCTTCTGCAACCTTTCCACTTCTAAGTCCTTTAGGCTTTCCTGTGCCATAGCCTGCACAATGGAGAAATCACCCGATTCTATGGAGGACGGTGTGGCCATGTTCTCCAACTCTTTGCTCTTCTCCTGTAATTTCCCCTCCAACTCCTCAGACTTAGCTTTCTACTTCTTTTCACTCTCCACCATAAGAGCCATATCACTCAGCCATAGCTTTTCTTTCTCTTCAAACTTCAATATTCTAGCTTTGCAGTGTGTTAGTTCATTTTGTAGCTTTTCTCTCTTCTCCTACAGCTCTATCAATTCAAAGGCTTCCACCAGCTGGGTGGAGGGGATTTTTAGCTTCTTTTTCAATGACTGAATGGTGTTATCTTTCTCATTGAGCAGGTTTTGAATACTGGCCCTTTTGTCTACTTGGCCTTCAGTGGCCACTAACTCATTCTGCAGCTTCTTAATTTGTGCCTTGTGGGATTTGTTCTCCACTCTCTCTAGTCTAAGCTGATTTTGAACCTTGTTCTTACCGACTTGCAATTTAGACAATTCTAGGGCAACCTTTAGCATTTTGGCATAGATAACCTCCCCAGTCTCTTTGTGAAATTTGATCATATCAGGAACAAGAATATCTTCCAAGTTCACTTTCAGTTCAGTGGCTTTGTTTTTAGTAGCTAAGGCCAAGTTCAAGGTGTTCTGGGCATAGCTCCTGCTAGCTACCAAAGACACATCTTTATTGGAAAACTGCCTTACTTCTGCATACAGCTTAGACTCTTCTGAATCTTCCTCTTTGTTTTCTTTATACTCATCCAATAGTGTTTCTCTGCTTTTTCCCGGTGCAGCAGGTTTAGTTGCTGCCCTATCAAATACATATTCCTTAATCTCGAAGGCAGGCAATTTGGCCTTCACCGGCTTCTTCTTAACTTGACTAGTTGACACGTGTACAATTTGTTGCTCAAGTTTTTCTACCTTCTTCCTTTTGGGAGCTCTTTCTGTGTCATCATCTATATCCATGACATCAATGGTTTCCAATTTGCTGGACCCTCCAGAGCCACTAGCAGGAGGTATGATTTCTTCAATTGCTAGGATCAAGCTAGAGCTGCCAATTTGTGGTAATGTGGCCTTCTGCACCAGAGAGGTGGGCTCATCCTATATATCTATATCCATCTGACCTTTTCCAGGATACTCCAACCAATTTGCAGTCTCAGCCAGACCTGCAAGCTGAAAATGTTCAAAACCCTTTTTGTTGCTTTCTTTCCTTCTGTCTGAGATGATATGGTGGGGGTCATAGTTTATGGAAACCTTGGTTTGAAGCCCCATTTTGCTCATTGTACCTTCAATGGTTGGAAGGGAAGTCTTGTTTTTAACAATGAATGGGCCTACATCCCATGGAAAGATGATATCTGAAGCCCTCTTGTCATCCAAGAAATGTTCAATCTCCACTCTCAACTTCTGTCTGATCAGTTCCAAGGAAAATGTCTTGGGAGTTAAGAAAGCAGGCAATATGTATGGTGGGTAAGCAAAACCATAGACTCTTATCATTGTGCCCTGCTCTAATAGGAACCAATATCCAATCCTCTTTTCAGTGGAAGGCTGTAACATTTCCTTCATCTCTGTCAACACCCTGGGAAACTTCTTCTGGAAGAAAACATAGTACACCTCTAACATGAGGTTGTTCATGAATATGTTGTAATCAGTGTACATTTCCTGTGTGAGTATCTTTTCAGGAATCTGCAAATTTTCTCCATTGAATGATAGGAACATCCTCAGCAAGTAAGACTGAAACCTGAAGCTTCTAGTCTTGTGGAATTCTACTAGCTGAGAATGGATGTTCTCAGCAAGGGACTCGTCAAATTTAAGGCATGCACACTGGGTGGATTGATTGGGCTCATCAGCTTCAAGGGGACATGTGCTGAGGACAAACAATAGGCTTATTAAAGGCTCAGTGACATACTGGTCTGTATCTAATCCTAAGAACTGGGATAGCATGGTTATAACACATTTGGACTATTCTCTAAATAGACTAACTTCACTAAGGAAAGGTTGGTCCTGGAAGGAGACATTAGGCAGTAGACAAACTCCGAAAAAAATCTGATTAAGCTCGGTTGTGGCCTGTCTGAAATGATGAATTAGGGCTTCTTCTGTGTATTCTTTGGATTTTTGGCAGAACTCATCTGGGATTGACAGGGCTTTCCTAACAATGAGAGGATTGACTGGGCATAGGATCTTTGAAATGGATGCGTCCATAGTTACCCTCTCATGGGAGGAGTAATTAGCAACGCACCAGTCGACAAACTCGGGGCAACTTAGGGTTTGGTCTATTGCAAATAAATGGAAAAATGACTAGTAAACCTTATGTATATCCCAATTTTGCTCCCTGATCAGCTTCAATCTATCATTTACTATTTCAATGGAGCCATTTATCAACACTGTATCATATACTTCGGCATCCTTATCCTCTAACAAATCACCTATCCTCCGGTATTCAAAACCTGGGGGTTCTATCTCACTCGTCTCAGCCATTAAAATAGTTTAGTATGGAGACAAGAGGCCCACCTGGTTATTGGCAGTTGGTCTGAGCTCCTGGTTGAGTTGTCTGCTTCTGCATAGTCGTCTGTCGTTTTTCGATGCACGGGACAAATTATACTTAGATCCTCGTGCAGTTGTATTTTTATATTATTTCTATTTTCTTATCAATCCTACAGCTCTCGTAGTGAAGAAGCTTCCAAGCCATCCATTTGCACGATCAAATCTGCGTTGTGGATCTCTGTCCCTGTTTAACCCCTAGGGCCCTCCACAATATTCCTCCTTCAAGTGTTTCCTTCCTTGCACTTTAGATCCACGAAACCACTGTCCATCGTCGATCGAGATCTCACCCACATCCTGACCGTCAAAAGGTGCGGCCCCTACCAGGTTCGCAGATTTTGAATACGTCGATACTTCGTGCATGTTCAATCTGTGAACAAATCTTCCACCGTAGATCTTAACTCCACCAGATCTACACCATTGCAATACGTGGGGCCTACCAAATCTTCACAAATCCGAAAATGTCCATTCGACACGCATGTCAAATCACCAAAGTACCTGCTGGCCGTAGATCTGTCCTTCCGCCCGTTGATCAGATCCCCAATTTGCTCGCGGGCTAGCACACTCCGCCCACGCTTAAACTACCCCATCTTACCTTTGCAAAGTTTCTTCTCAACCGTCGATCTTTATCGCCATAGATCTACACCCTTCACCAGTGCCACCATATAACTTCGGGCAGATTTTCACATTTTTAATCCCCTTTGCAATGCTAAGACTTAGGATTCTCATTCATTTTCCTCCCGAACCTAGTTATAAACATTCAAAGCTTCTCCTCTCATTCCTCTAGGTCGTATGACTTGAAAACCTGGGACCTTCTTCATTATTTTCAGGGGTATAACCCTTCCACTCGTCCAAGACTAAACTAGTGCCAACAGGATGTTTATACCAAAAAAGAAATTAGTGGTTTGCTCTAAACTTAGTAGGTCTAGTCAAAGTACAAGAGCTTTAAACTCTTTGAATTTACTTAAAACCTAAGATTTATTATGGAGGAAATAGACCCATGTGTTCCAAGATAAATCTTCAATGAATTAAAAATAAGATACAAATTGACCTAATGATGGAATAGGGATAGGTCCAAACATATAACTATGTATTAATTATAAGATTTCTTGATAGGAATTTAACCCGATTTTGTTTACCATAATATACAATGTTCACAGAAATAAAAATCTAATGAGCAATCAGACATACCGATCAAGCAAATTGGTGTTTTTTCTATAGCTTTTGTATTATAACAATAGTTGTTAGTAACAACCATTGTCATCTTATAGCTCTTGTTTGTAGCAAATAATATTATATTATAATAAACAACTATTATAACTTAGTATAAAGTGTGTTATACTATAATATAATAAATATATGTAGTATTATAAATTTGTTAAAATATATAATAGTATATTATAATATAATATTTGTGAGGTTAGATTTATTAATAAATACAAATACAAATTTTATATTGAATAAGTTAATATAAATTAAAATAAATAATTATTAATGCAAATTATTTTATATAAATATAATTTAGAATTTATTTACAAAAGTGAAATTTAAGTGTATAATTCAAAATTAAAATATTTTTCTTTATTTTATTTTAGGAGTACTTTATTTTAATATATTTATGGATTCAAAAGTACTCATATTTCTAGTCATATCAAAGAGAGTTTCTTATTAATTTTATTTTTACATACTTTTTCATTTTAATTAAATTATAGTTACATGAATTATAGTGCAAGAGGTGAGTTGTAATATAACTTCCTCACAAAATGACAAACTCACAATATTTTATTATATCTCTTATGAGACTCATTTCAAACCTCAAAATTTCTCTAATGAAACTTTTTGAGCTTCTAAAAATTAAAAACCTGGAATGAAATAGTGTAGTAGAGTTTGGACAATTTGTTTGATCATCGTCAAATGTTATACACTATTAAACTATATGTATTATTTTGTACCATTTAACATTGTTATATGTGATTTTTGTTTACTTTTATTCGGCTTCTATACCACTGTGATGTGTGTCTGCATTGTTGCATTAGTTTCTCTCCAACTTATGTTACAACTATCACATGGCAAACATCAAGATATTGGCTTCAAGGGTGCTTTCCCCTGATTATAACATCCATTGAGGACCAATGATTGATTGAATAAGGGAATTTCAACTTCATAAATGGATTTAGACAAATATGAGCCTCTGTAAATAGGTTTTCTAGTTTCACTTAAGACTCCACTGTTTATTAAATTTTGGGGTAAATAATAAACTTTGAACTTAATAATGCATATATATCCATTTGCTAGCAAACACTTCTTAAAGGCCCTGGTATAATTCTATCTCCAATCACTCCACCATGATATAGGTTCCATAAGCTTAATCACAATGTGATTTTTGACATGGAACATGATTTATACATGCTTTAGAGTTAGTATATCTATGTTGTCCATATGAGAATTTCACCCATCGGCTAAGCCTCATATTCATGTGACTAAGTGTCAAATATTTGTGTGACTTTTTTATGCATCCTTGAAACATGTTTTTGGTTGAAAACTAGGGATTTTTTCCTAATGTTTTCCCTGCATTATATAACAAAATAGGACACTGGCCTTAGATGGAGTTCATTAAAGGAAAGGCCTATTTTGAGTGAGTCACCATTCAATTCAATCTTAGGCTTGATATCCTCTCATAAATTCTAGATACATTTTGCAACAAATGTTCATTTCACTTCTATATGAGCTGGTGTAATTAGAAGTGTATGGAGATTCAATACTTTTCAAGTATCTTACATAGGGGATCCAAAATTTATGATATTTTTGAGTGATAATGTTCATGTGTATTTCCCAACAATTTCCATACAAAGTGCCCTAGAAACTACAATATAAGTATGATCAATCCCCATTCTTCCCCAATATCTAGGAATACAACACAAGTTATAGTTGACTCTATGGAAGCATTCCCCCCACTTGTAACGTACCCTCGTTACACATACCCACAATTTACAAATTGTAAAACTATAAGCAATTAAAAATTTCTTTTAAGCATCCAACTATCAGCTTCCTAATTCTCATTATTAGGCCCATAAACATAATTCAAACACACACAATCAGAAACATGCCATCTGCACCCGAAAACATATCAGAGTTTAATTCTAACTTTTCCTAATTTTCGGTGAAGACTACCATCCAAATCATAAGCAAACATAAGCTTGACACAGAGTTATAAAGACTCATTGAAGCTTGCAAAATTAAACAACATTCTCAACCTTATTCATACAAAAGACTCCCAATCGGACATTCAAACTCATAACCAGGTTTAGGCTTATCATGCTATGAATATTACATGAACCATTCATTCCTCATAAGGTTATGACAGCATATATGAGATACATAAAAGAACTATAAGCCATGCATCTTTCACAAATAAGATTTCAAATGCAGATAACTCACACAATTGAAGGAAACATCATTCAAGGATACAACCTTCTACACAGGCTTAAACATAACATAATTATGGCTTACTTATAATTACACCTTCATTCATGTAATACCCCCATTTTGACCCTTAGGAAATATTGGTTTTTAATGTAAATATTGTATACATGCGATGTATGTTTCCCTAGCGTGGAGCTCAAGGCCAAGGCCCTGCTAGTATATGTTCGGATTTTATTTGAAATGGACAAATATTTGATATTTTGCTATCCATGTGCTATTAAGCCATGGAACATTGTAAAAGGATGTAAATATTAATATTGCAATAAAATACCAAAAGTTGGCTATGGAAGCAACTAATAAGAGGGGGCCATGTGTATCCACTGGGGAGTGGTGAGGGAGAATGTGGGGTTGAACCATATGTTGTCAAATGTCATCTCGTGAACCCATTTGACTTTCCTTGCTGACATTTATTTCTGTCGTAAGGAAGTAGTTGAAGAAATCAGTCCATGGCTTCAATGGAGCATGGGCAGCCCAGAAATTCGTATGGAAGAGTATGGGCTCTGTTTCCTTGACCCACAAGTCACTCTACTTCATGGGAATTCGTTCTTCCTCATTCCCATTCCATTGTTGAACATCTAAGCTTCAGTTTTCATCCATTACACAGTGCCAGCAGTGAGAAAAACCAGAAATCGCAACTTTGAATTAAGCCACGTTTTGAAGTGCCATAAATGCCTAGAATTTCATTTGGACAGTAAAATACGATGGGGGATCCATAGACATGAAACTTGGGGCGAATTTGAGAGTGTTAGATTCCCATGAATCCATGGGAAAACCCAATTTTGATAGCCCAAAAATCCAATTACGGGATTGAGTCATTTGGTCACCGAATTGTGAGAATCCAAGTGTGAATGACAGAACAGAGGATAGACCAGAGGTTGGAACTGTTTGATAAACCCAGTGAAGGCTAGAATCTCAAGGATTTAACAGCTTTGAACTTTCTATGCCCACCCTGAATAGCACTGGAGGGGAGGGGCACCCGAGGGATTGTGGAACAGAGAAGGGGACCTTCCTTGTGTTGGGTGTGGTAGGTATTGTGGGTGCTAAGGCTGTTTGGATTTAGTTGAGATGCCTGCAGCTCTGTGGTTCAGATCACTGGCTTAGCATCCTCCTCCATTCTCTCTTTCATGCTTTATAAACCCAACTGTGTGTTGGCTTAGCATGATTGTTTGTGTGAAACCATGGCTGTGAGTGAGCCTGTTTAGTTCCTCCTTAGTGGATACACATCCCAGCTCGGGGGTGGTCTCTCAGCTGAAAGAATATAGGTTGGACAGGGACCTATGGTTGGGTGGAACGTTGCTCTCACATAACCAGTTGTTTGGACAGCTTCATCTTAAAGATAAGTATTCTCTGTGGTTTAAATTATGTTCATTCTGTGTTCTGCAATGTTTAATTTGATGACTGTTATTGGTATGCTGAGTGCATGATGAATTGTGTGTAAATGATGTCTATTTCCGCTGTGTATTAATTTAATTATGCATTTTATTGAATCGTGAATTTAGTCATATGGCTTGGGGAAGAATTAGACACCCCCATGTTGCGGTCATGTTCCCTCTACGGGTCAGAATGATGGGAGGGACGTGACAATTCAACAAACTGAACATAATAAGCATAATAATTCACATGAACTATAAAATTCATCCACAGATAAACTTCTCTAAAATTCGCATGAATGTGGCAGTTGGCTGCATGTGAGCCACGCTCCACCCAACCTTAGCACTTGTCCAGCCTGTACTATTTCAGCTCCCAAGTTCACCCCCGAGCCGAGATCCAAACATTAACAAGAGATGTCTCACCAATTTTTCCCCAACTCACTCTCAGAGTCTAAGGTGGAATTAACAGAGGTAAAAGATATACACAGGGTTCAACGAACAACAGTCTGGTAACCAATTCCTTGTCAATACCACAATTGAACCACCTGAGTTCCTTCCCAAAACGCACAACGACACATTTCACTACAAACGTTGGGATTCTCTCTGGGTCTCATGCTTAATTTCCAATTGACTGGTGTGTGCAACCAAGGGAAATCATGGCCAAAACGGTTTAACTTGACAATTCGGGTTCAGGTTCATCACAGGGATTATTCCCCCAAGCTTTCTTCACTCTCTCCATAATTCAAAGACACCCAGTGAACCTCTTCATTGTCCATGTCTCAAATTCCTCTCAGATTCTCACACGCCTTCTCGCACTCTGTAGACACTTTCCCCCTGTGCTCTCTGCGTGCATCCTCTGACTCACATCCCCCATTCAGCAGACACCGCTAGGCCATGCGTCCCATTGACCCCCACGACCTGCCACGGCATATCCGCATTCCATCCAAAGCAATTCCCCGTGTCCCCCTTTGGGCTCCCACGTGGTTGTCCCCAAAGGCACACGTCCCCCCCCCCCCCCCCCATAATCACGATTAGCCACTAAATCAAAATTAACTCATAATTAATAATATTTAATCATTAATTAATCCCCCATCAAGACTATGGCTTAGGACTATGGGTTTTGTGGATTTTATCATAAGGTTGAGAAAACAAGGTTTAAGGAGACAAAGTACATAAGTCAACCCTTCCCCCTCACAACCCTCGGTTAATATCTGGATCTCCTCTTCAACGTATTGCAGCCAGCTGGTATTTTTATTAAGATATTATCATGTTATGTACATACTCATAGCCACAATGTTCAAATTACAATAACATCTCTAAGCTGGGCCAGGGGGTGTTACACCACTAGATGTAGCACAATGAAAATTCCTAAGGATTTTTCCTAGTCTTTGATAAGAAAAATAAAAGGAAACCAACAAAAGGAGTAACAAACTTGGGAAACAACTAATACTTTGACGCAAATTTAAACATGGAAACAAAAGTCATGGGATTCTTAATCCATTTTTCCATTTTATTATTGACCATTTGAATAACCATGCCACAAATATATTTGGCAAGGCTTGGAAAGCAAAGGGAATCCCCATTTTTTTAAAAGCCTAGCTAGGCTACAACTATAACCAACCTCCATAAGTGCTCTAAGTTGGGACTTTAGAATGAATTTAGTTGTAACTATGAGTTTTATCCCATTGAATCTTAAATCTTGAAATTCCATAGAACATTTAGAGGTGGTACTTTAAGTTTTCCATTGAGGAGGTACTTTCATAACTCAATGGACATAATCATATAATATATATGAGAGTTCTAACATTTCAACATCTTGATTTTAACGACACTTAATTTATGGATTACCACATGATCGATCCATGATCTCTATTTAAAGATCATGGAGGATCACTTGTCGATCATTGATTTGAGAGGTGTTTTGATGTAAATTATTATTTTCCATATAGACCCAAGAGTTTGACTTGAGTGGACATATGGATAATAAATTTCACTTCAAGATTGTCCCCATTTTATGACAACACTACCAACATAAATCGTACCAAAGTATCATGGATGCAAATTTGTACTTAGTGGATAGAACACAAATGTGTTGGTGAAGACAGACTTCCTAGGGGATAAGTTTTTGGAGTTTTAGATGTTACGATTTTTTTTTAAATAATGATTCATTGATAGAGAATCAATCAGTCAAATGAATCTAAACTCTGGATTACCATAATCTTGTTCATCATATTAATATTCTCTAGATTATCGACCTCTTCTTGGGTTGATTTTTTTTCTTCTTAGCTCATATTTTCTTTTCCAATAGTTTTTTTAGGTAGTAAAAAATTGATGTAAATATTATTCTATTGATATATTTTTGTTTGAATGTGCTTTAGTATCCTTTGAACTATCAATTAAACAACTATGAACACATCGTGAAAGTATTGAGCAGAGATATATATAGATGCATTGAAGAGAACTATATACAAACACACACTATAACAACATTGCTAAATTTGTTTTAAAATGTTTTATTGAGCACTTACTATTGATTGCAAAATAAAATCAACAATAAAGGTCCAAAAAAAATACTTAGCACGTGTGAAAATATTGTTCACACCAAGATCTACTCTAGCAATTACAAACTCTCACGAATTGCCTTGCAAAAACTAGTCGTAGAACACATAAAACAGTCATGAATATGATGCAAACAATAAAAATCTATTGAATAAGTATACATCAGCCAAAATTAGGAAATGTAAAGGTTTTCCAAATATATATCTACATCATAGATTTGAAATCCAAAGAAGGCATTTGAAATCCTCACAAAACCAAGCTTACTAAAAAGATGAAAACCCCCCTAGGTGCAAAAATTGCTTTCCAAATCACCTCTAAGGCTCATGAATTGGTAAATTATGATGAGTATGATGGTGATGTAGGATGGAAAACATCCTAAGTACAGATTTTAGAAAGAGGAAACATCATGGAGGGCGAGTTGGTAAAAAAATTGCTAAAGCCAAGTCAACTAGCTTTTACCTTTTCACCAAAAGCAGTCAAAAGCAGTAATGCACCCTTCTAATCTAGGAATGGAATAAAATATCACAGAATCTTAGGAAATCGTCCAGTATCTCCAGAAGTGCACCCTAGTGACTCAGGATGGTTTGTGGTCCACACAAAATACAAATAATGGCCAACTACCTAGTCAACGCCTAGGAATTAATAAAAAAAATGACTATTTAATGTATCCTAAGTATGAAATGGATATGGATGGGTTTTTAATATTCCAACAACACGACAAAAAAAAAAACTATGACGTGAATTTTGAACATTACAAGTAATACAATTGTTGAAATATATGAGAAGTGGATTTGTGTTCAAACTAAAAATTTTAGAACTACTTCACTTATTATATAATACTAGTGTAACTTTTCACTTCAAATGTACATATTATTTTAGAACATTGCCATATACTTATTATATAATACTAGTATAGCTTTAGACATTAGATACTCAAGCAAGCAATATACATTGATATGCAACAATTATAAGCATATTGCCAAATATATTGTTGCTAATATTATCCTAGGATGAAAAAAGCATAAATAAATCAACAATTTTTCATATTGCCTAAGTGAGAGTTAGTCTAGGTAAACATAAGTTCAAAGTGAAAACAATATTGTAGTACGCATGCCAAAGCATCATCTATGCATGATCAAATGCACCTTAGAATATTGTAAATTGATTCAAAATAATCTCAATGATCCAATAATAAACACATAGTGTTGTTCTCACAAATCAATTTAGAGATGCAAAAGATTGTATGTAATGCCTTCCCACAATATTTTTTCTTAATGTGATTTATAATTAAATAACAATGAAAACACATGTGAAGTAGCACTGTGACAACACATGAGTGGTAATGAATATGCCATGCAAAAGACTATGGCTATTACCATGCACTTACCTTAGGAGATTCCAAATTTGACATGAGAATTGACCAACCATGACATTCACTGACATGCACCACTACCCCCTATCACCTCTAACCCCTAAACCTTAAACCATATAACCCCAGAAAGTCCTGAAGCCAAATATCCCTATTAATCCATAACCATATAACACCCTTAATCCTAATCGAACTTAACCCTAAACCCTTATAAACCCACAAAACCCTTAAACAATAACCCATACCCACAATAACCCTATTAATTGCTAACCATTATATCCCTACTAACCTCCAATTAAGCTTAACACCAAACTCCTATAAACCCACATACCCTTAGTCAACTGCAATCACTATATACATTGATAATTTCACTAATCCTTGAACCTTAATCCATGTCCTCAAATGTACATCTCTTAAGAAACATATCATTAATATTTAATGTCTAATGAACATCCATTAAGCGATGTTTCGATGTTCAATAAACGTCGCTTAATGGACGTACCATTAAATTTTAACATCTAATCAACGGACATTAAGAAATGTTTCAAATGTTGCACGTAGTGACATTCCCATGTGCAATAAATGTCGCATAATGGAAGTAGAATCAAATTTTAATGTCTAATGAACGTCCATTAAGGGATGTTTTTTAACATTTGGCAAGTATAAGAAAAACATTGAATGTACATCTCTTAAGAGAAGTATCATTAATTCTTAACGACTAATGGGTGGGAATTAAACGATGTTTAGTGGATGTTAAAATTCCCAATACACATTCCTTAAGAGACGTTTGTCATGGGGGCTACATGTATCTTAAGATACATTACTAATGTCCAACTAGAATCACTTAAGAGATGTGTCATTGACATTGAAACATCAAAAAAGCAACGATATCCCAATGACATCCAAGCGATGTTTAGCAATTTACCTTTCGATGTTTACTTGACGCAAAAAAGTCAAATTTTGGCCAAAATATAGTAATGTTAGTATTACAGTTTTATCATTAATTTATGAGTGATGGGCATAATGAAATAATATATCAATAAATTAAATCATAAAATTAGGATCTCATATTGTAGTGCTTAATTAAACCTATAATTTTTAATTCATAAACATATTGATCAAGCATAGTATAAATGCAACAAGACATCATTCATACACATTCAAACAATTAACCTTACTAAGTAAAAATCTTATTTGCAAATGATCCCAATGAAGATGCAAATGTTGATCCAAGAGTAAACCCAAGCATTAACAAAGCATCCATGTCATAGTGCTAGCATCAACTATCCATGAACTTTCACTACAAAAACTAAGGAAGAGCCAAAAGAGACAGTTCTCCGCAAGTTTGTAACAAGATTTACAATGGAGGAGGGTCTCTTTATATAAGTAGAGAGAAAAACAACCTCCTCAATAAAATATAATAAAATCCCTCTCTTGACATAGTCAAAATATGAAAACCCTAAGTCAAGATGCCAAAACACTAACCAAATTCCCAAGAGAAGGGGGGTGCACCACTACAATCAGTAAACTAATACATGAATGATACAAAATAACTCTTAGATAGAGGAGTGCTCCACAAGATCCAATCAAATCATTGAATAAGGGTCCAAACCCTAGGGTTTGATGCTCAAACACCTCCAAAGTGCAATGACCTCAAGTAATAGAATGTCCAAGTGTGCCAAATCATCATCCAATGTCCATCCATCAACCATAAAGCTCAAAAGTGGTGAACACCCCTCTGGGAAAGGCCACATGTGTGAGTAGAAGTTCCTCCAATGTGGGACATCACCCACATAATGGTCAAAAGATGCTAATGGCTCCTTCCAAGAGGGAGTGTTCCACAATATAATCATGTCAAGTGTCCTCCCTAGGCCCAAGGGCTCCAAAGCCCTAGAGTGCTCAATCCCATATGCAATAAAAGGGGTATGTGTGAGTGGTAGAAGAGGATGACCCATAGAGAAGTGCCATGTGGATCATCCAAATGCCTCCATTTATGTAGAATAGGATTCTCTTTCCAAAGGTGGCCACATAATGATCAAATCAAGTGTTAGACCATGTCCATGTGTCTAGTGGGGGATCCCCAATTATGTACACCTAAGAGAACACCATCAAATACATAAGTGATCCCATGAAAAAGGTAGCAAGTGCACTTTTCTAACAATTCAATGTTCCTTTAATTAACATTCCATTAACTCTAGATTCACTCTGGTGTGATTATTAGACCCTTATTACGTGCTAAACCTCTAATACATGTAAGTCCTAAGTCTCTAAGTGAGGTGAGGGTAAATGAATGAATGTGATGTTGGGAAGAAAATGACCGTGAATTGACCATCATAGAAATGTGAATAAGAGTTAGGCCTACCCCTTAACTTTCAAGAGCTAGAGATTTAGAATTTTTCTTCCACATGTGTACCTTAAAAAGAAGCATTTTCATGAATCACCCATCCTTACCCTTTTTTTGCAATCCCTTTTATTATTATTATTATATATAGATATATAAATAACATACCCATTTCACTCCGAATGTGAATTATATTGTATGGGATATGAGGTATAAAAAATGTCTTCTTAAAACTTAAAACAAAATAGAAAAATCCCAACAAAAGATAAAACTCAAGTCATATAACCATATACTAAAACAACTTAATACTTTTACGAACAACGCATTAGTGTTCTTTTTATAATAACAAAATTCATTCCACAATTAATGATATAATCACTTGGAGTATACAAGAGATGTATAAAAATTTACCATGACCATTTATGTATAGGGGGACTTACCTTCATGTTCGGACACTCTTTAATGGATCCCATGCAATAATTATACTATCTAAACATATTTACTCCACTCAACATTATTATAATAAGATCATCAATAGGAACTATCCTCGTATGTAGTCACCTTCTAATGATACACATATGACATATATGAAGCTCAACTATGTCTCTACGTGTCAAATACATTATTCACTTAACATTATTATAATAAGATCATCAATCGGAACTATCCTCGTATGTAGTCACCTTCTAATGATACACATATGGCATATATGAAGCTCAACTATGTATCTACGTGTCAAATACATTATTCTACATTAGAAGGGATATAATTATACCAATTGCATATTACCATGACATATGTGAATTTACTACTTGAATATAAATAAATAACAAGTAATACATAAGTAAATAAATAACAAGTAATACATGATGTAGATACTTACTCATATTTTGAATTCTAATTCACATGCAACACTATAAAGGTTATATGACATGAATTACATAGCATCATTCACATCATGAATTCTAATTCACATGCAACACTATAAAGGTTTATATGACATAAATTACATAGCATCATTCACATCATTGATCATGATATTCATATAATATGATAGAGCCTCTAAGACACGAGGCTCACCATACGAAAACCTAAAGGATGTTCCTTGAGATCATAAAATACATTATAATTTATTTTTACAAACATTCTATAAACTTACATTATCTTACTTAATATACATTAAATAATGTTAACATGTCTTTTTTTGTGAGGCTCGTATACACATAGTTTCGAATCGATAACCTTATACAAGGAGTGCATTAACAATACACACATTTACTGTCTATTCTATGCCCCATAGGGCACTAACATGTCAATTAATAACATTTAACTCATTTATCTCGGCTTCTTTGTCAAATAAATACTATCAACACATCAATGGTATCATACATGAACATTATATTCTTTAACAGAGCAAACCATAACGACAAACAAATAGCATATACTTATCTGGAATAAGAAGTACCAGGCGACTGAATGCACAACTGCAAATTTCCACCCAACCATAGGCACTTTGTCCAGCCTATACTCTGCTAGTTGAGAGGCGACCCCTGAGTTGGGCAAGGTATCCCCTAGGGGAATGAAACAACATAATCTTTCATCTAGATTCTTCAACTTAGTACGAGTGCTAAACTATTGGCCATGGCTAAATATAATTTGGTCATAATCTTAGTTTAAGAATTATTAAATTATTAAACTCGACCTTCAATAAACAAATATACTATGGTTTGGACTACCAAATATATTGTTGTCTGGACTTCCAATTAATGCACGTAAATATTTAACAATTGTGAGACAAAACTAGGTTCTAAAGAACCATTCATATAACTCAATTCTTTTAGACTTAAATAGAGTTGATAAAGGGGTTGGATCTCCACAAAGAGACCATCTATCTCATTTTTATAAACTTTTGCAACAGAGATGCACTATCCTCCTAAAATTGGACTTAGAAAAGGCATATGATAGAGTTTGTTGGGACTTTCTTCGAATTGTACTCATTCAAATTTGGGTTCTAACACTAGCTATTCAATGGATTATGGCGTGTGTGGAATCTATGAATATGGTTGTCCTGGTTAATGGTGCTCCTACATATTTTTTCAGTTGTTCCAGAGGTCTTTGACAGGGATGTTCGATGTCACCTTTACTTTTTCTATTAGTTATTGATGGACTTAGTAGGATGATCAAGCAGGCTCAAAGGGAAGGTAAGATAAAAGGGCTGAAAATTTCTAAAGATCTGTATATATCACATGCAATGTTTGTGGATGATGTATTGCTAGTTGGCAATGACTCATTGGATGTATGGAGGGCATACCAAGGTATTTTGGACCTTTTCTGTAAGGCATTGGGTATGAAGATCAGTTTGAAAAAATCACGCCTATATGAGAACCTTGTTGAAGAGGAACGATTGCAGGACATATATTCTCTGCTGCCTTTTTAGTGTGGTAAAATCGTTGATGGTTTTACATATCTTGGGTTCCAGCTTAAGACGAATGGCTATCTAATCAAAGACTGGCAATGGCTGATTAAGAAGTTCGAGTCTAGGATCTCTCATTGGACATATCATCTCTTATCCATTGGCGGCAAGCTTACACTAGTTAAATCTGTTTTGATGGGGACTCCAGTATATATTGGTTCTCTCTTCTGCCTATCCCTTGTTTGGTGATTAAAACACTGAGGAAACTTATGTTCAATTTCCTTTGGACCGGAGGTCTGAAGAATTACATCCTGTTTATGATTGGATGGGATAAAATCTCTCTACCTGAAAATGCTGGGGGATGGGGGCTAAAAGACTTATCAGTTTTTAGTGCAGCGTTGCGTTTAAAGAGCCTGTGGCGGGCTTTATTTGGTAACTCACTCTGGTCCAGGGTCATACATCTGAAATATGTGAAATCTGACCTCACACTTTGGTTGAGGAAGCCGAACAAGCTGACAAGGGTGGTTTCTCCTGTATGGAATGGATTTTTAAAAGTTTATTGTTGGCTTGCTGCAGAAACTTGTTGGAAAGTGGGGAATGGACATAAAGTTTCTATAGGAATTGATCCTATCATTGGTGTGAATGTGGCACAAAATCTGTCACTTGGTCTTTTATCATTATTAAGGCATGAGGGATATTACACTCTTAATTCAATTGTTAGCAGGAATCCGTAGAGTTATTGGAAAACTATAGATGAACTTCAGTTACCACATCAATTTGCTGTTGAATGGGATAAATTCTTCCATTCTCTAAATTGTGCAGGTATCCGTTTGAGTTGTGGTGATGACCAGGTATTATGGGCAGGCAACGAAGCTACAAGGCATATTATAGCGAAGACGGTATACAGTTATATGATAAAGAGGAGATGTATCTTCCCTATGCACTGGTGGTACAAGGAAATTTGGTCATGGCACATACCATCGAAACTAAAATGCTTTTTATGGTTTATGCTCCAGGATCGGCTAAAGACGTGGGATAACTTATCTATGATGGGGTGGATCGGGCCCAATCAATGCTTATTATGCAGGAATGATTATGAATCATCATCTCATATTTTTATTGAGTGTTCTTTCTCTCATCGCCTGTGGGGAAATTTTTATTAGTACTTTGGTATTTATGTAACATGGGGAGGTTGTAATGTAGAATCAAGTTTGCATTGTTGGGTTACCTGCTGTAAAGAACATCATATCCTCCCTGTCTTCATTTGTTGGACTATTTGGAGGGCAAGAAACATGGCCATTTTTTAAAATCATAACCCAAATCTGGAGAATTTATACAATTCAGCAATGTGTCAATATCTTAAATATCAGACTGATGAGGCTCAACCTGTTCAGCGTAACATTGGAAAATTTCAACTTTCCATTGATGATCTAGTGCTTTTATTTGATGGGGCAGCAAAATTGGGGAAATGTGGTGCAGGTGGGGTAATATTTTTAAATCAGGATCACTTTTATACTTTTAGATTGAATTGTGGACTAACATGAAAGTTGAACTGTTAGCACTTTGGTGTGTTATTCGTGTTGCAAATCTCTTTGGATTGGCGAGTATCAAAATATTTGGTGATTCACGTGTAACGATAAAATGGGCGAGAGGTGAATATGAATTGAAGGTGCTCAATTTAGTTTACTGGTGTAATAGAATTCAGTTGGAACTGGGATCCTTCAACTCATGCTCTCTATCACATATTTGTAGAGAATTCAATACTCAGGTAGATCAGCTATCTAAACAGGCATTAGAGGGTGATGAGGGCTACTTATCCTGGGAAGAACATTGTGAGAACATGTTGATTGATGCGGGTATAATGTATTTCCTAGACTAGAGACTTATGTATCTCATTTTGGCTTTTGGTTTTTGATATGGATAGGTTTTTAGTATTTGGGTGGGTAATCGAAAAACTAGGCTTTTTGGTTTTTTGGAACACAGTTATGTATTTGGATATCATCTACTATTTGATTCAGTATTGAATAACAATAGTATGCTTTTTTTCGCAGGAAAAAAAAAATAAAAAGGGATCAATTCTCTTTAAGGGAAATTGCTCGTAATTTCACATTGTGCAAAAAGATAAAAGTATAAATCATTTCGTTCCTCTTCAAACAAATACGTAACTACAACGCAACAACATAACATATATAACCATTCAAATATGGTTGGATTTGGTTCTTTCTGAGTAACCATCGGCATTCACAAGTAATAATTTGAATACAAAATCATAAATACATAACTATGGTGGTATATATCCGACTGATCGTGATGTATTTAAGATGAGGTAGAGTCGGTTCTCTCCGTTAGAGACCACTCGCTTATACATCAAATACAAAATGTATTTGTATCATATTTATAACACAATATAAATGGATGGGTCTACTAGAAGTCACCCTCATTTTTCGGTAATAAAGGTAATACATTTTCGAGCAATGACATGGATAGGCCGACTCTTAATTCAGAGGTTGTCCTCCATTTTCTGGTAAATGTACGTTCATAGTTGCATATATGTATATATGTGTGTGTATGTGTATATGTATATGTACGTACATGTACACATACACGTATATACACATAGAGAGAGAAGAGATTTAACTCTTCAATGCATAACATATGGGTTATGTAATGTTTAAGAACTGGTATGACTTTCTTTGTTGAGAACGCCCATTCAAACGTTCATAAAAGAAATACAATGTCAAAACAAGTGGCATGTTCTCAACACCTATAAAATAATAATCAAAAGTTAAGGGATGGGATGAATCCATTTCAAGGAGGCCGCCCTCTCTCCAACAAATAGTTATCAAGTTGAATTTGGATCTTTCTTCTTCAACATAAATATCAAAACCATAGAAATGGATCTCTCCACAAGCTACCTGCAATGAGGTCATTGTTTGAGTTCACGAATAAAATGAAAAATGGGGATCAAGGTCCCTATGTGGAAGTCATCTATTTTGATATGTAGCAAATATATTAGGTTTAGGGTTTATACATCCTTACAGAGTGTTACCAGCTAAGTTGCAATTAGCTGGACTTCCAAGCAAGCGTGGCAAAGATGAACATGTTACATGTTCTTTATCCGCTTACTGAATTCTATCGAGCCTTTTTCAGGGCCCCTTTTAAACTTTTTTTTCCACATGTTCATGCCCCACGAGGTTTGTAATAAAGTGTGCTAGAATGGTATTTTATGTAAAGGACTTGGCTTCCTAGGACTTGGCAACCAATGTGGGTATTCCAAGGAGTTTTTTCCTTGTTGATTATGCTTTGCATCTTAGCAAAGTATAATTTTCGAGTTTTTCTACTACTCCTCCAAAGTTGGAATTTTTGTCTTGGGGGTTAGGCATTAGGAGGTTATTAAAGTCCATGAGTCAATGTATATGAACATGCTAGAGACTAGAATAAATTCATATGGACATGTGCTAGGTCTTCTAGATTTTTTTTTTAAGTTTCGGAAAAATATTTTTTTCCTGTAAAATTAGGCCATTTTTTAATGGTTTAATTGAGAAATTTCAAATTCTAATAAAAGTATGGTCTGGAGGAGGAATTCAGGGAGGATTTTAAGGATCCATAATTTTCTTAAAGTGTGGAAAACTTGGCGAATCTTACTAATTCTTAAATTTACAACTATAAAATGTTTAACGATTTAAAAAAAAATCAAATTTCTAAGGACTTTATATAGTGTTTGGATGATGATGATAACCTCCTTGTATTGATCCTAGATATATCATTGTACACCATTACACCTCTAAGAGAAATATCAGCTTTTCCATTTAGGTTTAAGGTTTCTGAAGTTTGCAAGTTCTTTGCAGACCATGAATCTGCCTCTGGTGACTGAGTCGGGGGCCTATCCTTCCTTGGATGAGTGTTACTGAAGAGCCATTGCGATAGCTGTTGTAGTGATTCCAAAGGCTAGTTCCCCCCAGGATTTGCACTTTGTGAAACGGGCCTTGGCGCCATAAGTTAAACTTACTTCCTCCACCTCTAAACACAAGATCGTAGCGCTCTCTGAAAAAGCTATGATCGTGCATTTCACTGGCATGTGGCCATCTCCAAAATCAATAGAGGTCTGGTTAAACAAAAACTGGAGACCGCTTATAAAAGGGGAATTCATACAAAACTTATGTGGAAATTTTTTCTTCATTTTTCTTTTTGAGCACAAGAAAGATAGGGATCATATCTTATAGAGTGGTCCATATTTCCTTGGACCAAGGGGAATGTATCTGAACCAGTGGAACGCTTCCTTTGACCATGAGAAGGACATTCCATCTGTTGTCCCAGTATGGGTTAAACTCCCTCACCTTCCCCTTTACTGCTGGGCAGATGAGGACTTGAGGTCAATTAGGAACTCCCTAGGGAAATTCATAGACAGAGCGGAGCCCAGGCCCCCTCTTTTTCTTGCACTAGAATTTGTGTGGAAGTAGATTTGGAAAAATGACCCCCAGAGGAAATCAATCTCTCAATGGATGGGTGGAATCATCTACATAAATTCGATTATGAGCAGATACCCTTCAAATGCAAACTTGTCATGAGTATGGCCATTTCACTAAAGGATGCCCAAAAAGGAAGGAGCAGGAATGGGACCAAGAAGAGGAGGGGGGAATGGAATAAGGTATCCAAAAAGGGAAGGAAAAGACCAGCCCCATCGGTGGCTCCACCGATGCATGACTCAAACCCTAGCGCCCCTCCTGCAAATGGCACCAACAATAGATTTCGGGCCTTAGATACACAATAAAATGAGCTTGAAGAAGAAGGAGAAGTAAGAGAAGCGCCTGTGGAACAAGAAGAAAAGGAGCAGCCAGTGCTGGAAGATATAACCTAGAAGGAGAATTATTATCCTAGCTTTCCTGAAAAAACATTTATTGAGATAAGATCGGAATGCACCAGATTAGAGGCATCTGGTTCAGTGACCAGATCTAGATCTAAAATTTCCCAAGAACAGTCCTCAGATTATCAAGAAGAAGAAAAGGAAACAACTGGAAAGAAGGGAAGAAAGACAAACATAGCACACAGAGAAGAGTAGGCTGAAAAGGAAAAGGAGGAAGGGAAGAAAACCTGCATTGATCATCATACAAGACCTCTAGTCAAGCATTCAAAGGTAGCACGAGAGAACCTAAAGCTCAAGTCCGGCACCATGATCAGAAAATAATGCGGGTAGTCTCCTGGAATTGTAGAGGACTTGGAGGTAAGTCAGAATCAGAAGTTATTAAGTTTTTAATTAAGAATGAAAATCTCTCCATCCTTTTGCTCTAGGAGACTAAGGTGTCAGAAGAATATAATTTGACATGTATGAAGAAAATATGGAAAAATAGTGACGGAGTCTCCATAGGATCTACGGGGAACTCAGGAGGAATTTCCACTTGGTGGGATAAGAAAAAATACAGATCTATAGCTAAAAGGAGGCACTCTAACTGGATTATGATTGAGTTAGAAGATAAGGAAGAAGACAAGCAGATTAGAATTCTAAATGTTTATGGTCCCGCTATCTATAATAAGAAGCTCGAATCCTGGCTCTCTTTTGAGGATCTTAGAAGAAAAAACCTCCATCTAAACACAATAGTTGCTAGAGATTTCAATATCACGGTCTTACGGGAGGAAAGATGCAGAGGCACCAAGGTAAGAGATCCCTTTGGTGAACATCTCGATGACCTATTGGCCTCTTGGGATCTCACAGACGTCAAACCAAAAAAAGGCATCTACACTTGGAATAATCGAAGAGTTGGGCCTGGTCATATCGCTGATCAAATTCTTGGTCAACAGTCTTCTTCTTCTCAACCTCCCTATCCCCTCCTCCAGAATCCTTCCCTCAGTGGTTTCTGACCATAGACCTATTCTATTGGAATTCCTTATCCCCTTAAATCTTGGACCCCTTCCTTTTAAATGCCTCTCCCCCTTGACCAAAGAGGAAGACGTGTCTGCTTTGGTTTCGAATGCTTGGAATGTTTTTATTCATGGGTCCCCTGGGTTCATTTGGGAATCCAAACTGAAGGCTATTAAATCATCTCTTAAAGTTTGGGCCAAGAACAAACCCTTGACGAGGCATTTGAAGATTGAATCCCAGAAGGACCTCAAGGATTTACAAGATAACATGGAGATTGGGGAAATAACTGACTTTCATATAAAAAGAGAACTGGAGTTGTAGGAGAAAGTTCATCAGTATGAAAGGAAAGATGAGGAGGAATGGAGGATAAGATCCATAAGCCTTTGGCTTAAGGCTGGAGACCAGAACACAAAAAAATTTCACAACCAGCATAAGGAAAGAATTAGGCAGAATACCATCCCCGAGTTATATTGTGAGGAGAAAAGGGTTATTACCTCGGGGCCTCAGATAAAAAATGCAATGTTCACCTATTTTCAATCTTTGTACAAAGAAGACAAATATTTGGTGGAGTCGCTCTCTGAATTTTTTTGCTCGGGCATTCCAAAGCTTGTCAACAATAAAACTAATGAGACTCTGATTCAAAGCATCACGAAAGAAGAAGTTAAAAAATCTATCTGGTATTTGCATTCGGATAAAGCTCCTGGACCGGATGGGTTCCCTATTACATTATATCGGCACTTCTGGCACATCATTAAAAGAGACCTTTGTAGAATGTTGAATTGTTCCATGGGCAGGAACAATCTTGGAGGAGCAACAAATTCGTCCTTCATTGCGTTAATTCCCAAATACAGGAAGTCGACCTCTTTGGACAAGTATCGGCCTATCTCCCTCTGCAACACTTCTTATAAAATCCTTACTAAAATTATTTCAGGATGGTTTAAATGGATTATTCCGAAGCTTATTTCGGGAAATCAAGGAGGATTTGTGTCGGGAAGACAAATAACAGACAACATCATTGTCGTGCAAGAGGCTATTCACTCAAGTTTCAACAGGAAAGAAAAAGGGATGGCCATCAAACTGGATTTGGCCAATGATTTCTACAGAGTAAGACACAACTTCCTTTTTTAAGTCTTACAAGCTTTTGGTTTCTCTTTTTTTATATATAAATTGGATTAAGTCCTGCATTGGAGAACCTTGGATCTCTCCTCTTTACAACGGGAGACCAACGGGGTTTTTTAAAGCGTCTAAAGGCCTTTGGAAGGGGTGCCCTTTATCCCCCTTCCTTTACATTATCGTTGCCGAAGCTTTCAGCATGAAATTAAACAACTTTGTAAGTTCGGGTGAGTTTCCTGGGATCAAAATTGTTAGAGGAGTAAGGCCAGTCAACCACGCCCAGTTCGCGGATGAAACCATCATGTTGGGTAAGGACACCATTGAAGTCACAAGCCTTTTCTCCAATACCCTTTATAATTTCTTAGAAGTATCGGGGGGGAAATCAATAAAAGGAAAAGTTGCACCTACACTTGGAACTGCTCCAGCAATATGAATTTAATCATATCCAAAATTCTGGACTTCAAAGTTGTCGGGAAATGGAACTCCTTTAAGTATTTGGGCATTCCTATCTCCCTATAGGGTAGGACCGAAGGATGGAGAGAAATAGTCACTAAAATCAAGAACAAGGTTCAATCCTGGGGGGTCAAATGGATGAACCTGGCAGGAAGGGTAACTCTCATCAAGTCGGTGCTCAACTCCATTCCCATGTATCTCTTCCCCATTGTCCTTGCCACGTTGGGAACAATGAATGAGATAACCAAAGAAATTAGGAAGTTCTTATGGAAATGAGGTCTTAATGGAGAAAATAAATTCCATATGGTAAAGTGGGAGTCTGTCCGATCGGATAAAAATAAAGGGGGTCTAGCTATAAGAGAACCTAGACTAAATAACATTGCCATGGGTGCTGAAATTTTGTGGAGGCTAGTTACTGGTAAGAACGATTGGTGGAAGGAGATATTAGTCAAAAAATATATAAGAAAGAGCAGGCTTAGGTGTATTGATAAGAATTTTTCTGGGGTTGGAACAAAGATACGGAGCCTCTGCAAATATTCAATCTCCTTAATTAGAAAGAACATTTATTGGATCCCTGGAAGTAAGAAAATAATTGACATATGGGAAGACAACATTTTGGGTGACCCTCCTTTGAAATAAAATGAGTCTCTAAATGGCCTAAGGAAATCGCTATAGGAGAATAACATAGTCAAACTCCACGACCTCTCTTCCTAGGATGAAAAGGGGAACTGGACGGGCTGGAAACTCCTCGACCCGCCCATAGACCTTTGTGAAAAGTTGCAAGAGCTCCATTCGTCTCTTAATGGGAAAGCTCCCCTGAATATCAGAGAGAAAGACTCGAGAGGTTGGGGGTAAGAGGTTTCTACAGAGTATAGGACGGATATAAGCTTCTTCTATCTAATTTCCCAAGGCCTCCCAAGGATTAAAAATGGAAGAGAGTTCGGCATCGAGATTTTCCTCCCAAAATTTGTGCCTTTTCCTGGCTCCTAACACAACAGAAAATATTAACTACTGAGAATTTAAGAAAAAGGGGAATAGCTGGCCCTAGCAGATGTGTACTCTGTAAAAGATAGGAAGAATCAGTGCAACATCTATTCTTGAACTGCATCTTCACTCTAGAAGTCTGGGCATAATTGGTAAAGGACCTTATCATTGATCTCTCTCTTCCAAACAATATAAGCGGATTCTTCAAGGGATGGGGACACCAGTATCCTGGGACCACTTCTAATAAAACAATTCCTGCCAAGCTCTAGAACGCTCTACCAAAGTACATCAACTGGAATATTTGGCTTACTAGAAATAAGGACATCTTCGAAGGAAAGCATCCGAAGGTGAGAAAAACGGTAAGGTATGTTATGTCTCAGCTTAAAGAGTTCACGGCTAGCCTCTGCTGGCTTCCACGCCAGGACTCTTATTCTCCTTTTGAATCTCTGTGGGTATCAAACCTTTTAGCCTTGATCTCTCTTCAGTACAAAATATTTTTAAGTCCTCTATGGGCTCTTGATTTATCCCAAAAATACTTTTATGATTGGAAGAAAAATCATTCGCAATGTCTTCTCTTTTTTGATGGTGCGTCTAAAGGAAATCCAGGGGTGGTAGGTACGGAAGGGGTCGTATACAATCCTGGATGAAACAAGTTATTTCAATTCACATGGGGATTAGGAAGGAGAACCAACATTCAAGATGAATCGGTTGTTCTCCTCCAAGGGGTTGATACTATGATCTCGCTTCATATAGATCACTTCTCCATCCTCAGAGATTCCAAGATTGTTATACAGAAAATGATAAATATTCAAAGAGGCCATGAAGAGACTATGAATAGAATTCAAAAACGAATTGTCTCAACCATCAATGACATCTCTCGGATTCAGTTCTTTCACATTCTAAGGCACACCAACGTGGAGGCTGACACCATGGCTAACCAAGGAGCTAAGCTAAAAGAAGATATTATTGTCCTAAATTGAGGTCCTCCCCACACCAAATGGTCTCCATGTTTTTAAACCTTAACTGCCTTAGGTGGGAGAGTATGCATAACTCCCCTCCCATTTCTTGGACAAGTGGTTTCTACCTCAGCTCGAGCTTTAAAGACCGCCCTAGGACCTCTCCTCGCATTTAAGAAGGTTGGTGTGGCAGTAAGATGGAAGCATGTGGAATAATGCCGAAGTTTCGAGGTCCTCGCTCGCACAAATCTATACAGGGAGATGGTACTGCTCTTCATACGGTGGTGTCGGGCATTGAAGCTCTTACTTGTAACAGAGGAGTTTTCACGGCTGGCCTGCACTCTGTTTCCTGGTCTATCTCTGCTCTCAGAAGGATGAATCTGTAGAACGTGGTGAAGGAGCTTAGGGAAATTAAAGGGGTCCATCAAGACATTAAGAATAATGCTCGCAATGCCTTTGAAGCTTCTAAGGCCGCTCTGTATGAGAGCAAACTCGTTGGTCAGGATATTATTCGGATGGAGTCACGCATTGAGGATGTGGAAACCAACGCCTAGGTTCATGTGGGTGAGCTTGAGGAGATGTAGAAGGATGTTAAAGGCATGAAAGAGTATCAACAGGCCAACTTCAAAGGCCTCAAACAATTTTTGTTTTCTCTGGAGGGGCAGTTGTTTGACACCCTGTAAAATGGTAATGACAGGATTGAGGCTCGCCTGACTCAGCTGGAAGTGTCCATGAGCAACCTGAGGGATGGATTCGAGAAGCATACTGAACCTGCGGACCCAGGAAACCAGTGTGAAGATAGTTCTCTGATGGAAGACGACTCGTAGACTCATGAAGGAATCCCACCCGCTCAATCTCAGGAATGTTGAAGTGCTCCTCTTTTTTGCCTTGTTAAATGTTTTTTTGTGCTTTTATATGTAATCAATATGTCAGGATCTATCCAACAAAAGACATAAGATATGAACAATTAGGAAGAACAACTCTCAACGCTGAAAAGCTGAATTTTTCAATTCTGAACCGCTCATTATCCATGTTATGGTTTACCCTTCCAGGAGGGGATTTTTGTATCTTATTCTCTGTTTAATACAATCTATTTCGCGTTCCTATTAAAAAAAAATAGTTTTTGGACAATTTTTAGAGTAAACAAAAACTATCCCATTGAATTTGGGCGAATCATATTTGAAAAATAGGCATATTAGTGAATCGCTTTTTGGAAAAAAGGTCGAAAAATAGCCTATGGGCTAAATTTCTCCCCTAAAATTTTCCTTGGCGAAATTTGGTGTGGGGGTGCTCATTTTCACACTCAAAGCATACCCTTTACCCCATAGCCAAATTTTCCTATGGCTCGAGTGATTAAGTCACCACTTAGAGCATTTTTTCTTAATGAGGCAACAAAATGACAAAAAAATAGCTAAAAATAACACAAAATGTGAAAAAAAAAGTAATGGGTGTGTGCTCGGAGTGTGCCAAATGAGTTGGCATCTCATCCTACATGGAGGGCGACTTCATTCCTTGGTTAAAGCATCACACTTGAGTTGATATGGGAAGTCAACATTTGATCTTAAGTTAGAGATGTGCCCCTCTCTCATGGAGGGCGACTTCTCCATGTGGCAATTCGTTATTGGATTGTGATAACTCCAAAGAAGAGGCACCTACCTCATGGAGAGGTGGCGCACTCCCTTAATATTGGATTCCAGTCGAATATCAATCACATTTTGGAACTTGGTGTTAACTATTCAATCACGTAGGTGTGCCCCACTTTGGGAGTTGCACCCCCCCCCCTCTCTTGTAAATCTCTATATAAGAGAGAGGTATTCACACCATTCTTCATCAGAAGGTGGAACCTATGCTCTTGGTTTGTTTGTAATATTTTTTAGTATTGGAATAAGAAGAAAGGCTTTGGAGGCTATCTCATGGTGTGATTGTCCATTGTGTGGATGTTGGAAGCTCCTTGAACCATTGATGTAAACTATGTCTTTTGCAATTTTGTTTATTGTTGGGATCTAAATCTACCTTTGAAGGGAATGTACATTCTAGTAGGGTAAAAGGTAACATTTGATATTTGCTTTTTAATGATAGCTATATAGAAATGCATTGAGATTTGTGATTACTTGTTTGAACAAGCAATTTTTTTAAAATCGTTTATGCGGTTAAGCATCGATCTTTTAATCCCCTTGTGCAAGTTGTTGTGAGTTTCCATAGGTTATCTAAGCTGAAGGGTGTAGCAAGCGTGCTAGCATTGTTACTTCTCAAGTATTTTCGAAAAGGACCTTAGTCCCTCTCAATCCCACTACCAAGAAGACTCCATCCGCTCAACTTCCTTTCCATTCTTTGGTTCTATATCTTTGCTTCAAACTCATAATTTTTCCTTGGTTACTTTGGTGTTTTATTTTCAGATCCATAATTATTGTAGCATTTAAAATATGTATGATTTTTTAGATCTTAGAGTTCAAATTTTATAAATTTCACATCCAGATCTAGTGAAAGCAATTTTCCATTACAAGTTCATTTTATCATAAAATCTAAAGGCCTATTAGGATAGTTTCCTTGTGGTTTAAAGTTATATTTGGCTGATTTAAGAGTCTTTTATTTGCTTCCCTAAAAGGGAAAGCAAAGATCCCAAGAAACAAGCTTTCTGGCTTGTTTTCTTGGTTCATTTTGAGTAGTTTTTTCTTAGTTTAACTTAGAGATTTTTTGCAAGTTTTAGATGGCAACCCAAAGTCACTCTTGAAGTGATTTGGGCCACTTTTATACTAATTTTTCTTTGTTTTTTTTAGCTTTTTGTTGAATGGGTAGAGAGGCGTTCTGGAGAAATTTCTATGATTTGAGCCATCTAGAGCATTTTGGGAACCCTCTTCTTAATTCGATTCATTTTTTTTGAATCGTTTATAAACTTGTTACTCCTATGTTTCAAAGGAATACAAGTGTTCCTGAAAAGTATTGTAAAAGAAAAATTAAATGAGAGCAAGTGGGCTACCCAACGTCCACACCCCATCCCCCTTGGGGGGATTCGCGTCGTCTCGATTTTTGTGATTGTTCTTTTTTTAGTTTAGTTTTCTTTTTGGTTTAATAAAATTAACCTTGTTGGTTATGTTTCAACGGACTTAGCTTTTCACTTTTTTTTTAATAATTTCCAGTTTTTCCTGAGTAATTTTGTCCTTGCTTTCCCAAACTACGATTCCACGGAAAGAGCCTGCTCGAGTATTGGAATTCGGTCGGAAGAGAGATTCTTGGAAGCAGATTTAACCAAGTAGAAAATCCATTTTTTTTAATAAAATAAACCAACGCTTAAATTCCAAGTATGCTCTGGGTCGTTGTAGCTTAATTTGATCAGTCGGTCAACCAAAAAGGAAGATAAGCACTAGCTTAATAGGAAAATCCAAATAAGATAAACTTCAAGAACTCGGGAGGTTGCATGGGTGAATACCATAGAGTCAGAAGGCTACTATAATCAGGTTATGCCTCACCTTGTTGGACACTTGGTAAAGCCGCTATACCACTCAGTTCGAGAGGTTAAGTTTAGTTGGGCCAAACCCCCAATAAACCCACTCCTCTATTACTCACTAATAAATGTAAAACTGACAACAAGACTTTGCAATACTTTCACGACAGAACACAACAACATCATTTTGCACAGTCTCAACATTGGTCATCATATGTTATCATGGTTTAAATCAAATCTGCAAAATGTCGTGAATGTCTTTAAATCTCATGTTTTGTTGTGCTTAAATCAATTGCAAATGTTTATTTTCAATATTTTTTCATCATCTTTCTAAACTCCTAGATTAAGTGTGTTTTTCCTCTTTTCGTAGATTAAAAACCTTAGATTTTCTTTTATTAGGGACCACCCTCCTTGGCTTCGCTAGGAGTAAGCCTAGACGGAGGAGTTAAGTTTCGAGTGACAGCTCTTAACTTTGATTTTCCCCCAAGGCCATACCAAGTGGCTTAAAAATTTATGTCGTGTCCCCTCCTTAGGTGTGTTTCCAGGCAGCGACACAGATTTCACCTCCATCAAATAACAACAAATGAAGACTTGAAGTCGAATGTAGGAGACGGTGCCAGTCCTTTTGCGAACCTACACTTCTTCTATACAGTTAAGTAAATCAAAATCATGGCTAAAAAAAGGAGGGTGTCGGTCCTCTAGTGAGGTTGCACCTCCTCTATCAACTTAAACAATTGCAATGTATATCAAAGTAGAATGGGGTTTGAGGCCCTTTTGTAATGAGGCTTATCTTCCAACAAACCACTGATAACATTAAGTATGAGGGGCAACGACCCTCTTATGCACTTACATAAATGTAACGATACTAACAGTAAAAGGTTCGGCAATTCCCTATCGAGCACCAATAGATAGATGGACCAAGGATTAAATATCGATACTACATTGCACGAAGTTGACACTACTTCTCTTAACGCAACGCTTACTAAAACAAATTATTTTATTCTGGACTTGGCTCTCTCAAAGGCCGACCCTATTACTTCTCAATGCAATATATAACAATATTTAAAAGATAGTTGAACTCAATATTACCTTATTAATGCAGGCATAAAACCATTCCAAGCCACAGTCACTTCAATGTAGTGTTATCTTCAATCTTTCTATAAGTTCCACGCGTTTCTCGTTTCAATGTAGAAATGTTAGATCAGCCCAACTCATTGGGCTTCGCCCTTCCCCATTCAACAGAAAGATCAATATATACATGACGAAAGAAAAGTAACCAGTGATCGGGGTCGGCTCTTCGAAGCCGTGCCTCCTTTAATTGCATGCAAAGTATATATATATGAACTGGTATTGGTTCTTCCCTTCCTTCGCGAAGAAGACCACCTCCCCCAATCGTAACTGAATAGACACAATACCTAAAAGAGAAACCTAACCGCTAGCGCAATTTTCCGTTATTACCTTATTTATTTATAAGGTAATCAATTTAGATATTTGTTATTATTAAGCTTGTAACCTTAGTTTGTTGGGAGGCTTATACATTTAATTTGTTTTCCAACAATTAAGAAAAAGCTTTAAACTAAACTTCCTCGTTCTCAAATTACTTAATTATCCTCAGTGTATATATTGATTTTCTAATATATATATATATATATAATAGCCACTTATAATAATAATGAACTATGTTCCAATAATCACTTACATCACTTAGTCTCATATTAGGCTTGGAGGCTCACTTAAGTCAATACAGTGATATTACCCCATTTAGATTCTTCACGCGAATAATGTGTTATAACAATGTTCAAAGGTTAAAGGTGAATTCATAACCATATCCACTGACTTGGGCTAATAGGTGAACATTCTCAACTTGGCTCTTTTCTGCACCCGAAGCTACCATGATGACACCTAGTCATCATTAGGATTCTCAAGACTTCACAAGCCTTCAACTCCTCCCCCTAGTGGAAATTGTTGTCCCTCTTCTTAGTTGTGTTGCAATTTCAGTCTCCTGGATCTATTTTCATTATTTCAACGTCTGAAATTTACATTATACATATGACATCACCATGCATTAACAAGTGCATGGATCTACCACAAAACAACAATGAAGTCTAATGATACCGTGTTCACTGGCGGGGCCTTAGCCTTGAGCTCCTCGCCAGGAACTAGTACACAATTACATATTTACATCACATAAATTACAACAATAGGGGGTCGAGAGTGAGGGATATATATATATATAAGGAGGGGAGCACGATGGACGTCTACGGTGCACCATCGAAAGGTTCGAAGGGCAAAGGATGAAGGAGCGTTTCATGAATGCGATGGATCAAGCAAACCCTCTTTTTCTGTCCTTTTTTCCCTGTACTTGAGTTGGAGAAGATCCACGTTTCCATTTAGATCGCTGTTGATCACGTCACTCTCAATCATCCGAGCAAAGACGTGTTCAAGTGACACAGGATGGAATTAGACGAGGTAGATAATGAAATCCCTTCTCTGGAGGGGCCCATCTTTTCCAAGGATGATGAAATTAAGTGCATAAGAGAGACATTATTTGAGTTGACGGATCACTCATTGCTCCGTTATTTGAATAATGAGCAGTATTCATTAACCATCCAAGGAAATAATGGAAACAGTATGCCGAAAATCGGACCAGGGAAGGGTGCGGGACATCAGAAAGGTGCCAAATCAAAAAAGGAGTCGGCCTCCCTGGTGGTTGGAAGAGAGATCGGTATCGAGGAGGTGCCATAATACCTGAATTCTACACTGGTAGGTAGATTTTGTGGTAAGTTTGTCAGAGAATCAGCCTTGCGTATATGGATGGAGTTGAATTGGAAGGAATTTCTTGATCAATTGCCAATTGTTCATATTATGAATCGAGGATGGATCCTTTTTAGAGTACATTCCAAACTAGACAAACAAAGATTACTGACTCGAAGCTGGAGATGGGGTCCTTCAAGGTTAATCTTAAAAGAATGGCAAGTTGACTTCGACGCTAAGAGGGAGCCACATAACGTTCAATAGGTGTGGGTTATTCTGCCTGGTTTTCCAGTGATGTTTTGGCATCGATTGGAGGGAAGTTAGGAATTTTATAGCTTTGGAGGAAAACTGGGAGTTCAAGGTTGATAGAAGATGAGCTAAAATTCTAGTAGAAATGGATCTACGTGATGGTTTGTATGAGGAAATAAATATTGAAATGTATGGGAGCATCTAGAATCAACAACTCGATTATTGAAAAATACCGTTTCGGTGTTTCAGATGCAGACAGGTGGGACATTTGGCTCAAGAATGTCCTTCACCCTCCCCTACCCATTGGCACAAAAAATTATGGGTTAAAAAAATCTAAAGAATTAGACAGCGCGGTGACTGTAATGGGCACAGGTCAGCAGGTCCCGAAAAATTCACTTAGAGAGGAAATCCAGAAGCTGGAGAATGTGCACAAGGGAGAGACATGCGCTATTATTGAGGAATCATCTTCCTGCTCCTGTAAGATTGTTAATTATGTTCCTCTTGTTCTTCCCTTTGTTCCTCTTGTTTTTGGTACTACTTTTGTCGTAGACAAGCCAGGTCCTCCTCGGGTCCCCAACCCTTTTCCAAGTACGAATCCTATGGTGTTCCAGGCAAAGGAAGTACTGTTTACTCCTTCTCCCAACTCTACATTAAATTTAGATCCCTCGAATCCTCCTCTAACCAAGGTTTATAACACTAGGGCCAAGGTAGCTTTCTTGGAAATAAATAACAGAGTGATTACCGGAGGGTTGAATTTAGACACAGCTCCAAAGACAACCCTGGGAAGAAAGTCACAATTGTCGAAAGCAAAGAAGCAAGCAGTATTGGAAATAATAGCTGGAAAGCAGTCTACAATCAATGGGGCCCTTGAAGCAGGCAAAGCCCTCCCAAGTGATACTTAATGTTGTATTTGTCTTTCAACGCGAGGGGGTTAGGGGTATCCCCCAAACAAAATTCCCTCAAAAGGATGATAAACACTATGAACCCGTCTATTATCCTTATTCAGGAAACTGTGACTGGAGGCATAAAGGCCCAGGAGATCTTTGGGCATTGGTTAAAATATTGGTCCTTCAATTTTTTGGATGCAGATGGTCACTCATGAGCTTTATTATCATCTTGGAGCCCAT
Organism: Larix kaempferi; assembly: GCA_027924585.1. Taxonomy (NCBI): domain Eukaryota; kingdom Viridiplantae; phylum Streptophyta; class Pinopsida; order Pinales; family Pinaceae; genus Larix; species Larix kaempferi. The sequence continues at coordinate 12,628,168 of BSBM01000289.1, forward strand.
ATTTAGTCAAAATTTCATCAAGCAAATATGAATCAGTTCTGAAGTTAGTGTTGGAAGATAAATCCATTGGAGTAACCTTTACCATTCTAAATGTGTATGGGCCTTTTTTAAAGCGACGAGCATTCTGGGAAAATTTCTCTACTTTACGGATCTGGGAAGCACAAAATTTGATCCTGGGAGGAGATCTCAGTCTCACAGTTTCATAAAGAGAAGTATAGGAGAATCTGGAAAGGCCAAATTCGCTCAACAATTTTTTAAGTGTCCTTTTTTAATCCAAAGGCGTTGTGGACTTCCCTCCCCGTAAGCTTGAACCCACCTGGAGGAATAGGAGGAGCGGGCAAAGAGCAATTTCGAAAAGGCTGGATAGATTTTGATTTCAGAAAATCTCCTTGCAGGACAGCTAATTGTTTCTTCATGGGTCGAGGAAGTAGGTTTATCCGATCAAGATCCTATCTTACTATCCATCACTCTTCAGGATAGGAAGCCAATCAATCCATTCAATTTCAACCCCATATGGTTAAAGGAAGAAGGATATCATAATTTGATAAAAGGTATATGGGTTCCAGTGAGGCCAAACCCACAGGGCACTTGTATGAAACAAATGGTGGATAATCTAGCCAAAGTAAAAAATGTGTCTAAAGATTGGGCAATTTTTTTTCAAGCAAATCAACAAACTCAATTAAAAGAGGTGGAAGCAGGTATTTCAGAGGTATACAAAAAATACTCCACCAGGGTTTTCTCATAAGAGGAGCTGGAGAGGCTAAAGAATTACGAAGTCAAACGTACAGAACTCCTAACAAGAGAAGAACAATTGTGGAGACTCAAAAGCAAAGTGGTCTGGATAACAGAAGGGGATAATAACACCAAATTTTTCCACCGTTTTGCATCTCACAGAAGAAATGTCAACACTATAGCTGAAATACAGAATGAGCAAGGCTCAAAGGTTACTTCTTTCAAGGATTAGGCAGAGGCGGGGGTTACTTATTTCACTTCTTTATTTAAGGAACAGGAGGGATGTCCCATACAAGAAATGCTGCAAGTCCTAAGACTCTTTCCAAGATTAGTAACAAAGGAAATGAATGATTCCTTAACAAAGGAAGTATTGGAGAAAGAAATCGATTGGATAGTTCATTCCTTTCAAAAAGGGAAAATCCCAGGTCCAGATGGCTTCTCCATTGAGTTCTTCCAAGTTTTTTATGAACTCCTAAAGAACGATTTGTTGTTGGTAGTCCAGGAATCACAACATGCTGGGAAGGTGTTGGACGCTATTAATTCAACCTTTCTATTCCTAGCACCAAAAAAGCAGAAGCCTCAAACCTTTGTTGATTTTAGACCAATTTCATGCTGCAATATGGTCTACAAGATAATAGCCAAAGTAGTTTCTCAACGACTGAAACCAATTTTAAGCGAGATCATTTCAGAGGAAAATTTGGCTTTCTGATCAATCACCAAATCCATGATGCAGTTTGACTTGCCCAGGAGGCGATTCATACGATCAATAAGAACAAAGTCGGTGCCTTTGCTTTAAAATTAGACCTATCCAAGGCCTATGATAGGGTCAATTGGACGTTCCTTCATCTCCTGCTTATCCAAGTCGGATTTTATTTAGACTTGGTAAACTGGATAATGGGTTATGTAAATTCAGCCTCGTTTGCGTTCCTCATCAATGGTTCTTTGTCCCCTTTCTTTCTACCAACAAGAGGTTTAAGACAAGGATGCCCTCTTTCTCCCTTCCTTTTCCTATTGATAGTTGAAGCTCTAAGAAAATTAATGCAGCAGGAAAAAAGATTAGGGTCTTATAAAGGAGTAGGGGTCTCTGAGTCTACGATTCTGACTCGTATTTTGTTTGTAGATGATGTACTTCTGTTTGGTGAAGGAACAATGGAGAACTTGGAATCAATTTCTCTGATTTTATCCCTCTATAAAAAATTCACAGGAATGGAAATCAATGTAGAAAAATCAAACCTTGTTTTCAATAGAATCCCATAAGGTACACAACAAAGAGTGGAAAATGTGATGGATTACCCATTAAGTCATTTTTCAGGAGGGTTCAAGTATTTAGGTTTCCTCCTAAAACCTAATGCATACTCCTTTAAAGACTGGATGTGGTTGTACAAGAAAGTGGAAGCACAAATTTCTTGTTGGACAAACAGGTTCCTATCAAGAGGTGGTCGTTTAACTTCGCTGAAGGCGGTGCTCCAAAGTATCCATGTGTATTGGGATTCTATAGCTTATGTACGAAAAGTAATTTTAGTCAAGATTCAAAAGAAGTGCTTTTCCTTTTTATGGACAACCAGTAAACATAAAGAATGGATTCCACTGGTGAAATGGTCTACATTTGCAAATCTAAAAGAGCTGGGTGGTTGGGGGATAAAGAATCCACTTTTATTGAGCCAAGCCCTAGCAGCGAAATTGTTATGGAGGTTAGCTCAAATCTCATAATCTCTGTGGGGAAAATCCTTAATCTCTAAATATTTCCCCAACTCTTCAATATTAGAATGGTTCAGATGCAGAGACAAATCTCATAAGGGAGGATCAATAGGATGGAAACCATTAGTTCTCTCCTTTCCTCTTATTGGAAACTGGACAGCTTGGAGAATTGGAAATGGAAGACAAGTGCACATAGGGAAAGACCCTTGGGTTGGAGCAGGGGAAGGTTATAAGCTCTCTGATAGTGTACTAACTAAGCTTAAAAATTCCAACATTACTATGCTTGCTGATACGAAGAATGATGCTTCACAAGTTAGTATCCCAAGTAAATAGAAATTTGCACATGAGTTGGGGTTAGATGGAGAGGAAGCCAATGAATGGGGAATTTACATAAACAACCTAAGATTGAACTTCGTCATTATGAATGAAATTGAAACAAATAAACTGGTATGGATGAAGAACATCAAATCAAGAGATTTCTCAACAAAATTGGGATATGAAGCTTATGCCATCAACATGTTTTCTGGAGAAAATAAATGGTGTTGGAAGACCTTATGGAATACCGTTGGTCCACTAAAAGCGAAAATTGGTTAGTGGTTTTCCTTAAGTGACAAATTGCTCACATGGGAAAATTTGCTTAAGTGGGGATGGGCTGGCCCAAGTTGGTGTGCCTTATGCCAAGTATGATGTGAAACCTCTTCTCACTTATTTACTTCGTGTGCTTATGCATTGGCAGTATGGAGCATTGCTTCAAAGGAATTGAGCAATTCAAATATCCCAATGGAACCGTCTATGGAGATGTGCTGTCATAAATGGTGGAAGAACCCGTTGGTATGCTATTATGACGCCTTTCCATCCTTATTCTTTTATGTTGTTTAGTGGGCAAGGAAATCTATAATTTTCCTAGATCGTAGAGTCCCTATAGAAGTCACCTCGGCCTTACTTGTGCAGCAGGAAAAAGAACATAAACAAGAAGTAAAGCATAAAAAACCTCGTATTCTGATTCATCCAAGATTTGATAAGAGAACTCCCTGGGCATATTTTGATGGATCAAGCCAAGGTGATCCGCCTTTAGGAGGCTCTAGAGGAATTATCTATCTCTCATAGGAGGCAAAGATAACCATTCAGTATAGTCTAGGTCACTGCACAAATAGAAAAGTTGAGCTAGAATCCCTCTGGTCAATCCTTCACACATCAATGGGTCGTAATATTCTGAATATTCAGGTCTTTGGATATTCGAAGATGGCAATTGAATGGGAAAATAACAGGATGAAAATGAAGGCCCCTCATTTACAACCACTGCTGAAACAAATTCAGAGACAGATAGACCAATTTTCCTCTATTACTTTCAACCATGTCTATCGTGAGCTAAATGAAGAGGCATATGTGTTCTCAAAAAATGCCTTACTTTTATCTCTAGGATCGTTGAGGGTGGAAGAGTAGAGGACTCGTTCCTCCTCCTAATCAACTTCATAAATTTATATTCAAAGACAGTACATGGATTGAAGCTTAACACAGTCCTTGTATGTTTACGAGAATATTAAGCTATTCAATAAGTCTACAGAGTAGTAAAAAGGTTTGTCTGAAGCATAGTACTTACAGAATATGAATGAAGTTGAAAATGATTTTTTGTGAATAATTAAGATGAATGTAATTTGAAAAGCAAAGGATGTAAGTCCCTTGAGGACAGTCTATGATCATTCTTCTTGAATGATTGATATTTTCCAATTGGAAGATATATATATATATATATATATATATATATATATATAATTTGTGCAGAAGATCATAATAGAGAAAAAAATTGGTGGTGGCGCATGCTCTAGAACCTAGATTCTCCTCTCAAAATCAAGTTGTTTGTTTGGTTTTCCATGTCAAACAAAATATTGACATGGGACAATTTCCAAAAGAGGCAATGGAATGGCCTGAACAAATGCATCTTGTGCAAGTTTGAAACTGAATTAGTAGATTGTTTGTTTGTTTCTTGCTCTTTCTCAAAAGTAGTTTGGCAAGATGTTCTTCTTTCCTGTAACTATCTAGGTATATGGGAAAATGAAACTTTGTTGCTTTGTTACGAAGAATGGCATCGAAACCCAAGTTTAAACTCTTTTAAGCACCTTCCTTGCTATATCATTTGGGGCCTGTGGCATGCCCGTAACAAAATGCTCTTTGAAGATAGGCTTTGGGTGCTAGCTTAGGTTTCATTTAAAATAAGAGTAGCCTTTAAAGAAGTTGACAGACCCTTGACTAGTACGAAGCAAAGGTTAATTAATTAGCCAATGATTGATCATAATTTTGCATGGGTTTTTTTTTATGGTTCCCATCAGGGTGTGCCAAGTTTATGTGGAGCAAGTGGTATGATTTATTTGAATAATTATCATTGCTTTATGTTTAAATTTGGAGTTGGAGAAGGTACCAACAACATAACAAAAACCTATCCACTATGGATCCTATTGAAATGTGCCATTGAGAAAGGTATCTTCGTCTTTCAAACTTTTGGAGATTTGAAATTACTAATGGATTGGTGCAACAATATGTGAAATATTTCAAATTTGACTCTTTCTCAAATGTTAGATAGGTTAAAGGATGTCAAAGCATATTTTCACTCAATCACGTTCAATCACATCCACAAGGAATCTAATACTGAAGCATATGTGTTATCCAACGAAGCATTGTCTCTTCCAGCAGGCATCTTATAGATCCAGGAACAAAGGGGTAGTGAAATACTACCTATGGTGGAAACTATGATGATATAAGTATAGGGTTGAAGACAAACACACGTTTTGATATATGTTTTGTACTATAGTCCTATAGGGGATCATTGCTAAGTTATATTCTTGTGTATGGTAGTTTTTTTAGGAGGGGTAGAATGGACATTTTGGAACTCTTGGTATTTTTGATATGATGAAAGTTATGGTATGATGCTTCTTTGAAGCAAGACATATCCTGCGTATATTCTGATTTCAAATGAAATATCAAATATAAGTTTTTTTTCGAGGAAAAGGTATATAGAGACCTAAGACATAGAGAGCCTGGATTTTTTGCAACTGGGTATATCTCATATATAACATTTATAGCTTCATTTGCACCAATTTTTTAGTACTTCATCTCTTTTTTATTTAAATTCGACATTCATTTATGGGAATAGTATAAAGACATTTTAGAACACAACTTATAATAAGTTAATTGTAAACGGGGGATGATAAAAGCGAGTGAAATGGATAATGAAATGACATGGCATGAAATATGGCCAGGTAAAAGTGTGATATGACATGAAATGAATGTTACACCTACTCAAATTCCTAGTGTTACACTTGAATCACGAGGCTTTACACTTGTCTAAGTGAATTAAGATCACTCCATGGTATACCCAAGCGACAAAACAAGAATTAAGGTACATGAACTACCATAGAGTAACACCATTTGACCCTTCATGGCCATATCCCATATACAAGAAGGAAATATCATGTGTCAATATGTCCTGGCATATGTCATAACATTGGTACCAACTGTGACAAGGACCCAAGCATCTCTAGCACAATAGTGGTGATCTAGTAAGATGGAAGAGTTTGTGGCAAATATCCATGGGTGGACCATATATCTCATATGTAGAATGGTTGGATGTGATGTCATATCACATAAGCAATGAAAATAAAGTCATCCCTTCATCTAAGGGGGTAACAAGATGCAATGCAAAAATTGGATTAGAAGTTCAAGGTAGGAAATGTCTACCCCAAAAGAGTCTAGGAAGTGTTCTCACCTTCACTAAGCTCAAAAACACTTGATGCAGTTGACAAAACATAGTTTCAATGCTTCATGCAATTTTTAACGCCTGGGAGTAAATTGGCTATTATCCCTTAATTGATTCAAGCCATGAGCTAAGTCTTGCAATAAAATGAAAATCGATGGATGGGTATATGAGCTTCCAATTTAGTTGGGTTTGCTTACATGGAATATAAATACGGATACTCATATTACACAAGTTCCACTTCTCTAAAATTGTTTCCTTGAAGGATTTCAAAGACTATAGAGGAATTCTCCTTACGCATTTGATGGTAAAAGTAGGAAATGGATCAATGTTTATATGAAAACTTGATCTTCTTTGTTTTGCTATGTTCTATAGAAAGTCTTCATGTTTTGGGATATGGTACATGTAGGTCGCATATAAGTTAAAACTTTACATATATTCTCAAAATGGAAATATTGTATGTATATCGTGTGTTACAAAAGTATTATTATTAACATACTTATATGTGTACACATAAATATTATTTAAAAAGTGTAACATATCCACACCTTCACTCGATGGAGTTTATCAAATTTCTATATGTTATGATACTACTTGATAATACACCTTATGTTCTATAAAGACATGCATTAGATTCATTTATTCATTATACCTATGAAAAGCATAGACTATGGAGAAGGATGGAAGAATAACCATTCCTCCATGTATAGTTTAGACCTAATTGACTTCCTTCATGAATAATCTAGATCTAAAGTGAACGATGCTACACCTAAAGGTTCCAAGTATACACCTAAAAGAATGTGCCATCCTTGCTCGTAATAAAAAATGGAACATGTTAACAACCAAAATTTGCTCACCTACCTTGTCATCATCTTCATCAACCTTACACATCATAATCGACAACATTAGCACGATTTTCCATATCATTTCATCCATATGACCCGAGGAAATGGCTAAAGTACTCAAAAACTTAAAGTCAAACCCAAAAGTTGACTACATATAAAGGGTCGCACCTTTTCCTTCAAGAGGTGTGGCTCTGGCCGCACATATTGCCCAAAAAGTCATGACTTGGTCCCAAAGTGAAATTTCGGTTAATTATTCATCATTTCGCACTTCCCCAAGGAGGTAGTGGCTAAAAGCATAAACATACCTTGACATGGTCGAAATCAACAATGGATCTAACTTCCAAAATGCTAACCTCTCCACTAAGCAATCAAGGGAATGGAGAGAAGTCACATTGGATCTAGATCCTTCTTTTTAACCACTCTCGTGCCTATAAAAGAAGCCCCTTGGATCACTAAAACACAATTCCAATTATCTCAAAAACATTGCCAATATGCTATCGGATTCTCATAAAAAGAAGAAGGAGTCCATACTACATTTTCTTCATTTTCCACGGAGGAGGATCCACATAAGACACCTAGCTAGAGATTGGATGTCACAAAGGAGATCAACGAACCTCCCCATAGATTGGCTATGGAGGCCCATTTCCCTCTACCACTGTTACAAGGTGTGTCTCTCATTGTATTCTTTGTGTAATCAACAATACAACACATTCTTTTACACTATGCACTCTCTTTGAATGACTTGCTCTTTGATCTCTACTTGCATGCATGTTTAAGGATGCCGATCTTTAGTGTAGTTTAGTGTTGTCTTATTACCATTTCTAATATGCTACCAAGGATTGCACAACACATTGGTGCCTTTTGAACAAGTGTGCTAGAAATCACATGCAACAAAACATTTAAGTATGAACTAAAATAAAAATAATGTATTAGGGTTCCTTTCTATTTCTACTCCCAAACAAGAACTAAGCTAGAAATTGCCCAAAATTGCCCCACCATAAGTGTTGATGTCATGCATGCCTTTCTCCAAATCACCATACATTGAAGCAATTTTGAAATAATCTCCTCTATAAATGCATCTCACACATTGAGTTCTAGGATTCAAAATAGGATAGAAAGTGTTAGAAATACCCCCCCCCAAAAAAAATGTTGTAAATGCATGAAAATAAGGATTGATTACCTAAGATAAAATGGGCTCCTTGACTCATTACATAAATAAAGCAAACTACTACTAATAGATGTGGCAACAACCTTCTTGAGGTAGCATGCGCACAAAAAGAACCAATTTTCTCTTTGAATTAATGCACCTTTCCTCTAGATGTTATGAGGATAATACCATAATCAAATAACCATACACATAAATGCCTCATCTAGAAGACAATGTTGAGTTTTCATACCTAGAAATGCCTTCAACTACAAATGCCTTCCTTAAGTAGATAACAATGAGTTCTCATGTAAAAAATACACCCAGAAGTGCACACTCCTCCTAGATTTCATAGTTTCACATGCTAATTGAATGTGGACCAGAGGTTAAAAATAGCCCATATCCCATGCACACATCATCACCAAATATCTCAAAATATAACTAGATAATAAGTCGTTAGATTTTGTTGAGTTCATATTAAAATTATCGTGTGACATTGATGAACTTGCATTTAATGACTCCTTGTTGAACAAACATTTATTCCTAGTTTCCATTACCAGTCCATGGTATGGATATATACTTACGTATCTTCATACTCACAAGTTCTATTTTTTTACTAACGAAATATGTGCCCACCCTACTCCATTATACATTGTCATCAGTATCAATCTCTTCGCAAAATAGGGGGTTGATTTTATGGAATGTCATATTGCTTCCACAAATGGTAAAAGGAAATTATTATGGCTATCGACTTATTGTGGAGACTGGAACAAATAATTTATTTGAATTGATGGCTTTAAAGTTGATTTTACTCTTGGCTTTAGAAACATGTGTCCAAGGGTTACACATATTTGATAATCCTCGACTTGTAATTCAATTGATAGGGAAGAAATATGCTTCATCATTTTCTCATGTCTTCTAAGGAAATGAGCCAAAAAACAATTGCCTCATCAAAAGAAGGTTTATAATTATAATATAGAAAGTGGATTATCTTGGAAATTGTTGGTGATCATATCTTTGAAGTTTTACTTAAGTAAGATTTTTTTTTAAAGAGAAACGACTAATAGCATTGATTATAAATAAAAAAAGGGGAATTACATCAAAATAGACTGATCAGATTGCTCCCATGAAAGGAAGACAACCATCAATCCAAATTCATCATGTTCCAGCTGATAATTAGCATGATACCTTTCGGTCTTGTTGAAACTATAACATCTAACAAACTGTCCTAGGAGGAATATGAAAAAGAAGAACATTTCTGATAGTCTTCCTTATACAAAATCTGGGCATTGAGCCAACCAAGATGCCAACAAAAAACTAGAGCCTAAACTGAAAGTAGCAGAGTTCCCCTGCATAGTGCTAGAAAGCATAGATAACATAAATAAACTAGAAATCCAACCCGTGGCTAGAGTAGACAAACTGCTAGTGAGGACCCACGTCCATGGCCGCGCCCACAGAGTCTGCAACCATATTCTTTTAAGTGCTTAGGTCCACAAAGTTACCAGCTATTGCCATGAACTTTTGCAGCTTCTCCATCTTTCGATTGATGTCCTCGAGCTCGCTGCCTATTACTTTGAGCTTCTGGGCCTTGCGGGGGTAGGCCAGACCCAAGGTTTCCTCCAAGTGCTCTATTTTTTCAGCCACACATATATTATGAGCTTTGACCTCAGAGTGAGAAGCAGTTGCAAAGTTATAGAGACGAGATATTGCCTTCTTGAACTCTATGTTTTCACCACGAACCATCCTCACCTGCAGCTCCAAATCTTGCAGACGATCCAGGAACTCCACCTCAAACTTAGAGATGCTACGTTTCCTGTCCTACCCGATGACATTTCCTACCCCTGCGTGCCTTCGGCAGGGGCCAAGTCCAAGGTGACTCTCAAGCTCTGCTGAATCGCCCCACCTTTCCTCAGGCTGTAGTCCCCTGCCACACCCAACATCGGAGCCTTGTCCCGTCTTGCAGCATCTTCCACAGGTGGGATTCTCATCCCCCTGATAACGCCCAATGCCACGACAATAGTGCTCCCCACCACGCTCGTTTCTGTGATGAGCCATTTCCTTACCAACACAGAGACCGTTCCAAACAACAAACAACAAACGCAGACCGAATAGGGCGACGAGAAGATGGAAAATAGAGGAGTGAATTCTGAGGGAAGCCCAGAAGCGAGGTCTTATCAAGCCAAAGGGCCCGCATGCCAACCAACTGGCAGTACTCTGTGGGGCATTAACTTCATGCATGCGAGGGGCGCGATCGAGAGGGGAAAGAGCCGTCAATTCTCTAAGGGAGAGATCCCAAGAAATTCCAATTATGATGCAAATTAAATGAGAAAAGTCCATAAATGAGGGAGGGGGTAGATTAGAGGGTCTTAGGACTTAGCCCAAATTTCAACTCTTGGTTTAAGGAATCCAAGAAGTTTCCAAACTATCATTATCAAGCCTTAGGGTGCCATAAGCAAGCTCGACCCCAATATTCGCCATCTCGCCTGCTTTCTCATTCAACCCTCGCAGAATATGAAGGAAGGTGAGCTCATGGAATTCAATACTGATGCATTGAAGGAGGTGATGCATTTTGGAGATGGGGTCTTTTCGTTTGGCAATAATACGCCTGGCTTCTCTGATTATGATTAGAGAGTCTTCGAGAACTGTGAGTTTCTTAATTCCCAGGCAGTCTCCAATCCTTTGATGAGTCGTAACCATTCCGCTGCATTGTTGGTCTTCCTTCCAATGACCCAGGCAAAGTCTTTCTGGCTGTTCCCCGTAAAGTCTAAAATTACCCCCCCCCCCGCACTTACCAACCCTGTTCACTTAAGTAAGATTTTAATAGGTAAGGGTCTTTTTTATTTATATTATGACAATATTTTATCAAAACTCTCCTAAAAAGATCTTTACTTTATTTATTTATTAATGATATCTGAATGATGTATGTAAACCATATAAAAAGATTTATAAATTGTTTTTTCATCCTATAACTTGGGATTAGAGTAATTTTACTTATAAAAAACATAAAATAATAATAATAATTTATTAAAATAAAGGCATTAAATGAAAATAACAACGATGACAATAATTTTTTAATGTTATAATAATCGATAAACAATTGCCCTGCAAAGCCCCGTCTCGAAATTTATAAATATGAGGGTCGTCCTAAATAGCGCGAAAATATGACTTTTTGAAGGTCGAGTAAACGAATTCACCCTGCCACAGAGTAAGTTGCAGAGATTTCCATTCCATCCAAGATTCAGAGTCAATACAATACAAGTCCATTTAGAGAATTTTGAAGAGACGAGAAAGACTCGAGGCGGGGGATTGTAATGGCAGCAACTAGCGATGACCACGAAATGGACTCTCTTCTTATTGATTTTGACCACCTACACAAGGTATTCGCCCACAGCCATGGACGCCCATCCTCTCGTATATTTATTTATATTTTAATTATTGAATTCAACAGCGAAGCATACTTGCTTCTGGTAAATCGTGTTATTGTAATTTTATAGACACTGTATTCATTAGTTGCCAAGAACAGTCGTAGATGAATCTTTGTCTGTTATTACAAATCTTCTGAAATAAAATTTTGTGAATAATAATTTAATTTCTCTTAACTCGCCAGCTCCTTAAACAAAATATAAAATCATATTCTAATTTTCCTTTGTCGATTTCAGCTTTATTTAATCCAAGCTACAGAATATTGCGTAAAATGGGAAAAACCAGGCTCTGAATTTATTTAAAACTTAACATATAAGTGGAAATCAGACAGGCTGCTTTTTAAATTTGACGTTATCTCCTCTCTTACAAGCGACGTACTATGCTAAGCGATAAATACATTTCACATCGACTGGACCTGGAAAGATATTAGAAGAGTTGTTCGGACATGATCATTTAAACACAATTCAATTTCTACGCCGAGTGCTCACTCTCAGTAAATTATGGAAAACTGCAGGGTTTAGTTAAATTTAGTTTAGACTTATGTTCTTTAAGCTAAATAAAACTAAAATTACCTGCTTGTGCTAAATTGCCCCAGGTCGTTTAAGAATTTTTATGTGGTACTTAGACTTCATAGATTTATTTATGCCTCTTGTTTACCAAGAGATTCATGTCCTCATGTTATCTAAGGGCTAGTTCTTATGTGCGTTATATAAATGTTTTAAAAATTGCATCATTTCGACAATCTTCCCGTGGAATTGTGGATGAAATCCAGCTAGTTCCAGCTTAAAACTGCTATTTGTTTTAAAGTGCCCTGAGGTTTTTTGGCGGTTGCTGAATATTCGAAAATGCACTAGATAAATCACAAATCATCTGCCGGAAAAGTAAGAGTTTGCTCTGCCGGAAAAGTAAGAGTTTGCCAGAAAAGTGCTTAGATAACGCATAACAAGCTCCGTTCTTAGTGCAATCTACACATTGCTGAATAAAGCATTTTGAAATAAAATTGAGTCGATACTATTTTCAATTACATTGAATCTATATAACATGTGATAGAGAAATTACTTTCGTGAGAAAATTCAAGAACTGGATCTGGTAAAAAGATGTTGAATGCCTGAGAATTTCAAAATAGTGGATGGAGTACAATGTGAATGATAAGTACCAGACTCAGCAGAGTTCTAGAGTATCCTGACAGACATGACACATTTCTCACAGGATGGGATTATAGGCAGAGAAAATCCAATGTCAGATTGAAATACTTTGCTTGGTACTCTAAGGTACTATACTCCGCAAATTAAATATAAATAACTTCAATTTACTTTTTTTCTCCCTGTAACTAGAGATCAACGAAGCTTTTTTCTTTATGGTGGCCAGAAGTAGTATTCCAATTTGCTTTAATTTGTAAGCATCTGCATGATGAGTCTATCTTCTTCATTTTGAAGGTACCAAACAAAGTAAGTAATTATCAGAGAAATAATTTTCTTATATCTAAGCATCCTAGTAAGCAACAATACTGTAAGGACTACAAATTTAAGGGTGGATTCCTGTACCTGTTTATGTTGAGCTCCATCTCTTATCTTGCAAACTTGTACTCTTAATCATTTTAATTTTTAATTCATCAGGCTCAGCTACGTGAATCAAATTTAAGCTGTACTACTAGGTATAGTATGGGAGTTTTATGTTTGATAGGTCTACACTGAACAGATACACTTGCAATTCAAGTTGCAAACTTTTACTCTTAATCATTTAATTTAACAGGCTCAGCTATGTGAATCAACTTTAAGCTGTATTACTTGGTATATTATGGGAGTTTTATGTTTGACAGGTTAACAGATAAACTTGCAATTCAAATAACTGCTAAAGGTTTTGTCTTTAGAATGTACACTAGAGATCCGGATTTTGGTGCCCAGTTTGATATTTTGACTCTTCTACCATGGGTTAGAAGAGGAAGTAAATCCTTGTATAAGATAAAGATGATTTTATTTATGTCCACCAAATGACCACAAAAGTAGGTTAATAAGACTAAAGAGTAACACTAGTGTAATACAAAGTGGGTGTGTCATAGCATCTCCTAGATTTAATCTATCAACAATAACCAAAGATATAAGATAAAGATAATTTTATTTATGTCCACCAAATGACCACAAAAGTAGGTTAATAAATAATAATACTAAAGAGTAACACTAATGTTATACAAAGTGGGTGTGTCATAGCATCTCCTAGATTTAATCTATCAACAATAACCAAAGATACAAGAATTGATGCAAAATAAAAATGAAATGAGTACAATAGTAAAAACACTGATGGGAAGAGCATGACAAGCGGCTATGGAACTTGTAATATCCCTTGTTTGTGATGGCTGATTTATGTTGTTGTTTGTTTGTGTTTGTTTTGATGACTTGGTTTCAGACCTCATTCATGGAGTTGTTCTCACAATAAACCCATAAATGTTTTGCACATAAACTGTGACTTTATTGTACTTTGGCATTAAGAAAATAGTGATTACAACTCAGACCAATAACTGTATCATAAACAGGCTGTAACAGCGATACTGAATCAGCAAGTAAATCAGATTACAATTCTGATTTTCTGACCTGTAGGTGACAGTGAGAGATTGCTGCTCCTATAAGGCTGAAATGACTCTCCTTTAGTGCCCAGAAGCGCTGAATATGACCAAATATAGAGGACAGACCTCAAGAATTGTGCCCAGCAGTGTTGAAGCAGATTTATGCTCCTTGAAATGACAGCCGAGATGAATGATAAACACTCAGATTTCTTCCTGAGCTTGCCCACAGTGAATTCGATCCCCAAACAGCAGTGGGCCCTCCTTCAATGACCGCATGACTTTGCTTGCAGCCTCAGAACTTGAACAGCAGTGTGAATATGTCCCTTTACAGCAGTGAAGACAGCAGTAAAGATGGCTGTATGGAACAATCTGCTCTTTGGTGTTTCCCCCAGTCAAAACGCCCTCAAGGATCAAGTGCGCCCTCCTCTAGTGGGCCACACAAACCCCCAAATTGATGTATCTCTCGGCTGGTCTTCAGATTGGAGTGAGATGGCTCTGTTTACCTCGTTACAGCAGTGTACAACAGCGGCCACAAGAAATAATGGTGAAGAGAATCTCAACGCCCTCCATAGGCAAGTGCGCCCTATCCCAAATTCCCTGAACACTTTGAAATCTTTTTGAATCTGTAATAAAAGCTTGATTTCCTTCTTTGGCAATGAAGCACAATGAAAGATTTGTATGATCTTCCCTTTTTGATCAATGAGGGTGGATTAGTTTTGCTGCCGCCTAATACACACCTGGGGAACGCGGCAGGAAACCTTCAAGCCGCTCAGTGTGTCCTTGGGGGCAAGTAAGAGTCAAGTGCTGTAACCTGATTACTCGACTCCTCCGTCTAGGCTTACTCCTAGCGAAGCCAAGGGGGGTGGTTCCTATGAAAATAAACTAAGGTTTTTAAACTAGAACACAAGTGAAAAAGTATAATCTAGGAGTTAAGATGATGAGATGGAAAATAACTCAACAAAGCATCATTTGCAAATATTTAGATTAAATCATTCAACACTACACATTATTGATAAAGATGCATTCACGACATTTTATAAATCGACTTAAGCATAAAAGAAATAAATGACCAGTGCCGAGAACGAGTGCGATTGCTGCTGTGTAGGGTTGTGAAAGTATTGCAAAAGGCTTGTTGGTTTATTTTTAAATTATTAGATAAGTATTAGAGGAATGGGTAAAATTCTTTGTTTGGCCCAACCAAATCTAACTTCTTGGACTGAGTGCTATAGCGGCTTAACCGAGTGTCCAACCAGGCGAGGATGAACCTTCTTAAAGTAGCCTGCTGACTCTACAGTATACACCCATGCAACCTCCCGAATCCGCAAAGCTAAATTAGTTTGGATTTTCCTATTAAAGCTAAGTGCCTTACACCCGTTTCTGATTGAGCCAAACTGTTCAGACTATGCTGCAGCGGTCAAGAGCATACTTTGGGCTTGGAGCATTGGTTTGTTTTATTAAGTGTTGAAAGTAGATGATTAAGCTACACTAAACCCCAAGAGTATCTTTTCTTCACACCAAAATGGTGGAGTACTTCGGTAGAGCAAGGGGGGTAAATTTTAGGGAAATTTTTTAAGAACAAAAGTAGTTGTAGCACAAAGCATGAAAATAGATTGAACAATTGTTGTAAGTCCTTTGAGGACGCTTTGTATGCTTTGTGAAGTTATTTAATTACTAAAACATAAGGAAAACTAATCTAGAAAAAAAAAAGTAAAAATATGCGAATCCCCCCTGGGGGGATTGGGGCCAGGCGTTGGAATTGCTTGCTGAGCTCTTTTTATTTTTTTTGTTACAAATGGAAAATTTTAAAGGAATACTGCTTGGCCTTTATAAGTAGGGAACAAGTCAGTTTACAATAGTCTTGAGAAGCAAAAAGGTAGTGCTTTAAAGCTGGTTCTCAGGATGGTTTAGGAATCTTCCAAGTGTTAATCTTCTGAGTTTTTTAGCTCCAACCTGTTAAACAAATAAATCAGACCAGAAAGCAATTGTTGATTAGAAAATACAATCAGTTCTGACAATGCTAAAACATGCCAAACTAAAATCTAGTTAAACTAGTATGGAAAAGACTAGTTTTTGGGTAACTTTTTATGTCTTTAAATGATTTTAATTAACTTAAATTGAGGATTGATATGCATGCAAAAGAAACCAGCGAGCTAAAAAAATTATAAAATGCCTAAAACAACTCAAAACTAACACTACTTTTAAATGCAAACTATACCCAAAATTTAGCTTTGAAAGATGAAACCAAAAGAGAAGAAAAGTAACTAATAAGACAAGCTAGAGAGCTTGTCTTGCTAGGATCTTTGGCTGCCCTCTTTCAAGTTGCAAGCCAAATATTGCAAGCCTAACAATGCTAGATATATCTTTATAAATACTTAAGCTTCTCAAACTCACTTTTTAAGATCTACTTTTGAAACTTTGAAATTTGAAAAGAATGCTATCTAGATCTAATAACGTATAAAATTTTAATGATTTTTTAGATTGCAAAAATTATTTAGATCTATTCTAATAATGGACTTTTGGATCTAGATCTAAATAAGTAAGAAACAGTAACCAATAATATATAAAGAAATTTTGGATAAAAAAATGGAATCCCTGGGGGTTGAGTGTTTTGAAGAAGAGAAAATGGAGTCAAGCTCCCTAATGCACCGGTAAGATCACTTGCTTGGTTCAGTTCTACTGAATGAAGGAATGAACTAACATGTTTATCAACTCCTCCAGCTTAGGCTACCTGTAACACAACTGCAACACTAGCAAGGGGATAAGAGCATATGTGTAAATAATGAAAAGAAAGTAATGAAGCAATGGATTCAAACAAGAAATCACATTGTTGTCACCCAAAAATGACATGCTTGTGCTGAAGCCCAAAATGTAAGCACACCAGCTCGATGACAACTCTCAGGAGAGAGGCCAATGTCACCACACTCCTCTCCTCTCACTTCAGGTTGGCTCTTCTCCAACTCAAGGGGGGTATCCCTAAGGTATGATCGCTAAGGCAGGTGCAACGGAGGGCGAGGTGAACTGAAGAGTCTGCCTTAGAGAAACAATTGTAACAAGAAAGGTAATTTCGATTGGGTGATGGGAAAGATGGGAGGATCAGTCCTCGAGGAAAGGCCAGTGCCAGTATATCAGAGGGGCGAATGGAGTCAAAAGAGAGCTCAAAATGGCCTTATGTCATCTGTGACCGAGGGGGAAAGATCGCATGATTGAGCAATCCCTGCTCGGTCTAGTGTTTGATAGTCAGAAAGAGTACTTCTTCTCTAGCTGCGGGAGGTGCGCTATGCAAACCAGAGATCAATATTACACAATCAAACCAGATTAAATGCAAAGATCAATACCTGTGTATGCACGCTCACAAAGGGAAAAAGAAAGCAGATGCCAAGAGTTCTTCGCCAAAGGGAAAAAGAAGGCAGTTGCTAAGAATTCTTCACCTTCCAATGTGGTGGATTGTCACCCTTCTATGGCCTCTTACACGAACAAAGGAAAACACAGAATCTGGAAATGCTCACACTCATTTAAAATATCACAAGATCATGCCACAAAAGTGCTCAGTTTATCCAAAAGGCCCATAGTATTTTTCATTAAGCTCATGGGAAGAAAAGCTCCCAAGTTTTTTCCATCATTACAAAGGAGAAAGCTGGTCCTTTTTATAGATCCAAAAAGCCTCTCATTTATTTTCAAAAGAATAAAATAAGATAAAAAAGTGAGATCCACTTTTTTCTCAACTAAAGTATAAGTAGACTTAAAGTGAGTCCTCCCTTAGTTGCCTGAAAAAGGGTAGATTCATGCAACACTAATATTTTATTCAAATGGCTGCCAGTGAAACTGATACGTGGATCCAGGAAAATGAAGAAGTGAGGAAGTTGTGGAGATAAACCAACAGGTGCACCATGCAGGAAGTAAACTTTACTTAGGCCATTTGTTGAAGACATACGAAATCACAAACACCTGCAAGAAGAACCGAAACTCCGAGCCACAGCTGCTAATAAATGATACCCTGATCAAAGGGATAGGCATTTATCCAAAGCGCCATGTAGCAGTGAAGACACCACCATACAATCCGTGACTATCAGTTTTTACGGCCTCATGGAGTGGCGAAGAACAATTTGTTTGGCCAATCGATTAATTTGAACTATTCAATTGGAACCCACATCTGCCAAACCCTTCATTTATTGCGGATGCAATCGGCTGCCAGTTCTTTAAATGAAACACAGAGTTTGACTGTGCCAGGTGTGACGTGCCAACTCAAACTTTTAACTGGATGACATAGAATAGCTCGAACTACCACCAAATCTCAAAAACTTTGACTTTTATTCAAAGTTTAACACTTTGGTGTGGAACTCCGAGTATTGGCGTCTCGACGTGGGTGAACTGGTGGATAGGCACATCTTTTTTACCAACTGAATCTTCATGCCTTGCGTTGATCGCCTTTTAGCACTGCTCTGTCTCCATAATAAGATGCGAAAAACCAGTCACAAGCACCTCCAAGTGCAAAGAACGGTTTTGTCGAACACATTCTTATTGCATTGAAATTTATTGTTTTGTTAGTTATGCGGTAACGTCATGGTTGAGAAACCCATAAGTATTCACTTCCAACATCATCGCTCCGGGGCCATTTTCATTCTGCCATTTAAAAATTTGTTGAACCAATCACTTGCTTCCGTGGTACTGCAGGTTGCCATGAATTTTCTGTGTTTGGATATTGACGGGTTATGCTCCTCCAGGGAAACATTCTGTCTTGTAAAAGATGTTAAGGTAAACTTATCGACGGTTTTTTGATAGCAAAAGACTGTTATGAAGATCTTCATCATCAATATCAGCACTTGGCCACATACCGGTAGTGCTTTGAGGTTCTTGTGCAAAGGAATTTTCAAGACTAGGCTTGAAAATGAATTCTTTTGCAATGCCAGCAATTACACTCGGCTGTGTATCGCATAGTTGCAATTCAAAATCGCATATTTCCTCTGGTTTACAATGAATCTTGCTAGCAATCAACTTTAGTAAAACGATGCTGCATACCCTCAGACTCTCCACCTTCTATATTTTTTTTTCTTGCCCTGGCTTTTTGTTGACGTATACATCAACATCTCCAATGCTTTCTGATGTGCATTTATCATTTGCTACTGCCAGCCTTGCCACCTAACATTATAGAAAAAGGCCCCTGTAATGAAACAGAAGCATCGAATGGAGCATAGGCACGAGCCTTCAGGCCTAGTGATGTGCTTCCTTCTGCAGCTAGATCATTAGCGAAATTACTAATTTTGAAAATACTGCTTCTAACCAAGCAACAACAAGACTGGCATTGCTTGCAGCCTTCGAACCAGAAGCATCGAATGGAGCATAGGCACGAGCCTTCAGGCCTAGTGATGTGCTTCCTTCTGCAACTAGATCATTAGCGAAATTACTAATTCTGAAAATACTGCTTCTTACCAAGCAACAACAAGACTGGCATTGCTTGCAGCCTTCGAACCAATAGAATTAGACTGTAGGCCTGACAGATAATCATCCTTATAAATCTCTTCGATGGTTGTACTGTTGTAGATACTTCCAAAAGGAACCACTGGACAAAGAACATAAATGGAGCAATTGCTAAAAAGAACAAATACAAAAGATCTATCCCCTGTCAAACTTTGCTCAGACATAACCAACCACACAATAAACACAGCCTCAGGAGGAGCCCGAGGTTCCCATAAATGCTTCCACCACCGTAACAAAACAGGAATATGATCTTCCCCTGCTCCCCTTTAACCCTGGAAAGAAACTGCTCAAGGCCTCCTTTTTCATCTGGACCACCTCACTCGTAGCTGTGTAATAGGAACAAAGGCTGCTCTTAAATCTGACGCTTCTGTGATGGCACAAAAATGGACAACCTGTAGCATACTTATGACAAAACCACCTCTGATAACTATGCTACCAATTTAGGTGGTAACATCTAGCTCCATCTCGGGGACGTGCTCACCTTGTAAGTGCATGAGAACCTCAGATTCTCTTGGTTATCGCAGACCAACCTTAAAAGCAAATGCCCAGTGGTGGGGATGGCTTGATTCACATCCCAAAACCACAGACTTATTACAAAACAAAGAGACATACTGAAAATATTAAGTGCTCAAGCAAGAGCTTATTCATCTACCTACCTATTCTAACATGAGACTGAGATTTGCTAAGTATATGCATATAACCAGTGGAACCATCTTAACAACTCTTCCATGCCAACTTGAACTTCCTTGTGCTTGGTTAGAAATACAGCTATAAAACCGATCTGCCTTACAATCTGCTGATGAAATGGGCTAAGCTGAAAACTCAGAATGTTAGGATAAAAAATGTCATAAAATTTTTGGCAGAAAAAATCAGGACCTGCACAAGAATCCTCTATCCATTGATGGATGGGACTCACATACAAACCTCCATCATAAAACTGCTTCGGCTGATCTATAAAATAACTATTGCTATCTTTATTAATGAAGCGAAAATGAGGCAGATCAGAATCTTCATCATGAAGCTGTTCAGAAATAGCACAAATCTGAGGCAGCTCCATATTTTTAATGTTTTCTATTGCAGCAGGAGGCTGTTCAGCTATATCTTCAAATAAGGGCCCTTGTATTTCTTCTTCAATGGGATCTTCAATCATCTGTTCTTTAAGCTCAGAATGGACCCTAGGGATGAGAGCATCATATTCCTTAGCAAACTGCTCAATCTCATCAACTGTTCCATCATGCTAGCGAAGGAGAAACCTCTCGAAAAACTTTGCCACTGAGTCTAAGGATTCATCAAAAAGGCCATAGAACCAATTTAATGCACCCCCTTCCAAAGTTAAAGCAAAAACGACCATAAGGTCATCCTCATGATAAACATTAAAATCAACCATCAATTTGCAGTAAGAGGCAATATGATGGGTGGCCAAAACATCAACATTTCCATGGAATTCTGGGAGAATGTCATGCACCTTCCCATGGTCGTAGCATTCATTAGGAAATCCACGGATATTTGAGAAATCTAGCGGGGTGAAAGCTTCGTGCAGGAGATTACGCGGTTTTTCCTTATCATCATCCATAAATCAAATAATGAGGTACTAAATCTGAAACATACATATAGTCATACCTCATACCAAACCGTGGAGTCGCCAAGGTGAGCTTGAAATCCTTCCAATGAGTGTGCTCACCTCTACACCCAATAGGATCTTCAAATTTGCAAAAGGACAAGGGCTCTGTCCCTTCGTGGAGTCGCCATGTGAGAAGAAGAATCTACAATATAATCTCCCACAAATGTCGTCAATGAAACATAGTCTTCAAATTTCGGGAATTGGACTTTGTCCTCGGCAACAACGCCAAAATGTTGTCACCCAAAATTGACATGCGTGTGCTGAAGCCCAAAATGTAAGCACACCAGCTCGATGCCAACTCTCAGGAGAGAGGCCAATGTCACCACACTCCTCTCCTCTCACTTCAGGTTGGCTCTTCTCCAACTCAAGGGGGTTATCCCTAAGGTAGGATCGCTAAGGCAGGTGCAACGGAGGGCGAGCTAAACTGAAGAGGCTTCCTTAGAGAAACAATTGTAACAAGAAAGGTAATTTCGATTGGGTGATGGGAAAGATGGGAGGATCAGTCCCTGAGGAAAGGCCAGTGCCAATATATTAGAGGGGTGAATGGAGTCAAAAGAGAGCTCAAAATGGCCTTGTGTCATATGTGACCGAGGGGGAAAGATCGCATGATTGAGCAAGCCCTGCTCGGTCTAGTGTTTGACAGTCAGAAAGAGTACTTCTTCTTCTCTAGCTGCGGGAGGTGCGCTATGCAAACCAGAGATCAATATTACACAATCAAACTAGATTAAATGAAAAGATCAATACCTGTGTATGCACGCTCACAAAGGGAAAAAGAAAGCAGATGCCAAGAGTTCTTCGCCAAAGGGAAAAAGAAGGCAGCTGCTAAGAATTCTTCACCTTCCAATGTGGTGGATTGTCACCCTTCTATGGCCTCTTACACGAAGAAAGGAAAACGCAGAATCTGGAAATGCTCACACTCATTTAAAATATCACAAGGTCATGCCACAAAAGTGCTCAGTTTATCCAAAAGGCCCATAATATTTTTCATTAAGCTCATGGGAAGAAAAGCTCCCAAGTTTTTTCCATCATTACAAAGGAGAAAGCTGGTCCCTTTTATAGACCCAAAAAGCCTCTCATTTATTTTCAAAAGAATAAAATAAGATAAAAAAGTGAGATCCACTTTTTTCTCAACTAAAGTCTAAGTAGACTTAAAGCGAGTCCTGCCAGTGAAACTGATACGTGGATCTAGGAAAATGAAGAAGTGAGGAAGTCGTGGAGATAAACCAACAGGTGCACCATGTAGGAAGTAAACTTTACTTAAGGCCATTCGTTGAAGACATACGAAATCACAAACTCCTGCAAGAAGAACCGAAACTCCGAGCCACAGCTGCCAATAAATGATACCTTGATCAAAGGGACAGGCATTTCTCCAAAGCGCCATGTAGCAGTGAAGACGCCACCATACAATCCGTGACTATCAGTTTTTACGGCCTCATGGAGTGGCGAAGAACAATTTGTTTGGCCAATCGATTAATTTGAACTATTCAATTGGAACCCACAGTTGTTGAACCCTTCATTTATCGCGGATGCAATCGACTGCCAATTCTTTAAATGAAACACAGAGTTTGACTGTGCCAGCTGTGACCTGCCAACTCAAACTTTTAACTGGATGACATAGAATAGCTCGAAGTACCACCAAATCTCAAAAATTTCGACTTTTATTCAAAGTTTAACCCTTTGGCGTGGAACTCCGAGTATTGGCATCTCAACGTGGGTGAACTGGTGGATAGGCACATCTTTTTTACCAATTAAATCTTCATGCCTTGCGCTGATCGCCTTTTAGCACTGCTCTGTCTCCATAATAAGATGCGAAAAACCAGTCACAAGCACCTCCAAGTGCAAAGAACGGTTTTGTCGAACACATTCTTATTGCATTGAAATTTATCGTTCTGTTAGTTATGCGGTAACGTCATGGTTGAGAAACCCATAAGTAGTCACGTCCAACATCATCGCTCCGGGGCCATTTTCATTCTGCCATTTAAAAATTTGTCGAACCAATCACTTGCTTCCATGGTACTGCAGGTTGCCATGAATTTTCTGTGTCTAGATATTGACGGGTTATGCTCCTCCAGGGAAATATTCTGTCTTGTAAAAGATGTTGAGGTGAACTTATCGACGGTTTTTTGATGGCAAAAGACTGTTATGAAGATCTTCATCATCAATATCAGCACTTGGCCACGTACCGGTAGTGCTTTGAGGTTCTTGTGCAAAGGAATTTTCAAGACTAGGTTTGAAAATGAATTCTTTTGCAATGCCAACAATTACACTCGGCTATGTATCGCATAGTTGCAATTCAAAATTGCATATTTCCTCTGGTTTACAGTGAATCTTGCTGGAAATCAACTTTAGTAAAACGATGTTGCATACCCTCAGACTCTCCACCTTCTATATTTTTTTTTCTTGCCCTGGCTTTTGGTTGACGTATACATCAACATTTCCAATGCTTTTTGATGTGCATTTATCATTTGCTACTGCCAACCTTGCCACCTAACATTATAGAAAAAGGCCCCTGCAATGAAACAGAAGCATCGAATGGAGCATAGGCACGAGCCTTTAGGCCTAGTAATGTGCTTCCTTTTGCAGCTAGATCATTAGCGAAATTACTAATTTTGAAAATACTGCTTCTAACCAAGCAACAACAAGACTGGCATTGCTTGCAGCCTTTGAACCAATAGAATTAGACTATAGGCCCGACGGATAAGCATCCTTATAAATCTCTTCGATGGTTGTATTGTTGTAGATACTTCCAAAAGGAACCACTGGACAAAGAACATAAATGGAGCAATTGCCAAAAAGAATAAATATAGAAGATCTATCCCCTGTCAAACTTTGCTCAGACATGACCAACCACACAATAAACGCGGCCTCAGGAGGAGCCTAAGGCTCCCATAAATGCTTCCGCCACCGTAACAAAACAGGAATATGATCTTCCCCTGCTCCCCTTTAACCCTGGAAAGAAACTGCTCAAGGCCTCCTTTTTCATCTAGACCACCTCACTCGTAGCTGTGTAATAGGAACAAAGGCTGCTCTTAAATCTGACGCTTCTGTGATGGCACAAAAATGGACAACCTGTAGCATACTTATGACAAAACCACCTCTGATAACTGTGCTACCAATTTAGGTGGTAACACACATTACTACTAACATCCTAATCTTATCAACAAGAGTAAACAAACTATAGAGTATTACTTACTATTATTTAAGAAGGTAACTTCCCTTTGAAAGACATATAATCCCAACAATACTAATATGAAAACATGATACAGTTTACCTCAAGTGTAACAAGCATGAAGATCCTTCACCAAAGACAATCACCAGACTAGCCTCCAAAGCCTTCTTTATTAACCTCAGAAAATATTACAATACAGCATGAGCAGAGGTTCCACCTTCAGATGAATAACAATGGACCAAAGCTCTTCAATTTATAGAAAAACCAAGCAAACTAGGGTGCAAATATCTAAGGAGGGCGAATTGCATTGATGAGGGAGTTAACTAAAAGTTGATCGGTAATGATTGGAATCATCTTATCAGAGCTCAAATAACTTAATGTTGACTATCCAGTCACTTGAGCTGAAGCTCAGTTCAACTCCAGACACTTTCCTTTGATTTAGGAATTTGTCTTTTTATTTAATAAATATGTCTTTTTGATATTTATTTTGTCTTTTTTTTTGAAAATTTGAGTAAATATCAATTTCTGAGATAAATACTTACTCAAAACTTGGGAAAAGTGGGTTTATGGGTTAAACGAGTGCTCTGGCTTAGAAAATGAGCTTCCATTTATCAAAATCCACCCATACACCACTTAATTATTACAATTTGAATTTTTTCAATTAAACCATAGAAAAACTGGTTTAATTAATTGAAAAAATTAATTATTTAATAAAAAATTAAAAAATCGTCCACGACTGCGATTTTTTTTTTTTAAACTTGATTTTGACCACCTAGGGACTTAGGATATGACCATAGGACTTTATTATAGTGTCTAGCATGTTTATATATGTCATAAAATGGACTCTAATAACCCCCCAACGCCTAACTGCCAAAATCGGGCATTCCAGCTTTGGAGGTGTAGGAGAAAAACTCATCGATTATACTCGGCTAAAGGCAAAGCATAATTGACAAGGGAAAAAACTCCTTGGAATACCTTCTTTGGTTGTTAAGTCCTAGGAAATCGAGTCACTCAAAGACCACCATGCTAGCACACTTTATTACAAACCTTGTGGGGCATGGTCATACATTACAAAAAATAAATGGGGGCCTAGAAAAGGCCAGATTTGGATCTTGTGAACTATGAAAAGCACAAGCAATTTTGCAACATTGGCAGGTCTCTGAAGTCCAACTGAAGTGCAAGTTTAGTTGGTAACAAGTTTCACCACCGAACCTAATCTCCCTCAGGTTTCCGTCCCAAGAGCCAAAAGCCATAAGAGCTCTCCAAAATCGATTTTGAAAAAATGATCATGAAAGAATGAGAGAGTGAGCCCCAATCTCCTTTTATAACCTCATGTGACTTTTCCGCTCCCTTAAAATAATATAAAATGACTTTATAATCCTTTTCTTCAATTTTCCCCCAAAATCACTTTTTAACACCCTTTTAAATCCAAAAAGTGATTTATTTGATTTTAAAACATTTTCAGGCATTGGAAGTCACTTTTCATCATCCCAACATTTAAAGTTTTCATTTGGTTCCAACGAGTTATAACACTAAGGTGTCTCCTTAAATACTTTAATTAAAATAACATCCTTAGTGAAATTAATTAAATAATGCTCAATATTACTCCCAAATTATGGAAACGGTCGAAATGCATTGGAACCGAAAACTGACTGCGTAGGAGTGTTCTTGATGATGAAAGATGATAAATGGACCTGACTAGGTGACTTACTAAAAATAGACACTCCCTCCAAGAATCTTGGAGTCCAAACCGTAAGTTGGAAATAACATCTGAAAGCGTCATGTGACTCCCCTAAACCCTTTGAGCTTACGGGTAACATCAAATTACTCCTCTGATCAGGATGACCCAAACCTCGAAAGTCATCTCCAATTATAGAGCAAGAGAACCCAAAAATGGGGACATTACAGTCCTCCCCCCCGAAAGATTACCCGTTCTCAAGCAATGTCGGCACAACATCAAAATCACCAGACTGATCCATACTAGAACCAAATGTGATCCCAGGGTCCCAAATCAATCTCCGAAAAATCCCACCATGCCATCGCTACACCATCCTAATTATAATTGAAAATACATTGTGCCAAATATGCACTCTCCTCTCCTGTAACCCAATAACATAATCACCCTCAAAAACCAAACTAGAATCCCTGTAAGAGTTGAATGCCATGCAATGAAAGATCTCCTGCCAAAGCATCTCAGTATAGTCTACACCTGCAATCCCACTGTTTGATATGAACCTGGGTAATAGGAAAAATAATCTGCTCCATAAGAAAAGATTGTCTTAGTATATCCTATCATGGAATCCCAAGAATAATGCAGATCAATCCCTAACAATTAGTTGATGTAAAAGATGACAACAATGTCAAATATGAAAGTAGCTACCCTGGGAATGCTTCCGCTATCAAAAATTGATAACACCTTTGTTATCACATCCATGTTAGCTGGAGCTACCATGCTGTAGATTATGTGGTTGGGGACCATACTACATTTTTTTTTCCAGATCAGAGATCAGATGCCTTCAGAGGGGGCATTCATTGCTTCCAGATTGCCCTGAGCAGAGATATCAGTGGGGACAGATGGTTTTGTATTGGTCCATACTTACTACAGAGCAGTTGCCACAGGGTCACCCTTCCTTGCCGAGCTTTGCATGATCCCATTTGAGAGAGTTGCTTTGCCATATTTTGATGAGAGTACTACAGAGTATTGCTGGTTTGCCACTTATTGTCCGGATTCAGTAGAGATCCAGTTTCAGAGACAGCTTCAACAACAGGTATATGGTATGGCAGGTATAGCACTTTATGGTTTATTGCACATGTTGTTGTTTAGACTTGTTTATTTATGATAGTACACGGACTTGACATATGATGTTTGATGTGGTGATCTCGGTTGTTCATTATGATGTGCATGGCCCTGGGTGATGTCAGTCCACCCCATTTTAGTAGACTCATGTATATGCACACTGGTCCCTACCCCACTATCGGTATAGACTTGGTCATTTCGTCCTCCTTGGCAGCTAACCTTGGATCCACCTGTCACTTCCTTCCACCCATCCGACTCATTCATGTTGATTTTTCCCGACTTGGACCTTGATTTGTGGCCTTGAGGATCCCCTTCCCCATTGACATCTGAGTATGCCATGATTCCTTGGCTTTTGTGCCTCGGCTCTTTAGTATGTGAGATGCATTCTCAAACCTGGGATTTGCTCCTGTCGGTTGCCCCTGATGTTGCAATGCAGTATAGGATTGTGTAGACTCATTGGGTGTTCCCCATTGGTCATCGAAGCATGTTCACTTGCCCCCACTACTTTGCAGTATGAGCGCCTTGTTATATCTTTTGAGATATGTATGTAGACCAAAAGGGCCATGAAATGTAATGAAATGAAGAAATGTAAAAGAAGCCAAAAAGGCTATGTGAAATGTAAAATCAAGCCAAAAAGGCTAAGTATGAAAGTCAAATGTAAAAGTCAAAGTAATGTGTTTTTGAACACACACGGACACAGGTCAGCCATATGTATGAGCATTGTATTGGTTATTTCCTCACCTAGTCCTGTGGGGCAAGGAGGTGGGATGGAGTAAGGGACAACTAATTCTAAGTGTCCCCTAGAGTCTCAAGTTATGGTTTGCCGGACACCCAGTCATGGCGGCTCTAGAAAAGATCCTCACAGAGTCTTCTGAAGGCACGGATTTGAGTTGCAAGGTGCATGTTAGATGATCAGTGGTGGTTTCCCTTCACTATACCCATTTGTGAGGCACCGCCCTTCCCTGTGTATTATCATGGTATGCTTATGTCAGTGGGTCCCGCCTTCCCTATTTATCCGAGAGGTCAAATGGTCTTGGTCCTCGTTTTCTCGTATCCTTCACCTTGTTTATCCACCTCACCCAAAGTTAGATAAGTGGTCAAGTCTATAAGTTGTGCATAGCATTGAGTCTTTGTTGGAGGTGGTGGGCCCACCTCACCCGGGGCCTGTATTTATTGATATATTTTTGTTTTGATCACCACATCGGCATTATATTGTTTTAAGTAATGTACTAACATAAATAAGGAAGCCTTGAGGCTTCATGTTGCTTACAGGTTTTCAGCCATTGCCATTTTGAACAGATTTGACTTGGTCAAACCAGGTTGACTAGGCCAAAATGGGCCCGAAAAAAAAGTTGCAATCAAGATTTCAATTTTGGTCATTTATTATGTCTTGGGGCCCCATATGCCCCTCTAAGTGTCAGAATTTGAAAAGGTTGAAGCGTTTTTGAGATTTTTAATTATTATGGGTCACTAGGGACCTGTTTTAATTAAAAATCTTGGATTTTGGGCAAACAGTGCCTAATTGATGGATTGAGGTCGTTTAAGTGACCATGTCTGCTATGTTTAGGGTCTACGATCGCATTGCAGCAGATGGTTCGTCAATCCGGGCAATATGAGTGGGTCAAAAGCCCAAATTACATCTTCAGCAATAAAAACCAGCAATAAATTAATATGGAAATCAAAATATGGCAAAGGTAACTATGGAAAATGGCAAATGCAAAGGTTGGCTAATACAAGGGCGTCTCCTAAGGTAATTTTACTATGTTTGGACATTCTATTTATGTTGTGGGGCCCTCATTTTTCCCAGCTCATCACATGGGACGAATTTGCCCATAGAGGGGCGTCTTTGACTTGTTTTTTCATTTTTTGCAAGTTTTATGTAATAAAATTATGGCCGAGTGGTATGGGGGCCTAAAACAGCCCATAGACACTCCCATCCACCTATTTGTATGCTTATTGGGCCCCACGAAGGGCCCCATCCTCCACATGTGCGTTAGAGGGCAATTCGCCCCCCCTCTCTAGCTTGCATCTCCACCATTGATTGGGGTATTGAGAGAGTTCATCTCAGCCCTTGGATTTGGAGGGAATTAGGGTTGATTGAGAGCCTTTCTCTACTTAAGAGAGGAGCTCTCTCATTTGGAGGTATGCTGGGCATTTTTTTGTGAGCACTTGGATTGAATAGAGAAGATTCTTGGAGAGTTCTTGAGACATTGTTTGTTTGGATGAGTATTGTTGTGACTGATATCTATTTGCTGATGTATTGCTGAGTTATCTAGTGCATTTTTCTGCCATCTATAGCTGAAACGAATTGCAGGTTGAGAGACCACTTGAGGAAGGGCGCAATTTTTGGAGTGGGAGCTCCACACTTGTGTTTTTCTTCAAGGATTTAACAAGGGAGTTGAATTTACTGATTGTCTTTCAATTTCTTAATCATTTGTCTTTCATTTTGCTGTGCAAACTATCTACTTGTTTCAGATCTCTGATTTTCCATTTTTGTGGCAGGTAGCAACGACGCACTTGGTCTTTGGCTGGCTCAAACGCTTAGGGAAAGTGCTGGTTGCTCACCACTTGAATTTGGAAAGTAGTCTTCATACAATATTCAACCATTCATCATTGTTTCAGGTACTTCTCTAATGCTTAATTCTCCTTTTAAATTTCTGATGTGTTTGCTGAGCTGAAATTGCATAGAAAACTAAGGGAGAATTAAAATCTTAAAAACTCACCATTAAAACTTGTTTTTCTTTCTAAACCCGCTTCTGAAATATTGTTAAATGCTTAAATCCAAAATTTCAGTTTGATTCGACTCCATTTACCCTTAGAACTAGCACTGGTCCATTTGGCAATTTCGCCCTCCTTGGGCGTTTCTCTCTTGCTGTCCAGCTGGGTCATTTTGGGGTTGTGGGTAGTTTTGATTTGTGTTTAAATCGTCATTTTATCATTAGAAATCAAACTGTCGTTTGCTAGAAGTGTCTTAAAACATTAATTTGTCGCTGCCATAGGTCCACTAATTCACTGTTTAACCCTTTTCCTTGGGCAGAATCGCTTCATCTCTTCACTTCTAGTTTAATTTGCATCCTTAATTGATTTCCAGCCACATAATTGCTGATCCAATTCATTATATTTCATCATACTTAAGTGTTGGTTGCATTCTATATCACTCTCATTTTACCAATTGTGTCAAGTCATTGGCTGAAATCAAGCTTAGGGTCTTGTTAACACTCATCTCTTGTTTCTATCTATTTATCTTTTGGGATTTGGGTGTCCCATTTTGTTTCTCAACCATCACTGGTTGAGCGGGGTCTCCCCCCTGACTTGGCTACTTGCCTTCTCTGAAGTGACAAACGCCTTGTCCGGTGTGACGACTGTGTTATCACATCCATGTTAGCTGGAGCTACCATGCTGCAGATTGTGTGGTCAGGGACCATACTACATTTTTTTTTTCCAGATAAGAGATCAGATGCCTTCAGAGGGGGCATGCATTGTATTCAGATTGCCCCGAGCAGAGATATCAGAGGGGACATATGGTTTTGTATTGGTCCAGACATGTTATATAGCATTGCCTATAGGGTCACCCTTCCTCGCTAGGCTTTGCATGATCCCATTTGAGATAGTTACTTATCCATATTGTGATGAGAGCACTACAGAGTATTGCTGGTTTGCCACTTATTGCACGGATTTAGTAGAGATCTAGTTTCAGAGACAGCTTCAGCAACAGGTATATGGTATGGCAGGTATAACACTTTATGGTTTATTGCACATGTTATTGTTTAGACTTGTTTATTTATGATAGTACGCAAACTTGACATATGATGTTTGATTATGGTGATATTGTTGTTTATTATGATGTGTATAGCCCTTGGTGATGTTAGTCCACCTCATTTTAGTAGGCTCATGTATATGCACACTGGTTCCCATCCCCGTTACTGGTATAGACTTGGTCATTTCGTCCTCCTTGGCAGCTAACTTTGGATCCACCTGTCACTTCCTTCCATCCATCCAACTCATTCATGTTGATTTCTCTCGGCTTGGACCTTGATTTGGTGGCCTTGAGGATCCCCTTCCCCATTGACATTTGAGTATGCCATGATTCCTTGTCTTTTGTGCCTCAGCTCTTTAGTGTGTGAGATGCATTCTCAAACCTGGGATTTGCTCCCATCGGTTGCCCCCGATGTTGCAATGCAGTATAG
The DNA here is from genome assembly GCA_027924585.1 of Larix kaempferi. Taxonomy (NCBI): domain Eukaryota; kingdom Viridiplantae; phylum Streptophyta; class Pinopsida; order Pinales; family Pinaceae; genus Larix; species Larix kaempferi. The sequence goes on from BSBM01000289.1 coordinate 12,659,567, forward strand.
GATTGTGTAGACTCACCGTGTGTTCCCCATTGGTCATCAAAGCATGTTCACTTGCCCCCATTACTTTGCAGTATGAGCACCTTGTTATATCTTTTGAGATATGTATGTAGCCCAAAAAGGGCCATGAAATGTAATGAAATGAAGAAATGTAAAAGAAGCCAAAAAGGCTATGTGAAATGTAAAATCAAGCCAAAAAGGCTAAGTATGAAAGTCAATGTAAAAGTCCAAGCAATGTGTTTTTGAACACACACGGACACAGGTCAACCATATGTATCAACATTGTAGTGGTTATTTCCTCACCTAGTCCTGCAGGACAAGGAGGTGAGATGGAGTAAGGGACAGTTAATTCTAAGTGTCCCCTAGAGTCTCAAGTTACGGTTTGCCGGACACCTAGTCATGGCGGCTCTAGAAAAGATCCTCATGGAGTCTTCTGAAGGAACAGATGTGAGTTGCAAGGTTCATGTTAGATGACCAGTGGTGGTTTCCCTGCACTATACCCATTTGTGAAGCACCGCCCTTCTCTGTGTATTATCATGGTATGCTTATGTCAGTGGGTCCCGCTCTCCCTGTTTACCCGAGGGGCCACATGGTCTTGGTCCTCGTCTTCCCTTACCCTTCACCTTGTTTATCCACCTCACCCAAAGTTAGCTAAGTGGTCAAGTCTGTAAGTTGTGCATAGCATTGAGTCTTTGTTGGAGGTGGTGGGCCCACCACACCCGAGGTTTGTATTTATTGAGATATTTATGTTTTGATCACCATATCACCATTATATTGTTTCAAGTAATGTACTAACGTAAATAAGGAATCCTTGATGCTTCATGTTGCTTATAGGTTTTCAGCCATTGCCATTTAGACCAGATTTGACTTGGTCAAACCAGGTTGACTAGGCCAAAAATGGGCGTGAAAAAATGTTGCGATCAAGATTTCGATTTTGGTCATTTATTATCTATTGGGTCCCATATGAGCCTCCAAGTGTCAGAATTCGAAAAGATTGAGGCGTTGATGAGATTTTTAATTATTATGGGTCACAAGTGACATGTTTTAATTAAAAATCATGGATTTTGGGCAAACAGTGCCTAATTGATGGATCGGGGTTGTTCAAGTGACCATGTCTCCTATGTTTGGGGTCTACGATCACATTGCAGTAGACGGTTTGTCAATCCGGGCATTATAAGTGGGTCAAAAGCCCAAATTACATCTTCAGCAATAAAAACCAGCAATAAATTAATATGGAAAATCAAATATGGCAAAGGTAACTATGGAAAAATGGCAAATGCAAAGGTTGGCTAATACAAGGGGGTCTTCTAAGGTATTTTTACTATGTTTGGACATTCTACTTGTGTTGTGGGGCCCTCACTTTGGCCAGCTCACCATGTGGGACGAATTTGCCCATGGGGGGCGTTTTTTCACTTAGCAAAAATCAAATTTTTGTTGTTTTATTGTATTGAGACCATGTTTTAGTGGTATGGGGGGATAAAACAACCCATAGGCACCCCCCAACCACCATTTATATGCATTGTATGGGCCCCACGAAGTGGCCCCATCTCCACTTGGGCGTTAGAGGGTAATTCGCTCCCCCTCTTGAGAGTTGATCCCCTCCATCGATTTGGGCATTGAGAGAGTCAATCTCAGCCCTTGGTTTTGGAGGGAGTTAGGGTTGAGATTGGTCTTTGTCTCTAAGAGAAGACACTCACCCATTTTGGACCTCTCTCTTAGCATTTTTGGACTTGGAATAGAAGAGAAAATGACTTGGAGCTCATTGCTTGTGTTCTTGTGTGATGTTCTTTGAGATTGTTGATTGCCTTGCTATCTTAATGCACTAGAATATATTGTGGTTGTCTTCAACATATTATTTCTGACCATTGTTTGCAGCAAACACAAACTCTTGGAGGAGGGCGCACCACTTGGCTGCCATTGTTGCTCCACTCTCCAGGATCAATCTTGAAAGGGAAGTGTTTTTTCCATTTAAGTTAAGCATTTCTTCTCATTATTATTTGTATTGCTGTAGCTTTCATTTACTTGTCATGCAGATTTGACTTATGTCCATTTGTTTTGGCAGGCAAGGAGGGCGAGTTGGTGGGATTGCGACCGAAATTTCAATTTTGGTCAATTATTATCTACAGGGGACCCATATGAGCCTCCAAGTGACAGAATGCAAAAAAGATCGAGGTGTTTGTGAGATTTTTAATTATTACTGGTCATTAATAACCTGTTTTAATTAAAAATCATGGATTTTGGGCAAATAATGCCTAAGTGATGGATCAAGGTTGTTCGAGTTGTCATTCCTACTATTTTGGGGTCCACGGTCACATTGCAGCAGACGGTTCGGCAATCCGGGCACTCTAGGTGTGTCAAAAGCCCATATTTCATTTTCAGCAATATAAACCAACAATAAAATACATGGAAAATAAAAAATTGGCAAAGGCAACTATAGCAATGGGAAAAAATCAATGGTTGGCTAATACAAGGGTGTTTTCTAAGGTAATATGGTAATGTTTGGACATTGTATTTTTGGTTGTGGGGCCCTCTCTTGCCCAGCTCACCATGAGGGGCGAATTTTCCCATGGGGGCATTTTTCCACTTAGCAAAAAATCATATTTTTGATGTTTTTATGTATTGAGATCATAGTGTAGTGGGATGGGGGGATAAAACAGCCCGTAGGCACCCCCCAACCACATTTTATATGTGTTTTATGGGCCCCACGAGTTGGCCCCATCTCCACTTGGGCGTTTTTGAGGGTAATTCGCCCCCCCTCTAGAGATCATCCCCACCATCAATTTGGGTTGGGAGAGAGTTATTCTCAGCTCTTAGTTTTGGGGGGAATTAGGTTTGAGATTGGTCTTTCTCTATAAGAGAAGACACTCACCTCATTTGTACTCCTCTTGGCATTGTTGAGACTTGATATAGAGATTTTTGAGAGACACTTCGACTGAGTTACTTGTGATATGGAGTGAAATCTTTCTTGTGTTGATTGAGATCATGTTTCTAATGCATTGTTGAGTTATTTGTGGTGTCCCCATCTCTCCTTGAGCATTTCGATTTGCAGGTGAAGCTGGCCACTGGAGGAAAACGCAGCACTTGAGCCAGTAGTTCCTTGCTAGCGTTTCTCTTCGGGATTTCAACAGGGAAGTGAATTTGCATTGTTTCTATTTGCTTTACGCATCATTTGTCGCTCATTTGCTGGTCTATTTTTGTTATTTGCTATAGAAACTGATTTTATCTCTTTGGCAGGTACAAAAACGCATTGGCTCACTGGCTGCTCCAAAACGCAAAGGGGAAAACGCATTCTAGCTCAACACTTGATCTTCGGGGTTTGTCTTCAGCACGGGGATATCTTCATCTTCATTATCCGGGTACTGAATCTCTTCTCGTTTCTCATAATCTCTCTTTCATTGTTGATGTTAAGTTGCAACCATTAAAGAAAACCCTAAAAATTGATAACTTAGTTTCCAACCGTTAAAACCCTTTTTTATTGCAAACCCGCTTATTATTTGTGCTTAAATGTATAAATCCAAAGTTTCAGATCCATTAGACTCCATTAACCCATAGTTTAGGCACTGGTCTACCTGGCAAAAACGCCCACCTGGAGCGTTTTTCTCTTCTCCTTGCTTGGGTCAAGTTTGGGGTTCTGGGTACTTTTGATTTGGGTTCAGAACGTCGTCTTACCTTTGGAAATCAAGTACCGATTGTTGGAAGTGATTATTTATACTAATTATTCTCTGCCCTAGGTACATTTATCCACTATTTAACCCCTTTCCTAGGCAGTTTACTTCGCTACCTCACTTCCAACTCAATTCATGTCCTTAGACTATTTTCAGCCATCTCATCTTTAATCTAATCTACTCGATTCATCTTTTCAATTGTTGGTCATGTTTCATTTAAGTGTTTATTTCACCCGTGTGCCCAACCGATGGCTAAAACTAGATTTAGGACCTACTTACACTCAATTCATGTCTTTAATTCTTTCTATTCCCTGAGATTTGGGTGTACTTTTTGTCCCTCAACCTTCACCGGTTGAGCGGGGTCTCCCCCCTGATTTGGCTACGTGCCTTGTCTAAAGTGACAGTAGCCTTGTCCGGTGTGACTTCCGTTCCCTGAAGAGAGGACCTGGCTATTGCCAGTTACACCTTCCTAGCTGTTCACCTCTACCATTCCTGTTGGGACACCTACTACCAAACAACTAGAGTTTGTGTGATAACAAGGGGATAGGCAACTAAAGTGGTGAACCGAGAGAGCCCTAGTTCCCAATCGGATGGTTGTCACGCCAACCAAGGCACTCTTGGCTTCTGCTACCAAAGCTAAGGTAGCAAGGGGGAGACCCAGATCTACTCCCAACAAGAGAGATCAACCCAATCACCAAATCAAATCAATGAGATGAAGTACGTAGGGTGACAGGTATGGAACCCTAGAATTAAGGAATTTAGACCATTGTGGAGGCTTAGGAAAGATGTGGACCAATAGAGATAGATAACACAGAGTGACTCTATAATTAAGTATGATTCCGGGATTTAAGTGCTAGTGTAAAATGATCAAATTCAACTGCCTTGGGAAACGTGACCCTTAAAACATGGAAAGTGACCTAAAGAGAGAATTTGAGGTTAGGGGATTTATGACACGGCTTGTAAGACAGATCTGACAGTGTTAAAACCAACAAGCTCGGGAAAATGAACCAACAGACAGGCAAACCAGACAGCCAAGGAAAGTTGTGAGGGTTTGAGGAAGCTAGTGCCTTGGGTTTTGGGCCTATGGAGTCCTCCAAGTATGACGTTTTTAAGAACCCACCTAGCAATATGCCGGATACCAAAAACCCAGAAATGGTTTGCCAGTAAACCAAGTCTGTTGACCCAGGGAATTTTCAGAAGAATTTAACTTAGGGTTTTAATTAAAATTGACAGATGGGTAGTTTAGAGGAATAGAGATCCTACCTTGAGAGCGTACTTGATTGATGGAAATGGTTGCTATGATGCCGAGGACAATCCCCACAAAGATCAAATGGGAAGATTTGATGAAGACCAATGCCAAACTTGATGCCCTTGTCCCACACATGCGCCCTTCTCTCTCCTGCAAAACCAAGGAGCAAAGTATCAATCAGTTATACAGAAGCAAAGGCAAATGCAAGCAATGAAAAGATACAGAACGTAGAAGGTTATAAACAGTAATACTCCTTGAACCAAACCGATTTAATGAAGAAAGAGGCAGGGGGAGTCTTCCCCAACCAATGCGTCCTCCTTGAGCAATTCGGCCTCCTCACCTGCAGATGAAAATCATGTGGAAAAAATATAGCATATGGAAATCACCAATAATCCCAGTGCAATGGAAAGATATTTTCAATCGAACATCAATAGCATTCACAACCACAACACAAGTATCTCCAAGAAATTTTTCTATTCCAGAAATCCAGAGCCAAAAGTCCCTTTACAATGAGAAGCTCTCTCCTTTAAATAGGATGGAGAGATACCAAAACCCTAACCACCTTTTGAATGGATGGCTAAGATTAAAAGATCAAAATGTTCTAATCTACGGTTGAGATGAGCTCAACATGAAGTACATGGATCAATATAAAAATATAACATGTCAATGGACCAAATCGCCCTAGGAGAGGGGCTCCCACTCAAAGTGATAAAATAAACATGAATAAAGCTCATGGTGGGTCTAGGGGGTAATGTCTAACAACCTTAGTGCGTCCCCATGGCACAATATCATCAAATGACAAAACCTAGCACCAAATCGTGCCTCTCTGGGAAAGTCGTGAGCCTTCAAAGGCTCCAGAAAACCATAAAAAGTGTCGAAGAGATGGGTGTGGGCCCCACTGATAGCTGACACTGCTGGAGAAGGGGTGGAAGACATCACACTCATCATCAAAACTCATCCCATGCCATTTCCTTGCCTCAGTAGCCCAAATCAAATTCTTCAGTAGCCATTTTCACCATTTTTAATCTGCCTCGGTAACTGTGAACCTGCCCAAACTGATACCTGGAGGGCCTACGCTGTCAAACTAAGCCCACCAGGCTCTCTGGGAAGGGGGTATAATGGTAAAATCAAGTGCTTGGACCACCCCCTCCTCATGCAACGTCCTAGGCAAACCAGTCACATCCTCTCTCTGCTCTGACAGGCCATTTAACATGGCAAAACTGCACCAGAAAGGAAAATTGAAGGAAATCATCACTGTAACTGCCCGGAACTGAAAACCAGCTGTCTCATTGGACTTAGAGAGCCCAAATCTATCTAAGGTGTGTACTCATACACCCTATGGATCTCTGAATGATCATATAAAATATCCAATATGCCCAGACAGATAAAATAATAATAATCTATAAATGATCAAACAATGCTGAAAACCACAAATCATCATCATAAACCTGTAACCACTGCATAGAACCATCTGGTGACCTGTAATAGACCACATATCATATATCTGCATCATTGGAGGTCTATCCACCTCATGTCCTGTAATTGACTTTGGTCAAACTAAGTTTGACCAAGTCAACATGACCAATAATATGACCCAGGTTAACATCAAACTGCTGTAAGTGTTAGAGGTTAAAACATGCTTTACAAATCATTCAAGTGATAATTATAACAAGTAATAATTTCTCTGGCGATCTAATAACCAAATATAAAGGCTTTTCAATATTTATTAAGACTCAGACCAGACTTTCAAGACCATACTCACTTCACAGTTGTGACCAATTTGCTAGTGAAGGGTGAAGGCTAAAAATCAATAGGCTAGGCTAAAGGATGACTACTAACTTGACACTGTGACACTTTGGATATGGAAAAGGGGATACACACTCTAGCATATGCTGGACAAGCAATAACATAGGGGATGGCAGTGTCTCACAAATGGGTAAGTTACTTTCAGAAGTGCTTATTCACCTTGACAAATGCCTACAATCCACATCAAATACAAGTGAGGCCAACAATCATTTAGATATAGATTTTAAGAACCATTGATTTTTGGGCCTTTGAGTTTCCATAGCCTTGATCTACGTGTGTTCAAAAACACTTGTTACATGGATTTTACATTTCACATTTCAAAGCCAATTTCATTAGGCTTGTGTTGCATTCACGTGTGTTCAGAAACACTTGTTACATGAATGGGCTTTTCATAAGATATACATTTCATTTCCAGATACATTGTATTGATGGTGGTACTATCTGTTTCAGGTTTAGCCAACACAACTTAGGCAACTCAGAACCGAGACACAATAAAACAGGGAAGCTCATCCAACAAAGAGGCTATAGTGGGGGAAGGTCCTCCATGCCACTAGTCAAGTAGTAAGTTGGGATAATCAACAAACTGGTAGGTAATGGATGGGGGGAGACAATGAATAATGAAACCAATCCACACCAAACTATAGATCCGAATATCCCTAAAGCCAAGCTAGATCCAAGTAGATCTAGAAAAAAGTGAAAAATGAGGGTTTTAATCAATTAGGGTTTTGTGATCTAAGAGAGTAGATGGATAGGATAGAAGAAATTCATACCTCATCCAACATACCTGGAAAATGAAGATGGAAGAGGCTTGAGATGAGGATTACTTCCTACAAAGATCAAATGCCAAACTTTGATGAGCCCTTTTTGCCTCCTTCAACCAAATCGATTTCCCTATTCCTGTCAATCAAGGACACAAAGATCAATCAATCAATCAAGAATGGGATGAGATGCAAACAAAGATATGAGAAACATGAATTGTTGATACAAAGACAAAACAACTCCCTGTCACCCAAAACATCCTCTTGAAGCTTGAAGGGTAGGCCTCCCCACCAATTCGCTCTCCTCAAAATCACCTTCTTTGCCTACAAAACAATGTTAGTTGAAGATAAAATCAAGATGGCCACCAATGTCTGTCAGTGCAGAGCAAGAAGCATTTACAATCACCACAAGTATTCCAACTCCAAGATCCAAGATTCCCAAGAAAGTATTTTTATTCCAATAGCCAAGAGCCAAAAATCTCTAGATGAATTTTACAATGAGGGGGGTTTCCTCCTTATATAGGATAATAAAGACCAAAACCCTAGATTTCAAAACCACTTTTTGAAATGAGTGGTTGAGATTAAAAGATCTCACAACATAATCAATGGCTAAGATGAGCCATAACATAATATCACATGGATCACTCAAAGAGAGGGTGACATCATCCCTAAAAAAGACTCATGGAGGGTGACGTCATCACTAGGAGGGGGATAAAACATATGGGCCCACCTCACATGACATGGACATGACTCAAGAAGCTCATGGTGGGGCTAGGAGGCATCAATCCTTGCTAGTTGATCCCCATGGCACAATAATATAAAATAATATGTCCAAAATAATACAAATGATCAAATCCTGTCCTCAAAATCTATGAGAGACATGCAGTAAAAGGCCTCCTGTGGCCTCTGTGGACCCCACTGACTGATGATATTTGGTTGGAAGATGGGGGGGTTCACCCTGGAAGACCTCTGTGAAGACCAAATGCCAAAACCTTGCCTCAGTTTCCCAAATCGAATTCCTCACTGACCCTTTTATTCCATTTTTAATTCGCCTCGGTAACTGTGAAGCTACCCAAACTGACACCTAGAGTGCCTGTGCTATCAAACTGAGCCCACCCGGCTCTTTGGGAGGGGGGTATAATGGTGAAATCAAGTGGCTGGACCACCCCCTCCTCATACAACGCCCTAGGTGAACTGGCCTCTCATGCCTTTGCTGATTACGCTGGGAAAACAAGCCCAAAACTGGTCAACAAGTGGATAACTGCATCTATCCCTGTCAGAAGTGCCCGAAACTGAATGATAAGTGTCTCAATGGATCAAGAAGACCCAAATCTACTAGAAATGTGTACTCAATCACCATGGGTTGACCTGAGGGGTCAACAATAGGGTCGACCATATCCGGACAGTGCATAATCTGATGATCTGGAAATAATAATAAATCTGCTGAAATGCATCAACCATCATCTGAATCATATGTCCACCATATGGTATCATCAAAAAGAGTATGTGGGACCTGTTATCACATTTTATGTCGGGAGCAGCTTCCATACTGCAGACTGTGCGATTGAGGACCGCACAGTACCTTTTTTCCAGATCAGGAGATCAGCTACCTCCAGAGGAGGCATTTTTGTTCAGATTGCCCCTAGCAGATACATCAGAGGGGACAAGCAGTTGGACTTACCATCTACCACAGGGTTACCTTTCCTTGCCAGGCTTTGACACAAGCCCATTTGAGACAGTTGCCTAGTCTTGTTCTGATTGAGATTATCACAGTACAGTGTTGGTTTATTATGTGCCCGGATTCAGCAGAGATCCAGCTCAGATACAGGTTCAGTAGCAGCAGGTATATGGTGCAGCAGGTATTGCATATATTGATTAGTGCTCATGTTGTAGATTGGACTCTTTTATACTTGCTAGTACACTAACTTTGCATGAGATGATATATTTGGTGATCTGCTTATGATATATTGTGTTTGGGCCTTTGGTGATGTCAGTCCACCCCTCCGGTTAGACTTATGTATATGCATGCTGAGTCATGTCCTATATACTTGGCTTAGACTTGATCACTTAGCCCCTCGATAGCTGACTTTAGCACCATTGTCACCTTCTCCACCCATCCGACTCATCCATGACACTTCTTCCCCGACTTGGATTCTGATTTGTGATCATGAGGACCCCCTTTCCCCACTGATCTCTGAGTTTTCCATGACTCCCTGTTTATTGTGCCTCGACTCTTTAGTGTGTGAGATACACGGTTAGACCTGAGATTTGCTCCTGTCGGTTGCCCCTGATGTTGCAATGCAGTTAGGATTGTGTAGCCTGACCGGGTGCTCCCCACTTGTCGTCGAAGCTTGTATTACCCACCCCCATTACCTTTGCAGCATGAGCGCCATGTTTATATCTTTTGAGATATGTATGTAGCCCAAGAGGGCCATGAAGAAATGAAGAAATGAAATGTAAATCAGGCTAAAAAGGCCTCTATGTTGTAAATGTAAAATCTAGCCAAAAAAGGGTTAAGTATGAAACTCATTGTAAAATCCATGCAATGTGTTTATGAACACGCATGAATTCTGGTCAGCTATACATGTCAGCATTTGTAATGGTTATTCCTCACCTAGTCCTGTGGGACAAGGAGGTGAGAAGGAGCAAGGGACAAGCTCAAGATTGCCCCATAGAGTCTCAAGTTACGGTTTGCCGGACACCCAGTTTGGCGGCTCTAGAAAAGAACCTCACGGAGTCTTCGGATACGGATGTGAGTTGTGGGATATTTGTTAGATGACTAGTGGTGGTTTCCCTGCACTATACCCATTTGTGAGGCACCGCCCTTCCCTGTGTTCTGTCATGGCATACTTACCTCAGTGGACCCCGCTTTCCCGAGATGTCTAATAGTCACATGATCTTTATCCTCATCTTCCCATATCTTTTACCTTGTTGTCCACATCACCTAGAGTCAGCAAGGTGGTCAATTCTATGGAGGTGTATAGCATCCTAGTCTTTTGGAGGTGGTGGGCCCACTTCACCAGGGCCTTGTACTATTTCGGGATTTAATGAATTTTTGATCACCATGTTATCATTTATTGCTTAGTAATGTACTAACTTGTTTAATTGAGCCTTGTCACTTCATGCTTGCATACAGGTTTCAGCTAGCACTATAGTTGACCAGATTTGACTTAGTCAAACTGGGTTGACTAGGCCAAAAATGGGCCCGAAAAATTGTTGCGATCAGAATTTCGATTTCGATAATTTATTATCTACAGGGGTTCCATATAAGCATGCAACTGACGGAATTACAAAATATTGAACCGTTTGAGAGATTTTTAATTATTATTGGTCAACTTTGACCTGTTTTAATTAAAAATCATGGATTTGGGGCAAATAATGCCAAAGTGATGGATCGGGGTTGTTCGAGTGGTCATCCCTACTACTTTTGGGGTCCATGATCACATTGTAGTAGACGGTTCGACAATATGGGTAATAAAAGTGGGTCAAAAGCCCAATTTTCATCTTTAGCCATATAAACCAGCAGAAAATACATGGAAAATCAGAATTTGACTAAAGCAACTATAGGCAAATGGCAAAATCAATGGTTGGCAAAGGTAAAGGTAATTCCTAAGGTAATTTTGGTAATGTTTGGACATTAGATTTATGTTGTGGGGCCCTCATCTTGCCCAACTCACCATGAGGGGCGAATTTGCCAATAGAGGGGCGTTTTTGACTATGTAGAACTTCATATTTTATAAAGATTTTGTAATGAGACTTTGTCCAAGTGGTATGGGGGGCTAAAACAGCCCATAGGCACCCCCCAACCACATTTTTATGTATTTTATGGGCCCCACTCTCCACTTGGGCGTTTTTGAGGGTAACTCGCCCCCCCTCTAGAGATGATCTCCACCATTCGATTTTGTGGATTGGGGAGATGATCTCCACCATTCGATTTTGTGGATTGGGGAGATGATCTCAACCCTCCATTTTGGGGGGAAACCTAGTTTGAGTGTGAGCCATCTCTATAAGAGAATGGACTCACTCCATTTTACTTCTTGGCATTGTAGAGACTTGACATTGAGCTTATAGAGAGACACTCTTACTAAGTCACTTGTGATTTTGGAGTTGGATCCTTCTTGTGTTGATTGAGAGCACATTTCTGATGCATTGCTGAGTTACTTGTGGTGTCCCCATATCTCCTTGAGCATTTTCGATTTGCAGGTGAAGCTGGCCACTAGGGGAAAACGCAGCTCTTGAGACAAGGTCTCCTTGCTAGCGTTTTTCTTTGGGTTCTCCAACAGGGAAGTAAATTTACTTGTATTGTCATTTGCTTCTCTCATTATTTGTCATTTCATTTGCTGGTTTATTATTGTCATATTGCGATAGAAATTGATTTCATCTTCTCCTTGGTTGGTACAAGAAAAACGCCTTTGCTCACTGGCTGATTCAAAAACGTTGAGGGGAAAACACTGTCTAGCTCTGCATTTGATCTTCGGGGTGTGTCTTCAACACGGGAATACCTTCTCCATTATCCGGGTACTGATCTTTTCTCCTCTCTTATAATCTTTCTTTCACTGTTTGAATGCTAAGCTGCAACCATTTAAAAAACTCTAAAAAATTGATAACTTAGGATTTCACCGTAGGAACTTGTTATAACTAAAAACCCAGTAATGATATATGCTTAAACTTACATATCTCAGGTTTCATTCGAATCCGACCCCGTTTACCCTTAGAACTAGGAGTTGGTCACCTGCTGAATTCACCCTCCTTGGGCATTTCAGCCAATTTCACTGTTGGGTTAACTTTTGGGTTGTGGGTATTCTTGATTCCATCTTAGAACGCTATTTTACCTTAGGGAATCAAGTTTCAAAGCTTTTAGACTCCATTTGCCCGTAATTTTAGCACTGGTCCACCTGGCAAAAACGCCCCACTTGGGCTTTTTTCTCTTGCTATTGGGTTGATTTGGGGTTTTGGGTACTTGTGATTTGGATTTCTATTGTCATTTTACCTTAGGAAATCAAGTACCGTCTTCTAGAAGTGATTATAAACATCATTTTCTTGCTGCCCTAGGTCCATTTGACTCATAATCTAACCATTTACTTGGGCAGTTCAATATAGCACATCACTTCTATTTCATTTCAGCTCCCTTAATCATTTCAGCCATATAATCTCTTGTTATAATCGTAATATTCAACTATTTCAGATTGCTGGTCACTTATCTCATCACTCTTATTTTACTACTTGTGTCCACTCATTGGCTGGAATCAAACATAGGAGCTCATTTACACTCATCCCTTGCTTTCATCTCTCATCTTTCTGTGTTTGAGTGTATTTGTTGTCTCTCAACCATCACTGGTTGAGCAGGGTCTCCCCCTTGACTTGGCTTTCACGCCTTGTCTAAAGTGACAGTAGCCTTGTCCGGCGTGACTTTCGTTCATTTGAGCAGAGGACCTGGCTATTGCCGGTTACACCCTCCTAGTTGTATCCTCTACCGTCCCTATTGGGATATCCACCACAAACAGCTAGAGATTGTTTGATAGCAGGACCATCAATCATCATCCATAGGCATACATGGTCCACATCATCACGGATCCCAAGAATGACCATAGTCAAACTAAGTTTGACTAGGTCAAAATATAACCAAGGACAAATTATATCAATAGACTAAGACATGTTCCTCTAATCATACTCACAGCTTAACTTAAAGTACATCATCATTCCATGGCGGTTTAATAAATATAGATATTTAATGTTATTTATACTTTACTTGCATAAGAGCTTTAGCGACAGACTCACCCATTGGACATGGTCTAACTGCTAGCTAAGGGTGAAGGCTAAGACAAGGTTGGGAAAAGGGGATGACTTGACCAAACTCAACTAGGTGACACTTTGGACGGGGAGAGGGGAAGTTACACTCTGTGCCGGACAAATAACACGGGGAAGGGTTGTGCCTCACAAATGGATAAGTTGTTTAGAGAGTGTTTATTCAACTTAGGCATCATGTCTACACAAGCTGATCCATGTTCATTAGGATCATTCATTTCATTTCATGGCCTTTTTGGTCTACATAACCTTTCGGATTTCAGATGTGCTAAGAAGCACAACTAGTTGCAGCTTGCATCCAAGGCATGTTTATACATATACAAGTTCAACAATAATAGATGTAACTTTTGAGTAACATTTGCTTTTTGGACCTTTTCTATACTCTTCGAGGAGTATTTTAGCATTTCATTGCTCTTGCCCTTTACTCACGTGTGTTAAGAAACACATTCTAGAGTTTACAGTTTCCATGGGCGAATTTATAAAGATTTCCAATATAGGTAGTACATGAGCTTTCAGTTTTAGCCAACAACATCTCGAGTGACTAGGGGGACTTCTGCCAGTGCCAAACATCGGGACAACCGACCAAAATGATTTGGGACTACAATCCAACTCACCAAAGGCAAGTTCTGTCACCAACTCAGAGCTGAGACACTAACAAACATGGATGTGGTCCAACACAGAGGTAGTAATGGGGAAGTCCTCAGTATCAAAAAGTCAAGAAAGGCAAGTCAAAGGTTAAAGCCAAATTGGGAAGGTCATGGATGGATGGAGTCAAATGAATGTGGTGCCTAAGCTAGCGGACAAGAATGTCAAGAAAGACCATATCAATGCATAGGAGGGTAATACAACCAGTGAGTTTTGTCAGAAAACCTAAGTGTGCAAGTAATACATCCATTAATAGTTATAACATCATCCAAGATATTCAATTTTAGTTTTAAATAGTATTGCCATGTTCTGAATCATATACCAAGCTAATGCTACGAAGATGACTAAAACAACAAGATAATAATCCATAGTCAATAATCAGAAGTCCATAGGTTATATCGCATCATAATGATAATCATCAAAAATCATCTGAAACATTGTTGCAATAACATCACTGGGCATTGAACTGAAACTGTATGGAACAAAGGGTCACATCGGTCATCAAATATGAGCTCCCAAGGCTCAGCCTTGGCACAAGGTCTAACAAAAGTCTGATATACAATACTGCTCTGATCATGAGTGATCTCAAAATACAAGCTCATCATAGCCGATCTCTGTAAAATCCAGGCTCTGAAATGTGCAGATATCTGCTCAGCAAGGATAGTAGCCCTGCTACTATGGTGTGATAACAGTACCTCTAAAGCATCAAATTTTATTCAAAATCTTTGCACAAAGGCAATACATTACATAACAATAGCAACAGAGGTTCCTTGCATCCATACCTTAGCAATGGAGCAAGCACTTGCTTAAATAGAGAAAGAACCAAGAGAGGGCGAGTTTATGAGCCATATAGGGCTTGGGGGGGGCGCATATCTTGAAAGAGGGAGTGATCTCCCTTGATATAGCTCCATAACTAGTGCTTGATAGGCGTGGGGAGTAGAGATGGCAGCCACCTCACTAGAGGGGCACCCTTCTTAGCATAAGAAACTCCTCCAACGAATAATAGTAAGCCACCTCACAAAGTCGCCCATGCCATGAAGGAGGGCACAATTCTCAAGGAATATATGCTTGATGTGATCAAATCCTTAACTGAAAGCTCTTGATTTTGATTGGATTGGCCTCCGATGTTATTTGCCATGTCAACTGGCCCTTTATTTGACTCAAATCTCTCTTTTTTAGAGAATTTGATTTTTCTCCATTCTTTATTATTTTAATTAAAAAATTCTCTTTTATTATTTATGAGAGAATTTTTATTTAAGTGAATAATATTCACTTAGAACTTATGAAAAGTGGGTTTAGGGGTTTTGTGGGTTCTCTGGGTTAGAAAACGAGCACCCCCATGGCAAAATTCACCTCATAACCACACTTTTATCACTCTTTTGGTTTTTTTAATTAAATTATTAAAAAAGCTTGTTAAACGGGAAAAATTATTTTCGTCCGAAACAATTGAAAATCCTAGGGTACCTAGTGCATGTCCGTATGAATCAATACTGATGGCTAGCATGTGATAAATACATAGACACATAGGGTTTAATAACCTCCTAAGGTTCGACCACCATGGAAAATACTCCACCTTTGGAGGTGTGAGTGAAAAACTCAGGAATTATATGCCACTGAAGAGTAACGCATAATTCCTAAGGAAAAAACACTCTAGAGTATCCCCTTGATAGCAAACCTAAGGTAGGCCAAGCCTTTTACAAAAGTACCATGCTTAGACCAACTTATTACAATTCTCCCAATGGGGTTTGGACATGCAAATTTTACAAATGGTCAAAAATTTGGCCTGATGAACTTCTGAACTCTGGCAATGAACAAGGTGAGTTGTTCAAGTCTTCTGAGGTTCACAAGGAGTCCACCTAAGTACAACTTAGGTGGTAACAGGTTGAATATCTGGTACCTCAAGTGCTTTTGAACCAAAATTCAAATAATGCAACTTTTTGCTTCGTTTTCCATGTGAATTTTTTATCCCTCTTTATTCTTTGAAATTGCATCTATTGCTCATACACCCTCCTCCCTTTCCAACGAAAAATTAGGGTTTACTAACATGTTTCTGTGCTTGCTCAGATTACCCAGTTTTCATTGTCCAAAATATTTTTTTAATCTTGTCTTGTGAGTCCGAGACTGAGAGATTAACCTGGAAGGATTGAGATGTTTGTACTAAAAGTTGATTTATGTGGTACATGTATGCAAGTCTTTTGATTTGGATATCAATTTTGTGTGGAGTTTTTCCTCACTGAATTTCAATGATATATTGTATCTTATTTTTCTAGTGGATTTGGAAACCTTCCATGCAGAAATTATTGTCCGTTGGGTATTCTCTTATCTTGTTTAATGATTGAGTCATTGACTTGGTCCCTTCCATGCCGGAAAGTATTCTAAGGATCACAATTGTGCAAATTCTCTAGATGTAAATTTACAAATTATCGATGCGATCCAATTTTAACTGCTAGAATTGTTATAGGAGTACAATCATGGAGTTCTTCAGATACAATCACTGAAAGCGAAATATACTGCTGAAGCAAAAGAGCGTGAAGCACTTGAGGGCACATGCACCAGACTTAAAAAAGGTGAGCATTGAAAAATAAAACATTTATTGCAGACTGAAGAGGGGGCAGGCTTTGCATGCTTTTATCTTTTTTTAAATTTAGTCCCAGAATGCTGGCTTTAAATCCATTGGAATTGATACAAAAAGGTTTCCAGAAATAACTATTGAGTATTTCACACATTATTTGTGCAAGTGGGAATGACCAATTTCATTTTCAAATTAGTATCGATGGCAGTTTTACTAATTTTAATGTAACTACTTGTCTAATTAATTTTCCTCAATCACGTAGTTTTTGAAAGTCAGAGCTATAAGTTGATCCCATTGCGTATTTATTTTTGTTACTATGTAGAAGAAGAGCTCCATGCATTTTTCAGTTGAAAATATTTGTGGCTATCAGATGTATTTGTGTTACTTGAGGACAATTGAATAATGATACGGAGGTTTATGTGTTACTTGATGACAAAGAGCTGGGGGGCTGTTATGCATGTCAGCACATGATAATACTTGTAGTTGTGATAGCCGTCTGAGTTGTTGGCTATCAGATTTGTTTGTTTTGGGCAAATGAGTCCAACCAAAGCGCATGATACATGCCACCAAGCACACAAGAGCTACTGTTGTATGATATTTAATGAAAAACCAATAACCTTCCACCTTGCTGGTGCTTGTAAATCTAGAAGTGGATAATGACCATGATTAGTCTCAAATACAGCAGATTTCCAATGTTGCAATGAAAGCAGTGTCCTTAAAACCTTCATAATTTCTCCTTTGGCTCAGTGACATGTTGTGAAGTTGCACATGTGAAGCTTAGCTTATGAATGTGATGGCTTCCATTCTGTTACTCCTCATGTTGCATAAGGTCCCACTCTCAATTTGACATGAAACATTTACACAGTGCAGATAGATTACATGCTATGTTTTCATCATTTGATACTTTGGGGCCATTATGGATGCATGCACTTTTCTTGGAACTGGCCTAATGCCTTTGGTTGACTTGCTGCCTCAACAACATGGGATGCAGTGTCTAGAGCAATGTTTTAAAACTTGGAACCGGACTGGGAACTGACCGAGGGTCAACTTGGCTTGGACAAGGAACCGGCAATGACTTGGAGTGGTTTGATTTCAATGACTCGGACTACTAAAAAATACATAAAATTTTACAATTTTAATGAAAAAATGTTTTCCTCAAGTTTTATGATGGAAGGGTAGCATGGGACAGATGATACTTCACCTTGAGATCTTACCCACAGAAAATACAACCAGCGGCCAATTAGTATTTCCAGATTTTGCAGAAGAAGTGAACAGTTGCTTTCTGTCCATGATAATCCACGCTTGTTGAGTAGTCATCATTTGAAGTCCTTGCAGCTAATGTCGAAGAAAATTTAAAATCCTATTTTCAATAGACATATATTGGACAGTTGGCAAGTTGATGATGTAATAGCTGGTGCACTTCGAGGAGTCATATGAGAAAAGGGATGAAGAAATCTGTGCTTTCAAGATTCAGTAGTAGCCAGCAACAAAGATACATCAAATCGAACTTCATATAGTTATTGTGAATACTCTGGGACAGACATCAGAACCCACTAATGCACATCACTTCGGCTTGTTAAGAAAGATAGGGAACCAAAGCGGGAGATGGTCCGATGTGTAGAGAAGCAATATCAATGTCAAAGTTGCAGAGGTCAAGTGCCGAGCGTATAGAGAGACGATTTCAATTTTGTGGTCTCTAGACAGAGATCAAACTGGCCAGTTTTTGATGGACTTGGGCAGTTCGGTACCGAACCAGCCTCCGGGCCTAGTTTTCTGACGGTTTGATGCTACTGAAGGTTATACTGGTCAACTCGGTCGGTTCCGGTTCTGAGTTGACTGGTTCTTAAAACTATGGCCTAGAGAAAAATGTTTTAAGTGCAAAGTGATCAGTTTGTGCCCCTAGAGTTCCAGCATGTACAGTAGTTGGTTTTTGGTATAACAGAGGTGCATTCCATGATCTATTAAGATAGATATGGGACATTACAGGTTACAGGATGATGTGCTGGTATGGTACAAGATGATTTTCTGATTGATGACATGTGATGCTTAGGAAGAGCATTTTTGTGGTTATTGACATATATTTCCTATGCTTTCCAACTTGGCACTATGGACATTATTTCACAGCATTGGTTAATTAATATACATGGGCCTCTTTTATAAGGTTCCAGGAAGATATTTTATTTAATTATATTAGAGGGTGATGTTATGTTGAGTACCAAGGGGACGCCCTAGTTGACTAGGTGGTCTATGACACCTAAGTCATATTGCTATCTCATGTGATTAATTAATTGATGAGCATCCCCTCTTGCTTAGCAAACATGTGGAGTTAATTACATGATTTTTTCTACATCTGACTTAATTGGACTATGGCTAACTCGTCCCTCTTTATATGTCATCTTTTGCACTTGGAAGAAGGGGTTTAGAAGGTCTAATAGCTATATTGGTCTTTTCTTTGACTAGATGAGGTGTTGCAAAAGTACCCTAGCATATTTGACCCTTTTCACACTTGGAAAAGGCTTGACACGAAGCAGAAAGTATGAAAATCCACATGTGGTTTGGAAACCAAAATTCACAACATTTGGTCATTGCACATTCCTTTAGGGAGAGCTGGTTGCATGTCACATGGACCTAAACTCCTTTGCACTATTATCAAAGGCATTGGAGTATTTTATTATTTCCTTGTCAAAGTTGGTTATTTAAAGGGTGCTCAAAGGATTATTTTATTGTTATTAACTCCTCATTCCTTGTTGATGCAGGAGCATTGGCTCAAGTGAAAATGTGCCTGTTGTCCGCCAGATTGCACACCAGCAGCAGAAATCTTTCGAAAGCTGTCTCTTCACTACAAGTGAGAGAGGTGTGGCCTTGGGGGCAAGCAATGAGCCAGGTACTATCACCTGAATCCCAGCTCCTCCGTTTAGGCTAACTCCTAACGAAGCCAAGGGGGGTAGTCCCTACAAAGAGTTTCACTAAGGCTCTTATGTTTTATAATGTTTTTTGATGAAGTGAAGCGGGTGGGTGTTGTTTAGGAGTTTTGAAGATGAGAGACACAATAATGCTTTGAATAATACCAAGATAATGCAATCCACGTTGCAAGAGAAGATAAGAGATACACTGAATCAGATATAAATCACTCTTTATACGAAAAATTAACACAAGTACTCCAGATTGATAATAAGCAAAATAAAATATGTGATTAAGGACCAGTGCCTTATGGAGTCAAAAAATGCTTGAGTGCTTGAGTTGCTTGATACAAGTGTTTGAGAGAAATGTTCGTGAGATCGTTTTGCATCTTATCTTGGTAAATTAAAGATTTTAGTGGTCTTGATTATTAGGCTAAAAAACAAGGATATCAAAAGTCCGGAAATAGTACTGGTAACCTCTTAGATGATAGGTCGAAGCCACCCAGATTGCTAAAGGGGCAACTGTTCAATTGGCTTGACCACCCCCGAGTCTGACAACGGGATTTCGGCACTACCTGTTTCAGGAAACTTCCTCAATGACTATCGAAGGCAATGCCGGTTCGTTGTTTTGGGGTAAAATTTTAGTAGATTATCACTTGTGAAATTAACAAGTCCAACACCTTTCTGAGTACTTGCCCAACCCTTTCGGGTTGGCAGAGCATACGGGTGTTGGATTAGTAACCAAGATAAATTAATTATGGGAGTGTGAGTTGGAATATTTTATTATTAGAGCACAGTTCAAATCTTCGATAGAGAGCGCTCTTGACTTAGTCTTAAGACCAAAGTTCAAGAGACTTTAATTAATCTAAATGCCTAATGCAAGGGAGATGCAATAAATACTATGCTCTCCGACAGAGAGTGCTCTTGACTTGGATTTGGCCAAGTCCAAGAGACTTTGGTTCTTTTTATGAAGCAGAAACGGTTGTAACTTTGAAGAACCAAATGAAGCTTTAGATAACTGAAAGTGAAATGACTATAGCAAAATATAACAAAATGACTGAAATATACTAGAAACAAACTTAGTATTCTACCAAACAAAATTAATCTAAAGGTGGGATCTACCTTCGAACAAGGTTGATCACTAGAACCACTAGTCCTTGAGACTTTCCAGCTAGCTGGAACTTCGGCAAGGAGGCTAATGGGGGAATGAGAAGCTACCACAAAGCTATGTGGCCTTTGGGATGCAATCCCAAAGTTAGCTTACTCTAGTCAAGACTTGGAAATGGAGTTTTAATCTAAGTACAAGAAATGAAAGATTTGATCTATAAACTTGAAAAAAAGAGATCTAAACTAAGCATGCGACAACACTCTTCCCCAAATGGGGAAGAGAGACCCAAAAAGCGGAGGACTCCTCCACTTAACTTTTTATTAAGAGGTTACAAGTGCCTTGGATTTGAGACCCTTGAAAGGACTTTGAAAATAAAATAGAAGAAAGCTAAGAAGCTCTTAAGAGCTTTTACAAAAGGATAATGGTTTTGATTTGTTTGGTTTAAGATCCTCTTCTTGCTTTCATTATTCTTCTTGGGTTTTGCAATTCGTTTTCTTCTTGGTTTCTTCTTCAAGTCTCCTTGCTTCTTGTCTTTGTAGATGTCTTCCTTGATTACCTAAAGCACAACCAAGCTCATATATCTGTCATTGTTAATCAAACAAAAATAAATTGAAACTAACTAAGTCTAAGATAAAAATGAGATATAAGATCTATATGCAAGAAAACAAGTTACTATATATGCCAAATCAGCTTTGTAAATGCAAGCTTTGAACTTTTGAAAAAGAGATCTAAGCATGGAAATTACCAAACTTTAAATAAAACTAGATGCAAGACTAACCAAAATGAACTAGAATCTAAAGAATGAAATGCAACCTAGCAATACTAACTAAGTTGAGATTTAAATGCAATGCAAACTAACAAAGAACTAACTGTTAACTAGTTAAAATCTACACTTAACAAAGGAGGAGCAAGGCAAACAAGGGAGAGGAAAAAGAATGAATAGTAGAGAGGAAGAGAAAGGTAAAGTAAAAAGGGAAGAAAGGAGAACGCAAAGAAGAAGATGAAAGGGATACAAAGGTTCAGTCAAGAGGACAGTGAGAACTAGAAGTAAAATGGGCAGCAAGAAAAGTGTGAAAAGAGATAGGGTAGGGCAGCAAACAGTGAGCCAAACAAGCAGCAAACAGTGAGCTGGAGAATGCCCGAAACAACAGGCAAATAATGCCCAACAGTGGGTAATGAAAAGGAAAAAGTGGGTGAAAGAGGTGGCCCAAACAGTGAGCAATTGGATGCCTAAACAGTGGGCTGTTAAGTGCTCAAAACAGAAAGCAAAAGAGCCCAAAATTGGGTAAGACAGGCTCAAAATGGGCCAACACATTGGGGAAAAGTGGCCCCATTTTGAGCCACTTTTATTGGGCTAAAGCTAGAGGTTATAATTATGCGCACTTTGGTGCTATAAAACTTGGACTTGGTCCTTTAGTTCGTCCGCGTCTACCTGTCTCTTCACTTTGTTGTATAGTAGATACCAGAGATCGTAAATTCTTTGATGCAGTCATTGGTGGTTTCACTGCACCACTACATGATGGCCCAGCCTTTGGCACAGTTTATCCTAAATTTTCTGTCAGCTTAAAAGATCCCTATATCTATAATATGCTCAAAGCTTATGTTCTTCCTCGTGGTTTCGACACGGAAACTGGATCCAAGATTATTCAGTTAAAAGGTGGAGTATGTGTGCGATTCGGCAATGACACCCTTCCCCAATTACGAACTCATGTCCATCAGAGTTCGGCAGACACCAGCGTGGTGGAAAGGGAAAAATCAAAAAATGCCACACCAATTACTTTTAATTGGATAGGTATAAATTATCCAACTTCATGGGAAATGAAGTATGAAGAATTAAGAAATAGAGAAAGAGTAGAAGCTTCCTTCATCCCAAAGCCGTTGATATTTGATGAAGCATCTAGTTCTTTTCGAACAGCTCAAGAGGAACCCATTAGAAGATTCGGCCCTCCTCTTATCAAATCCGCCTCCATCTCATCTTACAATAATGCCAAGCTACAAGCCATGTCTAATCAGTTGAGTAGAGAAAACCAAGCTGATATTGAAGCCAAAGCCAAAGCCCCTGCATCATCGTCTTCTGTACAAACTTCCTTTTCCGGTCTTTCTGATTTTGAACATAGATGCCAACATGTCGCCTGTCAAGCATGCCAAAAAATAAAACAAAAACTTCAGCATAAACAGAAACAACATGCTTATCCTTCATTAGGAATGTTCTCTTTGCCTTGTGAAAACTCAAGCATTGAGGTAAATAATAATGGCCAAAAATCTTTTATCCCTGGTAGAAATCTGCCAGAAGTTGGTTTCAGGCAATATGCCCAAGATGGCATAACAAAAAGAGAATTCCTACCCAGTAAATCCTCTGCTCTAGATCAGTCTGTTTCTGATGAAATAAAATTGGCAAATTGGGGTAATCTGCAGCAAGTTCACACTGCGAGAAATATAGATGATATGGCAAATGACATTCTGCTTCTCAAACATCAGTGTGCGGAACAGAAAGAGCACATAGAAAAAGTGCAAACAAAATTAGAATTATTAGATCATCTGCTTCATGACACGACCCAAATTCAGAGAGCAATTGAAGAAGCCTCTCAGAAACTTGAAAGAAGGTTAGCAGTCTTACGTGATCTCTGCAGCAAAACAGAGACTTTAAAAAAGAAACATTATATGGTTCCAGACCATGTTTTAAGACAAGCTGCTAAAGGTCATGTCAAGAGTAAATATTTAGGTCAATTCAATGTTATACCTGAAGATGAGAAACCTGAATGGGATTTCGGGGAAAGTGATCTAATAAAACAAGATGTGGAAGAATGGATTAGTGAATTTAAAAAGTTTAAGCCAGTACTTGATCCAAAGTATCTTGTTGATCTTAATGCACTAGAAGTTGAGTCTTCTAATAGAAGAAGAATAACAACTACTCCTCCTGAATAGTTTGATACCCACATGCCAGATGCAATCTCTGCATTAGTCTCTCCTCCCAAAGTTTTTAACTTTGGAATAAATTCTATGAATAATTTGATGTCCCAGATGCCCGAGCAACTAGTCCTGAATATACAATGTCAATCAAGGGAAGATTTGAAAAATGCTATTCAGTTGCTCATACACTGGACTTTGTATAAAAAACAACAGGATCACAATATCACAGGTCAAATGCTAGGTACCCAGTTGATAGCTGGATTGTCGGGTCTAGCATATGAGTGGTGGCGATGGTTGCCCCAAGAGACTAGAAATGAAATGCTTGCTGCTGATGACGCAGATGAGCAAATCCTGTCTGCTCTAGGAAGAGAGTTCTATGGTCCAGAAGAGGGAGAAGATTATGACCACCTGGCATCATTGTTTATGTCTGCTAGGTTATGTGATTTGAGCAAAGCTGAAGAATATTTTTGTTATATGCAAAAACTGTTAATTTCTTCAGGAAAATCTGGAAATACTGCCTACTTAAAGCACTATCTAAGAAGTTATCCAGGACATGTGCCTGATGCTGTTGAACATGCATTAAAAGACAAAAAGATAGAGCTTAGAAGTTTGTCACTTGCCCAACTCCACTCTCATGTTTTAGAAACATGGCAAGAACACTGTCTGGAAAGACGAGTGAGCAAAGATTTCAAGCGACATCAGAAGATGTTCTTTGCGTCTTTTTGTAAAGATGTAGCAGGTATGCCAGACTGGGGGTGTGGTGCTCATAATCGAGGTCATTTTGGTTCTGAGCCTTGCAAGTGAAAGAAAAAGAAGAAAGGGTTTTATACATCTGAATCTCGGTATCACCCTGATAAACCCTATCACCATAGATCCAAGCATAAATTTAAAGAGTACAGACACAGCAAGCCCTATAAAAAACATAAGTATAAAAGATATGTTAAAAGAAGAACAGAGAAGGGTAAGAAAAATGTCTGTTTTATCTATGGTAAGTCAGATCATTGGGCTGCCAAATGCCCAGAAAGAAAGTCAAGACCTAGACTAGCAACACTCTGTGCAAATCTAGATCCCGCTTGGTGGGATATGTATGAAGTCTCCAAAGATTCTCCGCCTCCTTTAGGCGAAGTTGTATATTTACCTGATTCAGATTCCTTTACTGATTCATGTATAGATTATGATGTTCCTTATATTGATAAATGTGACCAGTTATCCTCCTCTTCCTCCTCTGAGTCAGAGTCCGACACTGATGCACATTTAGGGGGGTGTAGTCGTCCAGAGTTTGATTTCTCATTGAATATGCTTTCCCGTTCCTCTCCTCTTTCCGCTCATCATTTAGAAAAGAAAATTGCTGATATTGATTTGTAATTATCTTCCATTCCCATTTACAGACACATTGAGCATACAGACCTTAGAGAAGAGAAAAAGAAATTACAGTCACAGCTTGAAACTCTAAGAGCTGAAAAGGAGAAAAGCAAAGTCACATCCATTCAATATAACCCAGCTGACCTATATCAAGACTGCCCTGGAATCCATAGTGATAGACAATCCCATAGGGAAGATAAAGAAAGATTTCTGAGACTCCAGTTAAAAGATAAACAGAGTAAGCTCAAACTACTTCTTAATGAAATTGAAGACATAAAAAATGCAATCGTCACTATTGTAAGGGAAAAAGATCAGTCTTCAGATGAAGAGCTTTCAAAAGAGATTGAAAGAGTTTGTTTTAATCCAGAATCTAAAGAAGAGTCTCCACAGTCATCTCCTTCCAGATCTCCGTCTCCTGAGTCACAAAGTGTCAGTTTGTTAGGTGCTCTTTCAGGTCCAAAGTTATTTGTCAATTTACAGTTTTGTCCTGATGAGAATAAATCCTATTCTGTACAGTGTTTGATAGATTCAGGCTGTCAATTTAATTTAGTTAAGGGAAATGCTATACCAGGATTTTATTGGGAAAAATCTAAAGAGTTTGGTTCAGCCATTCAAGGGTCTCCAGTATTTCTTACTGGAAAGGTCAAAGATTTCCCAATCTCTATGTCTGGTGTTAAAAGTTCTATTTCTTTGTTTAGATTAGATGCTGTCACAGAAGATTGTGTTTTAGGATCTGAGTTTCTAACCAGAGTCAGTCCTTTTTCAATTGATACTCAAAAGATGATTTTCTCATGTACAGTTTCGGGAAAATCTGTGTCAATACCTTTGAGTCATAACTTTGTACAAAAATGCAAACCAATTCCTACTGAGTCGGTCAGTCAGGTCAAGTCAGTCAGTGCTTTGAATAAAATGGAACGAAGCATCTCTTATGCTGAGATCCATGGTGAAAAGGCTTTAACTGCAATCAAAGAAAAATTATTGAAGGACTGTTGTTCTGAAAGCCCTAATGCCTTTTGGACCAGAGAGAAATATTTTGTTTCTCTGCCTTTTGATCCTCTCTAGAAAATCAAGCCTATGAAAGCTTCGGCCCGTCTAATGAGCCCAACAGAAAGAGAGTTTTGCTCAAAGGAAATTCAAGAATTACTGAGCAAAGGTTTGATCGAGCCATCAAAGAGTCCGTGGGCTTGTAGAGCTTTTGTTGTCAATAAGCATTCTGAACAGAAGAGAGGAAAACCCAGGTTGGTAGTGAATTTCAAACCCTTAAATGCTGTTCTTCAAAAGATCAGATATCCACTACCTGATAAAGCAAGCTTACTGCAGAAAATAATAGGCTGCACAGTGTTCAGTAAGTTTGATTTGAAATCTGGTTTTTACCAGATTGGTATTGATTCAAAGGATAGATTTAAAACTGCATTTGTTGTCCCTCATGGGCAATATCAATTGAAAGTAATGCCCTTTGGCATAAATAATGCTCCATCTGAATTTCAGAAAAGGATGGAAGACATTTTCAGAGACATTCCATGGTTGATAGTTTTCATAGATGATATTCTGATTTGCTCCAAAAATCTACAGGACCATTTAAAGCATCTTCAAAGATTTTATGAGCTTGTGTTTAAACATGGTTTGGTTCTCTCAGCTTCAAAAATGGAAATCGGAAAAACAGAAATGGATTTCCTTGGATTCCATATCAAGTCAGGGCAAGTTGTGCTGCAATCCTTTGATCAGTTCCTAGATAAAATCCTAGAGAAAACTCAGTTGCAACGTTTTCTAGGATGTTTAAATTATATCAGACTATTTTACAGAGGGCAAGCCTCTGATATCCATTGTCTTCAACAAAGGTTGAAGAAAAATCCAGTTGCCTGGTCTAATGCAATGACTTTGGCTGTCCAGAAGATAAAAGCCAAAGTAAAAGATCTTCCAGCCCTGCATCTGCCTCAAGGAAATGGCCAGTTGATTATAGAAACAGATGCATCTAACACTACATGGGGTGGTGTTCTGCTTGAAGAGCTGGATGGAAAAGAAAATATTTGTGGTTATGGTTCAGGTTCTTTTAAAGCTGCTGAACTGAATTATCCCAGTAGCCACAAGGAAATACTTGCTGTTAAAAAGACTGTCCAACATTTTATATTATTCTTAAAACCTGTTAAGTTCATTATTAGAACTGACTTGAAGATCATGCCAGGAATTTTTAAGAATGAAAATTTAATGGCAGAAAACAGTAGTAGAATATTGAAATGGTTTATATGGCTGTCAAACTTTGATTATGAAATTAAATATAAACTAGGTTATTTAAACTGTTTGGCTGACATGTTAACTCGTGAAGTTGTGCAGTAGAAAGAAGGAAAAGCTGTCAGTTTAAATATGTTTTCTGTTGGTTCCAGTTCTGGTAAAAATGATAAAGGTAAAGGTCCAGCGCCAACAGAAGGTACAGAACCTGATTATATCAGGTATCAGCCAAAAGAGGCTTTATTTATGAAGCCATGGGATGAAAGTCTAGCCCTTGAAGAAAGAAAAGAGCTTTTAGACTATGCAGACCGCCATCAAGCTGAAAAGTATCTTAGTCTGACTTTGATCAAACAGATTCAGATAAGTCCTTGTAAGCTGCATATCTTAGAAAGGTGGGAGAAAACCGCTTTCCAAGGGTTTTCAAAAGCTCAGGAAAAGCTCCGTAAATGCAAAGAGCTTTGGGTAGACTGTAATGATGAGAGGGATGGTCCTACGTGGTATGTTGATATTGGTGAAGGCCAATTAACATGGACATCCTATAATTTGATTTTGCAATTCTGTCGGGAGCAAACCTCTATAGTGATCTGTGCAGATCCCGACAATCTCAGAAATAAGACTTGGTCCGGCTGGACTGAGATTTTGTTAGATAAGTTTTGCCCAAGAAGAGATTGGACGAATAGGCGAGCCAATTTCATTTTACACATGCAGGCAGACATGCAAGCTGCGGATCAAAGTAACTTGTGGTTTAAATTTCTGTTGAGATATCACGGTGGCCGTTTCAGCCCTCTGGAACACATTGTTCATGTAACCCAGAAGTACATCAAAAGAGATAGCCAAGGTAACAGGTTGGATACGAAAATTCATAAAAGAACTCTGCCTTAAATTACAGAGTTGAATCTATGTTTGCATCTGAATTTCTTGGCGAAAAGACAGAAGTCCTCCACGGTTCTGATATAGAAGAATGCTTCAGTAGCTGGCTGTACCCTGAACCGGAATACATCGAAGATTCTACAGTCCCTGATGACTCAGAATATCGATGACATCGTTGCTGCTCGTGAACTGGAGGAATATCTTTATGATCAAGACTTTGATTGTCCTTGCGGTGGCCAGCCTGTAGGTCCATCTGGTAATCCGGAACTCTTCTGTGTTTGCAGATCCGGTGAGGATTGAAGCCACATGGTTCGAATATTGTACATATTGAAATAATGGAAGCCGTAGTGGGCCGGTATAATAGCTCCATAGTTGTATTTGTCGGCCATGCCTGTCGGCCATAGATTATTTGCTTTCGGTTTGATTGGTCCTTCTTGTCGGCCAGTATGTCATGTTCGAATCTGAGTCCCCATATGGCATTGCCTCCAAGGGACGAGATAATAATGGTATGGTCCCACCATTACCTCGGATTCCCATGCTTTTGACTGTCTAGTGTAAGTTTCAAGTTACCGGATGACCTGCTAGGATCCTATATAAGGAAGGCTCCGGGTTCATTTCAATTCATTCGGAGTAGTGCATTGAGCTGGTTAAGAGCTCTGCAAGTAAAGTCTTAGAGCCGAGCGTTTCCAGTAGTCGGAAGCTCAGCGAGTCGTAGGTGTGTGAGATCAGAGGAAGTATGCTTTGCTAGTTGCCCTGCGTGGTATAACATAGCAACAGAAATCCGAAGATCGACCCTGTAAAATATGTGTCGAGTCTGTAAGGTGTGCTAGTAGGCATATCACGGAATCCCCAGGTAGCCTTCGAGTAAGTTCATGCTCTCTGAGAAGTTCTGAAAGATAAAAGGGCCCGTGACATTGTGTCTAGGCACTCAGTCCGAGTGTGTGGTGATGAGCTTCGCCCTCCGAAGCCGATCCACTTTGTTTTGAGTCTGTAATCTGGAGCGAATGGATTAATAAAGTTTGCAAAGTTGAAGTTTGGAGATGACTCGGTAAAATTTTTCGAAATTTTTTCTGGGGGTCCTAGAGACTTAGGACATGACCAAAACCTATCCTAATAGTGTATAGTAGGCTTATATACATTAGTTGGACTCTAATAACCCCCCATGGCTCAGATTTTCAAAATCGGGCATTCCAGCTTTGGAGGAAGCGGGAGAAAACCTCATCGATTATAGCTTAGCTATAGGCAAAGTATAATTGACAAGGGAAAAAAATATCTGGAATACCTTAGTTG
This sequence comes from Larix kaempferi, assembly GCA_027924585.1. NCBI lineage: Eukaryota > Viridiplantae > Streptophyta > Pinopsida > Pinales > Pinaceae > Larix > Larix kaempferi. The sequence continues at coordinate 12,688,730 of BSBM01000289.1, forward strand.
CTTAATCAAGTCATGGGGAACCGAGACACTCAGAATCCTACTAGCACACTTTATTACAAACCCCATGGGGCCATGGTTATGTCAACTGAAAACAAAAACTGGCTAGGCACAAATGCTAGATCATCTGATACACTGGAGTACAAGCATTCATCATGCTTGTCAAATGGCGGCTCTTCAGATAATCCAACTATGGTACAAACAAGTTGGTAATAGTGCCTAGAAAAAAAAGAACATTGCGAACTATTTGTAAAGGTGTCTAGCTAGCAAGTAGACATAGGGATAGAAGATTCTAATTAGTTAGGTATCGGTCAGTGATAACTCATGTAACGAATCCCTCAAGAAATGGATGACTTGAATAGATAGTACTTGTCTTCAGTTACTCGAGTAAGAGTGAGTCATAGGTGAAGTAGGTGTAGGTTCTAATTATAGAGTTCTGTGGTTGGATTGTAGCAAGTAGTGGAAGCTGAAGAGGGCGGCTTTTGTAACTGAATGCTGCTTTTGTAACTGAAGGCGGGAGAGTCTCTAAAAGATAGGAGAGAGCTGAGGGAGATTGGGGGTTCGGTAGAGAAGGAGGCAGAGTAGATTAGGGTTCTTTTGAAGTTGGATATACAAATTTCCCTTCATTAATGAGAAATGGAGATCCACCATTCCTGGGTGTGTCTATGCATCTTTATGAATGTGAATTTAATGGTGACTATTGTTTAATAAGGAAATTGTGCTCGACTCTATGTAACCTTGAATGCAGAAAAGTCTACCGTCGAGGAGAATGAAAGAAAAAAAGGCAAGTTCATCATATTGGGGTTTTTTTGCCTCTGTTATGATTTGAAAGCACCGTAGTTGAGAATTTGTTGAATATAGTATCTGTATAATTGGTTGTTTGTTCCTGGCATTCGATGAACGGTGTGTTTGAGCCTTCCAGGTGAATGTTGCTAGTTCTGTGTATCACTGTAATGTACCTGTAAAACTGTAGAAGCCATTTAAGGCTTAGGTAGACTTTGGAAGCCAGAGTATTTATGTGTATTTAATGCTTGAGGATGTCAAGGAGGTGCAAGAGCGATATTGCAGACAGTGGCGAGTCTGGGCAAGGTTATCATGTGCAAACTAGTTGTATGAATTTGTCGATATGGGTAGAGAGTGAGAATCTCTGGAAGTATGGGTGTAGTTGCTAACACACCGTTGAGTATTTAGCAAGAGTATTTTGGCCATGAGAAGAATCGGCCGAGGGACTGATGGAGCGGTTGTCACTGTGCATATAAGGTCGCCACGATATAGTTAAGATATGGACTTGAGCCACACGGAGGAGGCGAGGTAATACTATTGGCTCACTGTACAAAAGGTAACAGAATGGAGGTTCCTGCGCAGAGGCGACTGAAAAGTTATACACAATGGAACCTACGATAACTGTGCGTTGTGTGAAGAATCCGACGGTGGAAAAAGAGGATGAAGATTAGTCAAACAGTGATGTGGAAGAATAGAATTGGACGAGGGCGTTTGGTATAATCCTGCACAATGAAAATGAATCCCAGAACGGACGGTAGCTGTGTGTAGCCATAGTGATCGAACGGTGGGGGAATGGCTGGAAAATTCGAGTAGAGGAAACGCAGACAGAGAACTAAGCTTGATAGATTGTAGATGAGCGTTTCCAATGGCGAATCGACGGTATAGGGGAGTTCGGTAACGAGTTATAAGTAAACGACTAAGACCAAGTGATATATAGATCCGATGGCTCCTGAGTGCTCTTGAATTGATCGAATGGTGGGAAGAAAGTTAGAAATTGATGGTAAGTGGTCAAACGCTGAGGTGGAGGGTTCGACTGAGGGTTGGCATTGCGATGGCCATCGGACACATGTTGTAGTCACATGATGTTCGAAAGAGCGCCGAGGAGAAGGTATGAGTTAAGCATCTTATGTATTATTTGCGAAGTCTTTGGTGAAAGCGTGTGTACAAGATGAGAATATCCTGGGGGTATGACAGGCATTAGGTTTGAGCCTGTATCACTTGTGTACTGTTATCACATATATAGTAGCCGGCCTACCATACATTATTTTTCTGATTCCAGTACACTATTCAACCAGTTCCCTTACATTGAGATGCTGAGATGAGCATCTATATTGGATCACTATCAGATTTTGGATAGCAGTTGTATTTCCCATGCCATGACTGAGTCTCAGGACACTCAGAGAGATGATTGATATGGCCATTATACCATTTGTATAGAGCATTCAGTAGTGCCCAGAGTTACAGCAACAGTTTCAGAGGACAGATGATGGTTCAGATGATGAGCATTCAGGTATATGACTCAGCAGGTATATCATAGTGTTGTGGTTATATTGCTTTTATACTTATCCTTATAGCATGTCTTAGCACTTAGTGTCATGATCTGACGATCATATAGATATGTGGACCTGGTTGATCTTATTATATAAATTATATTGTCCCTACTCAGACTTAGAAGTTCACTATTCATACTCATTGGTTTTACCCTCCTTAGGGAGAATAGAGGTGATCATTCCACCATACGTTGGCTTGCTAGTGTTGGCTCCATTATTCATTGTCTTCATCCATCCATTGCCTACCTTTTAGTTTATCACCCTGACTTACTACTTGACTAGTGACATGGAGGACCTTTTCCCCACTGTAGCCTCTGTATTGGATGAGCTTCCCAGTTTATTGTGTCTTGGCTCTGAGTTGGTGACAAAACTTACCTATGGTGAGTTGGAGTTCCTTGTGAATTCCCCCTAGTCACTAAAGATGTGTTGGCTAAACCTGAGACTTTTAGTGCTGCCATGAATACAAAATCTGGAAAAATGAAATGCTATATTTTGTATGAAAAGCCCATTCATGCAATGTGTTTCTAAACACACATGAATGAAAGGCATGCCAAATGAAAGTGGCCATGAAAATAAATGTTATATCTTTTGTGAAATAGATACCTAGGTAAACAAGTTGTCTGTGACACACCTAGAAGTGCTTAGGTAAACAAGTGCCTTAAAAAAACACCTGCAGCAGAAAGCCTCAAATAAATGTAAATCTATGCAATGTGTTTATAAACAAACATAGATCAAGGCTATGGAAACTTTAGGCCCAAAAGCAATGGAACTTAAATGCTATATCTAAATAATTGTTGGCCTCATTTGTATTATGGATTGTGCGCATCTGTTAAAGGTGAATAAACCCTCTTTGAACAACTCATCCATTTGTGAGACACCGCCATTCCCTGTGTTGTTTCTCATTCAGTATATACTATGGTGTGTGTTGTCCACCAAACTGCACACCAGCAGCAGAAATCTTTCGAAAGCTGTCTCCCTCACTGGAAAGTGGGGAGAGGTGTGGCCCTGGGGGCAAGCAATGAGCCAGGTACTGTCACCTGAATCCCAGCTCCTCCGTTTAGGCAAACTCCTAACGAAGCCAAGGGGGGTAGTCCCTAAAAAATAGTTGTCTAAGGCTCTTTGTATGTTTAAATGTTTTTGGTGTTGTGATGCGGATGGGTGTTGTTTAGGAGTTTTTTGTATAGTGATTAGAACAAAATTAAACACGCAATCCACATTGCAAATTTCACAAGATACAAATTTAGAAGATAACAGTATACTTTGACTTAGATTTTAAAGTAAAGCATCCACAGGATTGAGATTTAAACAAATGACAAGGACATATGGTCCAGACAAAAGATATATAAATATTAAAGATCAGTGCCAAATGGAGTCAAATAAAACTTGTGATGCTGAAAGAATAAGTCGAAAGTAGCTGTTTGTGAGAACGTTTTGAAATTGTTCTTGGTAAATTTTAAGTGTTTTAGATGTTCTTGATTATTAGGGCTAAAACCAAGGATGTTCAAAGAAAGTCCGGAAAAGACAATATCAAGTGCCTCCGTTCAAGGACATGTCGGGCCACCCAGTGCTCTAGCCAGGCCGCGCAATGCAAGCCAGCAAACTAGAGGCTGAACATGGAATCCCGGCGCCCCCACGAAGAGATTACCCACTGAAATTATCTTATCGATCAACTCCGGACTGGTTGGTTATGGGGATGAAAGTTTTAATTAGATTTTCACTTGTAAATTATCAAGTCTTCCACCTTTCTGAGTACTAGCCCAACCGTTTCCGGTTGGCAGAGCATACGGGTGTAGGACAGAAACCAAGGTAAATTAATTAAAGGGGTGTATGAGTGGAAATTTTTATTATTAGAAAACCCTGTTCAACTCTCTGACAGAGAGCGCTCTTGACTTGGTCTTATGACCACAGTTCAAGAGACTTGCTATATTAACAATGCCTAATGCAGGGAAATGCAAAACTAAAATGCCCTCCGATAGAGGGTGCTCTTGACTTGGATTTGGCCAAGTTCAAGAGACTTTGGTTCGTTTTAAGAAGCAGATAAATTGTAGTAGCAGTATATCTCAGATTGAAAAAAGATTTAAACAATAAGATGATTGATCAGCGAGATACAAATACTATTAACAACACTACTTGCGAAATAAAATGAAACTGAGTAAATGTAGTGTTCTACCATACAACTTCTAATCTAATAGGTGGGATCGATCTCCGAACAAGATCAACCACTAGAAGCCACCAATCTTGGAAACCTTCCAGCTAGCTGGATGTCCACAAGAAGTTGATGGGGGAGCGAGAAGCTACCACAAAACTATGTGGCCTTTGGGATACAATCCCAAAGTTAGCTATTCTCTGGTCAAGGATTGGAAGAGAGACAATATAATGATAAACAAAAGTAAATCTAAACTACCCAAGAGTCTCTTTCAGGTCAAAGACCCTACTCGAGAGAGCATGGGGGTAAGTAAATATGGAAGATAAGCAAGATGACTTATTGAAATAAAACTAAACTAAGAGCAAATAAAAAGATCTAACTAAGCCAAATCCACAAAACCCAACACTCTTCCCCAAATGGGGAAGAAGACCAAAAAGTGGAGGCCTCCTCCACTTGAAACTTTTATTAAACGGTTACAAATGCCTTGGGTCTAAAACCTCGCAAGGTTTTTTGAAATAATAAAACTTGGAAAACAAAGCTAGCTCTTATAAGCTATTACAAAGGATAGTACAAGATAATGTCATGCTTTGGATCATCTTTATGTTTCGCTTAAGTTTTGCTTTGTTTGGGCCTCTTCACTTCAAAACTCTCTCAAGCCCTTTTCCTCTTCAAAAGCACCTACAACAAAGTTCAACTCAAAACAACCTTTAGCATTAGATAAATAATCAAAATTCGAAACTAATACTAGAAATGCAGAAGATCAATACTTTTTGGATCTAAACTTTTCACTTTAAAAGAGATCTAACTACCAAATGCAAACTAGGAAAAAGACAAAAAACAAAGTATGTTTAACCCCTTTTTTTTTATATGAGATCTGAATGCAACTATGTAAAGGGAACTAGGTGCAAGTCTAATTATGAGATGCAAGTTTAACAAAACTAGATCTAAATAAAACAATGTAAAATATGAGATCTAAGGTGCTTAACTATTAACTTTCAAAGAGCATGTAACTACCAACAATGGAAAGAAGCTAACAACTACCAACTTTTTAAACAAATCTGAAGCAACTAACTAATGCTGATGTTTAACAAAGATTTGAAGTTTTTATGTTATATTTTCAAAGCTACAAGCTTTTTTCAATATGATGAGATAAAAAAAAAGGTGAACTATAACCTTAAACTAGATTTGAAATCAAGAAATAAAAAGCAGCGAACTGCCAACTGTCACTTAACAGGATTTTTATGTTTTTATGGTGTTTTTTAAGGTACCAAAGGATATGGACGAAAGGAGGGAAATGGGGCAGAAAGATAGAGGAAGAAGACTGAGTTTTCTGGGGCAACAGAGAGTGAGCTTGCTGGTCACCTCTTTTCAGACAGTGAATTGTGAGGGAAAGGGCCTAAGGTGAGCACAAGAAAGACAAAAATCAGAGCTGGGAGATGGTACCAAAAATCAGACTGGTATAGTGAATGAGAAGAGATCAAAACAGTGACTTAAAAGGCAGCGGACTGTCAACTAAATGGGCAGCGGATAGTAGGAGGAGATGGTAAGGGAATAGGGAAACGAAAAGGAGAAGAAGATAGAAATGGCTATAAGAAGAAGGCTTAGCAAGGCAAGGAAAAAATACTTCAAGGAGAAAAAGGGAGCTGGAAGATAGAAGCTCGTAGACCATGGTTTCCAATAGTTTGAATGAAGTTCCTTGTTGGAGAAAGCAAGAGGTACTTTGGAGAAGCTCACAACCCTGCAAACAAAGTATTAAGATAAATGGAACACTTGATCGGTGAAGGTATTAGATGCCCATATCTCCCAATGGATGAATTCCCTTAAGACACAAACACTCAATGCAAGAGATTAGAAGCCTAAGTACTAGATTGTTAGTCTTCAATAAGCGTCATAATCAAATTTGCAAAATAAGAATAGGGTGAAAGAGATATTACTTCACATGAGATGAAGACACAATGCCAAAAGCCCAATCGAATGACCTCCAAAGTCTCAAAATATTTTATTAAACAAGAGCTTACAATTTTCACCAGAGTTTCTTTGCACAAAAATCCATGAGATAATAACCCAAATGGGCCTCTCTTTATAGTAAAAGACTCAATCTAAACCCTAGGTCAAATTTGGCAATGGCAAGTAGTTTGAATCCAATCAATCAAGGGCTTGGAGAGGTGAGTAACAATCAAAGTCGAGTTGTTGGTTGGTGAAAGGGCATGAGGTGGCAACGACTCGACTTTGGGAAGTAATATCCAACGAATAGGCATGCTACAACAAGGAAGTGCGAGCTTCAATGGGGATTGACGTGAGCTAGGGTAGGAAGGGCGTGAGCTATGTGGAGGCATGCGAGTTGGTTAATGAATGACAAGTGGAAAAAGGTAGGTACTAATTCGCATGGGTGGAGCATGGGATGTATCACAACCAACCACCATACTCCAACATGGCTAGAACTCGTGTTTGAAGAGGATTGACGTGAGGGTTTGGTAGATAGCGAGTTAGTTTAGTGGAGACACATGGTAGCGAGTAGGTGTAGACTCGAATCATCAAAAGGAGCCAAGCTTGGTAGGTGTGGTGAGTCATGAGGGCGCCCACCTTATCATTAATACAAAACCACCAACCCACCCATCAACTGACACTTCATCAAATCGAGAATTGCATGTGGAGGGCGAATTTAGCTTGGATGGATAACACTCTAGTGACTGGATCGTTGACTGGGATAGCTTGGAGTTGATTGGAATCCTCCTAAATGCTCATTGCCATGTCATTTAGCCTTTTATTTTAATCAAATTGATTAATTTTGGAGAGATTTGGATTATCTCCAAAATAATCAATTTTATTATTTTAATTAATAATTTCTCTGTAAATGACTTTTCAGAGAAAATATTAATTACGGGGCTGAATTGACATCCGAAAGTTGGGTTTAGCTGCTCCACGGGTCATGTGTGATTTTTGGCTTACAAAACGAGCCATCAATCACTGAATTCGGACCTCGGATGACTGACATATTACAAATTATTATTTCTCTATTTAAACTATAGAGAAATTTATTAAATTTAAAAAATAACTAAAACCCAAATTTCGACGGACCTGGTAAAATTTTTTCGAAATTTTTTCTGAGGGTTTTATGGACCTAGGACATGACCGACACCTATTCTAACAATGTCTAGTAGGCTTATATACATTAGTTGGCCTCTAATAACCCCCCATGGCCAAATTTTCAAAATCGGGCATTCCAGCTTTGGAGGAGCGGGAGAAAACCTCATCGATTATACCTCGCCTTAAGCTAAGTATAATTGACAAGGGAAAAAACTCCTTGGAATACCTTAGTTGCTTAATCCAGTCATGGGGAACCGAGGCACTTAGATCCTACTAGCACACTTTATTACAAACCCCCATGGGGCCATGGTCATGTCGACTCAAAAAACAAAACAAGCTAACCACAACTGGCTAGCCACAATATATTGGATCATCTGATACACTGGAATCAAACATTTATCATGTTTTTCAAATGGCGGCTCTCCAGAAAATCCAACTATGGTACAAAAAGTTGGTAACAGTGTGTATTCCCTTTCCCTGTTCCAAAGTGTCACAATGTTAAGTCAGTCAAGTCATCCCTTAGCCTAACCAGTTATTTTAGCCTTCACCCTTCACTAGCAAATTGATCACAGCTATGAAGTGAGTATGGTCCTGAAAGTCTAGTCTGAGTAATAATAATAATTAATGACATTATATATTTGGATCTAGATCGCCAGTAATGATTACTTTATGTTATAATTGTTATTTGAATAAGTTGTAGAGCATGCATTAACCTTTGGCATTTTGCAGCAACTTCTGATGATGGTCTGAGTTATATTTGGTCATGTTGACTTGGTCAAACCTAGTTTGACCAAGGTCAACCATAGGACATGAGATGGTTGGACCTTGTGATGATATGGATAGATGATATATGGTCTATGTACATGTACATAATGATTCTATGCATCAGATACAGGTTTATGATGATGATTCATGGTTTACAGCATTATTTGATCATTTACAGATCATTATTATTTCACCTGTTTCGGTATATTGGATATATTATATGATCATGCAGAGACTCATATGGTGTATGAGTACACATCTTGGATGGATTTGGACCTTCTGAGTCCAATAAGACAGTCTGTTTTCAGTTCCGGGCACTTACAGTGATGATTGAGCCTCAATAGGCTAACCCAGTGCAGTTTTGGTCTGTCGGAGACCCTGTTAGAGCAGAGAGGATTTTTATTTGGTTGACCTAGGGCGCTGTGCTTGGAGGGGGTGGTCCAGCCACTTGTTTTTACCATATTACCCCCCTCCCGGACACACTGGTGCCCTCACCTTGACAGCGCAAGCACTCTAGGAGGCAGTTTGGGGCAGTTTCACGCTTCCCGAGGCATTTCAGGATTGGTAGAAATGGCTATTGAGGAATTCGATTTGGGCTACTAAGGCAATGTCTTGGCATAGGATGATCGGTGATGATGGGTTGATGTCTTCCACACCTCCTCCAGTAGTTTCAGCTTCATCGGGGCCCGCATCCATCACTTATGGCACTTTCTGATGATTTCTGAGGCCTCTTAAGGCCCACGATTTGTCCATAGAGGCATGATTTGGCATATTGATGACTATTTTATTATTATTGTGCTATGGGGATGACCAAGGGTGGCTAAAATTACGCCTTGGACCCACCATAAGCTTCTTATTATATTTTGTCATCATGATATGGTGGGATTCCCCTCTCCTAGGGCGATTTTGTCCACTTATGTTATATTTTATTAGTGATCCATGTATTTTATTGTTGAGCTCATCTCAACCATTGATTAGACATTTGTATCTTTTAATCTTAGCCACTCATTCAAAAAGTGGTTAGGATTTTGGTGCCTCTCCTATCTATTTAAAGGAGGGAGCCTCTCATTGTAAAGGGGGGACTTGTGGCTCTGGATTATTGGAATAGAAAATTATTCTTGCATCTATCTCCAGTGTTGTGGTGAATGTTTTTGGTGTTCGTTCGTTGGTTCTTCCTTTGCACTGAGTTATTGGAGATCTTGTTTTGCCATATCTTTTGTACCACGTTTTTGCATCTACAGGTGGAGGCCGATTTGCCTTGAGGAGGAAGTATTGGTAGGGGAAGGCTCTCCCTACTTCTTCTTTGGATCTCTTTGTTGGTAATACGGAGTATTACTGTCCCAGGACCTTCTATTTCATGTTACTATTGCATTTCGCTTGTATTTCCTCCATATTTGGTCTTACTGATTGAATCGCTATTCCTTGGTTTGACAGGTAGAGGAGGTCGCACTTGTGGGCTAGGGCATCAATTTGGCTAGCAAAATGAACCATCTCTCATTTGATCTCTGCGGGAATCTTCCTCAACATCAAGGCATCTCTCTTCATCACTCAGGTATGATCTCAAGGTAATTTCTATCTCCATGATCTATCCAAAGGCTCCAGAAACTCATAAAATGTGCCGGAGAGATGGGTGTGGGTCCCATTGACTGCTGAAACTGCTGTGGAAGGGGTGGAAGACATCACACTCATCATCAAAACTCATCCCATGCCATTTCCTTTCCTCAGTAGCCCAATTCGAATCCTTCAGTAGCCATTTTAACCATTTTTTATCCTTTGTAAATACTATGGAAAGAATCAAAATGCCTGTAACTCTCTGCCTGGTCACCTGGGGCAAAATTTGACTGCACCAATGTGTCCGGGAACAAAACAATATAGTAAAAACAAGTGGCTACACTGCATGTCCCCTCTATAGCGCCATAGGCAAACCAATCATACCATCACTCTGCTTTGACAAGCCATTTAACATGGCAAAAATGCACTAGAATGATAAACTGAGGAAAATAATCACTGTAATTGCCTGGAACTGAAAATCAACTGTCTCAATGGATATAGAGAGCCCAAATCCACTAGAGGTGTGTACTCATACACCCTATGGATCTCTGCATGAACATATAAAATATCCAATATATCCAGACAGATAAAATAATAATAATCTGTAAATGATCAAATATGCTGAAAATCAGAAATCATCATCATAAACCTGTAACCAATGCATGGAACCATCTGGTGACCTGTAATAGACATATATCATCCATCTACATCATCCGAGGTCTATCCACCTCATGTCCTGTAGTTGACTTTGGTCAAACTAGGTTTGACCAAGTTAACATGACCAATAATATGACCCAAACTGAGAATAAATTGATGCAAGTGTTAAAGGCTAAGACATGCTTTACAAATCATTCAAGTAGCAATTATAACAAAGAGTAATCAATTCACTGGCGATCTAAAAACCAAATATAAAGTGTTTTCAATATTATTATTATGACTCAGACCAGACTTTCAAGACTATACTCACATTATAGCTATGATCAATTTGCTAGTGAAGGGTGAGGGCTAAAAACTCACAGGCTAGGCTAAAGGATGACTATTGACTTGACATTGTGACACTTTGGAAATGGAAAGGGGATACACACTCTAGCATATGCTGGACAAGCAGTAACACACGAGATGGCCATGTCTCACAAATGGGTAAGTTGTTTCCGAAGTGCTTATTCAACCTTGACAGATGCCTACAACTCACATCCAAGCTGATACAACTCCGTGAGGATCTTTTGTAGAGCCGCCATGACAAGGTGCCTGACAAACCGTAACTCAGGACTCTAGGGGACATAATGCGAGCTGTCCCTTACTCCATATCAAATGATAACTCGCAAGCTAGTGAGGGATAAATCAATACAAGTGAGGCCAACAATCATTTAGATATAAATTTATTCGAACCATTGCTCTTTGGGCCTTTCAGTCTCCATAGACTTGATCCGTGTGTGTTCAAAAAGACATTTGTGGATTTACATTTATTAAGGCTTTCTGATCCGTGTGTGTTAAGAAACACATTCTTGGATTTACATTTCACATTTACATTCAAAGCCAATTTCATTAGGCTTGCCTTGCATTCACGTGTGTTAAGAAACACATTCTAGAATGGGCTTTAAGATATACATTTCATTTCCATATACACTGTATTGATGGTAGCACTATCTGTTTAAGGTCTAGCCAACACAACTTAGGCAACTTAGAGCCGAGACACAAAAAAACAAGGGAAGCTTATCCAACAAAGAGGCTAAAGCGGGGGAAGGTCCTCCATGCCACTAGTCAAGTAGTAAGTCAGGGTAGTAACAAAAACTGGAAGGTAATGGATGGGTGGAGAAAGTGAATAATGAGACCAACACTAGCAAGCCAAAAGATGGTGGAATGATCACCTCTATTCTCCCTCAGGAGGGTAAAACCGATGAGTATAAGTCAAGAAATTCTAAGTCTAAGTGGGGACATATATATATACATAATCAATACAACTAGGTCCAAATATCTATATGATCACCAAATCATGATACTAAATGCTAGGACATGCCACAAGAATGAGTATAAAAGCAATAATAACCATAACACAAGATAATACCTGCTGGGTCATATACATGTAAATAACCAATCTGAACCATCATCTGTCCACTAAGAACCTGCTGCTGCAACTCTGGGCAATACCAACTGCTTTGTAAATGGCTAAATGGCTACATCAGTCATCAAATCTGAGTTTCCTGAGACTCAGTCATGGCATGGGAAAATACTGCTGTCCATAATCAAAATAGTGATCCATCATAGATGCTCATCTCAACATCTCAATGTAAGGGAACTGGCTGAAAAATATACTGGAATCTGAAATAAAACATATGGTAGCCCAACTACTATATATGTGATAACAGTAAGTTCTGTCACCAACTCAGAGCCGAGACACAAAACAAACGTGGATGCGATCCAAAACAGAGGTAGAGATGGGGAAGTCCTCCATATCAAACAGTCAAGAAGGCAAGTCAAGGTGAAAGCTAAAAAAGGAAGGTCATGGATGGACGGAGTCAAGTGCATGTGGTGCCTATGCTAGCAAACGAAGATGTCATGAAAATCCATGTCCATGCTCACAGGAGGGTAATGAAACCAATGAGTATTGTTAGAAACCTTAGAGTGCAAGTAATACATCCAATTTTGTATTTTATAAAATCATCCAAGATATTTCATTTTATTATTTAGATAGTATTGCCACATCATGAGTTATATACCAAGTCAATGCTATGAAGATGACTAAAGCAACAAGATAATAATCCATGATAACGATCACAAGTCCATAGGTCACATCATATCATGTCAATAATCATCATCCATAACCAAATGAAACACTGCTGCAATAATAACATCCGAAACTCTAGGCACTGAACTGAAACTGTATGGAACAAAAGGTCACATCGGTCATCAAATCTAAGCTCTCAAGGCTCAGCCTTGGCACAAGGTCTACTCAATGTCTAACATATACTGCTCTGATTTGTGAGTGATCTCAAATAACTCTGCTCATCATAATTGATCTTTGTAAAAGCTAAGCTCTGGAAAGTGCAGTTATCTGCTTAGCAAGAATAGTAGCCTAGCTACTATGGTGTGATAACATCTGGCTCCAGCTAGGACAAGTGCTCAAAGGGAGAGAGCGCTTGAGAACCTCAGAATCTCTGGTCTCGAACTGTTTTGCATCAATCTTCAATCCAACAACTCTTCATCCTTGCTTTCAGCTTTTATTTTGCACCTGTATTTGCACTCATGGCCACTAAAATACCTCATGACGCATGTATGGGATAAAATATAAAATAAATGTTGAAAATGAAATCTACTCTATAGCAGAAACTGAAAATACTAAACTAAAATAATATGCAAATTTTTATTAGTTTTACTGTGCAGGAGGAAGGAAAGCTTTTCTAAGAAGGCGTACTCAACTCACTTGACACAGAAGAACAACAAAAACTCATAACTCAGGAAACACTAAATCACTTTCAAGTTTTATTAAATGTATGCAGGAGATGAGAAAAGCTTAAAAAGGAGAATGACTCAACTGAAGCAGACAACTCAGCAAAAGGCACACAAGAGAAAACTTAGAAGGCTCGTCAAAAGAAAAAGAAAAATCGCAATACTCAGCACATAGAAAAAGTGAAAAGCACACAAATCCTACTACTCAAGTGAGCTTATTCGAAGACCTACGTACTCTAACCAGTCAGACAAATGCCAGGTGAAATCATAAATCCAGTGCAACCATTCATCAAACAGCTTAATGATTCTTCTTTGATTTTTGTTAATGAAACAAGTCATGATTGGTTTAAAGATTAGAGAACTTGATAACCTGACTTGTTCAAAAATTGAAAAATGATTGGAATGGTGCAACATGAAATTATGCCAAAAAGAAGACTGACTGATGCAAATATCCTCCATCAAAGAATTGACAGGATCATAGAAATTATGCAAATTGATCTTCGAGATAGATGGAGGAACAATATGCGATGAAAGATTTGACTTCCCTTGGCTCATAATACTTTCTTTATTCACTTTTCTCACATATTCAATTTGGTTCTCCTTGGGACTGATGATCAAATAAAAACCAAGTGGGAATAAATTAAAGCTTAGAAGACGAAAAATCAAAATCAAGCCCACTTGTTGCTCAAAAATAGAGAAAAGATGAAATTGATTTTTAAACACCTTTTCTAGCCACCAAAAATGACTGATAACTTGACAACAAGAATTATTGTTCCAAAGTGACTGAAAAGGGAAATGAAGTGCTTTTTCTCTAATCATGTGATCATGCTTATACTTCCTATTGAAAATTTCAAAAGCAAAAGACTGACTAGACCACCAACCCAAAGAAGATTGAAAAAGTTGGATAGGGAGGGTGGATTGAAAACATGTACTTTCTCCGGAATGGATAGAAATATTTGACCTTGGATTTTGACAGGGAGAACAACCTTTTAAATTAAAACTCTTTGTCTTAGGAAAGATTTCAAGCTTTTGATCAAGTCCTATATTTACAAACTGAGGACAAAATTTTAATTCTAAGAATTGGATGAAGCTATCTTGACTAAGGATGGAAAAAGGAAAACTTAAAGACTCACTATAAGAAGTGGAACAAAAATTAGAGCATCTAGTGTGATTTATTAACTCACCCTCATCTTGGGATTAACCTTCTATTGATTCATTATTAAATTCATATAAGGATAAATGATCATTTTCATAAAATTTATCAAGGATAAAATTAGCAAGTTCGTTTAAAACATCCTGATTATTTACACCATGTTCATGAGAGATCACTACTAAAGGATCTTGGTCAATGTCCCTACTTCCTTCTTCTTCAATAAGGTGATGAGATTTTGAACGATCACTAATGATAGAATGACTACAGAGTTTCTTCGAATCATTAGTGATTTTTGAACGATCACTAATGATAGAATGACTACCGACTAAAAGTTCATCCTCAGAAATTTCCTCGGGATCATGACTAGGGCTATCTAAAAAAAGATCAGAAAATTTATGATTTATACAATGATTAAGGATTTGACTTTCAATTGGCTGAAAAGTGGAAGACTCATCCTCAAAAGAAATTGGGCAGGAAAGGTCATCTCCGGATGTTGACAATTCACTTGATATTTGATTATTAATTGATTCAACAATAAGATCGGAAAGGGGAAGGCTTTGATCTTGGATCTGATTTGAAGAATATATATCATTGCACTCACTTCCCCAATCTTCTAAGAATTTATTTTCAAACATGTCATATCCAGAAATGCTAATGGCCTTTAAATTTAGGAACCAGAGCTCAACTCTACCTTGGAAAGATGAGGCCAATAGTTTCATACATACATCCTCATCGATTATAGATAATTCGTTAATAACTTCTTTAAAGAGATTAAGGTTCCCTTTAGCAGACACCTCATAACTTCCATCAAATTTAGGCAACCATTCATGGGCTTGATGAGGAACATGATGGGGATACCCAAAATTTTTTGAGAAGTCAAAAAATTTTATTCGATCAAAATTTCTAGGCTGCTCAGAAGCAACCATGGATGGCAATTATTAGAAAATCAATACAAAATGATGCACCCCATGGATTCTAGATAATGATAGGATCGATCACCAGTGGAGTCGCTTATGTGGAGTTGCCAGGTAGATTTAAATCTCTTCTACCAAAAGATATGTCGTTAAAATAGTGGGGAGAGATGAGTGACAAAAAGATGGCTATGTTTAGATTAAGGATTGAAATGATAACCATCTAGATTAAACCGAATGCGATAAGATATGAATTATGCATGGGTACTCACAGACACCTAAGGTAAGCCTCTACCTCCCCGGCAATGGCGCCAAAAATGTTGGCAAAGAGAACGGGAGTAGCGCTTTAAGAATATATGTCGAACCAGGGTCGACCTCTACCTTCCCCGGCAACGGCGCCAAAAATGTTATCACACAACTTGTAGTTGTCCCTAAAGGTATCCCATCCGGGATGGTAGAGGAGATAGACAACTAAAGAGGTGACCCAAGAGATGCCACGGTTCCCAATGCAAGCTGGGAGTCACGTCAACCGAGGCACTCTTCACTTTAGATCAAGGCTAATCAAGATCAAGGGGGAGACATTAGCCAATCAATGAAGACTAGCTAACCCAAAGGTTCCTAGGAAAAAGTGTGAGACCAAACAAGGAGACCAATGGTGAGTTAGGTCTATGAGAGTTAAGTGGACCCAAGGGTTAAAGTGTGGTTGAAGAAGCTTAAAGAGTGATTTATGGTTCAACCAATGAATGACAAGGACCACTTATGAGGTTTGCTTAATAGATCTATTAGATGATTTAGTACCATGAAAATTAGCCAAGTGGGACCCACTCCTTAAAAAGTGGAAATTGGTCCAAGTTGGGTCCACTTGGTCAAAGTTAAAGGAAAATGGTACTAGGGGTGTTCTATGGCATGGATCTATGGATTGGCCAAGAATTAGGAACACCCAAGTGTGGGATCTAGAAAAATACCACTAGCCCAAGGAGTGTGATTTACCCAAGGGAGACTAGTGCCTTAGATTGAGGGGGAAAATGGAGTCCAAATTCCACTAAATTACAGATCGGGATAGTTAAGGCAATAAACAAGGTGGGTTTCAATTATCGAATCCAAATGCTTGCTAGATCTCCATAGATCTGAGATTGAAAATGCATCAGCAATTGACCCAAGTGGGGCTCAACCCTCAAAATGAGGAATGGGGCCCACAAGGTGAAGCACTAGGGGTAGATTATCAAGGTTGATCTATCCGAATCAAGTGGGATCTCACCTACCCATGACTTGGAACTAGCCCAACTAGCCTTCCTCAAGGAGTGCGACCTCCCTTGGAGACGCTAATGTGCCTTGGGAAATGGGTCAAATGAAGGCCAATCATCACCAAACTATAGATCCGAATTGCCGTGTATGCTATAGAGGTGGGTTTTAAATATTACCCCAAAGCCAAGCTACATCCAAGTAGATCTAAAAAAATGTAAAATGAGGGTTTTGATTTTTTAAGGGTTTGATGGCCAATGAAGAAGAATGAATGGATCTAGGTACATACCTTGTAGAACATACCTCAATTGCTTGTGGCCACTTTGCAAATTGATAGCATTCCCCCTATGTGTATATTCAAGAGTGAGATCTAGTGCTCCAAGCCAAAACGTCCTCCTCCAAGGATAGCCAAATCTTCCTCCTCCTACAAGACAAGATCAGGTTAGAAACAAGCCAAGTAGAAAAATTATGAAAATGATGAAGAGATGTAATAGAAAGCATCAATTGTGTCACAAAGATACAATAATGATACTCCCTGTCACAAAGATCAACCCAAGAGAAGATATGTGGGTCCCCCCAACAATAGCCTCCTTCAAATCGTCCTCCTCCTCACCAATTCGGCCTCCTTGCAGAAAAACAACTAGTAGCCCACGATCCACAAATGATACATAGAGAAAGTACTGTATATTCAACTTGCAAAAGAATCCATCAAGACAAGAGAAGTAGATCCACAAAGTAGTATTCTATTCCAATCTTCAAGAGCTCCAAAGGTCCCTTTACAATAGGGGGGTCTCCTCCTTTTATAGGATAATAAAGACCAAAACCCTAAACCACAAAACCACTTTTTAAAACTAGTGGTTGAGATCAAAAGATATAACAATCTAATCAAAGACTAAGATGAGCCAATACAATATATCACATGGATCACTCAAAAGGAGGGTGATGTCATGCCTAAAGTGTCTCTAAGGAGGGTGACGTCACACCTAAAGGGTGGCTAGATAGCATGGAGCCACAACATATGACATGGACAAGACATCTAAAGCACATGGTGGGGCTAGGAGGCATTAATCTCCTTCACTAGCATGTCCCCATGGCAGAATAATATAAAATATATGTCTATGACATGTCCAAGTAACGCAAATGATCAAATCCTGTCCTCAAAATCCGAGAGAGACATGTAGTAAAAGACCTCTTGTAGCCACTGTGGACCCCACTGACTGGTGCCAATTGATCTGGAAGAAGGGGGGTTCACCATGGATGACCTCAAAGGAGACCAAGTGCCAAAACCTTGCCTCAATTTCCCAAATCGAATTCCTCAGTGACCTTTTTATTCCATTTTTTAATCCTCCTGAAAACCCTAAAAGTGCCAGAAACTGCCTCTAGGGTGCCTGCGCTGTCAAACTGAAGGTGCCATCATGTCTGGAAGGGGGGTATAATGGTAAACACAAGTTTCTGGACCACCCCCTTCCTCTGTAGCGCCCTAGGCAATGACTGGCCTCCAATGCCTCTGCTGGACAGGCTGGATCAACATGCCCAAACTGGTCAACATGTGGATAACTGCTGCTATCATGCCTAGAAGTGCCCAGAACTGAAATATAAGTGTCTCAATGGATCCAGAAGACCCAAATCCACTAGATATGAGTACTCATACACCATAAGATAACCTGTGGGGTCTGTTGTCCGCCGAGATGCACACCACCAACAGAAATCTTTCGAAAGCTGTCTCTTCACTACAAGTGAGAGAAGTGTGGCCTTGGGGGCAAGCAATGAGCTAGGTACTGTCACCTAAATCCCAGCTCCTAAATTTAGGCTAACTCCTAACGAAGCCAAGGGGGGTAGGCTCTACAAAGAGTTTCACTAATGCTCTTATGTTTTGTAATGTTTTTTGATGAAGTGATGCGGATGGGTGTTGTTTAGGAGTTTTTGTGATGAGACCAAATTATAAATGGGATAAACAAGATAAGATGCAATCCACGTTGCTAAATAAGATATCGAAAATGACAGTACTTTTCAAGACTGAAGTTTAAATAATGCATCCACAAGATAAAGTAAAACCACAGGGACAAATGGTCCTGATCAAGATATAATATTAAAATAACCAGTGCCTTATGGAGTCGAAAAATAACAAGTATGTGATGCTGAATATGTGGGTCTTGAAAGGTAGCTGTTTGTGAGATCGTTGTGCAAATTATCTTGGTAAATTTAAAGTTTTAATGGTCTTGATTATTAGGCTGTCAAGGAACAAGGATATACGTCCAACCGGAAATAGTATATTGGTAACCTCCTAGATGATAGGTCGAAGCCACCCAGATTTCAAAGCGGTAAGTGTCCAATGATTTAACCACCCCCGAGTCTGACAGTGGGATTTCGGCACCACCTGTTTCAGGAAACTACCTCAGTAATTCTTGAAAGCAATGCCGGTTCGTTGGTTGTGGGTGAAAATTTTATTATGTTATCCAACTTATCAATTCTAACACCTTTCTGAGTATTAGCCCAACCTTTTCAGGTTGGCAGAGCATACGGGTGTCAGATAACAAACAAGATAAATTAATTAATGGGGGTGTGAGTTGGAATGATTTTAGAAATTATTAAGAGCACACTTGTTCAACTCTCCGACAGAGAGCACTTTTGACCTCGTCTTATGACGAAGTTCAAAAGATTTTTTAAACTAATCTATATGCTTGATGCAAGGTAGATGCAGTGGGAATGCTCTCCGATAGAAAGTGCTCTTTGACTTGGATTTGGCCAAGTTCAAGAGGCTTTAGTTCTTTTTAAGAATAGAAGCAGTTTGGCATAAAGAACATGAATTAAGCTCAAGAAACTGAAAGTGAAATGACTGATATTTAAAAGAAACAAGATGATTGCAATAATAATAACTGAAGAAGACTTAGTGTTCTACCAAACAAGATTTATCTAAAGGTGGGATCTACCTCCGAACAAGGTGGACCACTAGAACCGCTAGTCCCAAAAACTCTCCAGCTAGTTGGATGCCCGCAAGGATGCTAACGGGGAAAGAGAAGAAACCACAAAATTATGTGGCCTTGTCCTTGGGATGAATCCCAAGGATACTATCTCAAGTCAAGACTTGGAAATTGAATACAAGAAATAAAATATTAATCTATGAACTTGAAAAAAGAGAGATCTAAGCTAAGCAAAACACAACACTCTTCCCCAAATGGGGAAGAAGAACCCAAAAAGTGGAGGACTCCTCCACTTAGCCTTTTTATTAAACTTTACAAATGCCTTGGGATTTTAACCCTTGCAAGGTCTTTTAAGAAAAATGAAAACAACAAATGAGAAAATTAAACTTAGAAGCCCTTGAAGGCTTTTTACAAAGGAGAGTGTTTGTATTATTTGTCTTTCTTGGTTCAAAATCTTCACTTTGGGTAGTCTTAAAAAGGGTCTTGGTTTCAATCTTCTCCTGCTTCACTTTCCAAAAAAACTCTTTCTGTTCTCACAACCTATAGCAAACAATGAACCAACAGACTCATGCACCCCTTAGTGTTAGAAAAATAAAACAAGCTTTGGACTAGTTAAGTCTAAGCTTGTAAAATGAGATCTAAACCATGAAATAGCATGAGATTCTAATTCAAATTTATTTAAATAGTAAAACGGACCAGCAAACAAACTATTCCCTAAAATGCTAGAAAAGAGATCTAATCTATAAAAAATGAAATGTTTTTGTATGCAATCTTTATCTTTTATAAATATGAGATCTAAAGTAAACAAACTATCACAATCAAACAAAACTAGATCTAGGATTACAAAATGAAGTGCAAACTAAGATGAAAAGCAATCTAACTTTTAAACTATTGACTTTTATCAAAAGTAAGACTCTACTTAGCAAATGCAAAGAGATCTAAGTACTAACTATCTTATTGCTTGTTCTTTTTGTGTCTTGTTTTAGGGAAAAAAGGGTGGCAAGCGAATGGAAGGAGGGAAGGAAGTGAAAAACGAGAGGAGAAGAGGGCTTGGAAGGAAATGAAAGAGAGAGAGAGGAAAACTAAGGGAGGCGAATGGGAGGAGGAAACAAAAAGAGAGAGGAGTGAAACGAAAGGAGATGAGATGGAGGAGCGAATGGAAGTGGGAGAAGACCAAAAGATGGGCAAAGTATAGATCTAGGCTTCTCACAAAGTAACAAGTAACCAAGTTTATGTTTTTAATAAGGGGATGGAGCTTTGAAGAAGAAGCCCTTGAGTTCGTTTTTCTTGCTTGGAACAAGCTCGACTTGTAGATCCTGAAATGGAGATAAATGATATGAAAACTTGTTGTAGTGATGGAGATGAGATCAATGCAACCAAACTCTCACCCTTCTCCAAATGGCAAGACCTACTAGAATGACAATAAACTTTGCAACCAAGTGAGATCAAACAAACACTAGTATGCTACGAAAGTTAAGATCAAAATCAATACTTCATATAACCGAATACTTGTATTCATTTAGATTCATAACAAACTTCACATAAAAATCCAACTTGATAAACAAATGGAAGACCTTACGTTTTAAAAATAAACCTCTAAAGCTAGTAGTTTGATCCACATAATAGAAACAAAATTTAAATAATATGAAGCAGATATCACCTCATACACAAGTATCCACCATTGAAGAGACAAATCCAATAGACCTCCAAAGTTGAAATGCTTTATTCACTTGAGAAAAACGATTACAAATTGTGCAGAGTTTCTATGCTCCAAAATATCCATGAAGAGAGAGCCCAAATGGCTTCTCTTAAATAACAAAACCAATTGCTTAAACCCTAACTCGAATTGGCACATAGGAAGCCAATGGCACTTGAGTCATCCAATCGAATTCCAATCATGGGAGGGCTTGGAGGGATGCCTAACTCAAACTCGACTCTAGATGCACTCATGGGAAGCTCCACCACCCAATAACCAACCTCCAACAAGGATACATGTGAGCAGACAAGGCAAAGGCGTGAGTGCTTCGAGGAAATGCGTGAATGACAAGGAGGCACGCGTGAGTGCTTCGAGGAAATGCGTGAATGACAAGGAGGCACGCGTGAGTGATGATAGGGATTACTTTGAGTTAAGTGAGAGCCAACGCCAAGTGTATGCATACATCAAGGAAGGCGCCTACCATAGGCTTTAATGCCAACCAACCAACCCATCCATTGCTTGACACATCACAAAATCGAGTTTCTAAGGGAGAATGGCGAATTGGTTTGAAGAGATCTTTTGCTGGTGATTGGATAGTGGTCTGGGTGATGACTGAGATGATTGGCATCTTCATTAATGCCTAGTGCCATGTCAATTAGCTCTTTATTTTATTCAAATTGGTTTATTTTGGAGAGATTTGGATATCTCCAAAATATTCAATTTTATTATTTTTAATCAATAATTTCTCTGTAAATGAGTTTTTAGAGAAATTATTAATTATGAGGCTGAATTGACATCCGAAACTTAGGGTTAGCTGGTCCATGGGTCATGTGTGATTTTTGGCTTATGAATCGAGCCATCAATCACTGAATTCGGACCCTGGACGACTAACATATTACAAATTGAAATTTTTCCATTTAAACTATGGACAAATTTAATTAAAAAACAAAAATAATTAAAATTCCAAATTTGACGGACCTGGTAAAATTTTTTCGAAATTTTTCTGAGGGTCCTAGAGACTTAGGACATGACCAAAACCTATTCTAATAGTGTCTAGTAGGTTTATATACATCAGTTGGACTCTAATAAACCCCCATGGCTTAGATTTTCAAAATCGGGCATTCCAGCTTTGGAGGAAGCGGGAGAAAACCTCATCGATTATAGCTCGGCTATAGGCAAAGTATAATTGACAAGGGAAAAAACTCCCTTGACTACCTTAGTTGCTTAATCAAGTCACGGGGAACCGAGACACTCAGAATCCTATTAGCACACTTTATTACAAACCCCATGGGGCCATGGTCATGTTGACTGAAAAACAAAACTGACTAGCCAAAATTGGCTAGGCACAAATGCAGGATCATCTGATACATTGGAGTACAAACATTCATCATGTTCGTCAAATGGCGGCTCTTCAGATAATCCAACTATGGTACAAAAAGTTGGTAACAGGGTCATCTGTAGGGTCCACCATCCCTGGACAGTGTAAAATGTGATGATCTGGAAATAATAATAAAACTGACCAACTGCATCCATCATCATCTGAAGCATATATCCAACATATGGAATCATCAATAGGTGTATGTGGGACCATAGATCAACATCAATAAGCACATGTGGTCCATCTCATTACGGATCCCAAGAATTACCATGGTCATACTATGTTTGACTAGGTCAAAATATAACCAAGACTAGATTATAACAAAAGACTAAGACATGTTCCTTTAATCATATTCACAACTTAACTTAAAGTATAAACATCATTCAGTGGCAGTTAATACATATATATTTCAACATTGTTTATAGTTTACTTGCACAAAAACTTTAAAGACATACTCTTTCAACTGACATGGCCTAACTGCTAGCAAAGGGTGAAGGCTAAGAAGAAGGCTAGGCAAAAAGGGATGACTTGACCAACTCTACTAAGTGACACTTTAGACGGGGAAAGGGGAAGCTACACTCTGTGTTGGAAAAAATAACAAAGGGAATGGCAGTGCCTCACAAATGGATAAGTTGTTTTGAGAGTGCTTATTCAACTTAGGCATCATGTCTACATCAAGTTGATCCAGGTTCATTAGGATTATTCATTTAATTTACATGGCCTTTTTGGCCTGTTATCACCTTTTTTGTACCATAGTTGGATTATTTGAGGAGCCGCCATTTGACGAACATGATAAATATTTGTACTCCAGTGTATCAGATGATCCGGCATTTGTGCCTAGCCAGTTTTGGTTAGCCAGTTTTGTTTTTCAGTTGACATGACCATGGCCCCATGGGGTTTGTAATAAAGTGTGCTAGTAGGATCTAAGTGTCTCGGTTCCCCATGACTTGATTAAGCAACTAAGGTATTCCAGGGAGTTTTTTCCCTTGTCAATTATACTTTGCCTATAGCCGAGCTATAATCGATGAGGTTTTCTCCCGCTTCCTCCAAAGCTGGAATGCCCGATTTTGAAAATTTTAGCCATGGGGGGTTATTAGAGTCCAACTGATGTATATAAGCCTACTAGACACTATTAGAATAAGTGTCGGTTATGTCCTAGGTCCCTAGAACCCTCAGAAAAAATTTCGAAATTTTTTTACGAGGTCCGTCGAAATTTGGGTTTTTAATTATTTTTTAAAATTTTAATAAATTTCTCTATAGTTTAAATAGAGAAATTTCAATTTGTAATATGTCAGTCATCTGGGATCCGAATTTGATGATTGAAGGCTCCAGACTTAAGCCAAAAATCATTCATGATCCCCGGACCAGTTTATCCTAAGTTTCAGATGTCACTTAGGCCTCATAATTAATAATTTCTCAAAAAACCCAGTTACAGAGAAATTATTAATTAAAATAATAAAAATGATTATTTTGGAGATAATCCAAATCTCTCCAAAATAATCCAAAAAGAATAAAGTAAAAGGCTAAATGACATGGCATCAGTCATTAATGAAGATTCCAGTCAACTCCCAGTGCTTTCAGTAAGTTATCCAGTCACCAGCAGAAGATCTTCAGTGAGAAATTCACCCACCTTCATGCAAATTCGTTTTTGGTGATGTGTAACTGCTTTTAATGGGAGTTGGCATTCAATGCTAGGTAGGTGCCTACCTTTATTTAAGGGAGGACTAAAAGCTTTGCTCCTTGTATAACTCAAGCTTATCACCAATTCGAATTGGAGTGATACCTACCATATCCTCACGTGTATCCTCATCTAGCTCACGTCAATCTCTTTTGGAGCTCAAATATTACACATGGCACATGCTATATGGTTGGTGGAGCTTCCAAGAAAGGGATGGGGGGCGCCTTGCCTAGGTGGAGGCCACCTCCCCATCCACATGGACCATGAACTCGAGTTTGTTTGGTGGATTAGCTCCAAGCTTGGTGTTGATTGAGTTGTGATTGAAATTCGAACTAGTGTTTAGTGCTTTTGGCTCTCTTCATTGCCAATTCGACTTAGGTATTTGGTATGTAGCCTTTGCTATATAAAGAAGCCATTTGGGCTCTATTCTTCATGGAGATTTTGAGCATGAACACTCTGCCAAAATACTATTGTAATATTTGTTTGATTTTTGAATAATATATTGACTTTGGAGGTCCATATAAGAGCTTTGGGGTTGTCTTTCACATTGCTTGGTGATATTCTTCTCACCCTATTTCTTATCTCAAGTTTTACAATATTTAATATATGTTCTATAAATCATAGAAGTGTATTATTCGGTTTAACTTGTTTGATGTTTAAGGATTTGTTATCACATTTTATGTCGGGAGCAGCTTCCACACTGCAGACTGTGCGGCCGAGGACCGCACAATACTTTTTTTTCCAGATCAGAGATCAGCTGCCTTCAGAGGAGGCATTTTTGTTCAGATTGCCCCTAGATGACATATCGGAGGGACAGGCAGTTGGACTTACCATCTACCACAGGGTTACCTTTCCTTGCCAGGCTTTGACACAAGCCCATTTGAGACAGTTGCCTAGTCTTGTTCTGATCGAGATTATCACAGTACAGTGCTGGTTTATTATGTGCCCGGATTCAGCAGAGATCCAGCTTAGATACAGGTTCAGTAGCAGCAGGTATATGGTGCAGCAGGTATTGCATATATTGTTGATCATTGCTCATGTTGTAGATTAGACTCATTTATACTTGCTAGTACACTAACTTTGCATGAGATGATATATTTGGTGATCTGCTTATGATATGATGTGTTTGGGCCTTTGGTGATGTCAGTCCACCTCTCCGGTTAGACTTATGTATATGCACGCTGAGTCATGTACTGTATACTTGGCTTAGACTTGATCACTTAGCCCCTCGATGGCTGACTTTAGCACCATTATCACCTTCTCCACCCATCCGACTCATCCATGACACTTCTTCCCCGACTTGGATTTTGATTTGTGATCACGAGGACCCCCTTCCCCCACTGATCTCTGAGTTTGCCATGACTCCCTGTTTATTGTGCCTCGACTCTTTAGTGTGTGAGATACATGGTTAGACCTGGGATTTGCTCCTGTCGGTTGCCCCCGATGTTGCAATGCAGTTAGGATTGTGTAGCCTCACTGTGTGCTCCCCGCTTGTCGTCAAAGCTTGTATTACCCACCCCCATTACCTTTGCAGTATGAGCTCCATGTTTATATCTTTTGAGATATGTATGTATCCCAAGAGGGCCATGAAGACTTGAAGAAATGAAATGTAAATCAGGCTAAAACGACCTTTGTATTGTAAATGTAAAATCTAGCCAAAAAAAGGGCTAAGTATGAAACTCATTGTAAAATCCATGCAATGTGTTTATGAACACACATGGATTCTGGTCAGCTATACATGTCAGCATTTGTAGTGGTTATTCCTCACCTATTCCTGCGGGACAAGGAGGTGAGAAGGAGCAAGGGACAGGCTCAAGATTGCCCCCTAGAGTCTCAAGTTACGATTTGCCGGACACCCAGTTTGGCGGCTTTAGAAAAGAACCTCACGGAGTCTTCGGATACGGATGTGAGTTGTGGGATACTTGTTAGAAGACTAGTGGTGGTTTCCCTGCACTATACCCATTTGTGAGGCACTGCCCTTCCCTGTGTTTTGTCATGGCATACTTACCTCAGTGGACCCCGCTTTCCCGAGATGTCTAGTGGTCACATGATCTTTATCCTCGACTTCCCATATCTTTTACCTTGTTGTCCACATCACCTAGAGTCAGCAAGGTGGTCAAGTCTATGGAGGTGTATAGCATCCTAGTCTTTTGGAGGTGGTGGGCCCACTTCACCAGGGCCTTGTACTATTTCGGGATTTAATTTATTTTTGATCACCATGATATCATTTATTGCTTAGTAATGTACTAACTTGCTTAATTGAGCCTTGTCACTTCATGCTTGCATACAGGTTTCAGCTAGCACTATAGTTGACCAGATTTGACTTGGTCAAACTGGGTTGACTAAGCCAACAATGGGCTCGAAAGAATGTTGCGATCGGAATTTTGATTTCGATCATTTATTATCTACAGGGGTTCCATATGAGCATGCAACTGACGGAATTGCAAAACATTGAGCCATTTGAGAGATTTTTAATTATTATTGGTCAACTTTGACCTGTTTTAATTATAAATCATGGATTTGGGGCAAATATTGCCAAAGTGATGGATCGGGGTCGTTCGAGTGGTCATCCCTACTACTTTTGGGGTCCACGATCACATTGTAGCAGACGGTTCGACAATCCGGGCAATAAAAGTGGGTCAAAAGCCCAATTTTCATCTTCAGACATATAAACCAGCAGAAAATACATGGAAATCAGAATTTGACTAAGGCAACTATGGAGAAATGGCAAAATCAAAGGTTGGCAATGGTAAAGGTAATTACTAAGGTATTTTTGGTATGTTTTGACATTGTATTTGATGGTTGTGGGGCCCTCACTTGCCCAGCTCACTAGAGGACGAGTTCATCCATAGAGGGGGCGTTTTCTCCACTAGGGGAAATTCGACTTGGTTGTTTTCATGGTTATGTTGGTGTGTGGGACCCTTGATATATTGTGTTGGGGGGATAAAACATCCCATAGACACCCCCCAACTCCACCTTGTATTGTTGTATGGCCCACAAGGGCCCCTCTCATCCACTAGTGCGCTCTCTTGGGGCAATTCGCACCCCCCACCTGGGATTCATCTCCACCATTCGATTTTGTGGTTGGGGAGATGATATCAACCCTCCATTTTGGGGGGAAACCTAGTTGAGAGTGAGCCATCTCTATAAGAGAATGGACTCACCTCATTTTACTTCTTCTTGGCATTGTAGAGACTTGACTTTGAGCTTATAGAGAGACATTCTTCTTGAGTCACTTGTGGTTTTGGAGTTGGATTCTTCTTGTGTTGATTGAGATCACATCTTTGATGCATTGCTGAGCTATTTGTGGTGTTCCCATATTTCCTTGAGCACTTTTGATTTGCAGGTGAAGCTGGCCACTAGGGGAAAACGTAGCTCTTAAGACAGGGTCTCCTTGCTGGTGTTTTTCTTTGGGTTTTCTAATAGGGAAGTGAATTTACTATCATTGTCATTCATTTTCCTCATTATTTGTCATCTCATTTGCTGTTTATTATTGTCATATTGCCATAGAAACTGATTTTGTCTTCTCCTTGGCAGGTACAAGAAAAAAACGCCCCTGCTCACTGGTTGCTCCAAAAAAACGCTGAAGGGAAAGCACATTTTAGCTCTGCATTTGATCTTTAGGGAGTGTCTTCAGCACGGGAATACCTTCTCCATTATTCGGGTACTGATCTTTCTTCCTTTCTTATAATCTCTCTTTCACTGTTTGATGCTAAGCTGCAACCATTCAAAAAACCCATAAAAATCAATAACTTAGTTTTCAACGATAGGAATTTGTTTTAATTAAAAACCCAGTAATGATATATGCTTAAACACCCACATCTCAAATTTCATTGCAATCCGACTCCATATGCCCATAGAACCAAGCACTAGTCTACCACTGATTTCGCCCTACCTGGGCAAACTATCAAATCTGGTTTTTGGGTTGATTTTGGGTTGATGGGTACTCTTTAATCTGCTCTGAAATGTCATTTTACCTGAGAGTAACAAGTACCAGCAGTTGAAAGTGCTTATAAACGTCTTTTTTTGACTACCCTAGGTCCATTTTTCCACCATTTAATCCATTCCCCCAGGGCTGTTGATTTTATTGGTTTGCTGGTCTGTTTTTTTTCTTCTCTTAAATCAGCTATTTAATCAAGTTGTGATTGCTGGAATATGTGTTTGAATCACTCATCTATCTCTGCCATGTATCAATAAATCATATTGAGCTTCATTCCCCTTAGGCAGGGTCGCCGAGCACTATTCTAGTAATTTTCTGTTCGTTGATTTAATTTCCAGCCTTCTAATTCTTCTTTTTATTCATCATTTACATGTGTAATCAGATCTGAATGTGTCTCATCTAGTACATCTTTCATCCAGAGTCTCGATTCTACTAAGGCTGGAAGACAACTCACACTTAGTCATCCATTCTGTCTCTCACTTTGTTTATCTTCTGGGTTTGGGTGTCTGATGGTTGAGTCTCAACCATCACTGGTTGAGCAGGGTCTCCCCCTTGACCTGGCCGAGTGCCTCGTCTAAAGTGACTGCAGCCTTGTCCGGTGTGACTTCTGTCTCCCTGGACAGAGGACTTGGCTGCTGTTGGTTACACCGGCCTAGCTATTCTCCTCTACCGTCCCTATTGGGATACATACCACAAGCAGCTAGAGTTTGTGTGATAACAGGGTTTTGCAGGATTCACATAAGGTGGAGAATGACTTGGAGATCAAGTTGCTCTTTGCACCCCAATGGTTATTAGCACCTAAACGAAGTTGTCTTGCAGGTTCCCAAAAGATTCTTTGTTCAAAGAGAAGAAACACTTCTAAAGAGTTTTGGCCTCTTCCTCCATCAACAAACATTTTCAAAACAAATCTTGGTTACATTGGTTCTAAGCTTATCTCTTCGAGCCCATCTCCATTAGACTAGCTTTCTCATCCATTCGCTTTACCCTACTCTTCACCCATTCGTTTTTCCATCCTCATCCTTTTCAAACCATCATCCATTTCGTTTTGCCCTATATCCACATATCATTCTTCCATTCGTCCATCTCCTTTTGATTAGCATCTTTCATCCCTCTCTTCTCTCCCTTAGATCCATTCGCTCCTCCTCCTTGAGAGCCCTAAAACACATACAAAAACCAAAAACGATTTGCTTAAGTTTAGTGTTAGTTAGATCTCAAGTTTTTTGTATCTCATTTACAATCTTATGCATTTGAAAAAGTTAGTTTTAGAAGCATTATAGATCTCATCTTTTTACACTAGTAGAACTTGTAATTGTTTAACTTTAATTTCCATTTGAAAGATAGAATTTTTTCAAAAAAATATCTTAAACTTTTTATGTTTTAGATCTCATTTCTAGCATTTTTTAGGTATCTTTTGTTCGCTGGTCCGTTTTTCCATATTAACATTTTCAAGTCAAAATCTCATGCTTTCCATAATCTAGGTTTCATTTTTCGATTTCATACTTAGATAGTTTCAAGTTTTTATTATTTTTTACTAATGTCTAATGGGTATATGCAATGAGTGTAATGGAATACTTGTAGGCATTTGAAGAAGAAGAGATTTAAGGAAAGCAAGCTTTGAAGAGCAAAGAGTAAAGAGCAAGAGAAGAGCAAAGAAGACAAAAAACAAGAAGATTTTGAACCCAAAGCATTTGAAACCAAAACAAAGTCATCAATCTCCTTTTGTAAAAGCTATTGATAAAGCTTCTTTTCATTATTGTTTCAAGTTTATTTCTTTTCCAAAAGACCTTTCAAGGGCTTGAATCCCAAAGGCATTTGTAATCTCATAATAAAAGTTCAAGTGGAGGAGCCCTCCACTTTTGGGTCTTCTTTCCCATTTGGGGAAGAGTGTTGTGGTTGGTTAGCTTAGATCTTTCATTTCATGCTTTAGATTAGTCTTTTATTTCATTTTCGTACTCTCTTCCAAGTTTTGACTTGAGGCAGTATCCTTGGGATTTCATTTCAAAGGCAGGACCACATAACTTTGTGGTTACTCCTCTTTCTCCGTTAGTTTCCTTGGTCGAAATTTCAGCTAGCTGGAAAGTTCTCAAGTGCTAGTGATTCTAGTGGTCAACCTTGTTCGTAGGAAGACCCCACCTTAGAGTAAATTTGTTTGGTAGAACACTAAGTCTCTTCTTAGTTTCATTTTGCAAGTAGCATGCTAGTCATCTTTTATATCTGTTGAGCTATCACATGGTTTGATTTCACAACTGCTTCTACTTTCTTTAAAATAAACAAAGCCTCTTGAACTTGGCCAAATCCAAGTCAAGAGCACTCTCTGTCGGAGAGCATTTTTTAGACTTGCATTTTCCCCTTGCATTAGGCATATTAGATTAGAAAAGTCTCTTGAACTTTGGT
Organism: Larix kaempferi; assembly: GCA_027924585.1. Taxonomy (NCBI): domain Eukaryota; kingdom Viridiplantae; phylum Streptophyta; class Pinopsida; order Pinales; family Pinaceae; genus Larix; species Larix kaempferi. The sequence continues at coordinate 12,719,369 of BSBM01000289.1, forward strand.
CTTAAGACTAAGTCAAGAGCGCTCTCTATCGGAGAGTTGAACGGTGCTCTTAATAAATAAAATACTTCAACTCACATTCCCCCATTAATTAATTTATTTTGATTATTTGTCCAACACCCGTATGCTCTGCCAACCTGAAAAGGTTGGGCTAGTACTCAGAAAGGTGAAGGATCTGCTAAGTTTACAAGTGATAACCTAATTAAAATTTTACCCCAAATCCAAAACCAGCATCAAATCACTGAGGTTGCTTCCTGAAATAGGTGGTGCCGGGAATCCCACTGTCAGACTCGAGGGCGGTTCAAACATCGGACACCTATCCTCTGAATCTGGGTGCTCCCGACCTATCATCTAAGAGGTTGCCAGTATTTTTCCTGGTTAGGTTTACTCTTTTGATATCCTTGTTCTTAGCTTAATAATCAAGACCATTAAAATATTCAATTTACAAAGATAATCTGCATAACGATCTCACGAACAACACTTTTTCAAGACCCACACATTCAGCATCACAATCCTTACCTTTTCTTTGACTCCATAAGGCACTGGTTATCTAAAAGTTTATATATTGATCAGGACCATTTTTCCTTGTGTTTATTTCATATTGTGAATGCTTTACTGATTTATCAAATCTTGAATCGTACTGCCATCGTGTTATCTTATCTCGCAACGTGGATTGCTTATTATCTGTTGTTCATCTTTACATATTTTTGGTCTCATCACAAGAAAACTCCTAAACAACACCCATCTGTATCACTTCATCAAAAACATTATAAAACGTAAGAGCCTTAGTGAAACTCTTTGTAGGGACTACCCCCCTTGGCTTCGTTAGGAGTTAGCCTAAACGAAGGAGCTGGGATTCAGGTGACAGTACCTGGCTCATTGCTTGCCCCCATGGCCACACCTCTCCCCACTTCCAGTGAGGGAGACAACTTTCAAAAGATTTCTACTGCTGGTGTGCAATCTGGCGGACAACATGGCCTATATGACCCCTCTGGGATTTCACATGCGCTAAGAAGCACAACTAATCGCAGCTTGCATCCGGGGCATATTTACATTTATGAGGTCAACAAATATTTAGATATAGCATTTGTTTAACCATTGCTTTTTAGACCTTTCTATACCCTTGACGGGGTATTTTAGCAGTTCATTGCTTTAGCCTTTATTCACGTGTGTTGAAAAACACATTTTAGAATTTTAAGTTCACAGGCTTTCATAAGAGATTTCCAATATAAGTAGTACATGTGCTTTCAGTTTTAGCCAACAACAACTCATGTGACTAGAGGGAATTCCGCGCCAAGCCAAACATCGGGGCAACCGACTAAAGTGATCTAGGCATAAAATCCAACTCACCAAAGGTAAGTTCTGTCACCAACTCAGAGACGAGACACAAAACAAACGTGGATGCGATCCAACGTGGAGGTAGAGATGGGAAAGTCCTCCATATCAAACAGTCAAGAAAGCAAGTCAAGGTGAAAGCCAAAATAAGGAAGGTCATGGATGGATGGAGTCAAGTGCATGTGGTGCCTATGCTATCAAACGAATATGTTATGAAAATCCATGTCTATGCTCACAGGAAGGTAATGAAACCAATGAGTATTGCTAGAAAACCTTAGAGTGCAAGTAATACATCCAATTTTGTATTTTATAAAATCATCCAAGATATTTCATTTTATTATTTAGATAGTACTGCCACATCATGAGTTATATACCAAGTCAATGCTATGAAGATGACTAAAGCAACAAGATAATAATCCATGATAACAATCACAAGTCCATAGGTCACATCATATCCTGTCAATAATCATCATCCATAACCAAATGAAACACTACTGCAATAATAACATTCGGAACTCTAGGCATTGAACTAAAACTGTATGGAACAAAAGGTCACATCGGTCATTAAATCTAAGCTCTCAAGGCTCAACCTTGGAACAAGGTCTACTCAATGTCTAACATATACTGCTCTGATCTGTGAGTGATCTCAAATAACTCTGCTCATCATAACTGATTTCTGTAAAAGCTAAGCTCTGGAAAGTGCAGTTATCTGCTCAGCAAGAATAGTAGCCTAGCTACTATGGTGTGATAACAAGAACATTGGAAGAAATTAATAATGTATTCTAATCCTAGGAGGCACACTTCTCTCATTGACTAATTGTATCAAGAGATGAACTCATGTTGCTGGGCCACTCTTATCTTAATATTTATTTGACTAGGCTTCTCAAGTTAGTTAAAGCAAATACTATTAGTCGAAGCTTTTTAAGAATAGATCTAGGGTTTTGGCAAAAATATTATTATTTTATTTTGAAGGTTGTTAAGCCAAACTCTATATAAGTAAGGCTCCTCCTATTGTAAAGGTTGTTAAAAGTTCACGGTGACACATTAGACTATTGCTAGATTCTTTTGTGTTGCTTATTGGAGCTTGAGGTGGATGTTCTAAATCTAATGTGCCAAGGACAAATCATGGAAATCATATTGCCTCAAATGTGTACTTGAAAACTTTCCCTTGGTAATATTTTTCCTATCTAAAGGGAATTTTATGAGTGGTTTATTTTGTCTTGAAGTTCAATTGATGTTCATGGCTATTAGGTGTGTTGTCACATCCATAGTAGCTGCGCTACCATGATGTTGCAGAGCAGTTTTTGTCCTAGACTTGAGCCAGTCCTTACTGAGATGAGCCTATTTTGAGCATAGTGATGATTAGTGGCAAAGTACTTTCAGAGACAGATAGAGCCCTAGAGCAGCATTGCCAGTGTGCCCTTGTCATTTTTGAGCGTCATGATCCCAGAGAGGGACTTGTTAGGCCATGGTCACAGCAGTGCAACACAGCAGATAGCTGATATGCATCTTCCTTGCCCCCCCACTATCAGAGGTAGTTCAGACCCAGATGTAGAGATGACTAAGCAGGTATATGGCATGAGGTTTGCACACATTATTGTCTTTCCTGATTATCTTAGTAGATGTGACTGGTCATATGTGGTAGCAGTGTGGTGATTATTTGTCTATTGGTTGCTTTTGGGACTAACAATTGAATGGTTAAGAAACTTGATGTTAAGAATTAGGCATATGCTCAGTAGTAGGGTTACCCTTTGTACAACTTAGCCCATTCCCCACTTACCTTTGGCACCATCTTTTCAGTTGTCTTCCACCCATCCATTTTTCCGTTTTGTAGCCCTTTCCCCTTGACTTGGACAAGACTTGTGAGATCAAAGACCTTCCCCACTTTAACCTTTGTACTAGTATCACCCTCATGTTTTTTTACGTGTCTCAACCCTGAGTTGTGCAACATAACTTTCCGAAGCCTTGTCACTTCTGGCCCGAAGGAACCTGTTGGTGATGAGTCCCAAGCTCAGGTAAGTTGGGTTTCTTAAGCCTTGACCTTTTTGGTCAATTTCCCTCGATGTTTGGTCCTGATTGTGGAGGATCCCCGCTAGTTGACCCCATGATTCACTTATGGGTTAGGAGTACCTGCTGGTGGTGTGACACGAGCTAAGACTGGCTAGTTGCCTGGGGGGTATTAGCTAGACTCGAAGCAAGTTGTCCTCATATGAAATAAAATTACTCTGGATGAAAGCTACAGTTACTTGTGCTTCTTAGCAGTTTTAAAATCCGAAGGCTCATAAAATAAAAAGGTCATATAAATGCATCAGAGCTTAATGTTCTTGTCTAAAAGGATGCAGACCTAAATGAAAGTCAAAGACTTGCAAAAATCAAGTAGAAATGAAATGCAATCAAGGCACTTGTTAGAGTTGAAAGAATGCCTCCCACTCAACTTATTCCATTTTTGAGACACCGCCTTTCCCTAATGTTTTCCTACCCAATAAATGTCATTGTGTCCCCATTTTCCCTTGTACTCTGAGAGATCACTAGTCTTATCCACATAAGTCAAACTTCACTTGATGTAGCCTTTCAGTTCTTCCACCTCACCCAGGGAAAATGAGGCATGGTCTAACTTGTACATGGGGGTGAATATGAACCTGAGTATATGTCTAGGACTTCATTATTGTTGAGAAACTGTCAAATACTTGGTCCATGTTGTGTATTGCTCATTAGGATCACCATTTTATAGGCCACTTATGATTCATGTCCACTACTAATATAACTTGGAAAGTACTTCTAACACCTCGTGCATGCAAAGATGCACAGTTTTGGATTAGTCATCAATTTTGGCCAGTTTGACCATGCTTGACCAAGTTTGACTTGGTCACTCGACGGGGCCTGGGAGCGGGTGTGACTACAGACACTCATTTCATGCACATTGATGCCTCTGGATATCCATTAGACCATCCCATGATTCAGTCGGTGGATTATGGCTTTGATACTGATTTATTATTATTAAAAAAGGCCATATTTTTTAATTATTGGACATGGATTTCCTTCCAGATCTCATCATAGACGGATATATGGCATATGAGTAGTCATTTCCTATGGATTTCATGCTCTTGATTTCATTTATGCATTCATATTAGAGTTTTGGGAAAGTGAAGATCAGATTTTGGGCATTTTTGATCGGCTACAGGCATTATCAACATTTTAATTAAAAATTTAAAGTGACCTTGGTTTAATAAGCTTATCAAAGGATGAAATGTTGGCATCAAAGTGACATGGGCAGATTTTATTATCTATTAGAGGCACATTCGACATCATATTTTATGTTTATATCACATTTTGGGCCCCACTTCATGTATGTTGCCCCTCTTGGGCAAATCGCACCACTAGGGAGGGCTCACTCCTTTGGGCATCGATTTCACGCATGGACACTTGGTTTATGTCATGGCTCTTATGTAATGTCCCTAGGGGGACAACATAGCCCCTAGGGACCCCTTTTCATTTTACTTCATGATATATCACTTCATCATTGTACCTAGGGCGCATGAGGGAAAATCGCTCCCCTCTCTTGAGATGTCTGTGTATTGTAAAATCAATTGATCTCAGCCATTGATTGCTGATTTGTATCTTATGATCTCAGCCATTGATTTTGAAATGGATAGGGATTTTTCTCTCCCATTTCTATATAAGGGAGAAGTTGCTCATTTGTATGGACTTTTGGCTCTTGAATGAAAGAATAGAGTGAAATTTTACCGAGCAAACTTGTATCTCTTGTGTTGAATGTTTGGAAGAATGATTCCATGTTGTTTTTCCTTGGCAATAGAAGATTTTTGTGGTAGCTCTTAGCATTTTCATGGTGAAATCAATTTGCAAACAATGGGCAGCGATTTGGAGAGGGGTGCATTAGTGGGTAAACACCGCCTCTCTCTCGCTCTAAATTCATTGAACTACAGGGAGTTTTATTTGTATCTTGCATCAAATATGTTTTCTCAGTATTTCTTGTTTGTAAATGCCTCTTTCTCTTAGAATTCAAACAAATTTTGTGTTGTTTGCTTGACAGGAGGAGGGTACACTTGGTCACTTGGGCGTTTTGGGTTCAAAGCTAGAGCTTCATCAACTTCTTCTCATTTGATCTTTGCGGGAACAATTGTCATTATTTTCGGCATCTCTACAAAAACCAAGTAAGTATTCCCATCGCTTCTCTCATTTTCATTTTCATTCCATTGGTTAACATAATTTACTTACTAGTTAAAATCCCTACAAAATTCGGCAAGTTATTTACTTGAATCTTAAAAATTGAGCATTTGGCTATTGTTGGCCTTAGTCTAGAACCCCTAGAATCCTAAATGTTATATGTTTTTTGACTACATTTACCTCCTCAAACTAGGCACTAATCAGTTGTGACTGCACCCCCTTTGCTTTAGTCCCGTTACCTCCTAATTTGTACATTAGGTGGATTTCTTGCGAGTTGCCCGAGTTGTGAACATGTTCAATGTTCATCGTTAGTGTTCAGAAGTTCATCAGGCCAAATTTTTGGCCCTTTGTAAAATTTGCATGTTTAGACCCCCTTGGGGGAATTGTAATAAGTTGGTCTAAGCATGGTCATTTTGTAAAAGGCTTGGCCCACCTTAGTTTTAGCTGTCAAGGGGATACTCTAGAGTGTTTTTTCCTTAGGAATTATGCGTGGCGCTTCAGTGACGTATAATTCCTGAGTTTTTTACTCACACCTCCAAAGTTGGAGTATTCACCATGGTGGTCAAATCTTAGGAGGTTATTAAAGCCTAAGTGTCTATTTATTTTTACATGCTAGCCACCAGTAATAAGTCGTATGGACATGCTCTAGGTCACCTAGGAGTTTGAGTTCATTCTGACAAAAATAAAATTTTCTGTAAAATTAGACCATTTTTTAATGGTTTAATTGGAAAATTTCAAAGTGTAATAAAAGCATGGTCTGGAGGCGGAATTTGGCGCAAGGATGTTCATTTTCATGCTCAGAGCATCCTGTTTAACCTAGGATCCACTTTTCCTAGGTTTCAGGTGAATAAATTGTCACAAATGGCAATTAAATGCCAAGGATGTGACAAAATGCACCAAAGTATAAAAACAAATATAATAAATAAAGCAAATAAACATGTGCAATTTGAGTTGGCATCCCATCCCATATGATGCGCGACCTCTCCCATTAAATAAAGCGTCATGTTTTATTGGATTTGGAAGGTCAAACGTGTGATCTCAAGATTGAGATGCGCCATCCTTCTTATGTGCTCATGTGTGGGCGACTTCCTTAGGTGGCCTTTACTCATGCGTTGGGAGTTCATATCAAAGCAAGGAGGGGTTCCCCTCTTATGAGGTGGCTTCCACCTCCTCATATTACACCAACCAAGTGTTGGTTTGATCCTTATTCTCTCATGTGATTAGAATTTGCGCCCCCCAAGCCCTTGAGGATCCATGAATGCGCCCTCTCTTTCACTTCTTCTATAAAGGCAAGGTCCATTCCATTGTTGGAGGATGGATGGTTGAACCTTTTCTCATTGTAACACTGTTGTATATGATGAATAATATTGAAAGACTTTGGAGGTCCATGCTGTGCCATTTGATGATGCTGTGTTATTGAGGTGATATTGTACCACGTATTTTCTCTTGTTTCAATATTGGTAATGGATCTAGCTTAGAAGGTTGTTCATAATCATAGTGTAAACATTTACGGTTGTTAAGTTGTTTATTTGTGTTTTGTTTTCAAGAGACACAAGAGTAGCCAACTGTACTTAGTTGTACTGAGGCTCTATTGATCTCCTTTTTGCATGCACACTAGATCTAATCCACCATTGGCAAGCGTTTCTTATAGTTGTGCAGGATTAAAGATCCGAAGGAGGAGTTGAGCTCGGTTGCATCCTCCTCCCTTTTCAGCATTTTCGAGCTAATACTTTTGTTTGCAGGCACTTCAAAGTCTTCGATAAAGATCAAGCTTGGTGCTTGAATCCCTCTGTTACGTGGTACCAGTACCAGCGCACCTGTAGAGGTGCCCCCAGGGAGAGACGGTCATTTTTCTAACCAGGAGGGGTGTTTAGCCACCCTTTTCTGAGTAGGGGTTATGGCCTGACCCTCTGGTTTCTCCCTTGGAAGTAATATGGCTTAGTGGCATTATTGACTACCTCATGAAAGGGTTTGAACCCCTGAGGTTGGTGTCCAGGGCTTCCAGGGGTTGATCACTGGGTCACATGACCCCAACCTTGATCCATCATTCCAGAGCCAGATGTTTCAGCATTGAGGCACATGTCTATCCTCTAGATCACTTTATACACCCTCCTGGCCCTCCAGCTCACTAGCGCCCTCTCTCTGGGGCCCCTTTTTGATGATGACGTCATCCTTGAGGCTAGACTGCTATGCTTGATTGGGGGGGGGGGCGTTGAGGGATTTTCATTACTGTTGGGGTTAGATGGGGCATGACGAACCCCCCCTCTGCAGTATAGCCTTCAGAACGGATCGATATGCTCATTTTTAGCTATTTTAGCCATGTGGGTAGATTCGTGGGAAAATGCCCCAAATTAACCACAGATTTGATTATTTTATATTATTATTGTTTTAATTTTAAGTTGACATTTATAATTTCAAATTGACATTTTAATAAGGCATGTCGGCTTGGATATTTTTTTATTTTTGTAAAGTGAGTGTGAGAAAAGTATAAATACACTTCTCCTCACTTCATTTTAACATAACAACTTATGGGATAAAACATTTATTTCTGATTTTTACCCTAGGGCTCTTTAAGTGATGTGCACCTCTTGACGATGGATGTATTTGCTAGTTTGGAGACAAATCTTTGAAGTATCTTTTGTTCTTGCTCTTTGCTAAGGTGACGCTAGGAGTTGTTTGCTTAACACATGCACAAGGAGGTATCTAAGTTTCTTCTCTTGATTTCTCTTTGTTAAATGTTGGATGTGTGCTTGTCTAAGGTTGAATGGTAGCCATTAATGCTGCATTTTGTCCTAGCTAAGTCATTTTCAGCCTTTAGTTACCCTAGTATTGTAAAGCTTGAGCTTTAGGTCTGCAAGGTTTGTTTTAACTAGGGCCTCTTCAACCAACTTTTGTGGTTGTTGAAGAAAACCCTAGTTTGCGAAACTTGGCAAGTACCATCTCAAGAGGAGGGCCATCCTCCTTGATGCCGTAGGGTTAGGGTAAAACCTTAGAACCCTAAGTTTGTCCTTTTTCTCTACAGCAAACCCTAGTTTGTATTTTTTGTAAATATTATTGTTAGGTTAATTTTGCATTTTCATGTATAAATTTGCATTTTCATGGTAGAATTAGGGTTAGATTTAGGTCTGCAATTTTATGACAAAAACCCTAAAAATAAAAAATTTAATTTTATTTTTATTTTTTGGCCTTGCTAAAATTTTGACCCTCTCTCCTACAATTTTGCATTACCTTTTTTAGCCCTAAAAACCCTAGGGTGAAATTTTAGGAAGCCCTAAAAATTCAAAAGTTCCAAAAAAACCCTAATTTCTGAGTTTTGTACTTTTGTATATATTATTTTGGTCTAAATTATTTTCATTTCTGTATTTTAGGTTATTTTTACTTTTTATTTTACATAAATTTTTTTCTAAAAACCTAAAAACGAGACCTAATTTTCTGTTTTTTCCCTAGCTGCAGACCTATCTTTCCCTAGCTGGTTGCTCCCCTCCTTTTCTTCTCCTCTCCATCTTCCTACATCCCTCCTTTCTTCTCCATTTCTCTCCCTTCGCATCCTTCTTCCTACTTCCTTTTTCCTTTCGCTGCCTGCCACTTCCACTCGCTCCCTCTACCCCTTTGCCTTCTAGACCTTCACTTCTCCATCCATTAAAATCGCTCTCCCTCTTTTCTCCACCTCGAACTCTGGTTGCCTCCTCTTCCCACTTTTCTACTCCTCTGTGCAAAAACGCCACTACAGGACAGCCCTAATTTCTATACACACATACAGGTAAAGAAGGGTTCAAACTTCAATGATAGGTGATTTTGTTTGCAAAGTTAAATTGTATACTAATTGGGATCTGGTACAGTAAGAAGATAAGTCTGATTTTTACTCCTAAAGAAGTCTGAAATTTACCTTATCGGAGGTCTGAAGTCGATTTCATATATAATAAAGTGTTACTTTAATGCAATAAAGTTATGAATAACATCATTTTGGTTTTGTCACTTTGGTTAGCTTTCATCTATCCTAGCATAGCTGTTATACTGCTGCTGCTATTTCTGATATATTCTCAGTTTGATGTGCGAAGATTGGAGAACAGACTAATTCAAAGTATAGGTGTTATTTCCCACAATTCTATTGTTCTCTTGAGTTACCTTGCAATTCTTACTAGCACCATCATACTGCTGTTACCAATCTTGCCTACATACTACTACACCTCTGATCATTCATAAAATTGGCGTATGAAAGATAGATACTGAGATTAGTCAAAGGTGCAAGTGATATCACACATATTCTTATTATCCTTTACTGCCTTGTGTCGGTTACAAATTAATATTGATACTGCTGCTATACTGTTGCTAATACCATTTTTATACAGACCTGAGACTAGTACTTCTGGATTTTCTTTAAGGTGATGACATCGTTGGATTTTGTAATGTAATTGGTTGGCCTTGATCATTGATATAATGCTATACTGAGCATTCTGCTATATATCTTTACTGCTGATAAGATGTGCTGATATGCACCTGATATAATCTGATTATTTGGTTAAGGACGTTGTGTATTTGCTTTTCTAACAATTGATACTAACCATATTGATGAATTGCCAATAAGTAACTATCATTGCAATAGGTGACATAATTGGCTGGTTGATTGTTGAATACTGCTATTTGTGAATGGATAAACAAGTGGTTACGTCTTACTTATAAATGATATATGATATACCTGGCTTGTGGGAAGTTATTGCTATCACAACATTTTTACATATTGATTATTGATGGAGCTGCCATAAATATTGCTTTGATATATTATAAGTATCTACACTTATATATATGATCTCATTAAATGATTGTTGGTCTAAATAACATTGAATGGGTTAGTGATTTATGATACCTGTTATCACCTATTTTGTACAAATAGCTGAATTTCTCGTGAGCCGCCAGTTCCATGAACATGATTCATGTTCATCGTCAATGTTCAGAAGTTCAAAAGTCATTTTCAGGGCATTTTTGCCCCATTTGTAATAACTGCATGTTCATACCCCCATGGGGAAAATGTAAAAAGTTGGTCTAAACGGGGTCTTTTTATAAAAGACTCGGCTATCCGTAGGTTTAGCCATTTGGGGGATACTCTAGAGTGTTTTTTCCTTAGGAATTATGCGCTACTCATCAGTGGCGTATAATCCCTGAGTTTTTCATTCAACCCTCCAAAGCTGGAGTATTTCCCATGGTGGTCAAAACCTAAGGTGGTTATTAGAGTCTTGTGTCTAGGATTTTTTACGTGTTAGCCACTTCGATTGAGTCGTATGAACATGCACTAGGTCCCCTAGGAGTTTCGTTGGATTCCGAGAAAAATAATTTTTTCCATAAATTAGACCATTTTTTAATGGTTTAATTAAAAAATTTCAAGAAGTGATAAAAACCTCATCTGGAGGCGGAATTGGGCGTGGGGAGGCTCGTTTTGACGCTCAGAGCATCCTCTTCACCTTGGCACCTTCATTCTTCAGTTTCCGGGCAATTACATCACCCCAGGAGCAGTTTTGGCTAAAAATGCATCATTTTGACATTTAATTGCCAAGAAGTGACAAAATGCACTAAAGTCCAAAAATTAAATAAGTCAAAATTGATTTTTTAAAGCCATGGAAAGGGTTGGTTATTAATTTCCTAAGGTATATGAATACATGGGAGTGTTAAAGCATGGTTTTCAAAAAGTCAAAATTCAAATTTGGACTAAACTATAAAGTGGATCTCTCCTTCACGTGAATGACCGTACGGCTAGCTATGTGAATTGGTTATGTGGCACATGATGAATGGGTGGCTGAATTACCTTTATAACCACCAAGGCCGTTCTTTCAATACAACATAAGCATGACTCCTACGTGGCTCATACTTTAACTCTTGGAAAGTCACGCATATCCATTCAAAGCCTCACGTATTTCCTTTAGCTCACGTCAATATTTACTTGGAGCTCGAATCTACCATGTGGCAAGCACACAATGGATTGTTGGGTGGGAAATAAATGATAGGGTAGGTGCCTTTCCACCTCATGGCTTGGCTCCTATCTAGACTCATTCCATATCCCACTAATCTCTCGTACAATAAACCTTGAAGGCTCACGTATGTCTCTATTTGAGCTCGAGTATCACACATGGCAGCTCTTTGTTCGTTGGGTGATATTAACAATGAAGGATGGGGGGCACCTTGCCAAGGTGGAGGCCACCTCCCCATTCACACCAACCAGCAACTCGAGATAGTAATTGGATTATCTCTCCAAGCTTGTGATTCGATTGGGAAATTGGCTTTCTTTGATACCAATTCGTTTTAGGGTTTTGGTAGTGTGTTTGTTATTTAAGAGAAGCATTTTAGCTCTCTTAGGATGGATCTTTATGCATCGAAACTCTGAGCAATTGTATTTGGATTTATATTTAATAAAGTTGTGACTTTGGAGGTCAAATTCTTGGGGGCTCTTGGTGGCCATGCTTCATCACACTCTTGAGGTGATATTGTGTCATTTTTTCATATGTTTATGATTATTTAGTTTTGATCTATATGCTTAGAGGGCTAACAATCTAGCACATGCATGTATTTCTTTTCTATTCTCTTGAATCATATGTTATTTGCAGGTATTGCTAATGGTTTTGTGAGCTCTTGCAGGTTCTCCTTCACCCCAATTTTTGGCCAAAGATCTCTCTACTTGTTGAGCACTAGCAAAAGAGGAGTCTTATGTGTTTTCTTTCCATCAATAATCTTCAAACAAATCTTTTAAATCGGTTACTTACCCTACCCATCTAAACTGTGGAAATCCAAGCCCTACTCTTCTCCAAGTTTAAGATTACTACCTAGTTTGCCTTTGATTTTTGGCTTGCTTGGTTTTTTGCCCTCTTGTTTTCCTCTCATTCTACCTCTCGTCCATCCTCCTTCCTTCCTTAGTCCCTCTTCTCCTTCCTCCTCTCGTCCATCCCTCGTCTCGTCCCATTTCACCTTCTTGCTATCGTCCCATCTTATCTTCTAGCTCTCGTCCACTAGATCCCTACCTATTCGTTCCAGTCTGCTGCCCTACCTTACTGCTGCCCTTACCATCTTTCATTGCTGTCCCTCATTTGCACCTTGCAGCTGTCCATTGTCCTATGTTTGGCTGCCTTCTTATCCCTCTTATCTACTTCAAAATTCTGCCTTTAAAACACTTCAAAAAAACAGTCAACAGTTTGGTAAAATTCAAGTTTAAAGTTAGTGTAGATTCATTTCCATAGTATAGATCTTAACGTTTTGCAATAGATTAGATCTCTAATAATTTCACTTAGTAATTTCTGATTTATGTATTGAAAAGTAGCATTTGGGTCTTAGATCTCATGTCATAGAATTCAAAAGTTTACATTGGAAAAATTATTGTTGCATATAGGCTAGATTTTAATCTTTGTATTTGTTTTAAAAGTTGGATTTTGACTAATATCTAACGGGTGCATTGTTGAGGTGATTTTGAGCTTGTGTAGATCTCTTTGAAGGAGGATAAAAGCTTGATAAGAACAATACTCAAAAGAAAGAGCAAAGTGCATCTAAGGAGAAGACTTGAACCACAATAACAAATCTTGTATACTCTCCTTTTTGTAATTAGCCATTAAGGGCTCATAAAGTATTGCTTTTGTTAAGTAGTTCTTTTTTCTCTCAAAAGACCTTTCAAGGGCTTCATCCCCAAAGGCACTTGTAACCGTTTAATAAAACTTTCAAGTGGAGGAGGCTCCACTTTTTGGTCTTCTTCCCCATTTGGGGAAGAGTGTTGGGTTGGTTTGGTTTGCTTAGCTTAGATCTTTACAATTCTTGTTTTAGAATAATTTTATTTTATCGCTTCTCTTCCAAGCCTTGACCAGAGAAGAGCTAACTTTGGGATTGCATCCCGAAGGCCACATAGCCTTGTGGTAGCTTCTCGTTCCCCCATTAGCTTCTTGTGGACATCCAGCTAGCTGGAAGGTTTCCAAGACTAGTGGCTTCTAGTGGTTGACCTTGTTCGGAGGTTGATCCCACCTGTAGTGTAAATTTTTGCTTGGTAGAACACTAGATATTTCTGTTATCTCATTTTATTTTGCAAGTAGTATGTTAGCAGTATTTCCATTGATTTGAGCTATCACATGTTTTGAGTTTCACAAAGTTTCATTATCTTGTGTCACAACTGCTTCTTGCTTCTTAAAATGAACAAAGCCTCTTGAACTTGGCCAAATCCAAGTCAAGAGCACTCTCTATCGGAGAGCATTGTTAGAATTTGCATCTCTCTTGCATTAGGCATTTTAATTTAGCAAGTCTCTTGAACTGCGGTCATAAGATCAAGTCAAGAGCGCTCTTTGTCGGAGAGTTAAATGAGTGCTCTAATAATAAAACTTTCAACACACACTTCTTTTTTAATTAATTTATCTTGGTTTTCATCCTACACCCGTATGCTCTGCCAACCGGAAACGGTTGGGCTAGTACTCAGAAAGGTGCAGGACTTGTTAATTTCGCAAGTGATAATATTAATTAAAATTTTACCCCAAAACCCCAACCAAAGACAAAATCACTGAGTTCTTCCTGAAAGAGGTGGTGCCGGGAATCCACTGTCAGACAGGGAATGGCAGTGTCTCACAAATGGATGAGTTGTTCAAAGAGGGTTTATTCACCTTCAACAGATGCACACAATCCATAATACAAATAAGGCCAGCAATTGTTTTGATATAGCATTTAAGTTCCATTGCTTTTTGGGCCTGAAGTTTCCATAGCCTTGGTCTATGTGTGTTTATAAACACATTGCATAGATTTGCATTTATTTTAGGCTTTCTGCTGCAGGTGTGTTTTTAAGGCACTTGTTTACCTGAGCACTTCTAGGTGTGTCATGGACAGCTTGTTTACCTAGGTATTTACGTTTCTAAAAGATATAACATTTTATTTTCATGGCCATTTTCATTTGGCATGCCTTTCATTCATGTGTGTTTAGAAACACATTGCATGAATGGGCTTTTCATACAAGATATAGCATTTCATTTCCAGATTTTGTATTCATGGCAGCACTAAAAGTTTCAGGTTTAGCTAACACAACTTTAGTGACTAGGGGGAATTCCAAGGAACTCCAACTCACCATAGGTAAGTTTTGTCACCAACTCAGAGTCGAGACACAATGAACAGGGAAGCTCATCCAATACAGAGGCTACAGTGGGGAAAAGTCCTCCTTTCCACTAGTCAAGTAGTAAGTCAGGGTGATAAACTAAAAGGTAGGCAATGGATGGACGAAGACAATGAATAATGGAGCCTGTTACCAACTTTTTTGTACCATAGTTGGTTTTTCTGGAGAGCCGCCATTTGACAAACATGATAAATGTTTGATTCCAGTGTATCAGATGATCCAGCATGTTGTGGCTAGCCAGTTGTGGTTAGCTTGTTTTGTTTTTCGAGTCGACATGACCATGGCCCCATGGGGGTTTGTAATAAAGTGTGCTAGTAGGATCTGAGTGCCTCGGTTCTTCATGACTGGATTAAGCAACTAAGGTATTCCAAGGAGTTTTTTCCCTTGTCAATTATACTTTGCTTAAGGCGATGTATAATCGATGAGGTTTTCTCCCGCTCCTCCAAAGCTGGAATGCCCGATTTTGAAAATTTGGCCATGGGGGGTTATTAGAGGCCAACTAATGTATATAAGCGTACTAGACACTGTTAGAATAGGTGTCGGTCATGTCCTAGGTCCATAAAACCCTCAGAAAAAATTTCAAAATTTTTTTACCGGGTCCGTCGAAATTTGGTTTTTATTTATTTTTTAAATTTAATAAATTTCTCTATAGTTTAAATAGAGAAATAGTAATTTGTAATATGTCAGTCGTCCAGGGACCGAATTCAGTGATTGATGGCTCGTTTGATAAGCCAAAGATCACACATGACCCATGGAGCAGCTAAACCCAACTTTCGGATGTCAATTTAGCCTCGTAATTAATATTTTCTCTGAAAAGTCATTTACAGAGAAATTATTAATTAAAATAATAAAATTGAATATTTTGGAGATAATCCAAATCTCTCCAAAATTAATCAATTTGATTAAAATAAAAGGCTAAATGACATGGAAATGGGCATTTATGAGGATTCCAATCAACTCCAAGTCTTTTCAGTCAACCGTCCAGTCACTAGCAAAAGATCTTCTTGAGCCAATTCGCCCTTCTTCATGCAAAGTCGAGTTTGATGTGTTGTCAATTTGTAGTTGGGTTGGTGGTTTGCATTAAAGCCTAGGGATGGGCACCCTCATGACTCACCCTATCCACAAGCTCGGCTCCCTCTACTAGTTCGAATTCACACCTACCAGACTACCACATGTCTCCACCATGCCAACTCGCCATCTCCATGTCCTCACGCCAATCCTCCATTGACTCTGTTATCAACTGATTTGTACAATAGTTGAAACCTTATTGAGCCGCCAGTGTTGGAACACATCAGTTTTCACTTCCAGAGTATTTGGGTTTCATTGTATTTAGGTCTAGCCAGTTTTGTTTTTGAGTCGACATGACCATGGCCCCATGGGGGTTTGTATCAAAGTGTGCTAGTAGGGTCTGAGTGGCTCGGTTCCCCATGACTGGATTAAAAAACTAAGGTATTCCAGGGAGTTTTTTCACCGTCAGATTATACTTTGCTTCAGGCGAAATATAATCTCTTGGTTTTTCTCCCGCTTCCTCCAAAGCTGGAATGCCCGATTTTGGAAATTTGGCCATGGGGGGTTATTAGGGTCCAACTATAATGTATAAACCTACTAGACACTATTAGAATAGGTTTTGGTCATGTCCTAGGTCTCTAGGACCCCCAGAAAAAATTTTTGAAAAATATTTACCGGACGCGTCGAAATTGGGGTTTTTATTTTTTTAAAATTATTTAAATTTTAATTAAATTTCTCTATAGTTTAAATAGAGAAATTTGGGTCTGAAATTTGGGTCTGTAATTATGTCAGTCATCCGGGGTCCGAACTTAGTGTTTGATGGCTCGTTTCATAAGCCAAAAATCACACATGACCCATGGAGCAGCTAAACCCAACTTTCGGATGTCAATTCAGCGCCGTAATTAATATTTTCTCTGAAAAGTCATTTACAGAGAAATTATTAATTAAAATAATAAAATTGATTATTTTGGAGATAATCCAAATCTCTCCAAAATTAATCAATTAGATTAAAATAAAGGGCTAAATGACATGGCAATGAGCATTTAGGAAGATTCCAATCAAGTCCAAGCCTATCCAGTCATCCATCCAGTCACTAGATCATTATCCTCTCAAGTAAATTCGCCCTCCTTCATGAAAAAATCGATTTAGTGACATGGCATTTGGTTATTGGTTGGTTGATATGCATTTATGATAGGGTGGGCGCCCTCATAACTCACCACACCTACCAAAGCTTGGCTCCCTTTATTGACTCGAATCTACACCTACCATGTTACATGTGTCTCCACACAAACCACTCGCATATCCCCTAAATCCTCACGTCAATCCCCTAAATCCTCACGTCAATCTCATTTGAACTCGAGTTTGAACCTTGTTGGAGTATGGTGAGTGGTTGTGATGTTTCCCATGCTACACCTATGCGAATTAGTACCTACCCAATGCCACTTGCCATCCCCTTGTTAATTCGCCCCTCCACATTTCTCCTACTCGCACTCCACATGGCTCACGCCTTTTCCACCTTAGCTCACGTCAATCCTCACTAGAAGCTCACATTCCCTTGTTGTAGTTCGTTTATTGGATGTTGCTCCCATCTCATACCTTCCTCCAAGTCGAGTTTTGCCACCTAGTACCATTCCACCTACCATGAACTCGACTTTGGCCATGTCTATCTCTCCAAGCCCTTGTGGATTGGATTTGACCCACTTGCCATTGCCAAATTCGACCTAGGGTTTTAGATTGAGTCTTTTACTATAAAGAGAGGCCTATTTGGGTTGTTATCTCATGGAGAATTTGGGGCAAACTTACTCTGCCAAAATTGTATATGTGTTATAGCTTTTGCTAATTGAAATAAAGTGGCTTTGGAGGTCCATATGGTGTGTTGATCTTGTTCATGGAAAGTGCTTCAATATAATCAAGGTGATATTGCTTTATTGTTTTTGCTTACATGTTCCATGTTTTGATCAAATTATTCAAGCTTAGAAGACTTTTCTAAGTCCATAGGGTGGGCATTTGGGTTCAATTTGTCCATTGATGTTGGGTTGTTTGTGATTGGGAAGTAGTGGATTGTAGTCGGAAATACTAACACTCTTCTTGTCCCTTTCAACTTGGCATACTATATTTGATCAATCTTGTTTGTAAGTGATACATTTTGCAGATCTATAAAGTTATGAAGAGGAGTTGGAACTAGGTTGTCTCCTCCATCTCTTCAAAGAAAATTTTTTTCCATTAACATTCATGCATTGCAGGATCTCCTAAATCCGACCTCACAACACCAAGATGGTGGCATAAAGGGGTTTGATTTCAAAGATCCATCTCTTATATTCAAAATATTGTTTATTGGTTACTTTAGGCTTCTCTTCTTCAAGCCTTATCACTTGCTCCTTGACCTCTTTTTCCCATTGATTTGCTAGGCCTATCCTCTCAATAGTTTTTCCTACCCTATCCCCTAGCCTCCTCTCCTTGCTCTCATCCTCTATCTTCCCTCTACCCTTCATCTCTTTTGTCATACTTCCTCCAACTCGTTTTTAGCCTTCTCCTTCTCCATTCGCCCTTCCTCCCTACCCTAGTTTCTCCTCTCTACCATTCGCCTTTGTCATCTAGCTTATCCCTTCTTCATTTGCTCCTTCACTTCTTCATCTTTTCCCCTTAGATTTCTTCTTTCTCCCTCCTCTCGTCCATTTTCCAAAGTGCCCTAAAAAACCACATAAAGAAGCAAAAAACAAGTTGGTTAAGTTAGTATTGGTTAGAGTGATTTCTTTGATAGTTTAGATATAAATTTGTTACATCTTTGGCATTGGCATGCATTTAAAAAGCTTAACTTTAGGAGCATTCTAGATCTCTCTTGTTGCCTTAGTATAAGCTTGCATTAGTTTAAGTTTATGTCATCTCTCAAAATATAGAAATTTTGCACCAAAAATATTTCAAATTTTTATACTTTAGATCTCTTTTCTAGTACTTTTCAAGAGTTTGTTGTTCGCTGGTCCGTTTCGCCATAGTTAAGATTTTATGATAAAATCTCATGCATTTTCCATTTTAGAGTTAAAATTTTAAATCTAGACTTAACTAGTTTCAAATTTGGACTTGTGTTTGCTAATAGTTAATGGGTGCCTTGTTGAGATGTTTTGAACTTGTGTAGGTCATTTGAGAGAGAAGAATTTGATAAGATCTTAAAACAAATAATCAAAGCAAAACAAAGTGGAGGATCCATGAGAATGACTTAAGCTTGATATACTTATCCTTTGTAATAAGCTTATAAGAGCTAGCCTTGTATTTTCATTTGCTTCATTCTCAAAAGACCTTGCAAGGTTTTAAACCCAAGGCATTTGTAACCTTTTAATAAAAGTTTCAAGTGGAGGAGGCCTCCACTTTTTGGTTTTCTTCCCCATTTGGGGGAGAGTGTTGGGTCTTGTTGTTTGGTTTAGTTTAGATTTGTGTTTCCATGCTCTTAGTTTAAATTTACTTCAAATAAATCATTTTTGCTTATCTTCCATATTTACTTACCCCCATGCTCTCCCGAGTAGGGTCTTTGACCTGAAAGAGATTCTTGGGTAGTTTGGTTTTATTTTTTGCATTTATTGTTATCTTGTCTCTCTTCCTCTTCGTTTTTCCTTTTTGTTTTTTGTGCCTCCTCTAGCTTTCATCCATCCCTTTCATGCCCTAAAACACAACAAAAACACAAAACATACAACAAGTTAAAAGTTTGGTTAGTTAGACTTATTTTGTGAGCATAGATCTTGCCTTTTGTTTGAAATAGATTAGATCTCAATCATTTTTACTTAGTAGTTCCTAGTGTATGCTTTAGAAGTAGTATTAGAACTTGCATCTAGTCTCTTTCCTTAAAAGTTCTTAGTCTCATTTCGAAGATGAACAAATTGGCATATCAAGTAGTGTAAAATCTTGTGGTTGCATTCTCATTCCCACCATTTTTTAGAGCATTTTAGCTTGCTGGTCCGTTTTACCATACTAATTATTTCAAGTCAAAATCTCATGCTCTTTCATGTTTTAGTCTTATTTTGCAAACTTAGACTTGATAGTTCAAAGTTTGACTAATTTTCTAACGTTAATGGGTGCATGAGTTTATTGGCTTATCTTTGTGGTAGGATTGTGGGAAGAGAAAGATTTTTTGAATCAAAAGATCAAACCAAAGGGAGAAGAAGGAACCAAGCATCATAAGATACATCTTCTTATCCTTTGTAAAAGCCATTAAGGGCTTCAAGCTTTCAACTTTCATAAGTTTGTTCTAATATCCATCAAAGACCTTTCAAGGAATTTTCCTTAAGGCACTTGTAAAATTTTAATAAAACTTATAGGGGAGAGGTCCTCCACTCTTTGGTCTTCTTCCCCATTTGGGGAAGAGTGTTGGGTTTTGTTGGATTGGCTTAGTTTAGATCTTTTCATATGCTTTTAGATTAGTTTATTTCAAATAAGTTATACTTGCTCTATCTTTCCTATTTACTTACCCCCATGCTCTCCCGAGTAGGGTTTTTGACATGAAAGAGACTCTTGGGTAGTTTAGTTTTATTTTCATTTAAATATTATCTCGCATTTTCTCTTCCAAAGCCTTTGATCGGAAGTTGTATCCTTGGGATTTCATCTCAAGGGAAGGACCACATAATTTTGTGGTTACTCTTCCTTCCTCGTCGATTTCCTTGGTAGAGCTTTCAGCTAGCTGGAGGTTCTCTAGTGCAGGCGCTTCTAGTGGTTGATCTTGTTCGGAGATCAATCCCACCCATTAGATTAAATTTTGTATGGTAGAACACTAGTTTGATTCTAGTTTCATTTTATCTTGCAAATAGTTTTGTTAGTAGTATTCGTATCTCGCTGATCAATCATATTGTTTAAATCTTTTCAAGTTGAGATATACTGCTACTACAATTTACCTGTTTCTTAAAACGAACCAAAGTCTCTTGAACTTGGCCAAATCCAAGTCAAGAGCACCCTCAATCGGAGGGCATTTTAGTTTTGCATTATCCCTGCATTAGGCATTTGTTAAAGTAGCAAGTCTCTTGAACTGTGGTCATAAGACCAAGTCAAGAGCACTCTCTGTCGGAGAGTTGAACTAAAGTGCTCTTAATTTAAAAAATTTCAACCCACACACCCCTTTAATTAATTTACCTTGGTTTTTGTCCTACACCCGTATGCTCTGCCAACCGGAAACGATTGGGCTAGTACTCAGAAAGGTGGAAGACTTGATAATTCACAAGTGAAAATCTAATTAAAACTTTCACCCCCATAACCAACGAACCGACATTGTTCATAAAGTATTTTAATTAGTTCTCAGGGGAGGCACCGGAGTGCCCAATCTGAGACACGGTGGCTGGTTAGCATTGCGCCCCTCGCTGTGATTCCAGACAGGTTCCGACATGTCTCTTAAAGGAGCTGCTTAAAATTACTTTCCGGACACTCTTTGAACATCCTTGGTTTTAGCCCTAATAATCAAGACAATTAAAATCTTAAATTTACCAAGATAAGCTGCACAACGTTCTCACAAACTTCTATTTTCAAGCACTTGTATCAAGCTTGTACAATCACTTCTATATTTGACTCCATAAGGCACTGGTCCTTCATCATATATCTTTGTTTTGCTTAAATATCTATAGTGGAGCATATATCTTAATTTGTGTAAAAAGTGATTTGCTTCTTGTTCAAGTGCATCCCTTATCTTCTGTTGCAACGTGGATTGCGCTATCTTGTTTCACATTCAAGTATTATATTGTCTCTCATTCAAAAAACTCCTAAACAACACCCATCCGCATCACAACACCAAAAACATTTAAATACACAAAGAGCCTTAGACAACTCTTTTAGGGACTACCCCCCTTGGCTTTGTTAGGAGTTTGCCTAAACGGAGGAGCTGGGATTCAGGTGACAGTACCTGGCTCATTGCTTGCCCCCAAGGCCACACCTCTCCCCACTTTCCAGTGAGGGAGACAGCTTTCGAAATATTTCTGCTGCTGGTGTGCAGTTTGGCAGACAACAGAGCCAACACTAGCAAGCCAAGGTATGGTGGAATGATCACCTCTATTCTCCCTAAGGAGGGTAAAACCAATGAGTATGAATAGTGAACTTCTAAGTCTGAGTAGGGACAAATATAATATATATATAATAAAATCAACCAGGTCCACATATCTATATGATCGCCAGATCATGACACTAAGTGCTAAGACATGCTATAAGAATAAATATAAAAGCAATATAACCATAACACAATGATATACCTGCTGAGTCATATACCTGAAAGCTCATCAACCTGTACCATCATCTATCCTCTGAAACTGCTGTTGTAACTCTGGGCACTACTGACTGCTCCGTACCAATGGTATAATGGCTACATCGGTCATCTCTCTGAGTGTCCTGAGACTCAGTCATGGCATGGAGAATATATACTGTTGTCCACAATCTGATAGTGATCCAATATAGATGCTCATCTCAACATCTCAAAATGTAAGGGAACTGGCTGAATAGTGTACTGGCATCAGAAAAATAATGTATGGTAGCCCGGCTACTATATATGTGATAACACAACCCATCCATTTGGCTGTTTAGGAATGCGATTGCATCATGAAACTCATAAACTACCTATGTCTAGAACGACTGTGTATAGGGATCTGGAAAATATACTGGGTCAGGCCATAACTGTACCAAATATGGCACACCTCCCCGTTCAACAAAAAATGCCATTTTGTATTCCTCAAATCTTTCTTTCCGATGAGAAGCAGCTTCAACAACTTCCACTTCCTTCCAGTGCAGATGTATTTTCATGGTGATTTTCAAATTCCGGCTTCTCTGCTGTGCAATTATATTCTGAATTTCCAGCTCCCCACTGACTTGTACCCTTGACAAACTAATCCATGGAATTGGAGAACCTTTTTCGGAATGCAGATCTGGTGATTCTATCCCAATCTGATTGTGCCCCTGATAGCTCTTTTCACTCTGTTTCCTAGAGCTGCCCTTCACTTTTGCTGTGTATGCTAGTTCTTGTAGAGGCAGCTTGCCCAGAATTCTAAAAGAGAACTCAAAATCACGAACTAGCCATTCGACCATGAATATGTCAAACCTTAAGAGCGTGGTCAAGATGATACGTGGACACCCATGCAAAAATGGGGGGTAACA
The DNA here is from genome assembly GCA_027924585.1 of Larix kaempferi. Taxonomy (NCBI): domain Eukaryota; kingdom Viridiplantae; phylum Streptophyta; class Pinopsida; order Pinales; family Pinaceae; genus Larix; species Larix kaempferi. Next base: position 12,742,119 of record BSBM01000289.1, read on the forward strand.
TCTGGCTTCAACTCGGGGACATGTGCTCTCCTCGAGAGTGCATGAGAACCTCAGACCCTCATGGTAATCGCAGACCAATTTGAAAAAAGGAGAGACCATATGGTGGGGATGGCTCAATTCACATCCCGTAACCACTTATTACAAAAATTTGCAAAAAAGACAAAAATAATGATGCCAATAACAGCAGAAAAAATGCTCGAGGAAGAGCTTTATTTATCCTACCTACTCTAACTTAACATGAAAGTAGAACATGCTAAGTATATTCATATAACCAGTGGATCCTGTTACCAACTTTTTTGTACCATAGTTGGATTTTCTGGAGAGCCGCCATTTGACAAACATGATAAATGTTTGATTCCAGTGTATCAGATGATCCAGCATGTTGTGGCTAGCCAGTTGTGGTTAGCCTGTTTTGTTTTTTGAGTCGACATGACCATGGCCCCATGGGGGTTTGTAATAAAGTGTGCTAGTAGGATCTGAGTGCCTCGGTTCTTCATGACTGGATTAAGCAACTAAGGTATTCCAAGGAGTTTTTTCCCTTGTCAATTATACTTTGCTTAAGGCGATGTATAATCAATGAGGTTTTCTCCCGCTCCTCCAAAGCTGGAATGCCCGATTTTGAAAATTTGGCCATGGGGGGTTATTAGAGGCCAACTAATGTATATAAGCCTACTAGACACTGTTAGAATAGGTGTCGGTCATGTCCTAGGTCCATAAAACCCTCAGAAAAAATTTTGAAAAAATTTTACCGGGTCCGTCAAAATTTGGGTTTTATTTATTTTTCAAATTTAATAAATTTCTCTATAGCTTAAATAGAGAAATAGTAATTTGTAATATGTCAGTCGTCCGGGGTTCGAATTCAGTGATTGATGGCTCGTTTGATAAGCCAAAAATCACACATGACCCATGGAGCAGCTAAACCCAACTTTCGGATGTCAGTTCAACCTCGTAATTAATATTTTCTCTGAAAAGTCATTTACAGAGAAATTATTAATTAAAATAATAAAATTGAATATTTTGGAGATAATCCAAATCTCTCCAAAATTAATCAATTTAATTAAAATAAAAGGCTAAATGACATGGCAATGGGCATTTATGAGGATTCCAATCAACTCCAAGTCTTCCCAGTCAACCGTCCAGTCACCAGCAAAAGATCTTCTTGAGCCAATTCGCCTTTCTTCATGCAAAGTCGAGTTTGATGTGTTGTCAATTCGTATTTGGGTTGCTGATTGAGCATTGATGTGGAGTGGGCGCCCTCATACCTACCAAGCTTGGCTCCCTTTTCCAATTCAAGTCTACACCTACCAAGCTACACATGTCACCCATCTAAACCAACTCGCATATCCCCACATCCTCACGTCAATCTTCATCAAGCTCGAGTTTATCCTTGTTGGAGTGTGGTAATTGGTTGTGATACATCCCATGCTTCTTCCATTCGAGTTCTTTCCTACCATGTTACACTTGTCCCTCCATCCATGCGAGTTAGCACCTACCTTTACCACACGTCTCCACCATACTAGCTCGCATGCCTCCACAAGCTCACGCCTTTCCTACCCTAGCTCACGTCAATCCTCATTGAAGCTCGCATTTCCTTGTTGTAACATGTCTATTGGGTAATGATAACACTCATACCTTCCTCCAAGTCGAGTCTTGCCACCTCATGCCATTTCACCTACCATAAACTCGACTTTGACTATTGTTCACCTCTCCAAACCCTTGATTGATTGGAATTCGACTTACCTATCCATTTGCCAATTCGACCTAGGGTTTAGGCTTAGGATTTGAGTGTCTTTTACTATAAAGAGAGGCCCTTAGGGGTTATTATCTCATGGATTTTTATGCATCGAAACTCTGATGAAATTGTAAGCACTTTTTATTGAGATTAAAGTTGAGACTTTGGAGGTCAAAAACGTGGAGGCTCTTGATGTGCATTGCTTCACTTGATATTTGAGGTGATATTGTTTTACATTCTATTTGAGGCTCTTAAGTTTTAGATCATGTTCAAGATGGCTAACAATCTAGCACAAGTAGCATGTATCTAGTTCTTTTCACTTAAATATTTTGTTTCAAATATATTATCCATGCTCAAGGTTCTTGTAGGTATATCTTCACTCTATAATAAGATCAAAGGAGTTTTGGCTTTTGGATTTGAGAAACAAAAGGAGTTTGGATCTTCTCCATCAAACATTCAAAACACAATATTGGTTACTTGTTACTTTAGGCTTCCATTTCTTCAAGCCTTCTTGGTTGCTCCTTGAGTTTTTTGCTTTGATTTGCTAAGCCCTTTCTAGCCCTTCTAGCCTTGATCCGAGATTGTTCTTGTTTTCAAGCCATAGATTAGTTTACCATAAGGTTGAAGTTCCTTCAACCTTGGGGAATAGCTTGGGATTTGTTCCCTTGTGCTCTCTTCAACACTCGTTGTCGGCGTATCACCGGTTAACCGGAGGATTTCCAAGGCGGTGTTTTTACCATCTCAAGTGTTCCACTTGAAGCCCTTGCCCTAGATCTACTTCTCCTTGGTTTTGTCTTCATTTTACCATCCCTCCCTTTCGTTTTTCCTTCTTTGCTCCATTCGTCCTACCTCCTTTAGCTTCTCCTCTCATTATTACCTTATCCCTCCTCTCGTCCCTCTCTTACTTCCTCTCCTCCTTCCATTCGTTTTCTCCTTGGTTTTTTGCCTCTTTTCCTATCGTCCATCCCCATTTTGCCTTACAACATAAAACAACAAAAAACAACAAATATTAATAAGTAGTTAGTGTAGTTTTCATACTTAGTTAGTTGTTAGTTTTCTTGTTTAAAGTCTCAAATTGTTTGCTACATCTTGTTGTGTCCATTTCAAAGTTGGTAATTAGATCTCACTTTGTAGCATTCTGTTAGCCATATTTAGTTTTGCACTTGCATTATCACTAGATTAAATTTTCAACATTTGTTACTTAGTAGCTTCTAGTTCATGCTTTGGAAGTAGCATTTAGACTTGCATCTAGTTTCTTTCCTTAAAGGTTCTTAGTCTCATTTCAAAGATAAACAAATTGGCATATCAAGTAGTGTAAAATCTTGTGGTTGCATTCTCATTCTCATCATTTTTTTAGAGCACATTAGCTTGCTGGTCCGTTTTACCATATTAATTATTTCAAGTCAAAATCTCATGCTCTTTCATGTTTTAGTCTTATTTTGCAAACTTAGACTTACTAGTTCAAAGTTTGATTAATTTTCTAATGCTAATGGGTGCATGAGTTTATTGGCTTATCTTTGTGATAGGATTGTGGAAATAGAAAGATCTCATGAATCAAAAGATCAAACCAAAGAGAGAAGAAGAAATCAAGCATCATAAGACACATTTTAAAATACTTCTTCTTATCCTTTGTAAAAGCCATTAAGGGCTTCAAGCTTTCAGTTTTTATAAGTTTGTTCTAGGTAGCCATCAAAGACCTTTCAAGGAATTTTTCTTAAGGCACTTGTAAAATTTTAATAAAACTTATAGTGGAGAGGTCCTCCACTCTTTGGTCTTCTTCCCCATTTGGGGAAGAGTGTTGGGTCTTGTTGGATTGGCTTAGTTTAGATCTTTTTCATATGCTCTTAGATTAGTTTATTTCAAATAAGTCATCTTGCTTTATTTTTCCATATTGACTCACCCCCATGCTTTCCCGAGTAGGGTCTTTGACCTGAAAGAGACTCTTTGGTAGATTAGATTTATTTTCATTTAAATATTATCTTGTACTTCTCTTCCAAACCTTGACTATAGAATAGCTAACTTTGGGATCGTATCCCAAAGGCCACATAGTCTTGTGGTAGCTTCTTGCTCCCCCATCAACTTCTTGTGGACATCCAGCTAGCTGGAAGGTTTCCAGGATTGGTGGCTTCTAGTGGTTGATCTTGTTCGGAGATTGATCCCACCTTTTAGATTAGAAGTTGTGTGGTAGAACACTAGATTTACTCAATTTCATTTTATTTTGCAAATAGTATTGTTAGTAGTATTCATATCTTGCTGATCAATCATATTATTTAAATCTTTTCAAGTTGAGATATACTGTTTTTACAATTCATCTGTTTCTTAAAACGAACCAAAGTCTCTTGAACTTGGCCAAATCCAAGTCAAGAGCACCCTCTATCGGAGGGCATTCTTAGTTTTGCATTTTCCCTGCATTAGGGATTTTAAGCTTAGCAAGTCTCTTGAACTGTGGTCATAAGATCAAGTCAAGAGCGCTCTCTGTCGGAGAGTTGAACAAGGTTCGCTAATAATAAAATTTTCCACTCATACACCCCTTTAATTAATTTACCTTGGTTTCTGTCCTACACCCGTATGCTCTGCCAACCGGAAACGGTTGGGCTAGTACTCAGAAAGGTGGAAGACTTGTTAATTCACAAGTGAAAATCTAATTAAAACTTTCACCCCCATAACCAACGAACCGGCGTTGTTCATAAAGTATTTTAATCAGTTCTCAAGGGAGGCGCCGGAGTGCCCAATCTGCGACACGGTGGCTGGTTAGCATTGCGCGCCTCGCTGTGATTCCAGACAGGTTCCGACATGTCTCTTAAAGGAGCTGCTTAAAATTACTTCCCGGACACTCTTTGAACATCCTTGGTTTTAGCCCTAATAATCAAGAACATCTAAAACACTTAAAATTTACCAAGAACAATTTCAAAACGTTCTCACAAACAGCTACTTTCGACTTATTCTTTCAGCATCACAAGTACTTTATTTTGACTCTATTTGGCACCGGTCTTTAATATTTCTCACATATCTTTTGAATCTGGACCATATGTCCTAGTCACTTGTTTAATCTTAATCTTTTGGATGCTTTACTTTAAATTCTAAGTCAAAGTATATTGTTATCTTCTAAATTTGTATCTTGTGAAATTTGCAACGTGGATTGCGTGTTTAATTTTGTTCTAGTCACTATACAAAAAACTCCTAAAAAACACCCATCCGCATCACAACACCAAAAACATTTAAACATACAAAGAGCCTTAGACAACTCTTTTAGGGACTACCCCCCTTGGCTTCGTTAGGAGTTTGCCTAAACGGAGGAGCTGGGATTCAGGTGACAATACCTGGCTCATTACTTGCCCCCAAGGCCGCACCTCTCCTCACTTTCCAGTGAGGGAGACAGCTTTCGAAAGATTTATGCTGCTGGTGTGCAGTTTGGCGGACAACAGATCCACTCTAGCATCTTATCCTTGCTAATTTTCTTTTCTTTGTGCTCAGTTCCAGACAAAAATGTGGACAGAGTTACCATAAAACAGAGATGTCTCAGAATTTGCTCATGAATCTGTAATGGCAAGCTGTTAGGATATAAAAAACCATCAAATTTTTGGTATGAAAACCCAGACTGTGCACATAAAGCCTCTATCCATTGACTGATAGGGCTTAGATACGAACCTCCATCATGACTCTGCTCAAGCTAATCTGTTAGACAGGTGTTGTTATCTTCATTAATGAAATGATCTTCAGGTAGGTTCAAACCTTCACCATAAATCTGCTCATGCTGGTTTGTAAAACAGTTATCTTCAATAAAATGATCTTAAGGCAAATCAGGGAGCTGCTCAGGAATATTTTCGGTGACATAAATCTGAGGAAGACCAAAATTTTCATCATAAAACTATTCATGAAGATTTTCAATGACACAGATTTGAGGCAGCTCCAACTTTTTATCATGAAACTGTTCAGAAATATGGGGCAGCTTAACATCTTCAAAGTTTTCTATTATAGCCATATCAGGGATCTTTTCAGCAGTATCTTCAACCAAAGGTCTTTGTAGTACTCCCTTGATGGGATCTTCAATGATCTGTTCTTTAAGCTCATGATGAACCCGAGGGATGAAAGCATCATATTCTTTAGCAAGTTGCTCAATCTCATCAACTGTTCCATCATACCAGCGAAGGAGAAACCTCTCGAAAAACTTTGCCAATGAATCTATGGATTCATCCAAAAGGCCATAGAACCAATTTAATGCATCCCCTTCCAAAGTGAAAGCCAAAATGACCATAAGGTCATCCTCATGATAAACATTAAAATCAACCATCAATTTGCAGTAAGAAGCAATGTGATGGATGGCTGAAACATCACTATTTCCATGGAATTATGGGAGAATGTCACGCACCTTCTCATGGTCGTAGCATTCATTAGGAAATCCACGGATATTTGAGAAATCTAGAAGATTACGCGGTTTTTCCTTATCATCATCCATAAATCAAATAATGAGGTACTAAATCTGAAACATACATATAGTCATACCTCATACCAAACTGTGGAGTCGCCAAGGTGAGCTTGAAAGCCTTCCAATGAGTGTGCTCACCTCTACACCTAATAGGATCTTCAAATCTGCAAAAGGACAAGGGCTCTGTCTCTTCGTGGAGTCGCCATGTGAGAAGAAGAATTTGCAATATAATCTCCCACAAATGTCGTCAATGAAGCATGGTCTTCAAATTTTAGGAACTGGACTTTGTCCCCGACAACGGCGCCAAAATGTTGTCTCTCAAAACTGGCATGCGTGTGTTGAAGCACAAAATGTAACACACCAGCTGGATGACAACTCTTAGGAGAGAGGCCAATGTCACCACACTCCTCTCCTCTTCGCTTCAGGTTGGCTCTTCTCCAACTCAAGGGGGGTATCCCTAAGATAGGATCGCTAAGGCAGGTGCAACGGAGGGCAAGATGAACTGAAGAGGCTGCCTTAGGAAACGATTGTAATGGAAAAATGTAATTTGGATTTGGTGATGGAAAGATGGGAGGATCTGTCCCCAAGGGAAGGCCAGTGCCAGTATATTAGAGGGGCGAATGGAGTCAAAAGAGAGATCAAAGGGGCCTTGTGTCATATGTGACTGAGGGGGAAAGATCGCATTATTGAGCAAGCCCTGCTCAGTCTAGTGTTTGACAGATCAAAAAGAATACTTCTTCCTCTCTAAGTGCGGGAGGTGCGCTATGCAAACCAAACATCAATATTGCACAATCAAATTAAATGCAAAGATCAATACCTGAATTTACACGTTCACAAAGAGAAAGAGAAAGAAGATGCTAAGAGTTCTTCACCAAAGGGAAGAAGAAAGCTGGCAGCTAAGAATCCTTCACCTTCCAACATGGTGGATTGTCACCCTTCTATGGCCTCTTACACAAAGAAAAGGAAATGCAGAATCTGGAAATGCTCATACTCAATTAAAATATCACAAGCTCACGCCACAAAAAACGCTCAGTTTATCCAAAGAATCCCATGGTATTTTTCATTAAGATCAATGAGAAGAAAACTCCCAAGTTTTTTCCATGGTTTACAATGAGGGACGCTGGCTTTTTATAGGCCCAAAAAACCTCTTATGAAAATAAAGAAAGATAAAATAATAAAATATTTGGAGGAAAAGTTGGATCCTAGATCCACTTTTCTCTCCAATCGAATCTCCAAAGGCTCACTATTATTTTTTATAAAAAAGAATTCACTGCCCAGCTAATTTCCTCCACTTAAAAGTGAACACCCAACTATAAAGTGGGCAGCTATCATAATTTACCCTAAACACCTCCAATCTGTGTTCTCAACAGTAGCTTAATACAAATGTATGATCAATTGGTCGCCAACGAGACTGGGGGTTTAATTCTCAGCTTCTCAACGTGGACTCATTGATTGGTACACATCTATCAATGGCAAAGATGAGCTGTGCGCAAAAACCAACCACCGTGCGCTGATTGTTGAACCCCGATTTCACTGAATTTAATTGTAATCGGCTGTGTGCTCAACTGCTCCTTCAGCATGTGATGGTGGAACCGAATTTTGCTGGTCGGTTGAAACCTGAGTTTGGTGTTCTGCATCAAATTTCGGCTGCTGATGAAGTGTGCAGTATGGTTCTACTCCACGTGAAGAGTCGGTTATCTCCTGGCAGAATCATTGGAACGAAAAATTGATATTGAAGCTTTTGCAATTAAAAACGAAACCCCTGGCAAATTCGGTGCTGACTGTTTTCAATATCGAATGGTGGATGGCCCTAGCTTCCCATCCGCTGTCGTCAACTAACCACGCTGGTCGCCACGAGATCAACGGATGGTCCTACGCAAATTTGCGTAATGGCTGCCAAATAAGAAATCACGGATCCCCTCGTTGCTGTAAACACGACTCTCAACATTCAAGCTGGCGCGTCAAACACTCCGATTGACCGTGAAATTAGCCCCTGGACGCGGCCTCGGATGTAGAGGATCGTTTATAGGATCATCGGTATACAGTGGATCAATACTCTATCCACGGCCTCGATTTCACACTGTCCACTTCATGTCACCCTCGGTGCTTCTCGCGATGGTCTTCAAAAACTTTGATTTCACGGGCTGACTTGCACCACGTGGAAACCAACTTGTAATTGGCTACCTCTCAATCTCTGTTGTATGAAATTCTCAATGCCGAATCGATTCCTTTGAATTCTGCATTCAGACAGTAATTGCGAGGCATTACAAGCTCCTAATTCAAACATCCGGGCATTCCCTAATTTGTCGAGCTCCGTGTTCATCTCATGCACACGTATTTACGATTTATAACGATACATGGGAGGACGAGCCAGGGACCTTTCAGCTTCAATTCTCATGGGTGGATTTTGTATGAGGAATTGTCTTGCTCGAACTCTGGCTTGAAACCTGACGAGAGTCTCCATGCACAGTAACGATATCTTTGCTTGGCGCCTTACACAGAAACCACGAACCACCGCTTGCAGCTTCATCACACCTTTCAGAGCACTCAATGCTTGCCTTGCCAGGTGGCCTCCGATGAAATTCTTCTTTAAACAATGCCGTGTGTTTGATCTGTCTGAAACCCGAGCGTAACTCTGTATCCAAAAATTTTGTTGTTGATGAAGTGCGTGGGATAATGAATGGGCAACCCATCCATTTGGCTGTTTAGGAATGCGATTGCATCATGAAACTCATAAATTACCTCTGTCCAGAACGACTGTGTATAGGGATCTGGAAAATATACCGAGTCAGGCCATAACTGTACCAAATATGGCACACCTCCCCGTTCAACAAAAAATGCCATTTTGTATTCCTCAAATCTTTCTTTCCGATGAGAAGAAGCTTCCACTGCCTTCCAATGCAGATGTATTTTCATGGTGATTTTCAAATTCCGGTTTCTTTGCTGTGCAATTATATTCTGAATTTCCAGCTCCCCACTGACTTGTACCCTTGACAAACTAATCCATGGAATTGAAGAACCTATTTCGGAATGCAGATCTGGTGATTCTATCCCAATCTGATTGTGCCCCTGATAGCTCTTTTCACTCTGTTTCCTAGAGCTGCCCTTCACTTTTGTTGTGTATGCCAATTCTTGTAGAGGCAGCCTGCCCAGAATTCTAAAAGAGAACTCAGAATCACGAACTAGCCATTCGACCATGAATATGTCAAACCTTAAGAGCGTGGTCAAGATGATACGTGGACACCCATGCAAAAATGGGGGGTAACAGTCTTTTTGTGCAATTTGTAACACATTTAGCATTTAAATGCCATTTTGTCGCATCTTTAAGAAAAAATGCCACAAATGACAATTTAATCCTCTGAAACCTTGGAAAAGTGGGTCATAGGTTAAAGAGGATGCTCTGAGCGTGAAAACAAGCATCCCCACGCCAAATTCTGCCTCAAGATCATGCTTTTATTAGACTTTGAATTTTTCCAATTAAACCATTAAAAAATTGTATAATTTTACGGAAAAAAAAGAGTATTTTTATCGGAATTGACTCAAACTCCTATGGGACCTAGTGCATGTCCATACGACCTATTACTGATGGCTAGCATGTAAAAATACATAGATACTTAGGCTTTAATAACCTCCCTAGTTTCGACCACCATGGTAAATACTCCAGCTTGGAGGTGTGAGTGAAAAACTCAGGAATTATATGCCACTGAAGCGCAATGCATAATTCCTAAGGAAAAATCACTCTAGAGTATCCCCTTGACAGCTAAACCTAAGGTAGGCCAATCCTTTTACAAATTGACCATGCTTAGACCAACTTATTACAATTCCCCCATGGGTGTCTGGACATACAATTATTACAAAGGGGCCAAAATTGGCCCTGAAAAAGACTTCTGAACTTCTGAACACTTATGATAAACACTTGACATGTTCATGAAACTGGCGGCTCACAAGAAGTCCAACTATGGTACAAAATAGTTGGTAACAAGACCAAGGTCTCCCCCATTGCCATATACCCATTATTTGGCATTAAGTGAACAGAGTATTGGTTGGTGTGACTTTCGACCTTCATTCGGAGATCAGGATCCTCTCAGGTCATAGCTTTAGCTGCCATCCCCCTCTACCGTCCTGGATAGGATTCTCTTAAGGGGAAGCTACGAGAACTGTGATAACAAAGTGTTAAGGAAAATGAAATTCCATAAGAAGGATTAACTAGAGCTTATCCTAGCTAGTTGTGATACCTTTATCCTAGTTCTCAATCATTAGGAACTTCAAAATCTGATTTCTGTATGTGTAAACAGTAAAGAATTGTTGGCTGTAGCTTGTTTATTCTAGTTATAGTCATCACATTTAAATCAGAAAAACCTTTAAAAGTATTTTTGTTTTAGACTCCAATCACCCAACCAAATTCAAAGGCACTAGTTTTACTTTCAACCATCATAATTTGCACCTTTTTCTATAACTTAATTTGCTGGTTGAAATCTGAAAATAACATCATAAATGTGAACCTAAACTCAACCAGTAAACCAAGAGAAATTATCCTATTGGCAGAAAGTGAGATCTGGAAATTTTCTTGTAAAAAACAGCATTATAGATTTCACATTAAGAATGGAAAAGATCACTTGGTTGTCATAAAGGGATGTTAAGTCACTAATGAAAATCTGATTTAAATTTCTAGTCCTCATTGCATTGGAAGTGTGAAAATTCGAAGATAACAAAGCTGGAATTTACCATAACATTCTACATGTATGAACCAGATAATTACAGCCACTAATACTTTCCTTTGCTGCTCAAAAAATCTGAATGATAAGACATTTCAAACCTACGTTTCAGATTCATATTCTCTAGTCAATTACCTTGACAATGTCAACCAATTATCTTTGACTTAGATAGCCATCTAGGGTTTCCCCCCTTGAGGATCGTTGAGTTGACCTTGGATACTCTATTTGAGTTACCCTTGAGTCCTCACCTTGTGACTTAGGACTTTGGCACCATGAGGGAGGGGTTAAGTTTGTAACATTTTGGTGCCGTTGCCGGGGAGAAAAGTCCATTTTCCTGGATCTTGAAGGATATGCTTCAACATATTAATGAACTTTAAAACCAAAGATATATTTAAAAGTTCATCTGGTGACTCCAGTCTCCACATGAAGGAAACACAAACCAAAGATACTACCATGAATACATCCCAGAGACTTTTTCCAAGTTTACTAATCTAGAAAAGGTCTATAGAAGGATATTAAACAAGGTCTCCCAAGCTTCCATAAAAAGAAACCTTGAGATCATCCAAGATATAAGAGGACTGTTCATTAATTCAAGTCAGCCAAGTCCTACCCTAGTGATGGCTTCATGGAAGAGTGACCTGTTGTTGCAAAATTTAGTAGTCTTGTGATTGCAAGGAAAATCGACTGCTTAAACCAACAAAACTCAGAGATCTACCCTTAAGTGTCACACAGGTAGGCCTCTCTTTGTTTAGGTCTCCTAAATTCCCTATGGAAATCTAGACTTACCACAGGAGATGACCCCAACTAACCTTTCCAATGTACTACTTAGAGGTTTCCACATGCAATGTGTAAAGACACAACGAGGTGGCCTAGCTTTTGCAAGCATTAGTTTAATTGATTTTTAAGGTGACTAAGTGTACTTGGGAAATTAAAGAGTCTGAGTTAAAGCATACCTAGTTGAATGATTGGAAGATCTTAGAGGGTATGAGTTTAGGTTCAAGTCTCCTACAATGGCCAAGGGGCAAAAAGATTGGTGTAATTCCTAGCCACACTATGATTTTATTCATTCACAACACATTGCTTGAGATGTTAATGGATTAAATCAATTACATGAATTTAAAACAATTTTAGAACGAGGGCGAATTAGTATAAGTGAATTGTAGCATGAAATATCAATAAAAAACTTAATTTTAAGACAAATGTTTAGGTGGTGTTTAGTCATTTACTCATAAAGGAATCTTGCTCAATACACTACCAACTCATAAGTTACTTGACATTATAAAATGATCATCAAAGTGTTGAAATAAACAAGCAACCCATCAAATGATTACCTCAAGTGTAATGTCCCCATTTATTATGGCACCAGGGAGCAACCACTAGCGCATTAGATCCCCATGGGTCTGTTATCACACAACTTGTAGTTGGCCCTAAAAGTGATCCTATTCAGGACGGTAGAGGAGCCAGGCAACAAAAGAGGTGACCTAAGAGGGCCTTGATTCCCAAGATGGATTGGTTGTCACGCCAATCGAGGCACTCTTCGCGTTTTACTATCCAAACCCCAGATAGCAAAGGGGGAGACCTGGATCTACTCCCGACAGGAGAGATCTAACCCAATCACTAGATCAATATTTTCAATAGGGTATGTAAGGTGAGGGGTGAAGAACCCTACATCTAAGGAATAAGGTCACTGTGGAGGCTTAAGATAGATGAGATTCAATCTTAGATGTATTAGACATAATGACTTGAAGATTAATAATGGATCCAGGATTTAAGTGCTAGGGTAAATGATCAAATCTAACTGCCTTGGGAAACATGAATTAAAAATGGGGAAAATGGTCCCAAATAGTAGATCTGGAAGAGTTAAGGCTTTCTAACAAAGCTTGAAGGTATATCTGACAGTATCAAGGCACATAAGCTCGAAAAAAAAGTGTTTAACAACCCGAAAGATAAACAAACCAAGGAGGGAACAAGGGTTAAAGGATCAGTGCCTAGGAAAAAGGGCAGATGGAGTCCTCAGAGGGTGACGCCCTTGAGAACCCACCTGGGAATAGGCCTAGAGGTAAGAACACAGAAATGGTTTGCCGAAATTCTAAGTAGTTAAACCCATAGAATTTTTAGAAGTTTTAGCTTAGGGTTTTAAGATGTAAGTGATAGATGGGTAAGTTAGAGAAATAAAATACTCACCTTATGAGCGTACTTGGATGATGAGAATGCATGCTAGCTTGACGAGGAATACTCCCTCAAAGATCAAATGAAGATTTGGCTTGTTCTCTTGCTCCCACGATTTGCCCAATTCCACAAGTGCGCCCCTCTCTTCCTGCAAAACCAAGGAGATCAAATCAATTAGCAAACAAGAATGAGGGTAAATGCAAATAAAGAATAATATGCAGAGAATAATTGGTACAAAGACAAACTACTCCCTGAATAAACCGGATTTGAGAGAGAGAGACAAGGTGAGTCTCCCCAACTAGTGCACCCCTATACCAAATCGTCCTCTTCACCTGCAAGTAAAAATATGGATAGAAAATGTGCAAGATATTCACCAAGATCCTCAATGCAATGGAAAAGTAGTTTAAATCACCATAGCCATACATCCAAACCAAGATACAAGACTTTCTCACACGAATAAGATTTTATTCCAATAGACAAGAGCCAAAAGTCTCTTTACAATGAGGGGGGTCTCTTCCTTAGGAATGAGAGAGACCAAAACCCTAACCACCTTTTGAATGAGTGGTTGAGATTAAAAGATATAACAACGAAAATCAATGTCTAAGATGAGCTGGAAATACAATACATGGATCAACTCAAAAATAGAGGGGGTGCACTCACTAAGACGCCCTAGGGGGATGCACCACATGATAAGTGACTAGAACTCATGACATAAGCACATGGTGGGGCTAGGAGCTATAACATGTCCTTCTCTAGCATGACCCCATGGCACAATAACATATAATAACTCAAGATAATATCATACTGTGACCATATGACCAAATCGTGGCCCCTCAAATGACATAATAAAAATGCCCAAATAATAGCCCGAAGTGTGTGTGGACCCCACTGAATGCTGCAAGCTGTGCAGGAAGGTGTGGCATGCATCACAAAAATCCTCTGAACAAACCTCATGCCAATTCTTTGCCTCAATTTCCCAAATCCATTTCCTCAGTAGCCATTTCTTCCATTTTTTATCCTCATAAAATCACCAGTAAAATAATAAAATGCCTGTATCTCTCTGCCTGGTGCCTTGGGCACAAATCATACTGCACCAAAATGTCTGGGATCATGGTAATATGATAATAACAAGTGGTTGGACCCCATACTCCCTCTGTAGCACCCTAGGAGAACCAAAAATATCTCAAAATGTGCTGACAGGCCATTTTATATGGCAAATATGCAATAAAGTGATAATTTGACCATAAACGCATCTGAAAGTGCCTGAAACTGATATCTGAGTGTACCAATGGACTTAGAAGTCCCAAATGTAGTAGAGATGAGTACTCATACATCGTGTGACCACCTGGATAATCATCTGTAAGCTGAACAATGCCCGGATAATAAAAATAATGGTCTGTAAATAATAATAATAATAATAATAATAATCCATCAAACCATCACATAAAACATGTTTCTGATGCATGGAATCATCAAATGGGCACCATAGGACCACAAATAATCAATCTCGAACATCATCGGTCCAACTCATCTCGGACCCTGTGGTTGACTTGGTCAAACTGGGTTGACCAGGTCAAAACTGACCAAAATAATGACCCAGGGTCAAACTGATTGATGCTGTAAGTGCAAATGGATAAGATATGCTTCTTTAATTATTTCAATAGAAAGACTAATGTATAAAGTATCATTTCATTGGCAATTAAGCAATAATACATCAAATATAAGTCTAGATTAAAGAAATCAATTACCAAGAAAAAGACCCTCAAGTGTATACTCATTTCATGGACTTGACCATTTTGCTAGAAATGGGTGAAGGTGGAAAAACAAGGCGAGGATAAGGTAATGATTTTACAATCTTCAACACTGTGACACTTTGGATAAAGGGAATAGGGAAAATCACCTAAGCATATGTTGGACAAAAAACACACAAGGAATGGCGGTGTCTCACAAATGGAATAAGTTGATTTGAGGAGTGCCTATTCAACTTTAGCAAATGTCTACATCTCACATGCATGCTTGAACCAACTCCGTGAGGATCTTTTCTAGAACCACTTTGACTGGGTGCACAACTAACCGTAACTTGAGGTTCTAGGGGACACTTAGAATTAGCTGCCCCTTACTCCATCTCATATCCCAACCCGTAGGCTCCGTGAGGAATTAATCATTACATTTCAATTATGGCCAACAGTCTTTAGATTTAGCATACATTTAACCACTGCTTTTTAGGCCTAATGACCCTTAGGATTTTGCATGTGCTTAGAAGCACAACTAATTGCAACTTTTATCCAAGATGCTTTACATTTCATTTCATAGCCCTCTTTCATTGTGCTTAGAAGCACAGTTTTAATTTATAACCATGGGCTTGCATAGAAGATATAACAATCAGTCACATATGCATGTAATGGTGGTAATACAATTTGCTTCATGTTTAGACGACACAACTCAGGCAACTGGGGGGATCATCCGCAATCAAGACCAAACATCGGGGGCAACCGACCAGAGAGGTCAAGGCTTCAAATCCAACTCACCTAAGCTCAGGAACCAACACCAGCAGGTTCTCTTGGCCCAGAAGGATCAAGGCTTCGGTACGTTCTGTTGCACAACTCAGAGCCGAAACACAAAACAACAGGGAGTCTATCCAACATAGAGGCATAAGTGGGGAAGTCCTCAATATCACAGGCTGAAATGTAAGTCAGGATGAAATCAAATACGAAAGGGAACGATGGATGGGGAAAGGTGACAGGTGATGCCATAACTAGCAAGCCATAAATGGTGGGAATGACCAAGTCCATACTACTTAAGAGGGTAAGACCAACAAGTATACACAAGAAATTCTGATTCCAAAATTCCAAACAGTCAACCAATAACCATATCCATATATATAATATCGCCAGATCATGACCACTAAATACCTAGTCAAGCTACTAAGATAAATAAAAGAGCAAAATAAAGGTATCCAATGCACAACTATATACCTGTTGGGTCATATACCTGTATCGATCATCTGAACCATCAACTGTCACTGGAACACTGCTGCTGTATAACTCTGGGCACTATCACACTGCTTTGTATGGAAGGAAATAGCCACCTCAGTCATCAAATCTAAGGTCATGAGGCTCAGTCATGGCATAAGGTTGTAATGTCTGCTTTGGGGTTGCTGAAAACATGAGTGATGCATAGAATAACTACTCATGAACTACCGATCTTAGGCATCTCATAGTAAAGGACTGGCTCAGAAAAGTACTAGAATCTGGTTTGAAGATATGGTAGCCCCGGCTACTATAAATGTGATAGCAGGGTCCTAGTGGAAAATAAAATAAATTAGTTAGGATTAATATTAGTCCATGGATGTTTGGTTTAATTAAATTAAACTATAGAGAAGTGATGAAACTCATAGTTTGTAAATGTTTAATTAGTATTTAATATTGTGATGAGTTGGAGATGATTAAGTGGCCTAGGAGGGCGCATAGGACAATTAGTGGACCCTATGAGCTGTCTTCCACAATGGAAACTGGAAGAGAGAAAATCAAGAAAGCAACAAAAAAGATGGAAGGAAACATAAAAGCAGGAAAGCAAAGAAAAGCAGAAAGCATCCCAAATGCAGTAAAAGCATACTAAAGCAGGAAAAGCAAGAAAGCAAGGAAAAAAGAAGGATAAAGCTGCAAGTCCAAGTTTAGCCAGTGAGGGCGCATTAGATGAGGCTAATGGTCCAAATTCAGTGCATCTGAGAAGCTAATTAACTTATAAAAGAAGGAGCGCACCCATGGACATCTTTTGGAAGTTTGATTATTGCATTGAGAGCTCTGAGCTTCTCAAGCCTTGGGAGATGTGCCCCTAGTCACCAGTTGGGAGATGTGTCCTTAATGTTCATCATTTTAGTTGAAGATTCAGCTAGGCCATGAGGAGTACAACATTCAACCTTGCTCATTGCGAATACTTGCAGGTCCATTCCATTGACAATCAAGTTCTATCTTGCTCAGAGATGAAGATTTCATCAGTTGGAGCGTTTTCTACAGTGTCTTATCTTGCCTATGTTCTTGATGGATGATAACGACCCCATGGGTATTTGCTGCTATATCTGAGCTCTATAATGTGAAGGATTTCCTCTAATATTCCATTTAATGAAGTGGCTTTTTGTTCTACAAATTATATTTCCAATTATTAATGAATATTTGCTCCCATGCTCATTATAATGCCAAATTTAACTAGTTTTCCAGAATTTTGTATTAGACTGACTTTCATGACTCCAAATCTTTGTCTGTGAGTTGTTGCAGTAAGAAAACACTTTATAGGACCCATACCAACCTTCAAACCAGAAATTCGTGACCCTTAGAGGTCATTCGAATTGACTTGGAAATATCTCAATTGAGTTGTCCTGAAACTAGTTTTTATTTCCTATCTTCCAAACTAAGTTCATTTGATCCAAATTGATAATCTTAGGGTTGTTATAGTTGGTTGAGGGTAGTTGTAGGCTAGCCACTTCTAGATCTGCACCAAAAGCCATTGGGTATGTAATATTCCAACTGATATTTTCTGTCTATTTGTGAAGTTTATGATGATGTTTGTTGGTTGATTGTAGTTTTACGGCCCAATACTCAAAGGAAACATGAATGCATGTAATAAACTATGCTTGCATGAGCATGCATGCAAATGCATGGGTTTTCCAACCCCTAAATAACCCGAATACTCAGAAATGCTATAAAGTAGGGATAAAAATAATGCATGTACGTACTAATAGTTGTAGTAGTGGATGTGGATCAATATGAGACTCGCATGCAAGAGATATGCAAAGGATCGGTCAAGATATGAATCAACCTCTCTCCAAATATGCGCCCTTGATATAAATGCGCCCTCTTCAATATGTGAATGGATGCATGAGTGCTCAAACGATGTCAAATTGTCCCCGGATGAAGGTACTAGGGTTATAATGCCCTTTGATCAATATGGAAGCTGCATGCAAGACATGCATGAAGTCTAGGTTAGAGGGCGAGAATCTCCCTCAAAGAAAGTCGCCCATGCTAGAGAATGCACCCCTCTGAATGATGAAATGGTGAGATCTTTCCTTTGAATCCGAATGAGCAGCCAGTATTCAGTAACTAGGCTAATAGTGGTGCTCTTGGAAGGATATAAGCAACATGCAGACTGAATGGTTGTTATCTGTCAAGATATGAAGTTATCCTCTTTGTCCAATTCGCCCATGCAAGAGAGGGTGAATCTTCCTACTCCAGGATGTAGCTAGAACCCTGATGAATGTTGAAGAATCCTGTATGATGATAGTAGTAATGTTGAATCTGGATGATCCAACCCTAATAGTGACTAGGGCAGATAAATTTCACTACCGAAATACACTTGATGGTTGAGTGGTGTGCCCTCAACCCAAAACTGGCTCTCCGAGCTCTCCAAGTCGACTTCTCAAATCAGTAATCAATAACTAGGCCAATTCATTCACTTTATCCTTCTTTTATAACTTTGACAATGCATGACCTAACTTTTGCATGCCTAGGTCGCTTTTCTCTTCTAATTCTTAGTTGATTTGCATGCATTGCTTTCTGTGTGCATGAAGGCTTAATAAAGGTATTTTTGTGCATGCATCATGAAATATGGCCCGCATGTAATGCATGTAGGTGGCCCTTAGTTCCCGTGGCCCTCTTTTATCTACTGGTGATCTAATAACCATGATTAAGATCTGCTTTTGGTCTGAATGGTATCAATCCTCAAGTCAATTCTACTATATGTTAAAAATGGAACATTACAGGGTTCCACACAAGTCTTGGGGATAG
The DNA here is from genome assembly GCA_027924585.1 of Larix kaempferi. Taxonomy (NCBI): domain Eukaryota; kingdom Viridiplantae; phylum Streptophyta; class Pinopsida; order Pinales; family Pinaceae; genus Larix; species Larix kaempferi. Next base: position 12,760,941 of record BSBM01000289.1, read on the forward strand.
TGCCTTGAAGCCTTTGGTTTATCCAAAGGATTCTACTCATGTGTGATGCACCCAGAGAATGTGCAACTGTTGAAATTGGGAGTCTGTTTAGGTTGCTGTAGGATGTCCTTGAGCTGCAGTAGGTCCTGAAATCCATCGGGAAAATTTGGGAGGGTCTAGAGGTGTTTGGGGCTTTACTTTTAAATTCTAGCCAATCTAGTTAGTTTTTTTTGTATCCAGCCCATCCTATAGTTAGTTTGGGTACATTATAATGGTATCAAAGCATGGTCCTCTGTACTTGTGTGCAGCAAGACCAAGCTCCATAAACTTTCAGTTGAAGGGATATTGCAAATCACATCTTCAAGTTTGCAACTATGAGGCTCATGTTAGAATATTAAAAATCCATCTAGACTTAGGATATAAAGTATTATTTATTTTTGATACTTTCCAAAGTGTTTGACTAGGTAGTTGGCCCCATCTTGCCTTTTTTAGGCTCACACTTTTCATCGTTATCCATAAGTGCGCCCTCAGGGAGATTCTGGAAGATCATGTCTGCTTTTTATGACATTCCAGAATACTAAGAGCACTATCCTGCTTTTACACAAATTTTATCTTTCTTTTTTTGCCTTTCAGTGGATAAGGATAAAGCTAGGCACCCTCATTGACTTGGCAAGCTGTCTTCTTTTTGGCCAACTCATCCTCCATCTTTTTCTCTCCAAAAGCCATCATCTTATTGCTTTTCCATCACTCATTAGATGCCATAACTGATTTTTCTAATTCGTGAGGTCCTTGACTGATTTGGAAAGTTATTTTGCCACCTTGGGTTTTTTTTTGCATTATTAATAAACTTGCTTTTGTGAGGATTTTGACTGGTTTCTTTGGATTTCAAATTTCTGATGTAATTATATATTTGGATAGCCATTACATTGCCCAAGTTTGGCCGATGTACTACCATTCAATAAACTTTTATTGTGTGCATCAATTCAGTGCCTTTTTTTAGTGTTATATGCAATGTTTTGCTTAACAATTATGTGAGGATCATTTTTGCTATGTGTTGCACTATACCAGTACTAGCTCATATTCAGATGTCTACCCAAGGAGAGGGGTCGCATTTTTCTTTAAGGCCATGATGGAGGTATTATCAACACTTTTTGAGAGGTGGTTATGGCCGGACCCTTTGATCTTTCCTTTAGGAATACTATGGCTTAGTGGCATTGTTGATTGCCTCATTCCGAGGCTTGGATCCCTGAGGTTGTTGTCCGGGGCTCCTAGGGGCATGTCACTGGATCACATGACCCCCTACTTGTTTTCCACACAGGTGAGAGTGTTTCAGCTCTGAGGCACTTGCCTGCTCTTCTAGTCACCCTATGCACCCATCCTGGCCCATTTCCAGCAGACTGCCCTCTCTCCTTGGTACCTTCTCAGTGATGATGTCATCCTTGGTCACTAGGCCCACAGGCTTGTAGAGGGGGGATGTTGAGGGTTTCTTAGCACTGTTGGGGTTAGATGGGGCATGACGATCCCCTCTTGCTCACTCCACCTTTCAGAGTGAAGGCTTTGTTCGGTTTTAGCTTTTTTTAGTAGTTTTTTGGTGACTATGGGGAAAATGCCCCAAGTTACCCACAAATTATATTATTTTATGTTATATTTTTACATTGACATTATATTGGCCTAGTTATTTTGTAAAAGTGAGTTGAGAAGACTATAAATAAGCCTCCTCACTTCATTTGTAAATCATAAAACATGGGATAAAAACATATTATGATGTTCTTTTACCCAAGATAGGCTCTTTGGAAGTGATGCGCACCTCTTGAGGATTTGTCTTCTTTGGCTTGTGGATCAAATTTTGATGCTTTTCTATGGTCTTGCTCATGCATGGTGGATGCTAGGAATTGTTGGAATAAAACAAAGCTCAAGTAAGTGTTGTTTTAATCTTGCTTAGTGAAGGTAGGTGAGTTTCTTTGCTTCTTGATGATTGAATGGTGGCCATAGAGCTGAATTTTTAAAAATTACGGCAACTAGGGTTTGAAGTAAAAATATCAGCAGACTAATGGAATAGATCAATAACTCAAGAAAAACAATGGGACTTACCTCTTGTGGCTTGCAGATGCCAAGTGCAATGATGTTCCGACCCCCTCGAAGCAATTTCAAGTTGAGATGATGAACTCCAAGATGAAATCGATTTCCCTCTTCCAGCTAGTGCGCCCTCCTTCCTGCAGATGATAAGCTCTATGAGACTCGATTTACATAAAGAGAAAGTAAATGGTGCAAGAAGAATAAAAAATCATAAACATTGATCAAAGATACAATGCAAACTACTCCCTGATTATTTTACTCATCCAGCAGACGGATTCGGAGATTCCCCACAAAATCCTTCAATGAAGTCGCCCTCCTGCAGTGCACACACTAAACTAATATGTATGGCATGGATATATCATCAAATAACATGGATGTGACAGGTTATCAGAGCTACAATCAAGCACAAGAATTATCTATAACAAAGACACAATATTTTTCCTAGAATATTTCTTTATTGCCAAAAATCCAGAGCCAAAAGTCCCTCTAAAATGAGGGTGTTCTCTCCTTTAAATAGAATCGAGAGAGACCAAAACCCTAACCGCTTTTTAGATGAGTGGTTGACATCAAAAGATGATACACTGAGATCAACAGCTAATAAGAGTCGGACACAATATACATGGGTCACTCAAAAGAAGGGAGACGTGTTCCCTCAATGACTCCCTAGGAGGACGTATGACATAGCATGTGACTATGGACAACAACATAACATCATGTTGGGGTGGCTTGGAAGTAATAACATCTTCACTAGACCAAGCCCCATATACAATAAGTAGAATATACATCATAAAGTGGCTAAAGTCACTAGGACGTGTGTCCCCAATACATAAAAAGACGCCCTCATGAGATGACTGGGAGGAAGTGTGGACCCCACTGAATATGAAGATTGTGTGGACCCCATTGAATATGATTAACTAGATATTTTTTTATTAACACTTAGTTAACTATTATTAATTGAAATCATGTTGATTGATTTACTTGTAGTGACCACTGTGAGTTTTGTTATCACATATATAGTAGTCGGGCTACCATATATTTTTTGTTAGATTCCAGTACACTATTCAACCAGTTCCCTTACATTGAGATGCTGAGATGAGCATCTATTATGGATCACTATCATATTTTGGACAACAGTTTTATTCCCCATGCTATGACTGAGTCTCAGGACACTCAGAGAGATGACCGATGTAGCTATTTAGCCATTTGTACAGAGCAGTCAGTAGTGCCCAGAGTTACAGCAGCAGTTTCAGAGGACAGATGATGATTCAGATGATGATCTTTCAGGTATATGACTCAGCAGGTATATTATGGTGTTGTGGTTATATTGATTTTATTTCCATTTTCTTAGCATGTCTTAGCATTTAGTATCATGATCTGGCGATCATATAGATATGTGGACCTGGTTGTACTTATATATATATATCATATGTGTCCCTACTCAGACTTAGAAGTTCTTGGCCTATACTCATTGGTTTTACCCTCCCTAGGGACAATAGAGGTGATCATTCCCGCCATACTTTGGCTTGCTAGTGCTGGTTTCATTATTCACTATCTTCATCCATCCATGACTTACCCAGTTTGTTCATTACCTTGACTTACTACTTGATTAGTGGCATGGAGGACCTTCCCCCACTGTAGCCTCTATATTGGATAAGCTTCCCTGTTTATTGTGTCTCGGTTCTCAGTTGGTGACAAAACTTGCTTATGGTGAGTTGGTTTTCCTTGTGAATTACCACTAGTCACTAAAGTTGTTGTTGGCTAAACCTGAAACTTTTAGTGTTGCCATGAATACAAAGTATGGAAATCAAATGTTGTATCTTGTATGAATGAAATAAAGCCAAATGAAAATGGCTATGAAATATCAAATGCCTTAAAAACACACCTGCAGCAAGAAGCCTAAATTAAATGTAAATCTATGCAATGTGTTTATAAACACACATAGATCAAAGGCTATGGAAACTCTAGGCCCAAAAAGCAATGGAACTTAAGCTCTATATCAAAAAGATTGCTGGCCTTATTTGTATTATGGATTGTGCGCATCTGAGCAAGGTGAATAAACACTCTTTGAACAACTTATCCAGTTGTGAGACACCGCCATTCCCTGTGTTGTTGCTTGTCCACTATATGCTATGGTGTGTATTCTCTTTTCCATTTCCAAAGTGTCACAGTGTTAAGTTAGTAAGTCATCCTTTAACCTAGCCACTTATTTCTTAGCCTTCACCCTTCACTAGCAAATTGATCACAACTATGAAGTGAGTATGACCTTGAAAGTCTTGTCTGAGTAATAAGTCATAATTAATGACATATTATATTTGGATTTAGATCGCCAGTAATGATTGCTATTTGTTATAATTGCTATGTGAATGGATTGTAAAGCATGTTTTAACCTTTGACACCTTGCAGCAGCTTGATGACAGTTTGAGTCATATTTTGGTCATGTTGACTTGGTCAAACCTCAGTTTGACCAAAAGTCAACCACAAGACATGAGGTGGCAGACCTCAGATATTACAGATAGATGATATATGGTCTGTTACAGGTCACCATGGTGGGCTTATGCAGTGGTTTCAGGCTTAAGATGATGATTTGTGTTTTTCAACACTTTTACAGATTATTATTATTTGGTCTACCAGATATGATGAGTATTTATTTTGGACCACGCAGAGGTTTATATGGTGTATGAGTACACATCTTAGATGGATTCGGACCTTTTGAGTCCAATAAGACAGTCTGTTTTCAGTTCCGGGCAGTTACAGTGATGATTGAGTCTCAGTTGGCTATCCTAGTGCAGTTTTGGTCTGTCGGAGGCCTTGTCAGGGCAGTGATGATATTTATTTGGTTCACCTAGGGAGCTGTGCATGGAGGGGGTGGTTCAGCCACTTGTTATTACCATATTAACCCCCTCCCAGACTCATTGGTGAGCTCACCTTGACAGCGCAGGCAATCCAAGAGGCAGTTTGGGTAGTTTCACATTTCCCGAGGCAGTCCAAAAATGGTAAAAATGGTTACAAAGGAATTCGATTTGGGCTACTGAGGCAATGTTATGGCATGGGATAATCAGTGATGATGAGTGGGATGTGTTACCTCCCATTTTATATGGGTGGTCACTGAAGAGCAGGGTCAGAAAGGAGGCTGCTGGGACAGAATGCAACAGATGAAAATAGCCCAACTTCAACAGCAGGTTGGAGCATCAGTTTCATTATTGGCATGCGGATTTCGACACTCAAGATGCACCAATATTGGAAAGCTTCTGACATCGCCACGCAGCCATCAATTGCAAAACAAGGAAATTGCCCAGGCAGATCTGTTTATCAGAGCTTTTTCTATGATAAAATTTTTTTTTGCAGGGGAAGTATGCCATGCTTCACAACTTTTACAATCTCAATTCCAGCAGACAATGACGAGAAGATGGGAATATCATGAAGAGCATGCTTTGAGTTAGACGATATGGAGGAATCACTTCAGCCTAATGGCCTTGTTTTGAAGAGCAATCTTGCCATTCGGGGTTACTGGAAATGGCAGTGTCATTTGCAAACACAGATTCTTCCAAAGTTCTCTTGTCTGCTGAAAAATATGTCTCGTCCGAGGAATTTCCTTACACAACAATCAAAGATATATGGTTTCAAATAGAGCCTTCTCGAAGACCAAAATCTTCTCGTCTGCTTACTGGTGTCAGCTTTGTATTTCCATGCCCAAAAGCTTAGGGAGAAGAGTAAAGAGCTTTTTAGATTTTTTCGAGCTTTTGAAAAACTGGAAACATTAGCTCGACTGATTAAGTAGGCGTATCAGGAGCAGCGTGAAAAGAAGAAGATAGATGCAGTCGGTGCCGTGGTTGGAAAGCCTGCAGGGAAACTTTTAACTTTTGGCAGCTAGCGTGGTCCCCATTTTTTGGATTTTTCCTTGGATCTGGGCCGCTGCTGGTTATGAAGTCGAGTCTGGTAAATATTGTGACACCGGTAGTCATTACAGCAGTTCAAGACGTGTTAGTATATAAAAATTCGACACAGTTGGAGTTCCACGTGGAGTTTGAGAAGCCGATACATGAAAATTTGCCCCGCATTTTCTCTGGGCTACCAGTGACAGGACTGAGTGCCGTCTATTACATTGCCAGACGAATTTTTATCTGAGTTACATTCAAAGCCATAGCTCGGGGATTCACGCTATTGACAGCTCGAGTTACATTGGCTTCTATCGCTTTCGAAGGATTTGGTTAGTTTAATGATTGGGTGAAGATTGCTACACAGTGAGCACTTGCAGGCTGCTATAATCCCTGCGTGAGGAGAGCCGTAACTTATGGAACCCGTCCACCATCGCCGATTCGAGATTTAATTTCTGTGGTGTGCCGCGTGCTCTTTGATTGACGGCCGTTGGGTTATTTGAAATTCACGCTTCTCAAACGTCCGCTTTCACTGTGTTGTTTCACTGCAGTTTAACAAAGGGCGGCCGAGGTTACACTGGCAGCAATTCTGATTGATTCAGAAAATCTCGGGTTCAAACAGTGATCAGTGCACAGCATTCTTTATTCGGAGGTCACAAGACTCCCGCTCACCATTTAAACGCCAAGTTACAGCGCATTTCCTCCTCGTGGCCAATACACTTCCACGCCATCGATTTTCATTTGTCACGTGGAGCTGCTCAAGGTCCTCACGAATAGTCGAGGTTATTTTTTATTGTAACACATGGTTAGAGGAGCCGATCCTTAAGTTTTCCATTTTGATGAGCTGTCCACCGTTTAAACCAATGCTGTGGGGTATCTCTTCATGCGTGGAGTTTGGAACAGTTAGAAAGATCATCTTCGGATAGTTTGATTTCTTTGTTCTAGTTTGAGAGAAAAGTATTATTTTTTCACTTTATCTCCACTTTTTTTATTATTATTTTATTTCAGGGATAGGTGAGATTTTGGACTACATAAAAGGCCATCTTTCTCCTTTGTATGATGGAAAAATTTGGGAGCTTTTCCCACAGACCTTAATAGAAAAATACCATGACAGGACTTTTTGGATAGATTGAGCATCTTTTATGTGGTTGTGAGTTTTATTTCAAGTTGTAGAGTAAATCTAGCGTAGAGGGTTTTTAGCCCATTGGGCAAACATTTGCGGTTGTCAAGTTGTTTGCTTACGTCACATTTTTGAACTATCTTAGGGGTAGCAGAATGTAGTCGGTTATACTTATGCTCCCCGTGTCTTCAATCATGCGACGTCCTAGACTAATCTCCCTTGTGTGAAATGCCCTTGAGTTCTCTTTGACTCCATTCTCCCTGTTGGTACTGGCACTGGCCTTTCTTCGAGGGTTGATCCTCTCGTCTTTCCCATCACCCTATTCAAAACACATCTTTTTGTTACATTTGTTTCTCTAAGGCAGCCTATTCCATTTCACCTTTCCCTCCGTTGCATCTGCCTTAGCGATCCTATCTTAGGGATACCCCCCTTGAGTTGGAGAAGAGCCAACCTGAAGCAAAGAGGAGAGGAGTGTGGTGACATTGGCCTCTTTCCTGAGAGTTGTCATCCAGCTGGTGTGTTCATTTTGGGCTTCAACACACGCATGCCAGTTTTGAGAGACAACGGGATGTCTTCCACACCTTCTCTAGCAGTTTTAGCTTCATCGGGACCCACATCCATCACTTATAGCACTTTTTGATGATTTCTGGAGCCTCCTAAGGCTCATGACTTTCCCAGAGAGGCACGATTTGGTGTCTAGATATTTTATTCTTGGATATTGTGCCATGGGGATTGACCAAGGGTGTTAGAAATTACCCCTTGGACCCACCATGAGCTATACTTTATGTTTTATCATCATGATTTGGTGGGATCCCCTCTCCTAGGGCGATTTTTTCCACTTATTGTTATATTTTATTAGTGATTCATGTATTGTATTGTTGAGCTCATCTCAACCATTGATTAGATCTTTTGATCTTTTAATCTTAGCCACTCATTCAAAAAGTAGTTAGGATTTTGGTGTCTCTCCTTCCTATTTAAAGGAGAGAGCTTCTCATTGTAAAGGGGTCTTTGGCTCTTGGAATCTTGATATAGAAAAACTTTCTGGTGGAAATTCTTGTGGTCTCCTTTGCATCTGGTGTTCTTAAATGGTGATTGGAAAGTCTATTGCATCCTAGCATTTGGGTATTTGTGGTAAGATCTATCTTTTTTTGGAAACTTTTGTCTTGTCTACAGGAGGGCGACTTCACTTGGGCGTTTTTGCAAGGCTTCTTCAACTCGCTCCACTTGGCATTCACTTGTATCAGGAGGTAATCATTAGTATCATTGTGATCTATGCTATCTTTCTGTTATTTCTCTTGTGGCATTAGTCTTATCTCTTGTTCGCAGTAAATCTGATATTGTTGACGTTTATTGTGCAGGAGAGAGGGCGCATTGGCTTCCTTGGGCAAATCAACTTCATAGAAAACTACCTCAAATCGCTCCAAATTGATCGGGTTTGCATAGATCATCATCATCAAGGCATCTACAAGGTTATCCAGGTAAGATCCACAGGTTTGTTCTTCTTGTCTTGGTTCCAATCCATTGGCACAACTACTTCATTGTTAAAACCCTCATATTTCAAACCCTCATTTTACATTTTTTCAGATCTAGCAAGATCTACTTGGCTTTTGGGTATAATATTCGAAACCCACCTCTATAGCATCCACGGCAATTCGGATCTATAGTTTGGTGTGGATTGGCCCTCATTTGACCCACTTCCCAAGGCAAAGAAGCTTCTCCAAGGGAGGTCGCACTTCCTAGGAGAGGTGATTTTGCTTGATCTAGCACCTGGGTAGGTGAGATCCCACTTGATCCTTGATCTCCATAATTGATAACCTACCCCTAGTGTGTCACTTCAGTGATTTTCACCTTGTAGGCCCCATTCCTCATTTTGAGGGTTGAGCCCCACTTGGGTCACTTTGTGGCACATTTCAATCTCAGATCTACTGAGATCTAGCCATTGGATGACCTTAATTTTCAAGATCCACCTACCTCAACACCTCAACATTACAGATCTACAATTTGGTGGGCCTCTGACTCCATTTGGCCCAATTCCCAAGGCACTAATCTTCCCCAAGTCAATTCGACTTTCCTAGATTGTTGAGTTATCTTGTGGCTTGATCTTTGTCTTGTTGCTTGAAACACCTTGAAACTGTCATATCCTTTCATTAAGCATAGCTAGAAAGCCCTAACTGTCAAATCTCTGATTTGGGACACTTTCCCAGTTTTAAGGGTCACGTTTCCCAAGGCAGTTGATTTTGACCATTTGAAACTAGCTTTGAATCCTGGAATCATACCTAATCATTGAATCACTGTGTGTTATCTTTCATTGTCATATTACACCTTTCCCAAGCCTCCACAGTGGTCTTAATTCCTTATTTCTAGAGTTCCATACCTGTCACCTTACATACCTCATTAGATTGATTTGATCTGGTGATTGGGTTGATCTCTCCTATCGGGAGTAGGTCCGGCTCTCCCCCTTGCTATCTTGGCTTTGATAGCTAAAGCGAAGAGTGCCTTGGTTGGCGTGACAACCAACCTTTTGGGAACCAAGGCCTTCTTGGTTCACCACTTTAGTTGCCTATCCCCTCTACCATCCATCTTGGATCCACCTGTAGGGGCAACTACAAGATTGGTGATAACAAGTTCTTTAATTAACTGAGGCATACATTGTGGCTTTAACTAAAGCTTAACAATTCCAGTTACTTAGTCATTTCATGAGCAATTCGAATTCTCTTTTCCTCTATGGATTTATCTATATCTCTTATCTTTATTGCATGGTCAATATGTGTTAACTTTAATTATCTATCATATAAGATTATACTTAGAATATTTGCCAGATGCTGTGATCATATTATATTACTCTCGGACCAAATGATCATATGCTAAAGTAATTCACTCTAGAGGTGGCCAGTCTCTAAAGGAGACTTAATAGCAATCGATGACCATGGATACTAATACATCACACAACATTAATGCTTCAACATGCAAAGCATCTACCTCTATAACTAGAGGTCCACCCCATGGGTACCTGCTATAACTGGAGGTCCACATGAGAATCTGACTTGACACGCAAGTCCTGAGCCTTGTCCGGCAAGACTTTACAACATCATCACTTTGATATATCAAAGCATTCACCTGAACACCTTAGGAATAACCTTCTACAACTGAAGGCTTAGTCATTCTTGAGTCCAACTCAAGAATCTACTCCAAGTTCCTGAGTCCAACTCAGGCTCCCTACCTCAACACATGAGGCCCAATCCTGGTTGCATGAGATTGGCTTGGAGAATGACTCGTGATGCTGTACATTTAACACTCCCTCTCAGTGAGGGAGGCATTCTCTTCCATACCAAGCTTGTCTCAGAAGTACTTGAACTTCGCCACTAACAGAGGCTTTGTTAATACATTTGCAATTTGCTCATCAGTAACAATGTACTGAAGTTTCACTGTACCTTTCTGGACCATGTATCTGATGAAGTGATACTTCATTTCATTTCAATGTGCTTCGACTTATCTTGAAACACAGGTGTTATCACATCCATAGTAGTCAGGCTACCATGATTGCAAATTAGTTTCCTGTATATTTTTGAGCCAGTCCTTTACATATTTTTTATGAGATCAGCATATGATGAGTAGCATTTTGATGATCATTCATAGATATCAGTGGATCCAGAGTTTGCATAGTTACAGTCTCATGCCAAGACTGAGCCCCATGACACCAGGTCGATGACTGAGATAGCCATTCCTCTATCATCCAGAGCAGATTGATGACAGTGCCCATGTTACATTCAGATACAGTGCTTCAGTGTGGATCAGGTAGTTCAGATCAGGGACTCAGATACATGATCCAACGGGTATATTTTGGTACATGTTGGTTGTTGATGTTCTCTTCCTCTTATCTAGGTAATTTATGACTGGGTATATTGTGATGGTTGTTGGCTCTATCTTATTTGATGCTTACTTGCTGTTTAGATTAAAAGTTGTTGGTTACTATTAACAAGAGGTTCTTGAATATACTCGTTGGTCATACCCTTACTCCATGAAGTACTGACTTGTCCATTTCCTTATTCTAGGGCCTTTGCTATCCATGGCACCATCAGTCATTCTCTTCGTCCATCCGTTATCTTCCAGTTTTGGTTTTATCCCAACTCACACCTTAGCTAGTGATCTTGAGGACTTCCCCCACCTAGACCTCTGTGTTGGATAGATTCCCAGTTTGCATTGTGTCTCGGCTCTGGAGTGTGTGATTTTAGTCACAATAATTGTTCTCCTCTAGTCCTTGAAACCAAGTATTCCTACAACCAGTGTTGCTAAACACTAGAGCATCGGATCTTAAATGCTATATCTAAGGGATGCTTAGTCAGCAGAAACAGTGTTGCTAAACACTAACCATGTATATCTATATTAGCTAGTCAGTGGCCAAGGGACGCGCACTCACCCTTTGTATGGTGTAAGGCCGTTTGCCCCTACAGGGCAACGGGGTGGTCACTCCATCGCACCTATGGACGGTGGCGGGAAATGGAGGTCATACTAAGTCATTATCTTAGGCCCTCCAAGCTATTCAGGGCACCTGCTCTTGGAGGCTGGCTAGTGAAAATCTATAAAGTGAAATAAATGTGAAATCTTAAATGAAAAAGCTGACAAATAATAAATTGCTAAAATGTTGCTTGTCTAGAGTCTATTGGAAGCATTCGCATCACTCTACCCATTTGTGAGACACGTCCTTTCCTCTTGTTATCTTCTATCCAGTATATGTCTAAGTGGTCTCCTTGGTTCCTATATCCGAAAGATTGCAATGTTGAGGTTGTTAAGTCCTTCCCCTAACCTAGCCTTTTTTTTACACCTTCACCCATGGTTAGCAAATCGTTCAAGTCAGTAAACGAGTATACACTTGAAAATCTTGTTTTAAGTAGCTAATTACTTTGATCCAGTGAAGCACCACTCGCCAAGACTCGGCGAGTACTCGCGAGTCTTGCCAAGTAGGTCCTGAAACGAGTACTTGCCAGAGACTCGCCCAGCAACTCGTCATGTGTCCAGACTCGTCCAGACTCGGCCATACTCGGCCAGACTCGTCGAAGACTCGGCATCTTACTCAAAAAATGTGGTATTTTTTTTTTCTTGGGAGCTTGTTAGCCTAGTAATTAATGGTAACATATTTTGATTTTTTTTCCTATTTGCCGAGTCTGTCCCAAGTCTTTCTCGAGTCTTTCCCGATTCGACGAGTCATTGGCCAGCCGAGTCTTTGCCGAGTCCGAGTGGTGCAACATTGCTTTGATCTAAGCTTATCTTATTCATATTATTTACATCCTTACGCCAGTTAAACATCACTCTATGCTTTGGTCTAACTACTGATATAATTGAAGGAGCATATCATAACCATTTGTACTTGTAGCAGTAGTTATTCATGGTCTGGATCACTATTTTGATCATTCTTGACCTAGTCAACCCAGTTTGACCAAGTCAACCGTAGAGTCCAAGATGAGTTTGAGAAGATAGTGTTCGAGATGCATTATTTATAGCCCACATGTGTCCATTAGATGGTTCCATGCCTCATACAACAGTTTCAGATGATGGTTTGATGATTTTTTTATGATTATTATTATTTACAGACCATTATTTTTATTATTCTAAGCATTGATGAGCTTACAGAGGTATCTTTTGATGGTCACATGGTGTATGAGTACTCATTCCTACTGGATTTGAGCATTCTGAGCTCATTGATGCACTCAGTTATCAGTTCCGGACACTTACAGGTGATGTGATAGTCAGATTGCCACTTTTCTCCAGTTTGCCATGCAGAAATGGCCTGTCCAGCACTTGCATTGAGATAGCACGTTCTCCTAGGGCACTCCCGAGGGGATAGGGGGTCCATCTAGTCTATGTTACCATATTACCCCATCTCCAAACATATTGGTGTAGTCAGATTTGTGTCCGGGACACTTGGCAATGAGCTACAGGCATTTTTGTACTTTCAGAGGTGGTTTTTTGGCAAAGAAATGGCTCATTAAGGAAATCGATTTGGCGTAGGGGGGAAAGGAAATGGCATGAGATTAGTCCGGGATATTTTGATGATGATTTCCAGACCTTCTAGTACTTGTTCCGACATCTGTGGGGTCCACACGTCCCAGTGTTCGTCATTTTGGATATTTTATTGTGTCTTTGAGTGGGGCACGATTTGGTCTTATGATCACTTTATGATGTTATATGGTCATATTATTTGTTATTGTGCCATGGGGCCATGCTAGTGAAGGATATGATTACCTCCTAGCCCCTCCATGTGCTCATATCATGTGTCTTAGTGATTTGTCATGTGATGCGTCCCCCTTGGGCAATTTAGTGAATGCGCCCCCCTCTATTTGTGAGTTGATCCATGTATTGTATTTTTGGCTCATCTTAGCCGTTGATTATTATTGTTATATCTTTTGATCTCCACCACTCATTTAAAAATTGGTTAGGGTTTTGGTCTCTCTTACTCCTATTTAAAGCAGAGACCCCCCTCATTGTAAAGGGACTTTTGGCTCTTGAGTTCTTGGATAATAAAATATTTTTGCAAAATCTCTTGGAAGCTTTGTCGAACGTGTTGTGTGGAGATTGTAAAGTCTTTTTCTTTCTAGCATTCTTGCGGATCTATGCTTTGCTAAACCATTTTTGTAGGGGCCCGTACCATTGATGGAGATACCGATTTGATGGGGGCGCTATTGTGATTGAGCTCCATATCTCTTCCTCAAGTCGTTATTGGTTCAGGGAGTATCTTTATTGTATCTTTGGATCATCTTGATGCTTGTTGAGTCTTTCTTCATTGATTATCATCTTTCTCTTTGCAAATCGATTCTTACTTTGTAGATCTCTCTTGCAGGAGGAGGGCGACTTGGTCTCTTGGAGGGCATAGCGATTTCGCTTGGCATGGCATGGAAAACTCTCGTAATTGATGGAAAAGGGAATATCATCACCAGACAAATCTAGTAGCAAGTATTTCCATGTACGTTTTCATTTTATTTTATTTTTCTAGGGCTTAATCCAATTGCACAACAAAACCCTCATCTTTCAAACCCTCATTTTCTAGATCTGATAGATCGGGTACTTATTTGAGTACGGCCATCAAAACCCACTTTGGAATAAATATAAAAACACTAGATCTAAAGTTTCAACTCAAACCGACTCCATTTACCCCCAGATCTAGCACTAGTCATCTCTAGGTGGGACGCCCTCCTTGGGTTTTTGGTCAATTTTTCAGATCTATCATTTGGGTATTTCTTGGAACCCCCTAAATTTCACAGATCTATTCATCAAGCACCTAGATCTAATCATCTAACACTCGAATCTATTATTTTGGGTCCACTTTGGCCTCATTTGCTTAAACCCTAGGTAGATCCAATTTGGGTATTCTTCATATGAACTAGATCCATCTAGATCTAATTTCCTAAATTCATAAGTGGTACTTTTATTCTATGGTTGAGAATCTCTATTTTGTCTAAGCCTCTTCAACCGGTTTCTAACTCCCATAAACCACTACGTTTCCCTAGATCTAGATTTTATCCTTCAAGATCTACTCTTGTGCATCATTCGTAACCTTTAGAGTGTCTTGTGTTGATTCGCTAGCCCTCAATGGATAGTAAGGGTTTCCCCCTTGATCTCGCTTTGGCTTGATCTAAAGTGAAGGGTGCCTCAATTGGCATGACTACCAATCATCCTTAGGAATCGAGGCCCTCTTAGGTCACCTCTTTAGTTTCCTAGCACCTCTACCATCCTGGATAGGATCACCTTTAGGGGAAACTACAAGTTGCGTGATAACAGGAATCACCAGAAACTCATAGTGTCCGTAGTGGCAACGAAAGACGATCTTTGGAACATCCTGTTCCCTAACCCGTATTTGATGGTACCCTGATCGGAGGTCAATTTTGGAGAAGTATTTTGCCCCCTGTAATTCATCCATCAATTCATCTATCCTTGGGATCAGATACCTGTTCTTAATTGTTTTCTTGTTGAGAGCCTTGTAATCCATGCACATGCACAAGGTCCTGTCCTTCTTTTTGAATAATACCATTGAGGATGTGAATGGACTGGAGCTGGGTCTTATGTAGCCTAATTTGAGATACTCTTTGATTGTAATTTCAATTTCATCTTTATACATTTTGGGGTGTCGGTAAGGGGTAGTAATGACTTCTTGGGTCCTGTTATCACACAACTTGTAGTTGCCCCTAGAGGTATCCCATCCGGGACGGTAGAGGAGATAGGAAACTAAAGAGGTGACCCAAGAGATGCCACGGTTCCCAATGCAATGTGGGAGTCACGTCAACCGAGGCACTCTTCGCTTTAGGTCAAGGTGTAATTAGACCAAGGGGGAGACCCTATACCCCAATCACAGTTGATTGGACCCGAACAAAGGTTTCTAAGGGTAGGTAAGTAATGAGTTACGGAAACCAATGCAAGGCTAAGTGGACCTAAGGGTTAAGATATGGTTGAGGGAAGTATAAGAGATTGTTAATGTTTCAACCTATGTATGGTTTAGGCCACATAATGGGGTATGATTACTAGGTATAGTACCATGTGTTTGCACAAGTGGGTCTTGTTTTCTTGGGAAATGTGAAATGGTTCTAGGTGGACCCACAAGGTGAAGTTAGGTGTGAGGTTGGTACTATAGGTTAGATATAGGCTAGATCTATAAGTTTGAGTTGGTTCTCGGAGTACCCATGTACTAGATCTAGGGTTTGACACAAATCCCAAGGAGTGCGACTTGCTTGGAGAAAGACTAGTGCCTTGTTAGATGGGCTAATGGGGTCAAAAGGTATGTCAAAGTGTAGATCGGGACACCTAGAAGCCAAGTCAAGTGGGTTGAATGAGATCCAATGGTTGGATCTTACTAGATCTAGGTTTTTAAGTGATGACCAAAAGTGGACCACAATCCCTTAAAACAAGGAATGCAATCCCCAAGGCGGATCTTGACGAAAGGACAGTATAGACCTAGGTTTCAAGGCATGGGCATTCCAAATCCACGAGAATCTCAAACACCCACTTCCTAGAAGTGGACCAACTCAAATCTTCAAGGGGGTGCGACTTGCTCAAGGAAGGGCAAAAGATGGGTTTGGTGGACCAAATCAAGTCCAATGGCCACCAAACTGTAGATCCAGTTGGCTAGTACCCCGATCTATGTATCTTCAAAAAATCAAGTGAATCCAATGGCTAGATCTTAGTAGATCTAAGTTTTAAGGTACCGAGAAGATCAAAAGGGGGTTTCAACCCCTTAAAACATGGAGAGATGTCCACAAGGTAGTTTTCACCAAAGTAAGGATATGGGTTTAGGTTATCAAGTGTCTAGAATGCAAATCAAGTGAGATCTCACCTACCCATGTGCTAGATCTAGCCCAACAAGCCTCTCTCTAGGAAGTGCGATTTGGGTCAAGGAGGGCTTTTTGCCTTGAAAAATGGGTCAATTCTTAACCAATCACCACCAAACTATAGATCCAACTAGGGGTGGATGCTATAGAGGTGGGTTTTCAATATCTCTTCAAGAGCAAGGCTAGATCTAAGTAGATCTGAAAAATACCAAAAACAAGGGTTTTAATTTGATTAGGGTTTTTGTGATCTAGAAATTATGGAAGATTCAAGGAAGAGAAGATCATACCTCTTGGAACATACCTGGATGAAGAGATGAATGCTAGTTGAGACGAGGATTACTTTGCCAAAGATCAAATGGAGAATTGTTGAAGCCCTCTTGCCAAATCGATTTTTCCAAGCCACATGTGATTCCTTCTAACCTGTCAAGCCAAGGAGCAAAGCATCAATCAGTTTTAACAAATTGAAGGTAGATACAAGCAAGAGAGAGAGAAACATAGAATAGTTGACACAAAGGCAAAACTACTCCCTGTCAAACCCAAAACGACTTCTTCCAAGCTTGAAGGGCAAGCCTCCCCACCAATTTGCACTTGTCAAAATCGTCCTCTTAACCTGCAAATAAAGTATGGCAAATATGCAAGATAGCTACAATAGATCCTCCAGTGCAATGGACAATAGCATTTACAATCGAAACCAACATCCACTCCAATCCAAGCATGTACTCCAAAAGATAGAAATTTTATTCCAAGAGCCAAGAGCCAAAAATCTCTAGATGAATTTTACAATGAGAGGCTCCCTCCTTAAATAGGATGGGGAGAGAGTACAATCATAACCACTTTTTACATGAGTGGCTAAGATTAAAAGATCATAAGATCTAATCAACGACTAACAATAAATCATAACAATATATCACATGGATCACCCATATAATGATAGCGCCTTCACGAAATGGTACAATGGAGGGTGACGTCATCCCACTAGAGGGGTAAAAAGTACAATGATCCACCTCATGATGACTAGGACATGATAAAATAAGCACATGGTGGGGCTAGGAGGCATCAATCCTTACTAGCTCATCCCCAAGGCACAATAAAATAATAAAATATGTCCAATATAATAAAAATGACCAAAACTGTCCTCAGAATCCATGACAGACAAGCAGTAAATGTCCTCCTGTGATCAATCTGGGCATACCCACATGGTGAAAACTGGCTGGAAGGTGGTGATGCTACCCTGGAAGACCTCTGTGAAGACCAAATGCCAAAACCTTGCCTCAATTGCCCAAATCGATTTCCTCAGTGACCACTTTTTCCCATTTTTTAACTGCCTCGGGAACTGTGAAAGTGCCAAAACTGCCTCCTAGGGTGCTAGCGCTGTCCATCTGAGCCCACCAGGCTCTCCGGAAGGGGGGATAAATGGTAATAACAAGTGGCTGGACCACCCCCTCCATCATCAGCGCCCTAGGTGAACTGGCCTCTCGGGGCCCCTGCTGCTCAGGCTGGGAAATCAGCCCCCAATCTGGTCAACAAGTGTAAAACTGCATCAATCACTGCCAGAAGTGCCCGGAACTGAATGATAAGTGTCTCAATGGATCCAGAAGACCCAAATCCACTATGAATGAGTACTCATACACCCTGGGTTGCCCTAATGGGCCTACTGTAGGGTCCACCATATATGGACAATGTATAATCTGCTGATCTGAAGTAATAATAAACCTGCTGAACTAGATCAAACATCATCTGCATCATATGTTCATCATATGATATCATCATCAAACATGTGGGCCTATAAATCATCATCAATAATCATCCATGCATGGTCCACATCATCACGGATCCCAAGAATATATAATCAAGGATAAATCACATTAGTAGACTAAGACAATGCTTCTCTAATCATTCCCACAGCTAAGCTCAAAGTATAAATTCCATTCAGTAGCATTATTCAAGTTAACATATTCCGTTGTTATATAAAATTACTTGCACCATAGTTCAAATGACAAACTCACCCATTGGACATGGTCAAACTGCTAGTGAAGGATGAAGGCTAGGAGCAAGGTTGGGCAAAGGGTTTGACTTGTCTAACTTAACTCAAAAATACTTTGGACTGGGAGAGGGGGAAGCTACAAACTCTGTGCTGGACAAAAAGAACACGGGGGATGGCTGTGTCTCACAAATGGATAAGTTGTTTAGAGAGTGCTTATTCAACTTAGGCATCATGTCTACATCAAGTTGATCCAGGTTCATTAGGATCATTCAATTTTATTCCATGGCCTTTTTGGCCTACATAACCCTTCGGATTTCAGATGTGCTGAGAAGCACAACTAGTTGCAGCTTGCATCCAGGGCATGTTTTTTTAAATATTTATAAGGTCAGCAATTGTTTAGATATAGCTTTTAAGAACCATTGCTTTTTGGACTTTTCTTATACTCTTCGAGGAGTATTTTTAGCTGTTCATCGCTCTTGCCCTTTTTTTTTTGTTTCCACGGGCGAATTTAAGTTTCCATAGGTAGAACATGAGCTTTCAGTTTTAGCCAACAACATCTCAAGTGACTAGGGGGAGTTCGAGCCAATGCCAAACATCGGGACAGCCGACCAGAATGATTTAGGCCTACAATCCAACTCACCAAAGGCAAGTTTTGTCACCAACTCAGAGCCGAGACACTGAATAAACAGGGATGCGGTCCAAACACAGAGGTAGAAAAAAGGGGAAGTCCTCGGTATCAGAAAGTCAAATGAGACAAGTCAGGGTTTAAAGTCAAACAAGAAGGTCACGTATGGATGGAGACAAGTGAATATGGAGCCTACACTAGCAGACAACTGGTGTCGGGAAAGACCATATCTATGTAAGGTGAAAAACCAGTGAGTTTTGTTAAATGACCTAAATGTGCAAGCAATTGTCCATTTTAAGATTTACAGTTCATTTTATATAGTTTGCCACATCAGGAATAATATACCAAGCACATGCTGTAATTATGACTAAATCAACAAGATAATAATCCACAGTCAGTGATAACATATCCAGAGATCATACAACATCATCGTAATAATAATCATCATGCATCATCTGAAACACTGCTGTAATACATCTCTAGGCACTGAACTGAAACTGTAATGGGATAAGTGGTCACATCAGTCATCAAATCTGAACTTTCAAGGCTCAGCCTTGACACAAGGTCATATACAAATCTGAATAATGTACTGCTCTGATCATGAGTGATCCAAAATATATAGCCATGCTCTGGAATAATGGAAGCTCTGGAATGTGCAGATATCTGCTGAACAAGAATAGTAGCCCTGCTACTATAGTGTGATAACAGGTCCCCTCCTCCAAATCAATCATGTGCTCAAATCCCTGATCCGGAGGACTACCTGATCGAAGATCTCCGAATACTTTCTCATGCTTCTGTAATAGTGCTTGTATGTCTGCTGGATGTTGTGTGGCGCTATCTGGTGGCTTCCTAAATGTAACCAAGCATTCGGCTGCCCACTCTATGTCTCCCTGTCGGAGCACTGCCTCCGTCCTGTGTGATGATACTGCTCTAGGAGGGTAGGTATGCATACCTCTCAAAACCACTCTTTGTTCGTCTGTTCCCTGAAATTCCATCTCCATGGCCTGGTAGTTCGTAGAATACTTTCTAATGGAATAAAGCCATTGAAATCCCAACACCACATTCGTATCCAATACATCAACCACATAAATGAATCTGTCACTCTATAGTTTCCTAGAATCACATTCAATTTTGGAATCCACTGAGTGCACTCAATGTTGTGGTTTCCTGCTACGGCCACTGTAAATCCATCAAATCTCTCAGTCTGGATACCTCTCCTCTTTATCCATGCAACATCAATAAAGTTGCGGGATGCCCCACCATCTATCAACACCCCAACCTTGTTTCCTTGTATGACTCCTCTTATCCGAAGAGTGTGGAATCTAGGAACTCCAGATAGTGTAGCAATGACACCTCCCTATGTACTCTCAGGAAACTGCTCCTCCTCTACTGTGTGAATTGCCTCTCCCTGTACCTGGTCCTGATCATCCTCATCCTCTCCACTGTTGGAGTATACCTCTAGGTAGTTAGCTTTTCCCTTCCCGGAACACCTGTGACCTGGTACCCATGGCTCCTGACAGCTGAAACAAAGTTTCTTTCTTCTAAGTTCCTGACGGGTATCATTATTCATCCACTCTCTCTTGGGCCATTCTTTTTGGAAAGGTCTATGTTCCTTATCTTTAATAGGAAAATTTGTCTTAGGGATAAACTTGTTTTTTGGGATGGAATCTTGTAAGTCTCTGGTACGACTGATGGCATCATGCAATGTAGTGGGTCTATAGGCCTTAACCCATCCACGTAAGGGTTCGGTGAGAGCCTCAATAAACAACATAACTAACCTGCCCTTTGAAATATTTGACACCATAACTGTTGTCCATTGATATT
Organism: Larix kaempferi; assembly: GCA_027924585.1. NCBI lineage: Eukaryota > Viridiplantae > Streptophyta > Pinopsida > Pinales > Pinaceae > Larix > Larix kaempferi. The sequence goes on from BSBM01000289.1 coordinate 12,781,738, forward strand.
CTGATATGAAAGCTTTGGAACTACCTATTTGCGTGAGCTATGCTAGCTCTCTGAAATGTATCTCGGGGTCTTTCCTGTCAAAGCGCTCGATCATCCTTTGTGTAAAATCAGTATAAGAAGTGATGATATTGTGACCTAACGTCACTAGCCCGGGGTACCACCATTCATGGGCTTCCTCGTCCAAATGCAATGTAGCCAACTTAATGGCATTTGTCTCCATCATGGGGTTAAGTTGAAGTAAGTGTCCAACTTTTGTACCCAAATCCGTGCTGGGCCACTTCGGGTCCCATCAAAAGTAGGAATAGTCAGCTTCCCTACTATGTGCTATAAGTCATAGTTCTGGTTGAAATCCCTGTTATAGACTCTCGGCCTGTTCTTACTCTTAAAATGAAAAAAGTTCGTAAAGGACATGGCTGACTGGAAATCATCTCCCAATGCTCTGTACTCTCGCAAATATGCCCCCATTGGTTCTTCTGGCTCTACTTGTACTATCGACACGGTTGTCTGACTATCCAAGAACTGTGGCATGGTAGGTCTGGAGGACCTATTGTAGAGATGAGGGTGACTATGCATATTAGTATGTAAATGCTCTCCACTGCTACTTGTGGATAGTCAGTCACTGTTGGGAAACAAAGGACTGTGTGGGGTGGGCCTTGATTTATTTGCCAATTTGTTGATGGTAGTCAACATTTCTTTATGTCCTATAGTGAGTTCCTTCAAAGCGGAAATGAGATTGGTGAAAGCCATTTTATCATTGTTTTCCATTGTTTCTTTACCCTTACCTTTCCTAAACTGAGTCTCTATGTCTTCTAGTTCTATATCCTCTAACTCCTCCTCTTCTTCCCTTCTTCCACTGTTCCTGAACCTTTTCCTTCTGTAAGTAATATTGTGTGGATCCTCTATATTCATTTATTGTTCACAACTGCATGCTCCCACAGCTGGCGAGGAAGATGCTCTAATACCACTGTAATATTCCAACTAATATTTTGTTTCCTTTTATAGTCTTTCTGATGTAGTTTCTTGCTTGTCCGAAGTCTTCTAACTCAATACTATAGTAAAATGTGAATGCATGTGTTGTACTATGATTGCATGATCATGCATGCAAGTGCATGAGTTTGCCAAAACCCTAAATAACCCAAATATTCAGATATGCTATAAAATGGGGATAGAAATGATGCATGTACTTACTAATAGCTTGAGCAGTGGATGTAGATCAATGTGAGAGTAGCATGCAAGATATGTGCCAAGGATTGGTCAAGATGTGAGATGATCTCTCTCCAACAATTCGCCCATGCAATAAGGGTGCCTTCTTCAGTCTTTGAATTGAGTGATACATGATATAATGATGAGAGATTGCTTCGGAAAGTGTGCACTAGGGTTAGAATCCCCCTCTTATCAATGTAGAAGCTGCATGCAAGCCATGCATCAACTCTAAAGCATAAAGCGTGAACCTCCTCAGGGAAAGTCGCTCATGCAAGGTGAGGGCGCCCTTCTGATAATGGTTTTGATGATAACTTGCTCTAGAAGTCGAAATAAATGCATGTATTTAGTAACTAGGCTAATGATGATGCTCTCAGAAGGATGGAAGCTGGATGCAGACCAAAAGATAACTGTATGTCGAGATATGAAGGTATCCTACTTTGTCGAAGTCTCCCATGCAAAGTAGACGAGTCCTCCTGATCCAGTATGTGGCTTGAACCTTAAAGAATGCTGAAGAATATTGTATAATGATAGAAGTAATGTTGAACCTGTATGGTCCAACCCTGAAAGCGACTAGGGCAAATAGATTTCACTGCTGAAATACACTTGATGGTTTAGTAGTGTGTCCTCAACTCGAAATTGGCTCTCTAAGCTCTCCAAGTCGAATTCTCAAATCAATAATCAATAAACAGACCTAATCATTCACTTTATCCTTCTTTTATAACTTTGACAGTGCATGCCCTAACTTTTGCATGCCTAGGTCGCTTTTCTCTTCTATTTCTCAGTTTACTTGCATGCAGTACTTTCTATGTGCGTGAAGGCTTAATAAAGGTGTTTCTGTGCATGCATAATGAAATATGGCCCGCATGTAATGCATGCAGGTGGCCCCTAGTTCCCGTGGCCCTCTTTTATCTACTGATGATCTAATAACCATGATTAAGATCTTCTTTTGGTTTGAATGGTATCAATCCTTAGTAAATTCCCTGAATGTCAGTACCCGCTCAAACCTATGGGAATTAGATAGGTTAGCGGGATGGTCCTCTGTGCTTAAGCAGAAGAGGACATTACAGTTGACAAGGGTTCGATTGATGCAGGCCTTGCATGTTTGGATACATTTTGCACTACTTCAAGTGTCATAGTCAATGATCACAAACCCGAGTTTGGGTTGGTTGAGTGGTATTCATAACCAAATTGGATTCATACAGGTTGGACATATATTGGATCTGGGTCATTTTGAGGTATTTGGGTATTCCTTTTAGGGTGGGCTTGTCACCAATAAGTATGTGGCATTGGTGTCTTCAGAGGCTTCATAGTAAACTTAATGTTTGCCATCATAAGGACTTCCCTTTCGCTGGGAAGTTGACTATTGTTGGATATATTCTTCAGGCTTCTCATGTCTTTTATGTCTCTTTTCGGCTCCCTAGCAAAGCCCTGTTTTGACTGCTTGAGCATATTTTGCGATCATACTTGTGGTCTAAGTATGATGGAGAGGGGGGCCTTCCTTTGGTTCCTGTTATCACATCCATAGTGGCTGGGGTTACCATGTCTTCAGACCAGATTCCAATATTTTTCCGAGCCAGTCCTTTGCTATGAGATGCATGAGATCAACAGATGATGAGCAACTATTCTATGATCACTTATATTCTCAGCAGACCCATAGTAGATATTGTTAGCCTTGTGCCATGACTGAGCCTTGTGACCCCATATTTGATAACTGAGGTGGCCATTTTCTTCTACACGGAGCAGGGTGATGATAGTGCCCAGAGTTATGCAGCAGCAGTGTTCCAATGACAGTTGATGGTTTAGGAGATGGATACAGGTATATGACCCAGCAGGTATATGGTTTTGCATTGGATATCTATGTTATGCTCTTTTACTTATCTTGGTAGCTTGACTGGGTATTTAGTGGTCATGATCTGGGGATATATTTATGTGTTATTGGTTGACTGTTTAGAGTAGAAGTGATTTGATTGCTCGGAATTAGAATTTCTCGTGTATAGTCATTGGTCTCACCCTCTTAGTAGTTTGGACTTGGTCATTTCCACCAGTTATGGCATTACCTATCACTGTCCCCATCCATCCGTTATTGGTTATGTCCTGACTTACACTTTAGCCTGTGATACTGAGGGCTTCCTCTACTTATGCCTCTATGTTGGATAGACTCCCTGTTGTTATGTGTCTCGGCTCTGATTTGTGCAATAGAACTTGCCGAAGGCTTGATCCTTCTGGGCTAGAAGAACCCACTGGTGTTGGTTCCTTAGCTTAGGTGAGTTGGGTTCTGAAGCCTTGACCTCTCTGGTCGGTTTCCCCTGATGTTTGGTCTTGATTGTGGATGATTCCCCCTAGTTTCCTGAGTTGTGTCAGCTAAGGCTTGAAGCAAATTGTTCTACCATCATTACATGCATTATGTGATTCATTGTTCTATCTTCTCAAATGCAAGCCCATAATGAATATAAAGTAAAGCTATGCTTTTAAGCACAATGAAAAGGGATATGAAATGAAATGTAAAGCACCCTGGATGAAAGCTGCAATTAGTTGTGCTTCTAATCACATGCAAAATCTGAAGGGTCATAAGGCCTAAAAATCAGTGGTTAAATGTATGCTAAATGTAAAGACTGTTGGCCATGATTGAAATGTAATAATTAATTCCTCACAGAGCCTATGGGTTGGGATGTGAGATGGAGTAAGGGACAACTAATTCTAAGTGTCTCCTAGAAACTCAAGTTACGGTTAATTGTGCACCTAGTCACGGTGGTTCTAGAAAAGATCCTCATGGAGCTGGTTTCAAGCTTGGATGTGAGTTGTAGACATTTGTTAAAGTTGAATGGGCACTCCTAAAAAACAACTTATTCCATTTGTGAGACACCGCCATTCCTTGTATGTTTTCTATCCAACATATGCTTAGGTGGTTTCCCTTTCCCTTTATCCAAAGTGTCATAGTGTTGAAGTTGTAAAGTCATCCCTTTGTTCTGGCCTTGTCTTTTCCACCTTCACCTATTTCTAGAAAAATGGTCACGCCCATAAAATGAGTATACACTTGATGGTCTTATTCTTAGTAATTGATTGCTTTAATCTAGACTTATATTTGATGCATTGTTGCCTAATCGCCAGTGAAATGCTACTTTGTACTTTAGTCTTGCTATTGAAATAATTAAAGGAGAATATCTTATCCATTTGCACTTGCAACATCAGTGAGTTTGAGCCTGGGTCATTATTTTGATGAGTTTTGACCTGGTCAACCCAATTTGACCAAGTCAACCGCAAGATCCGGGATGAGTTGGACCAATGATGTTCGAGATTGATTATTTGTGGTCCTATGGTGCCCACTTGATGATTCCATACATCAGACACGGGTTTGATATGATGGTTCAATGGTTTTTTATTATTATTATCATTTACAAACCATTATTTTATATTGTCCGAGCATGGTTGAGCTTACAGATGATTATCCAGGTGGCCACATGTTGTATGAGTACTCATCTCTACTAAATTTGGGCCTTCTGACTCCATTGTTATACACAAATACCAGTTTTAGGCACTTTCAGATGTGATTATGGCAAATTTATCACTTTATTGCATATTTGCCATATAAAATGGCTTGTTAGCACACTTTGAGATCATTTTGGTTTACCTAGGGAGCTACAGAGGGAGTATGGGGTCCAGCCACTCGTTATTACTATATTACCATGCTCCCAGACATTTTAGTGCAGTCAGATTTGTGCCTAGGGCACCAAGCAGAGAGATACATTTTATTATTTTACAGGTGATATTTTGACAGTACAAAATGGAAGAAATGGTCACTGAGGAAATCGATTTGGGAAATTGAGTCAAGGAAATGGCATAAGGTTTGTTCAGAGAATTATTGTGATGCATCCCACACCTTCCGGCATAGCATGCAGCATTCTGTGGGGTCCACATACACTCTGGGTTATTATTTGAGGTTTTTATTATATTATTGGGGCAAAACGCCCTACTGGTTTTTATCACTTTATGATGTATTTATTATTTGATGTTGTTGGGGGCTATGTCTAGTAAAAATAGTATCTCCTAGACCCCACCCAACAAAGTGTTACGTTGTGTTTCCTAGTCTTGTGGTGTCATACGTCCCCCCTAGGGCATCATTGAGGAAACACATCCCCCTAACTTAGAGTGATCCATGTATTATTATTGCGGCTCATCTTAGTCGTTGATTATCATTGTTGTATCTTTTAATCTCAACCACTCACTCAAAAAATGGTTAGGGTTTTGGTCTCTCTCATTCCTATTTAAAGAAGAGACCACCCTCATTGTAAAGGGACTTTTGGCTCTTGGCTATAGGAATAAAAACTATTCTTGTGAAAAATTCTTGCGATCTTTGATTGGATGTTTGGCTATGGTGATTGAAACTACTTTTCCATTGCACTGAAGATCTTGGTGGATATCTTGCATATTTTTCGATCCATATTTTTACTTGCAGGTGAAGAGGACGATTTGGAAGACGGGCGCATTGGCTAGGGAGACTCACCCTGTCTCTTTCTCTCAGATCCGGTTTATTCACGGAGTAGTTTCGTCTTTGTACCAATTATTCTCTGCATATTATTCTTTATTTGCATTTACCCTCATTCTTGTTTACTGATTGAGTTGATCTCCTTGGTTTTGCAGGAAGAGAGGGGCGCACTTGTGGACTTGGGAAAATCGTGGGAGTAAGAGAACATTCCAAATCTTCATTTGATCTTTGCGGGAGTAGTCCTCGTCATACTGACATCCATTCTCATCATCCAAGTAGGCTTTTGAAGGTACGTATTTTATTCCTTTAATTACCCATCTGTCATTTATACTCAAACCCTAACTGCAAAATCTTATAAAAATTCTCTAGCTCCTTTAACTTGGAATATTGGAAAAAGATTTCTGGGTTTTACACTTTAGGCCTAGCCCAAAGTGGGTCCCCAAGGGCGTCACCCTTGGGAGAACCCATCTGCCCCTAACCCCTAGGCACTGATCATTCACTATTGCGCCCTCCTTGATTTTGCCACTGTTTCTGGGTTGTTTGAGTTGATTTTCGGCTTGTGAGCTTAGATACTGTCAGATCTATCATCAAGCTGTGCTAGGAAGCCCTAACCTTCTCAGATATACTCCTTGGGACCTGTTATCACATATATAGTAGCCGGGCTACCATACATTATTTTTCTCATTCCAGTACACTATTCAGCCAGTTCCCTTACATTTGAGATGTTGAGATGAGCATCTAGATTGGATCACTATTAGATTATGGACAGCAGTTGTATTCCCCATGCCATGACCGAGTCTCAGGACACTCAGAGAGATGACCGATATAGCCATTATACCATTTGTACAGAGCAGTTAGTAGTGTTCAGAGTTGCAGCAGCAGTTCCAGAGGACAGGTGATGGTACAGGTTGATGAGCTTTCAGGTATATGACTCAGCAGGTATATCATGGTGTTATGGTTAGATTGCTTTTATACTTATTCTTATAGCATGTCTTAGCACTCAGTGTCATGATCTGGCGATCATATAGATATTTGGACCTGGTCGATCTATTATATATATTACATTGTCCCTACTCAGACTTAGAAGTTCACTATTCATACTCATTGGTACATACCCTCCTTAGGGAGAATAGAGGTGATCATTACACCATGCTTTGGCTTGCTAGTGTTGGCTCCATCATTTCATTGTCTTCATCCATCCATGGCCTACCTTTTAGATTATCACCCTGACTTACTACTTGACTAGTGGCATGGAGGACTTTTCCCCACTGTAGCCTCTGTATTGGATGAGCTTCCCTGTTTATTGTGTCTCGGCTCTGAGTTGGTGACAAAACTTACCTATGGTGAGTTGGAGTTCCTTGTGAATTCCCCCTAGTCACTAAGGTTGTGTTGGCTAAACCTGAAACTTTTAGTGCTGCCATGAATACAAAATCTGGAAAAATGAAATGTTATATCTTGTATGAAAAGCCCATTCATGCAATGTGTTTCTAAACTAACATGAATGAGAGGCATGCCAAATGAACATGGCAATGAAAATAAAATGTTATATCTTTTGGAAAATAAATACCTAGGTAAACAAGCTGTCCATGACACACCTAGAAGTGCTCAGGTAAACAAGTGCCTTAAAAACACACCTGCAGCAGAAAGCCTAAAGAAAAAATGTAAATCTATGCAATGTGTTTGTAAACACAGATAGATCAAGGCTATGGAAACTTCAGGCCCAAAAAAGCAATGGAACTTAAATGCTATATCTAAACAATTGCTGGCCTTATTTGTATTATGGATTGTGCGCATCTGTGAAGGTGAATAAACCCTCTTTAAACAACTCATCCATTTGTGAGACACCGCCATTCCCTGTGTTATTGCTCATTCAGTATATACTATGGTGTATTCCCTTTCCCTTGCCAAAGTGTCACAAAGTCAAGACATTTAAGTCATCCCTTAGCCTAGCCAGTTAATTTAAGCCTTCACCCTTCACTAGCAAATTGATCACAACTATGAAGTGAGTATGATCCTGAAAGTCTAGTCTGAGTAATAATAATAATTAACGACACTATATATTTGGATTTAGATCGCCAGTCATGATTACTCTGTGTTATAATTGTTATTTAATAAGTTGTAGAGCATATATTAACCTTGACACTTTGCAGCAGCTATTGATGATGATCTGAGTTATAGTTGGTCTTGGTTAGACCTAGTTTGACCATGGAGGACCATGGGACATGAGATGTTGGACCTTATGATGATATGGATAGATGATATATGGTCTATGTATACATACATGATGACTCTATGCAGCAGTTACAGGGTTATGATGATGATTTTGGGGTTACAGCAGTGTTTGTATATGTACAGCGCATTATTATTGGCCTTGATCCGGTATATTGGATATTTGTTTTGATCATGCAGAGATTCATATGGTGTATGAGTACACATCTTGGATGGATTTGGACCTTCTGAGTCCAATGGGACAGTTTGTTTTCAGTTCCGGGCACTTACAGTGATGATTTAGCCTCAGTAGGCTGTCCTAGTGCAGTTTTGGCTTGTCGGAGGCTCTGTCGGAGCAGATGTGATTTTTATCCGGTTGACCTAGGGCGCTGATGATGGAAGGGGTGGTCCAGCCACTTGTTTTTACCATATTACCCCCCTTCCGGACACACTGGTGCCCTCACCTTGACAGCGCCAGCACTCCAGGAGGCTGTTTGGGGCAGTTTCACGCTTCCCGAGGCATTTCAGGATTGGTAGAAATGGCTATTGAGGAAATCGATTTGGGATACTGAGGCAAAGTTATGGCATGGGATGATCAGTGATGATAGATCGGGACCTTCCACACCTTCTCCAACAGTTTCAGCTTCATCGGGGCCCGCATCCATCACTTATGGCACTTTCTGTGGATTTTTGAGGTCTTTTGAGGACCACGACTTCACTATGGAGGCACGATTTGGTACATTCATGATTATTTTTTTGGTTATTGTGCTATGGGGATTGACCAAGGAGGGATAAAATTACCCCTTGGACCCACCATAAGCCTCTTATGATATTTTGTCATCATGATTTGGTGGGATTCCCCTCTTATAGGGCGATTTTGTCCACTTACATTATATTGTATTAGTGATCCATGTATTTTATTGTTGAGCTCATCTCAACCATTGATTAGACATTTGTATCTTTTAATCTTAGCCACTCGTTCAAAAAGTGGTTAGGGTTTTGGTGCCTCTCCTTCCTATTTAAAGGAGAGAGCCTCTCATTGTAAAGGGACTTTTGGCTCTGGATTATTGGAATAGAAAATTATTATTGCATCTATCTCCAGTGTTGTGGTGAATGTTTTTGGTGTTCGTTCGTTGGTTCTTCCTTTGCACTGAGTTATTGGAGATCTTGTTTGCCATATCTTTGTACCACTATTTTGCATCTACAGGTGGAGGCCGATTTGCTTGGAGGAGGAGGTATTGGTAGGGGAAGACTCTCCCTACTTCTTCTTTGGAGATCTTCGTTGGTAACAGGGAGTATTACTGTCCCAGGACCTTCTATTTCATGTTACTATTTGCATTTCTCTTGTATTTCTTCCATACTTGATCTTACTGATTGAATCTTCATTCCTTGGTTTGACAGGTAGAGGAAGGCGCACTTGTGGGCTAGGGCATCAAATTGGCAAGCAAATCAACAATCTCTCATTTGATCTCTGCGGGAATCTTCCTCAACATCAAGGCATCTCATCCACATCACTCAGGTATGATCTCAAGGTAAGTTCTATCTCCATGATCTATCCAATTGTCACAAACATTTAAAACCCTAATTAATTAAAACCCCATTTTTGCATTTTCTCAGATCTACTTAGATCTAGTGGGTTGTTGGGCATAATATCGAAAACCCACCTCTATAGCATCCACGGCATCCCGGATCTATAGTTTGGTGAGGATTGGCTTCCGTTTGACCCCTCTCCCATGCCAACTTAGCTTCTCCCAAGCAAGGCGCACTTCACTAGTTGAGCAAGTTGACCTAGATCTAGGTGGTGGGTGTTTGAGATTCCACTTGATTTGTCATCTACACATCAAATAACATACACCCAGGTTGTCACTTTCCTGAAATTCACCTTGTGGGCCCCATTCCACATTTTAAGGGATTTAATCCCCATTTTGGACCACTTGGAACACTTAAACTCAGATCTACTAAGATCTAACCGTTGGATTGCCACAAAATTACAGATCCATACTCCTACCTGACCAATCTACCCGGATCTAAAGTTTGGATGCCATCCAACTTGTTTTGACCCACCTAACCCCACTTTTTAGCCTCCTTGGGCAAAGTCGCACCACCTTGGAGAAGTGAGTTGACTCACTTCCAGGAACTGGGTACTTGAGATTTTTGGAGATTTGAAGCCGGAATAATTCAAAACCTAGGTCTAGACTATCACTTTGTCAAATCTTGCCTTGGGGATTGCATTCCTTGTTTTAAGGGATTGTGGTCCACTTTGGTCAAACCTAGATCTAGACACATTCATCCATCAAGACCTCTATTGCCCACTTGTCCCAAGTACTAGGAGTCCTAAACCACAAGTCAACCCTACTTTGACTCCACTTCCCAATTCCCAAGGCACTGGTTTCTCTCCAAGTTAATTCAACTTTCCTAGATTGTTGGATTGACTTGTGGTTTGACCTATGCATGGTGAACTAAACCCTTGAAGCTGTCATGTATCATGGTCAAGCTTGTCACTTGTACTAGTTAGCCCCAATACAACCCTTAACTACCCTGCATTGGACACGGTTCCCAAGGCAGTGGATCTTCTGACATTGAACTAGTACACTAGCCCTAGATCTCACTACAAACATTATAAGTCACTCTTACATCAACTATGAATCGAAGCTACACCTATTGAACCCCTCACTTGGCTTGTGACTTCATCTTTAGGTCTAGGATAAACCATACACCTAACTTCACTTAGAAATACCCTGATTTGGTGTCTTGGTTTTGATCTCTCCTGTCGGGAGTAGATCGGGTCTCCCCCTTTGTTGTCTGGGCTAGATAACATAAAGCGAAGGTTGCCTCGACTGGCGTGACAACCATATACATTGGAGGTCGAGGTGATCGTGGTTGCACCTTTTGAGTTGCCCTTCCCTATTGCCATCCATGACTGGATCCATCCATAGGGGTAACTACAGCTTAGGTGATAACAGGACCATTTTTCCATCTTTTAAGTTCACGTTTCCCAAGGCAGTTCATTTTGATCATTTACCCTAGCACCTAAATCATAGATCCACTCCTAATCTCTAAATCATTGTGTCTAATACTTATAAGGTTGAATCTCATCCATCTTAAGCCTCCACATTGATCTAATCCCTTAGATCTAGGGTTATTCACCCCTCACCTCACGTACCCTATTTCCATAGCTTGATCTAGTGATTGGGTTAGATCTCTCTTGTCGGGAGTAGATCAGGGTCTCCCCCTTTGCTATTTGGGGCTTGGGTAGCAAGAAGTGAAGAGTGCCTCGATTGGCGTGACAACCAATCCATATTGGGAATCGAGACCCTCTTAGGTCACCTTTTTAGTTGCCTATCCCCTCTACCATTCTGAATAGGATCATCATTAAGGGGAAACTACAAGTTGTGTGATAATAGTTCCATGATTTGTGTATTCTATGCAAAGGATGAGGGGGAATTTGGTTTGATTGATGTTGTCACCAGGGTAGTATTCTTGTGGTCAATTGGGCGGTGAGGTGTCTAGAAGTTTTAACCCCTCGGTAGGTCTTGTTTCGGCATTGGGTGATGTCTTTTCAGCATACAAATATATTTCAAGGGACTTTCGATTTATATGATATTATCTTCTCACCCCATTTCTTTTAGTTGTTGGTTTTGTTCATCTTTTGGAACAATCAGCTTGGAAAATGGTTGCAATCCTGGTCTAGTGGCATTGGGAGGGTAGCAAGGAAGAATGGTATTTATTTTGTCATCCCATTTGGTGTTGGAGGGTTAAGGGTACATGTGTTGTGGAGATGCCTCACTTTTAGGCATGTAGGTTGAGCAAGAAGTGCATTTTCTTTTGGGGACATATGTGGGATTCTACCACATGATCTTAGAAGGATTGTCGTTCACTTGCTTAGGAGTATGGTTTGATTGCCCTTGACCATCCTTTGATTATGGAGTTAAGAGGCCTTATTCCAGAGTTTGACTTATTTAAAATGAATATTGGGATGCCTAGGCCGTTTTGGAGGGATTGTGGGTGGAGCTTTAGTCGATCACTTCACCAATATGAATCTCGTTGTCTGTATTTAGTGCTTCATCAAAGAAATCCATTGACCCTGGCCCTCAATACAACGTGGGTGTCCATAGATCTGGAGGATAGATAGGCGCACAAACTCCAGTGTTTGGTCCATTCATCTTTCTTATAAGATGAGGGTTTTTGCTCAGTTAGTGATATATCAGGGGATCCCATCCAAGACTTGGTTGGCCAAGGGTGAGCTTTCCAATGGCCCCTGTCCTATCTATCATCGCTCAGAAACTATAAGTTCATTTTTTGGGAGTGTTAGTTTGCCAAACACCATTGGAGATATTTAGAGGATCAGTGTTCAATTCTACTTCAAGGCAGGGTTCATTGGCATGCTGCATTATTTGGAGATTGTCGTTTTCTTGTTTGTACTGCCTTCTCTAGGATATGGCAGTGGCTGTGGAATTTAGTGTTATTCATTCTATGGAAGATTAGATGTAACTATGTTTTGAACCTACTAAGGTCATCTCACTGTCTGCATTTTGTACTATGTGTCATGATGAGATCCACCATGAGCTCGTGGCTAAGGGGGCTCTGTTGATCTAAGATGCCCAATCTTTAGATCCCATAGCTTATTCTGTTTTTATCTCAATTTTATTAACATTAGGGAAGAGGTTATGATGTCCATTATATATACCTTTCCACTTTTTGCTTTACTGTTTGTAAATATTTTTCTGTAAATATATGACATTTCATTTTTATTTATTCATTGATAAGCCATGTGATGCAGACAAGGAACACCTCATGAAATTTCGTACAGAAGTCTTAAACAAGTTTGTAGAACAGGTACGTTAGCTACCAAATATTATAATTTTTGAGTATTTAATATTTAGATTTAATGTAAGCTATGTAATCAATCTGTTAGTTTTGAAATGTGGGCAGCTTGAATATCGTCCCAAGTACCAAAGCATGTTGGAGCAGCTGAATAAGATGAAGGAACAGATACTTAGTAAAGAGAAAGTAAGTTATTTCAGTGCATTTTCAAATAAGTGGTTAATGGTTGATTCATTTGTCCCACAGAATATACAGTATCCTTACATGCATTCAGGTGGGTGGAAATGTCGTTGCCTCTCCCAAATTATTCTATTTGAGTTTTAATACTGTGGAGGTAGAGTACATATCAAATATGGGTTGGTACATTTTATACAAGCAAGAGAGCACTGACAAAATATGGATGAGTATGATGCTTGTCTGATCAGGAACACGAAACAACACTGGAAAATCATAAAGAAAGGCATGAAATGGAGATTGGAGAGCTGCAGAAGCAAATAAGGTGAAACCATGTACAAAGGTTCTAGACTGATATATACCCAAATAAGTTCAACGTTTAGGTGCTTTGTTTTGTACTTTGGGAGAAAATGGGAATTGATTTTTGGCTGTTACCAAATTGTTAAAATCGATGTTAAATTCCTCCAGAGTTGAGAGTTTACTTTGTGAATGAGGCCTATTCTTCCTCTAGACATTTCAAAGTCCCATATTTATTACATTGATGAGGAGCATAAAGTACTTGTCGATTTGCTTATCCTTAGTTCATTCTGTTTAGCATACACTAAAAATTTATTCCCTTTGCTTTATCTGCAAAAGTAGCAGCTACAATTCCTAATGGATCATATCTAATTTTCAGCTACTGTAAAACACAAGTAACAGTAAAAGATGCAGTCATAGCCCAACTGCAGATGGAATTAGCAGATTGTGAAGCCAGAACAGATGCTCTTATTGACAAATTGGATCTGGTAGAAAGAAATGCTGAAGCAAAATGTGAGATTCATATGAATTCCTCATTCCTAATGACTGGGATGCAACAGTGTCATTTTTTTCCTTGGCCTGAAATCCCCTATACATTGACGACTCATTACTCTTACAGACCAACATGATATTCAGGACTTGAGAGACAAGCTTCAACTTGAACTGGAAGCAAAGAACAAGCTACAGGGAAAACTTAAAAATGCACAGCATGAATGTAAGTTCACGTCATAACTAAGGATATGTTATAAGGATTTCGTGTTTTTTCTTGGGAAAATTATGGAAAGATATGTAGTACTCCCAATCAGGTTAATTCAACCTTGAATTAAACAACAAAAAAATCATTAAGATCTCTACAATCATACCTCTTCGCAATGTTTATGGGAAAAGTAACCTATACAACTCTCTTTCACTTATTTACTATTGCAGTGTTGCATTGAAGTTGCATTTAGTGTATTGGTTACGTAAGTTTGAAACACTCGTCATGGGGTCAACTTTTATGGAATCATTTAGAGGCCACAAATAGAAAACTGTATCTGAATATAGAGTCTAGACTATGGTAGTTGCTTCTCCTTGCATGTTATTGTGTACAACTAGTGTATTGGTTACGTAAGTTTGAAACACTATTCATGGGGTCAACTTTTATGGAATCATTTAGTGGCTACAAATAGAAAACTGTATCTGAATATAGAGTCTAGACTATGGTAGTTGCTTCTCCTTGCATGTTATTGTGTACAACTACTGATATAATTTGTTCCCAATTTTGGCAGCATTGGTTAACGAGATGAAATATGAAGAACAATTGAGAGACTCAACCTCAACTCGTCATGTTGATATGTTTAAGCAAAAACTAATGAAGCTCAGAAAGGAAAATGAAGACTTGAAAAGGCAGATGCTTCCTACTAGACAATGACGTTTGAGATAATTTCCATGAACAAACTTCATGGATACCACCACTTTTGCTGTAAAGAAGCCAGATATTGTGTATAAATAAGTAGTAATTATTTTCATCTTAAGCATCTATTCAATAACAGTGATAATTCATTTGTGTTATGAAGACTTACATAAATAGTACAAGCTGAACTACGAGTGCTAGATGAAAATTCAGAGAAAAGTTGCTCAACAAATATGTTTTTGAGACAAAATCTGCTCATAAGATAGATAGTGCTACTAATTTTCTCTAGCATTTTTATTGTTTTATTGGCTTGTTTATTAGCTGCAACTGTGAGGGGATGCAAGCCAGAAATGGATGCAAGAAGTGTTACTGGTGCATAGAGATTTCTATAAGAGTATCCTGCTGTTTAATCTAGCTGTGAGGCTAGCAAGGACACATTGATTCATAGCTCCATCCTTGATCTAATGAGCACCTAATGAGTAGGCCAGTGAGAAGATCTTATTCTGACCAGTACACTAGCGAGGTATTTGTGGATATAGCACAATTGTCATCAGTACTGAACTCTTATGATAACAGTTCACTTGCATTGATCTAGGAGTAGTTGGAAAGGTGGCATAAAATTAGCCTATGGTTTTCCTTTGATATATAGATGAGGCTAGGAAGGGTTTCTATCACTATAATCAACTATTTTTCATTGTTCGGGTAACTTTAGAAAAATACAAAAATAATTATTTTTTCAATTTTTTAAATATCTAAAGCAACAACATCAAACAAACACAATGCTACATAAATATGAAAATAAAACCGCTATATAATATTTATAAGATGCCATGTGGTACATCAAATATTGATACTAAGATATGACGAGTAATAAGTATTAAGTCCTTACAAGATATGGTAGATCAGAGTAAATCCCCACACCACAATTGCTTTGTTGATGGCAATGAAAACAATGGATTTCCATTTGTTTGTTTGATGGATAATGGTCACAATATCCTTAGAGTTCAATCCCTTAACTCACTTTATATTGCCTCTTTACTAACCTCATTTGTTGCCACATATTTTGCTTCAGTGGCTGATAAGGCCACCATTGGTTACAACTTAAATGTCCAACTTATAGCTCCACCAGCAAGAGTGAAAGTATATCTTGTAGTAGACTTTTGTCCATCTCTATCTCGACCAAAATCAGAATTTGCAAAACCTTTAATTTGTAAATCTGACGATTTATAGCAAATAATAACATTTGAAGTGCTCCTCAAATATTTGAGTATCCACTTCACAACATTCCAATGCTTCTTATCAAGATTTGCCATGAACCGGATAACAACTCCCACTACTTGGGCAATATGTTATCTGTGTTAGAAATCTTAACTCTGGAGGTCTTCCTCATGAGTTTTGGGTGTGTTAGTCATGGGGGGCACAAACTGTAGTCCCTAGTGTTTTATCTATGTATAAAGAGATGATATGTAAGATAAAGTGACTTTATATTTTAAAAGTGAGTTTGTACTTTATTATTAAAGTGAGATTTAAGTTGTGGGGCCCAAATATTTAATGTGCACTTTATTAATAAAAGTGATTTTTTATTGTGCAATGAATGAGAGCCTTAATATCTAATCAATCTCATTCTTTGATTAGATACTTATGGTAGTTAGGGTTAGGGTTTGACTAAGATAAAGTATAAAAAGAACATAAAGGGGACAAAGAGAACACACCAGGATTGAGAGAGAAAGAGATTAGAAAAGGAGTTTTAAGTTGAATGAGGGCATAGATTTTAAGAAAAGACAGAGGCATCTTTTCAAAACAACTATAGTAGATTTGACCATCCAAGTGAGGAGCTCGATTTTCAAGACAGTAGTTGTATATTGACATGATTTCCCAAGTAGGTTGACCATATAGATTTTTGGTACATGTGGGCACTGCTCCCAAGGTAGAAAGGGTTCATTTTGCTGCTTAATGTTTCCTGACAGGCAATACAAGGAGGTTGTACACAGGAACGCATTCCAAGACAGATTTCAGGGTCTGATTTTCAAATTTGCCCTAATAAAAATTTCTCTCTCAAGGGTTTTCCCAAGTTTGGGTTTTGCCCTGGTCAAGGTTGATCGAAATTATTGTGTACATGATGAATGTTCAAATTTGATGTGTGAAGTACTTGGCACGAGTGTTTTAATTATTTAAAAGTTGCAAATAATTTGAAGTTTAAAACCAACAGTTGCTGAGTGTTTGACAAAACTCTACAAAGAGAAGTTTGTGATTTTGTAATTTTTTCTTCATGGGGAGATGCTATAGGGAACATGGACTTAGATGGAGGAGATACAGGCAGTGTCAGGAGGACCTTCCTTGTTAGGAGGGAGTGTTAGAAATCTTAACTTCGAAGGTTTTCCTCATGAGTTTTGGGTGTATTATTCATGGGCAGGACAAAGTGTAGTCCCTAGTGTTTTATTAATGTATAAAATGATGTTATGTAAATAAAGTGACTTTTTGTTTTAAAAATGAGTTTGTACTTTATTAGTAAAGTGAGATTTAAGTAGTGGGGCCCAAATATTTAATGTGCACTTTATTAATAAAGTGAGTTTATATTGTGCAATTAATGAGAACCTTAAGATCTAATCAATCTCATCCTTTGATTAGATAGTTATGGTAGTAAGGGTTAGTGTTTCACTAAGATAAAGTATAAAAAGAACATAAAGGGGACAAAGAGAACACACCAAGATTGAGAGAGAGGAAGATATTAGAAAACGAGTCTCAAGTTGAATGAGGGCACAAATTTCAAGAAAAGACAGAGGCATATTTTCAAGAGAGCTACAGTAGATTTGATAGTCCAAGTGAGGGGCTCGATTTTCAAGACAACAATTGTATATTGACACGATTTCCCAAGTAGATTGACCATACATATTTCTGGTACGTGCGAGCATTGTTCCCAAGGCAGAAAGGGTTCATTCTGTTGTTGTAATCTTTTCTGATAGGCTGTATAGGGAGTCTGTACACATGAATGCATTCCAAGACAAATTTCAGGGTCTGATTTTTGGCGCGTGTGAGCAGTTCGGGGAAAATTCTCCAATTGGCACGAATTCCAAGAAAAACTATAGTAGAGTGGAAGAGAAAGCTAAGTTTGTCTTTGTAATTTTTGAAGAAAGATTTTTTTTTGAGTTATAAGTAATTTTCAGATTTGCCCTAATAAAAATCTCTCTCTCAAGGGTTTTCCCAAGTTTGGGTTCTGCCCTAGTCAAGGTTGACCTAAATCATTGTGTACATGATTAATGTTCAGATTTGATTTGTGTGAAGTACTTGGCATGAGTGTTTTAATTCTTTAAAAGTATACAAATAATTCTAAGTTAAAAACCTACAGTTGCTAAGTGTTTGAAAAAACTCTACAAAGAGAAGTTTGTGATTTTGTCATTTTTTCTTCATGGGGAACTGCTACAAGGAACATGGACTCGGATGGAGGAGATACAGGAAGTGTCAGGAGGACCTTCCTCGTTAGGAGGGCGTGTTAGAAATCTGAACTATGGAGGTCTCCCTCATGAGTTTTGGGTGTGTTAGTCATGGGGGTACAAAGTGTAGTCCCTAGTGTTTTATTTATGTATAAAGGGATGTTATGTAAATAAAGTGACTTTATGTTTTAAAAGTGAGTTTGTACTTTATTATTAAAGTGAGATTTAAGTTGTGGGGCCCAAATATTTAATGTGCACTTTATTAATAAAAGTGAGTTTATATTGTGCAATTAATGAGAACCCTAAGATCTAATCAATCACATCCTTTGATTAGATAGTTATGGTAGTTAGGGTTAGGGTTTCACTAAGATTTAGTATAAAAGGAACATAAATGGGGCAAAGAGAACACACCAAGATTGAGAGAGGAAGAGATTAGAAAAGGAGTCTCAAGTTGAATGAGGGCATAGATTTCAAGAAAAGACATAGGCATCTTTTCAAGACAACTACAGTAGATTTGACAGTCCAAGTGAGGGGCTTTATTTTCAAGACAACAACTGTATATTGACACGATTTCCCAAGCAATTGACCGTACATATTTTTGGTACATGCGAGCATTGTTCCCAAGGCAGAAAGGGTTCATTATGTTGTTGTAATCTTTCCTGACAAGCTGTATAGGGAGGATGTACACATGCATGCATTCCAAGACCGATTTTAGGGTTTGATCTTTAGCATGTGTGACCAATTTGGGGCAGATTCTCCAGTTGGCCTGAATTCCAAGAAAAACTAGAGCAGAGTGGAAGAGAAAGATAAGTTTATCTTTGCAATTTTTGAAGAAATAATTTTTTTTGAGTTGTAAGTCATTTTCAGATTTGCCCTAATAAAAAAATTTCTCTCAAGGGTTTTCCCAAGTTTGGGTTTTGCCCTGGTCAAGGTTGACCTAAATCATTGTGTACATGATTAATGTTCATATTTGATCTATGTCAAGTACTTGGCATGAGTGTTTTAATTCTTTAAAAGTCTACAAATAGTTTTAAGTTTAAAACCAACAATTGCTAAGTGTTTGACAAAACTCTACAAAGAGAAGTTTGTGATTTTGTCATTTTTTCTTCAATCTGGTGCTCACCATGGAGAAAATGAGGCTCCCTACTACCGATGAATACGATACACAAGATATACTTGTTTTCTCTACTTCTTTGCTATGACACTATTAGAAAGACAATTTGAAGTGTGTAGGAAGTGGGATGCTAACTAGTTTTGCATTCTGCATATTGAGAACTGCATAATTTTCTCTGTTAATGACTTTTAACTTAACCAGATCTTCCTACCTATTCTTTCTTTTTGTATCTTCATCCTTAGAATTTGATTTGCTTCTCTTATATCCTTCATTTTAAATGTCCTAGCCAACTAAGCCTTAAGATCAATGATTTTCTTCATTACGGGCCCTGCAACCAGCATATCACCAACATAAAACAACCTAATAAAATTACCGTCATTAAACCTCTTATAATATGCACAATGGTTACCCTCACTTTTGTTGAAACCTTGGCTCTTCATGAAGGTGTCAATTTTTTTGTACCACACCCTTCATGTTTGTTTCAATCCATACAGAGATTTCTTGAGTCTGCAAACCAAATGTTATTTGCCTCTTTCTTTATATCCCTCAGGCTGATCCATATAAATTTCTTCCTTGAGATCACCATGCAAAAAAACAGTTTTTACATCCAATTCCTCCAATTTCATTAAAATCTATACCTAACTTCTACACATATCCTTTTACCACCAAGCAGGCTTTGCAACACTCCAACAATCCATCTTTGTTCTTTACTTCATGCACCTACTTTCCAACAACCTTTCTTCTTGGTTGGAGATCCACAAGTTCTCACATTTCATTCTTGTGTAGTGTTTTCATTTCTTTGTCCATGGATTTTCTCCATTTATCTACATTCTCATATTCTTTAGCTTCCCAAAATGAACTAGGGTCACTATCATAAGCAATGTTTTAATAACCAGAACCGGGATTCAAACCGGTCAGGGGTCAACTCGGACCGGAACCGGAACCGGTAATGAACCAAAGCGGTTTGATTTCAATGAACCGGACTATTAAAAAATACAAAAAAAATTACAATTTAATCATAAAAATTATATTTAACATTCCAAGCTATATTTCAAATCATTAGACACATAATATATATATTTGAAACCATTAGAAACATAATATGTAAAGTCTACTCATATATATACAAGAGAGGGACTTTTCTGCATAGACAATCTAAGTATATAGTGAAAAATGAAAAAGATTTGCTTTGCCATAAACAGTCAGACATACTACAACACAGCATCTATAGTCACTTGTGTCAACAATTTCCTTGCCAATAGAGGAATTGTGTTGGGATTGATGAAGGGCTGCCTGGGTTTGAGCAGTGTCGTACTTTCAACACTCTGGCATGTCATTCCAGAGGCCCAACATAAGGATTTTTCGTCGTTTCTGCTAGTGGCAGCGTTTGTTCCTTCTGCTATTGCATTTCTGCTTATGCCTTTTGTTCGAAAGTATGATACAAGAGTTTATCAGAACCATATGACATATTCCAAGCAAGAGGAGGATTTTTCGTAATCCAGATCTTTTGATAGAGAAAGATTGTGATAACATTTTGAAAAAATCGACTATAGTGAAGCTCCTTGTGACTTCAGCTGCAGTTGTTGTATTAGGCATTAGCAATATTTTTTTATGGCTTGTTCTTTTAGCTGGTCGGCCGGGTTGTTACGGAACTGGTCGGTTAGGGCCGGTTTGGTAATGAACCGGGTCGGTTAGGGCCGGTTCATTACCAAACCGGACCCCCAGTCCGAGTTGACCGTTGGTTCATTGTTCCATTTCCTTTGGCCGGTCAAACCGGGCGGTTCCGGTTCGAGCCGGACCAGTTATTAAAACACTGATCATAAGGTAACAAAGCAAAAGAAGACTGAAAACCAAGAGAATACCTTTCTGGACGTCTCTTGGGACATGTAGGCCTTTCGAGTTGTAGCTGCTGAACTTGTTGTTTTTCATGTTGATCATAAGATTCTTTTTCATCTTCACTCATTTCTACTTCAATAGGTACAATATTAGGTGTCTATTGTAGTTCCTTCCTTTGCATGAATTTTCATTTAAAATAACATCCCAGCTAACAATTACCTTGTGGTCAATATGATCCATAGTCTATACGACTTTATTGTATTATCATAACCAATAAAAGCACATTTATTTTTTATCAAGCTTGGACCTCTTTTCTTTAGGCACATGGGCAAATGCATCACAACCAAAGATACACAAATGAAAATAATCAACTAGCTTACCACAACGAACCTCCTTTAGAATTTGTCTGTTGAATACATTTGTAGGTGATCTATTTATAATATGAGCATATGTATTAACAACCTCTGCCTTGAATCCATTATCCAACCTAGATGTGTTGAGCATGCTTATTGAATGTTTTATGATTGTGCGATTCATCCGCTCAACCACCCCATTTTGTTGAGGAGTATATGTAGCAATATCCTGGTGCTTAATTCCTTTCCGCATACAAAATTTATCAAATTCCTTGGAGCAACACTCCCCCATTATTCAATCTAAGACATAAAACATACTTGCCCAAAATTTTCTCTACTTATGATTTGAAATCCTAAAATTTATCAAAGGCTTCTGACTTATTTAGTACATACTTAACATATATGATATATATTATTTAAATGCTTCATTATATTGATATATATATTCTCAATGGCCATAATTTTTTCTTGACAATGGTATTAGAAAAAATGTAGACATGCAAGTTCATTTCAAACGCATTGTGTTTTAGAGTATGTGTAAACCCCACTTGTGGAAGAGCCTTGTCACCTCCATGAATCAAGGGAGTTGGTTATGATTGTTTGCCTTGAATCAAGGGAATTAGTTATGGTCGATCACCTTGAATCAAAGGAGTTGGTTACCATGATTTGAGGGAATTGGTTATATGAATCCTAGTGTATAAGTAGAGCATTTGGGGAAGTAATTTGTATCATCAAATCTCTCCTTTTGAGGAAAATTGAGTATTTTCTACCTCTTAAGTCTTGAAATTTATCCATTGAGAAAGATGTGTGTGCTCAAGTGATCTTGGCATATTATTCTTTATGATATACTGCAATATTTTGGATTATTTGCAGTACTTGCTATATATTCTTGGTGTGCTTTATTTTTTTTGATAGTGTGGAGTTATTTGATTGATTATTGAACCTATTGCCGCCTAATACGCACCTCGGGTAACATGGAATACATCTTCAAGCCACTGGGTGCGTCCTTGGGGGCAAGTCATGAGTCAAGTACTGTCACTTGAAACTTGACTCCTCCGTCTAGGCAACTCCTAGCGAAGCCAAGGGGGGTGGTCCAATAAAACAAACTATAGCTGATTAAGATAAGTTAATAAAATTAAATCTAGGAGTTTATTGGTTAGAACACGAGAACAATACAATTATTATGAAATGAAAGTAACAACTTTAACAACATGTACATCATATCATTGGTATTGAAAGCAAATAACTTTAAAGCCAAAATGATAAACAATAAATGACCAGTGCCGAAAAGTAAATGCAATGCTAGAAAAAGTAAGGTGTTGAATTGATCTTGGTAAATTTTTAGTTATTATTTGGTGATTTGTTTAGGAATGGATTTATTCTTGGTTTGGCCCACCTAGCCTTTTATCCTCATAGTAAGTGCATAGCAACATTACCAGGTGTCCAACAGGGGGAGACGTAAAGTCTGTTTTGGGCACCCCTCTAACTCCATAGTATTTTCAATGTGAACCGCTTACTATGACAATAAAAAATTGAGTAGTTTGCCCTATTAACTAGCCACTCTAATCCATTTTTTATTGTTGACCATCGACTCAGGCAAGCTCGAAGTGGTTACAAGAGCATACGGGGATTGAGTCAATGTTTGTTACTTTTAAGAAGAAGATAGCAATGAAATAAAAGAAACTAAGTATTCTAATGTAATAAAGAGAACATTAATCTATGGGTTAGTATCTAAAGCAAAACCATCGAAAAATCAGGAAAAACACACCACAAAAAGAGGCAACAAAGATCCCCCCAGGGGGGATGGGGTGTGGGCGTAGGGTAGCCCACGTGCTTTTCTTTTATTATGATTTTTTTACAATCTTACAAATTATGCATGTGGTCCTTTATAAATTAGGACCACAAAAGGCTTACAAGTTTAAAATTTGACTAAGGATAAAGAAGGGATGCTCCTGGTGCCTTGGATGGTCTAAAAGCTTGAAAATTTGCCAGCACCTCCTCTTACCTGTTCATCAAAAGTGAAAAACCAACAAGCTAATTATGGTGAAATATTCCCAAAAACATTTTAAAAGTTTCTTTGAATAATGTTAGTAAAATCTAAAAAATGCTAAGTAAAAACTATGTAAAAAAAACTAAACTAACCAAAGGAGGTAAGCTAGAAAGACAACTCCCTTGGGATCTATTCTTTCCCTTTAGGAGTAACAAACAAAAAGGCACTACACTTTCCAATATGACTTTAAAATAAAGTAAACAAAATTTCCTTCAAGCTTTTAGATCTATTGTAAAGTGACTTGCAAAATCAAATTTACTTATCCTAGATCACGGGGGTTTCACTAGGGTGCCAATATAATATCACGTTTGTTCATATTGGGGGTGTTAAATAAACATGAAAACCCAAATATTATATTGCTTATATATTAAGGGGCATTAGGTTTTTTTTATTTAATACAGCAATACCCAAATACTTTGGGGTATATTTTATATGGGTGGGTTGCCAAATATCCCCCAAAATGGCAATGAATGGCAATGAGAGTTGCAGGGCGTCGAGGCTAGGGTGTGAATAGGCAAGGGCTTGCAGGGAAATCACGTCGAGGGAGATAAACGCACAGCGAGGACAGGAAGAGATCATGAAAAATGCCTTTAGATTGATCATGAAAAATCTGGGAATTTTCAACACTCAATGACTTCGTGCATGAAAGTCGTTCAAGAGGAAGGCACATCTAGTTCTCAGATAATCTCTAATTCTCCGAGGTCTTACTATTCCATTTCCGAATTCGAATGCGAGTCTTTCATGAGCTGCGACCAACAAGAGGAAAATACCGATTACTGGCAAGTTTGCTCCAGAATTAGCTGCTAATTTATATTTGTATTCATTAGCTATTGGCAATGGTAGATTTATATTTTTTTTCATTTCCCATTGGCTATCTGCTCCGAGGAGTCCCAATTCTGAGGTACTCTTTTGAGAAGTATTGGTATCAGGGTTTTGTCATAAACGTCAGGAGATATATTTAAAACTAGGGTTTTGCTCTATTGTTGTTTGATTTAAATGACACCCATTATTTTTTATATTAGTAAAGGAGAGATATCAGCACTATTCTCGTTAATATAGCGAGGCCATCGGACGTTCTCAGGTTACTAGATTTCCTATACTATTACCATAAACCTGTCATATCTCATTGTAGAAAGATCCCAACTAAACCCTAAACCTAATCTACTATATTCCTTTAAGATAAACCCATTATAATGCATTGCAGAAATCAAGATCCCAACTAAACCCTAAACCTAATCTAGTATATTCCTTCCAGAGATTTGATAATAGTAAATGGAAAGAATACAGTAGATTCATGCCCTAACTAGTTTTCTGACACAGCAAGAAACCGTATCTCCGTAGCCCTCTTTTATGTCTTTTCGATATTAATGTTGTGGATGATTAAACGACTTGATACTATAGCTGTGTTGGTTCCACTTGTATTTTATTTTTTCTCCAGTTAAATCTATTTTTTCGCTTTTATGAAAACTGTATTTTTCTCTGTGCAATGAAAGTACACTAGGCTTATTATTATGTTAATTTATGATTCCTTTTATAAAATGTGATTTGAAAGGTAACTGGTGCATGTTTAATGGAGGCCTTCGTGTTGAAACCATCAGGAGTCAGCGAGGGCAATTTTCATGATGTGATGAAGAATGCCTTTAGATTGATCATGAAAAATCTGGGAATGATTAAAATCATAAATACGCAGGAATCCTCTCAATCTTTTACTATGTATGAGGTTTAAGTTTTCATGGGAATTTGTGTTGAATAAAGCATTGTGTTGATTAACTCCACTAACCTGTTGAATAACATATTTTCCTTGGAAAATACATCCCCACAAAACCCTAGGCACTTCCCCTCATTTTGAGGATGGCACCCAGTGTAAAGTGAGCTACATGGACTATTGTACCCTGACCTGGCAGGGACATCAAGTGAGTCCCACATACGCAAAGGCATCCATCCTGGGGACTTGATCCTGAGACCTCTTACTTGCTATTCACAGCTCTAAACCACTTGAGCTAGCCCATTGCGCTTAACTTGTTGAATAACTACGCAAATGAATCCACCTATGGTTCTACTGATGACTCCAATGATGGTTCTACTGACGATTTCACTGACTATTCTATTGGCAGGTGTCCTAATGATTTTACCGACCATTCCATTTTGTTTTGGGATTATTTAAATTACAACGTGTTAATATAACTGCTTGTAATCAATTATTTTCATTATGCTATAACAATAACCAACAATAACCAACAGTAGCCCAAGGGGTTAGCTCAACTGGTTGTCACCAATGTTATTGGGCATTTGGCTAGTTTTATGCCAGCAGGTGCCCTGCACGTGCCCTGTTCAAATCCCCCTGCGTGAGGCACATTAGTCTATGTTGATGGTTTTACTGGGGATGTCATCCATGAATGTGGGGAAGCATCCCTTGGGTTTCCTAGCCAGGTTTTCCTTGAAACAAAATATACAAATAACGAACAATGTTTGGTTGATAGTTAGAATTGAACAATCATAGATTGATAGCCTGAAATAATTTCAAAGAAAGAAATTATGGGATGTTTAGTGTGTCAAACATGCAATTATGAACAATGGTTTCCTGGTGTCCTATTAGACATCCAACTTTGTTGCATTTAAGAAGACAATTTATCCAATTCTAGTTCTTCTGTGAGGATATTGATGAGATTCCAGGGTTGCCTATAATGAAAGACTGAGAGGACTACAGAGAATATTTCTCTGTTAATAGTTAACAGTAGAAAATCAGAACAAAATTTGTGTTGGTAAATTGAGTAACCTTTCTGGGAAACCCTATGGCAATTCTTTGCTAAATGGATTCGCATAGGGTGTCTCCATGACATTGAATAAGGAATAACCATCCTTAGAACTTGTGTAGAACATGCTTTGCAACAGGCATTGAAAATGGAGACATGGGAGATAGCAGTCTCAGATTCCTCACAAAATCAGTAAGAAAGTGGGAACGAGTATGCAAACAAATCCATCTGATTGGGCGAGATGCAAGGCTAGTCGGTTTTGGGGAGAAGTTAACTTGGCGAAGCCTTAATTGACTGAATGTGACATTAGGGTGAGGGTTGGATTATCATCTTACTGTGATGTTAATGTGCATTGAAATCAACCTGGAGCATTAGGTTAATATGGTGTTTGGAAACCCCAGGCCCTTGGTATAAAAGAATGATTACCAAGGAAGGAAAACAAATGTTCTTGTTCTTGTAGTCAAGAGAGATCAATTCGATGAATAATAAAACCTTTAATACCAATAAAGTTAGATAAAGTGATCAATACTTTGATTTCTTCTAAAAATTCTTTGTATTTGCTTTGGGTGAGGAGCATGTGGTTGGGAATTTTTTAAACTAAAAATTTGTGGATGAAAATAGGCCTGGTTCAGAAATTAGTATTGGAATAAGGAGTGTTAGTTCAGCAAAATCTTTTTAGGAGATCAAAAACCTAGAAGAATGGTTCTTGAGTTTCATTTATAGAACCTAAACATGAATAATACTACTTTTGGGAGGAGAGGGGCAAGATTTTCAATATCTCCAACCAAACTAGCAAGCATGGAATCTACTAATCATGCAATTTACCACTCTGAAGGATTGAATATTAGTTTTCACAGATTTGTGGCCATTCTAATAATTTTGCCATACGAAAAAATTGGATTGGGTTGAGAAAATTTACTTATGAAATTAATTTTAAAGCTCATGTTCTCAACTTTTAGAGGGGTAGCAATCCCATGGTATTGGTATGCTAGATTGCCAAAACCCTCTTGGGTTCAATTGAAGAAATTTTGGATAGGTTCTAGAAGTTTAGGCATCCCCTATTGGTGTGAGAGCTTTGGAGGCTATTTGATAGCTACTTAGAGACCTTGTTAAGGATTTTGATGGAAGAATACAGATTTTGTTGACTAAAATGAATCCAGCCAATGCAATCTTAGGACACAGGTCATTAAAATCATTTTCTAGGGTTTACTCACAGAGGTGCAAAATAGAGTGACTATGCATCCTATCTGTGGTTATAAATAGGTTTCGTTGTTGCTTATGAAGCTTGAAGACACCTTGAAGATCAATTATTGATTAAGAAATGGCACCAATTCCAACCAGGACAATGGCAGGGGTGACTGATGAAGTGAAATAGTTGAGAAGATAGTTGAATGCCTTACAATTCTAGACTAGACAAAGTTTTTTTTTGTATATTTTAGAGCTTGATACCAGCACAAATGTTCCAAATTGGAGAATGTTGTTTGTGATGGTCTAGTTGCAATGCCAAAGATGTTGGATGCCATTTGTGAAATGATACTCATCATACCCATAGTACATTGAAGTTTTAAGGAACACAACAACAATGTAACAAGATGTCCTCAATGAGGCAACCAAGGATGAAGAATGAAGAGAGCTTTAGTCACAATTAAGTTTATAGTGTGAGGAGGCGGAGTTGGTTAATGAACACCCATTGGTGATACACAACAATATTCCATTGCTGGAAAGAAGGTTACTTTTAAATATCCCTTGGAGACTGCAGCATCATAAGAAGGTTAATGTCTCCTTGCTGACTTGGTGTGGGAATATGTTGTTGTCCAAATTGGTCACCTTCATATAAGATCACCCTCCTCAATGCCTCCATATCAAACGATTGTAGTCATGTTTCTGCCAGCCGGATATGATATTGTGTGGAGTTCAGATGGTACATGCATGAGAAGATGAGTGATATTTTTCACAGTAAACTGTTTTTTTTTTGGATTGCATAGGGTTGATATTTATGCTACAATATTTGTTCCAAAAATTGACAGTTGAGGATGATAATTATTCTCCAGCTGAAAATATGCCAATCGCAATTTGGTTTTCCCCTATAAAAGTGTTGCTCACTTTTAAGATTAACCCTTATTTTAATTTGAGCTGAGGATCCCACCTAAAGATGAGCATTTTTCCTTTCACGATAAGGGCAGCTTTATAGAACAAGTTAAAAACAACTTAGGGGCTTGAATCTCCACTCCCATTCCTCACCTGCCTACACTCCCCTCTCTGTGAAGTACACTGCAAGATAACCAAAGAAGAGAGAGTTTACCTAATTTATTTATTTATATTGTATTTTGAGATATATATTTTGTAATCCATAGTTGAAAAAATTGGGTAGTATTCTGAGTCATCTAAGTCAAACTCTGCTTAGCATTGCTACCCACTAGCCACAAATTTTTTTTCCTGATGAAACTCGTTGACTTTTCTTTTTCCGCTTTTCATCAATCTCTCTTTTCTTAATGGATTGATTCATGTCTGAATGGACATTATCCTACCATATCTAAACATAAAATATTAAATATATGATCTAGTATCCCACTTGCTGACTCCAGATAGAGCTCATGATATTTAAACTAGTGGATTTTGGTGAAACCTAATTCATGTCTTATTCCTTCAATATTCAGGAAAATTAAAGAGATTTTTATCTAGTTGGATAATTCTTTTTACACATATTTTGTAATCCATAGTTGAAAAAATTGGGTATTCTTCTGAGTCATCTAATTCAAACTCTGCTTAGCATTGCTGCCCACTAGCAAAGGATTTTTTTTCTTGATGAAACTCGTTAACTTTTCTTTTTCCGCTTTCCATCAATTTCTCTTTTCTTAATGGATTGATTCATGGCTAAATGGCCATTATCCTAGCATATATAAACATAAAAGATTAAAGATATGATCTAGTAGCCCACTTGTTGACTCCAGATAGAGCTCATGATATTTAAACTAGTGGCTTTTGGTGAAACCTAATTCAGATCTTATTCCTTTAATATTCAGGAAAATTAAAGAGCTTTTTAGCTAGCTGGATAATGCTTTTTACAAATGTTTTAGAAAACAGATAAGTGAAGATATCATTTCTTATCAATTACTTAACAGACAACATATTCTTTCATTGCTTGAAATGACCGAAAGATCACCCCAAGGATATAGATACGTTGGGTAGTGTATTATTCACCTAGACAATGGACAGAGTTGACATTACCTTCTAGTAGATGACACCAAGTTTGTTTCATACAGTTGTTGAATCTTGTGTGGCAGGGTGTACACAATTACACCTTCAAATAAGATTTCCTAGTGCTTGCAATGTAACTTGAGCTATTCAATTTCTTCCAGACTTCCATTACCAAAATAAGACCTTTATTGCCAAAGTTTGATAGCTGGGGTCAACAATAAATTAGTCAATAACTTCTGAGTTTCCATCTCTAACCATCACTTTCTTAGTCTAGGAAACCCATCTGAAAGCTGGCAATGTTGGCAAACCTGTTGTCTGTGGAAGTTTTTGCTAGTGGTCTTGAGGTCTATACCTTTCAACGGGTGGATAAACTAGCTCCTCCCTATAAAGACATTGACATCAATCATTATCAACCCTTAGGGTCTTTGTCGCTTTGTGCACAACAAAACTCTCACATACATCTGTGAGAAATCCTTCACTTAGATATCATGGAATCAAAAAATGATTCTGAGACCCTGCTATGATCTCCTCCTTTACCATACATAGAGAAGATATAGAATGGTTGGGCTGGAATTTCTCTTTGTATTCAGTTTCCAGGTTCTATGAAATTAAATGATGTTTGTCATACCAACAACCACTTAATTAGCTATAAAATATTATCTCAACCAAGGTTATTCATTTTAGCAACATATATCTCACCCACATCCAAGAAATGTGTGAGGATGGGCACATGGGATGCATGTTTCATTTGACATGTCCCAGATGGATTACACATAATGCACTTACCCTTCAGGGCTATATATCCAAAACCACAGACTAGGAAGCTTTGAGCATTTGTTTGAATGTGTATATAAATATAACTTTCAGATATTTTTTAAAATCTCAGTTTGCCCTATGAACTTCAATTGTGAAACTATTCTCTTGTTGCTTTACACCTGGTTTATATCAACACATACAATAACAATAATTTATATATATCCTCTTTTCTAAAGCTGTTTGGAGCACCTTACCAGATTTTATCTCTATTAATGGGAATCTGACCACAGAAATTTGTCCAAAATGGGTGAACTTTGGCACGCTTCTTAAAAGTCATATTTCAACAGTTGTAAATTTATGATAACAATCTGGTCCAAGCAACATAATTTAATGGCAGCCTTGGTTCTCTTCATTTGGCAAGGATAGTAGTTCAGTAATCAAGGTATCCTATGGACACAGACAGTCATTTTTTAGTTCATGATCAGGCTTACAAGTTTTCTCAGTGGTCGGACTTAGGAGTAAGGTACTTCCTTCAGGAACCCTGTTACCTATACTTTTGAAGATTCTGGAATTAGTCTATGAAGAAGGCGAGGGAAAGAACCCACAAAAAAGGCCCTGCTAATGGATCCTAACATAAAGACATGGCAGAATTTAGGAGAGATTACAAATAAGATGATCATAATTTGGTGAAGATCCATCATCTCTTATTGGTTCCATTTCGAAACCAATTTTTAAGGCTGCATTTACTGCAATATTTGTCTCTGAAATAGAAAATTTTGTTTTAATACTGCCATGTAATCAAGATCTAAGGACTGTTCTTTTCGTAATTCCCTGTGGGTAGGTCTACAATTGCTGTCATGGATCTGGTCCATATTTTAGTGCTGAAAATGAATATTAGGAGAGAAACCTAGACAGTGTATCTAAATCCAAAGCTTAGGAGATGGTTAGTACTTGGTAGTTGTTTTGTGACCACTGTTGAGCTCTGTGCCAACTCGTCCACCTAGAGAGAATACCATCAGCAGTTTCCACGTAGACGGTGTATCTGAATCCAAAGCTTAGGATATAGTAGTTGTTTTGTGACCATTGTTGAGCTCTGTGCCAAATCGTCCACCTACAGAGAATACCATTAACAGTTGCCACATCGGTAGATGAAACCTGGTATATTGACCTTGTAGAGCGATTTAAGAAGGAATGCAATGAACTGGGTTGGTTATAAGGATGGGATCATCACCTTACTTTAGATGGCATAAAATGTGTGTGGTATGACAGTTCGGACCTACAGTTCACATGCTTCAATGCAACAATAATATTACCATCTATAACAACAAGAAAATGAGGTGAAAAAGGCATGCATGCATGAGTTCGCATGGCCAATATCCTAGTTTGCATGCAAGATAAGTGGGAAGACTAAATTTGCATGAGCAATGTCCAGTTTGCATGAATGATAGGCATATTTCAGGTTGCACACTTCACTAGCAATGCACATGATTCATTTCACAGCATTCAGGAGGTGTATTTAACCACACTTTCCACATCTCTAGTTGCCAGTTTTGAAACATCACCTCCCAAATTCATTCTTACTTGCATAGCCTTCAGAATTTCAGAACCTGTTCTTACTGGTTTAGCTTATTTTTAATTTTCATCTCTTGATGAATGTGTTGAATTTTCTTTAAATGGTTCAACGTATCTTGAAGACTGTCTCCTTCATCCATTTTGGAAATGGGATCTCTCCTCTCCCCATGGTATGAAGCATCTAAGTTGTTATTTTGTTTTCACTAGTGAGTTGTTTTCCACTCCAGGTAATGTTTCTTCACTCTCAACAAACTGGTAGTCAAAAGGCTCTCCCTTTCCTCATTTTCCGGGAAATGAACTTGGCTTTGACACAAATCTTATCCGAGTTTTGCAAGTTTACAACTTAGACTAAATTCCAGCAAGCACAAACAATGTAACACCGAATTGAGGTAGTTGAGGGGGTGTGGGCAATAATCTTAAAACCTATTGCATTTCATTGAGAAATCTACACTAACATCTCTGCAATCACCTAGTAACCAGTTAAAAACTTAAGATTGTTTCCTTCTTCTCCATAGTCCCCCATGTCAAATCCATACACATACACGGATGGGAAAGAAACTTTCTTGACATGAAAAGGAAATCCAAAGTTCAGGTCAGGAAACCTAACATCTCCAAGAAAGAATCCCAGCAACTGAGAAAAGGAAATTGAATAGCTATTATAGGGACTCGAGACAAATAGCAAATGACTTGGAAAAACAGTTGATAACTAGGCAGACATCCAGAAAACTATATACATGCTTTAATTATAGCTCATCAATTGATTAAGTTGTTGATTAGGCATCTGATCATCAACCCCTAACTGTAGAGAAGCAAACTTTATGCCCTTGTCAATTCATATAAAGACATCATTACACAAAGATGCATCAGATGTGTTCATGACATTGGCAGCCCATTTTGCAGTGTTTTATTTCATTATGAGCATAAGCTATGTAGAGTCTAGACAATAGCAGTTAAGAATAAAATAAACAAATGTTTAGATTGCAAGGAAGGAAACTGAATGTTAGGAGAGAGGTTGCAAGTTCAATGGCTGGTGCAGTCAGTTAGGGAGTTTTCCATATTTGTTTTTCATCATAATGGATGCACCTATTTTGCATGTCTGCATAGTGCTCTCAGCTGTATTACCAGGGTTATGTTGGCTACATTGACACTTAAATTTCAGTGGACTTGTAGAGGGCATGAATGTTGTAGATTAAAAGTTAAAACAAATATACTTAAATGTGTTTTAAGATGGATATTATGTATGAAGTACGCTGGCTTGTTTTTAAGCACAATCAATCTTGTTTCTAGATATTCTTAAGTGACAACAATGTTTCTATGCAAAGTGTCTATAACAAAGAAAAATGACCATTCAAATATTTGTATGTCTTGACCCGAAGTCCATTAAATACACCCAAACCAGAAAATGTATAATGGAAATATCATCGAAAGAAAAATCACAAAGAATCAACATCTATCTTTAAAGTTTAAATCTAGCTAAAATAAGGGTCTTAGTGATGTAGCTCTAGGATGTTATTTATGACCAACCTCGCAAGTACTTGTCTTAAAATAAGAATGAGACTTCTAGATACCATGACACCTCTTAACCCACCAGGTTAGTAGATTTTGAAGTCATTTTTAGAGCACACCGTGGCCTTCAGCATTCAAAATTAACTAAAACAATTATTCATCGAGGATCATCTTGCAAATTACAGTAAAAGTATGTAGGTCAACCACCTAAAGTTGTTGAGGTTGATTAAGAGTTGTCTAGGATAACCACATTGCTGTGTCCTTGTCCCACGATTCTCACGAGCATGCAATTCTTACTTCCCCAAGCACTCTTTTGCAATGATAGGAATCAACCCAAATTGCCCTTTTTTGTTGAGAAAGTCCAAAGTGATTATGTGAACAAGTACCATCCTTGTCTGGCAGGTGTAATGTCAATTTACTAATAATTGTGTCCTTGTCCCAGAATTCTCACCAGGTATGAAACTTACTTCCCCAATCACTTTCAAGCCATGGAAATCACTAGAAGTCATGGAAACACATGGAAATCACTAGCTCTTAATGCTGCTAGACTTGCTTGTCTCACTTTTGACAGTTCATCCATGAATTCACCTATTGTTGATTCTTTGAGTCTTGAGTTAAACTCGTGGTAAATTTAATACATTTCAAGATTACCTGATGAGAAGCAGTAATTTGCAAATTTGAAAGATTCTTTGATTGACCAATATTATATTTGGTAATAGGTTTGTAGCTGCTACATTATTTACTTACTGTGCATGTATGAGATGGTGTTGTGGTCTGAGCTCTTCTGCAATAAGCCTATAACTTTAAACTACTGTTTACTATTTAATTTTTTAATGAGTAAATGGCTAGGATGCTAAACATGATTCATTGTCTGTACCGATCTTAGGTCTTTACAAAGGTGGAGTTTGGAAGATTCATGTGGAACTACAAGCTGGTTATCCATACTCATCACCATCAATTGGTTTTGTGAATAAGATCTACCATCCCAATGTCGATGAGGTGTAAGCACCCACTCCAAATGAGTGAAATAATTTTTAATTTTGTTACTTCACATAGCTAATTCATTTTAATTTAGTCATCAATTTCAATTGTGTTGGTTCAGGTTTGATATTTGGATTTTGTTTGGGGTCACATATTGAAGAAGGGATTCTACCGATATTTTGCAAAGGAGCTTTTGCAAATTCTGCCAGGATTTTAGTTGGGCATGAGTTTCCACCAATCTCTCTTCTTGTTGCACTCCCACTTCTTGTTTCTCCAATTTGGCTTCCCCTGTTTCACCATTAGAAGAACTTCAAGATAGTTAATTTAGCCTCAGACTGACCCCTGCCACAACTAATGGACATTCCCGTGGCATTCTCAGTCAATAGCCAAATGCAGAGGATATCCCCACCCCATTCCTGTGTCCTCAGTATGCAGGGGATGCATCCTCATGAACTCTAGCGATTTTGTAGAAAGCATATTAACTAATTGGGTGCACTCACCAAAGATCATATGGCTCTGCTAGATCGACTGTCCCTACTCTTCCCTGCCTTCTTGGATTCCAATGAAGGATTTAAGAGCTTTAGAAATTTCCGGGACGATATTGTGTCTTTAGTTGTATTTAGTGTCTTGGAGTTGTAGAGGTCCACATCTGAGACATATCTAAATTGTTGTGTTTTACTTATCCCATATTCACTTGTTTGTATACCATGAAGGTATCCAAGCCCCTAGGGTGCTTTTGGAGGCTCTAAGCTTCCATGGCCTATTATAGGCCCTTGATAGGCCTTGGGGGCTTGAATACCCAACCACTCGTGCCTATTACAGGACTTGGGAGGTTTAGTCAAGCCCACGGTATCATGCCAATATACTAGGTAGATATATAAAGGGGTATAAAAAATGTAAATGAAAAAATGGATACATACAATATATAGGGAAAATATGGGTTTTTTTAAATTGGGAAGGCATATTGGGAGGGGATTAAAAAAATGATTTTGGGAGTTTTTTCCAATATTTTTTTTAAATTAGGGGTATTGTTTCATATGCCACGAACGAACGTGTTATGGCAGGCAGTCATTGCGTGAAGCCCCCGTGTGCTAGATCTAATATAAAAACGATGAAATATTTTTTAACAACTAATATCTAAGCATGTAAATCATATCTACTTAAGAATTTTACTTTCAAAAGGAATAGACCTAAGATATATTAGAATCGGTAACCAGAGAAATTTGTTTTTTAATAGAGAAAGAGAGAGGAAGAGGCTTGATGCCGAAAAGATTAACCAAAAAAGGCCTTCTGGTGGAATGTCGAGGGACTATTCCTCTTGAAAGTGCTTGAAGGAGATGAAAGATACAAGCTAGATCTGCCTCCTCTCCAAGCTAGGAAAATTGTAACTAATCAATCACTTGCAACAACACCCGTGAGATCTGGTATTACATAAGAAAGAGAATAAAATGACACAATTATAAGCTTATAAAACATGCCAGATTTGCATCTCTAATCCCACATAAAAAAAAAGAACTAAGTGAGTAAACTAACTTACAAGCTCTTTCCTACTGACTAGTAGCAGTCTTTCCAAGGCCAGATTCACAAAATAATTAGGAGCAAGACCAAAAAAGGTACAAATTACTTCAATAAAACATAGCAATGGTGATCCACACAATGAAGCACGACATCGTATTGACCTCCAAAGTCTTTTATTCCAACAAAATAATGCTACAAAATGCTATTACAACCAACAAGCCTTTCTCCCTATTACCAACTAAGTTGTACTTAGTTGGACTTGTTGTCACATCCATAATAGCCGGGCTACCATGATTGCAGATCAATTTCCAGTATATTTTTTAGATAGTCCTTTTGCACATTGTGATGAGATCAACTGATGATGAGCAGCATTATGATGACCACTCGTATACATTCAGTAGATCCACATATTGCATAGTTACAGTCTCATGCCAGGACTGAGCCCCATGACCCCGGGTCGGTGACTGAGATAGCCATTCTACTATCATTCAGAGCAGATTTATTATCAGTTCCCATGTTATATCCAAATGCAGTGCTTCAGTGTGTTTCAGGCAGTTTAGATCAGGGACTCAGGTATATGATCCAGTAGGTATATTTTTGTACATATGGGTTGTTGATGTGGTCTTCCTCGTATCTAGGTAGTTTATGATTGGGTATATTATGATGGTTACTGGCTCTATCTTATTTGATGCTTACTTTTTGTTTAGAGTAGAAGTGGTTAGTTACTATTGATAGGAGGTTCTTGTGTATACTCGTTGGTCATACCCTTACTCTATGAAGTACTGACTTGTTCATTCCCTTATTTTAGGTCCTTTGTTATCCATGGCATCATCAGTCATTTCTCTGTCTATCCGTTATCTTCCAGTTTTGGTTTTATCCCGACTTATTCCTTAGCTAGTGATCTCGAGGACCTCCCCCACCTAGACCTCTGTGTTGGATAGATTCCTTGTTTGAATTGTGTCTCGGCTCTGGAGTATGTGATTTTAGATTGTTCTCCTCTAGTCCTCGAAACCAAGTATTCCTACAAACAATGATGCTAAACACTAGAGCATCATATCTTAAATGTTATATCTAAAGGAGTGCTAAGTCAACAAAAACAATGTTGCTAAACACTACCATGCATATCAATATTAACTAGTCAGTGGCCAAAGGACAAGCACTCATCCTTGTTAATTTTGATGTAAGGTTGTTGTCCCCATAGGGAAATAGGGTGGTCACTCCATCGCACCTATGGACGGTGGCGGGAAATGGAAGTCATACCGAGTCATATCTGAAGCCCATAAGGCTTTCAGGGCACCTGCTTTTGGAGGTTGGCTAGTGAAAATATTTAAATTGAAATAAATGATAAATATCAAGTGAGAAAAGCTGACAAATAAATGAATTTCTAAAAGGTTGCTTGTCTAGAGTCTATTGGAAGCATTCTCATCACTCTACCCATTTGTGAGACACCGCCATTCCTTGTGTTATTTTCTATCCAGCATATGTGTAGGTGGTCTCCCTGGTTCCTTCATCCGAGAGATTGTAGTGTTGAGGTTGTTGAGTCCTTCCCTTTGCCTAGCCTTTGTTTTTCCACCCTCACCCATGGTTAGCAAATTGTTCAAGTCTGTAAACAAGTATACACTTGAGATTCTTGTTTATAGTAGCTAGTTACTTTGATCTAGACTTATCTTATTTATATTATTTACATGCTTACACCAGTTAAACTTCATTCTATGCTTTAGTCTAGCTACTGATATAATTGAAGGAGCATATGCTATCCTTTTGTACTTACATCAATAGTTCTTTGTGGTCTGGATCATTATTTTGATAATTCTTGACATGGTCAACCCAGTTTGACCAAGTCAACCACAGGGTCCGGAAGGAGTTTGGGCGAGCAGTGTTCGACATGTTTTATTCATGGCCCATATGTGTCCATTTGATGGTTCCATGATTCAGACAACACTTTCAGTGGATGGTTTGTTGGATTTTTTTATCATCATTATTATTTGCAGGCCATTATTTTCATTATTTTGAGCATGGATGACCTTACAGAGGTATCTTTTGATGGTCACATGGTGTATGGGTACTCATTCCTAGTGTATTTGAGCATTTTGAGCTCATTGGTGCACTCAGTTATCGGTTTCAAGCATTTACAATTGATGATATAGTCATATTACCATTTTCTCCAGTTTGTCCCGCAAAAATGGCTTGTCCAAGACTCTCATTGAGCATACACGTTCTCCTAGGGAGGTACAGAGGGAGATGGGGGTCCAACCAGTCGTTATTACCATATTACCCCATCCCCAGACATTTTGGTGCTACCATATTTTCGTCCGGGACAATTGGCAGAGAGCTACAAACATTTTTGTATTTTTAGAGGTGGTTTTCCAGCAGTAGAATGGCTCATTGAGTAAATCGATTTGGATTAGTGGGGCAAGGAAATGGCATGAGATTGGTCCAGGATATATTGATGATGATTTCCACACCTTCTAGCACTTGTTCCGGCATCAGTGGGGTCCACAGGTCCTAGCATTCATCATTTTGGGCATTTTTATTGTGTTATTGAGGGGCCACAATTTGGTCATTTGGTCACATTATGATATTATCTTGACATATTATTTGATATTGTGCCATGGGGTCATGCTAGTGAAGGATATGATACACCTCATAGCCCCACCATGTGCTAGTTTCATGTGTCTTATTCATTTGTCATGTGGTGCATCCCCCTTGGGTGACTTAGTGAGTGCGCCCCCTCTATTTTTGAGTTGATCCATGTGATATGTACCCAGCTAATCTTAGCCATTGATTAGAGTGATTGTATCTTATGATCCTAGCTATTGATATTCTTGGATCTAGGTATTTTGTATTAGAGAGATCTATATATTGAGATGCTCTCTCATTTGTAAAAGGGACTTTTGGCTCTTGAGCTCTTGGATAATAAAATATTTTTTCAAAAACTCTTGGAAGCTTTGTCAAATATCTTGTCTGGAGATTGTAAAGTCTTTTTCTCTCTAGCATTCTTGCAAATCTATGCTTTGCTAAACCATTTTTGCAGGGGTTTGTACCATTGATGGAGATAGCGATTTGATGGGGGCGCTATTGTGATTGAGATCCATATCTCTTCCTCAAGTCGTTATTGGTTCAAAGAGTGTCTTTATTGTATCTTTGGATCATCTTGATGCTTGTTGAGTCTTTCTTCATTGATTATCATCTTTATTTTTTGCAAATCGATTCTCATTTGTAGATCTCTTTTATAGGAGGAGGGTGCCTTGGTCTCTTGGAGGGCATATCGATTTCACTTGACAAGGCGTGGAAAAATCTTGTAATTGATCGTAAACGGAAGATCATCACCATACAAGGCTAGTATCAAGTATTTCCAGGTACCTTTGCACTGTATTTTGTTTTTCCGGGGCTTAATCGAATTGTCACTTCAAAACCCTCTTCTTTCAAACCTTCATTTTCTAGATTTGATACATCGAGTACTTATTTGAGTACGACCACAAAAACCCACTTTGGAATATATATAAAAACACTAGATCTAAAGTTTCAAATCAAACCGACTTCATTTACCCCCGAATCTAGCACTAGTCATCTCTAGGTGGGATGCCCTCCTTGGGTCTTTGGTCATTTTTTCAGATCTATCAGTTGGGTATACTTGAACCCTTCCAATATTCACAGATCTACTCTTCAAACACCTAGATCTAGAGTTTAAACACCTGGATCTACTATTTTGGGTCCACTTTGGTCTCGTTTGCATAAACCCTAGGTAGATCCAATTTGGGTATTCCTCATATGAACTAGATCCATCTAGATCTACTTTCTTAAACTCATTGTGGTATATTTAATTTCAAGTTGGACCATTTCCCTTTCCTTAAGCCTCTCCAACTTGACCTTAACCTCACCTACCACATTTATACCCCTAGATCTAGATCATTTTACTCATTGTTTGTTTCTTGTATACATTGTTTATCCCTTAGAACACTTTGAGTAGGTTCACTAGCCTTCATAGGCTAGTAGGGTCTCCCCCTTGGTCATTCTACAGATTGATCTAAAGTGACAAGAGCCTGTCCGGTGTGAGCCACCTTTATTTAATTTCCGGACATTACTCCTTGTACCTCACGGTATATCTGGAGCTCCCCTTTTCCCATAATCAAAACTCATCTCATAATAAGCTAAAACTGATCAAGAAGCACTCGCAAAACATTTACAATACAACAACACGCTATTTTAACTCCACTATTGGCACTGATCTTGTTTACATTTATTTCAATATTTGATTTAGATCTTATGTGTTATATGATTATGTTATGTTGTTGATCTTAATTTATATTTTCAAGTGAATTTTTCTTTCAGTCAATCCATTTCAAAACTCCTAAACAACTTACCCATTCAAGAATAAATCACTTAAATAGCCTTAGTAACTCATAGGGACTACCCCCCTTGGCTTCGTTAGGAGTTCTGCCTAAACGGAGGAGTCAAGATCAAGTGACAGTACTTGACTTGAGACTTTCCCCCAAGGAACGCACCTAAGCAGCTTGAATATTTCTGTTGCGATGGCCCCTGGGTGCGTGTTCCGACGTCAACACCCGCTACTATACAACATATCTTTCGGTAGACGATATTTATAGTTTACCTAGCGACTCCTAAATGTGACTCCGCTGAGGAACGAACCTATATTGTTTCTTGTAATCTTAAGAAAATGTCTTCTCGAGAGAATAATGTTTGGTGTCACCATGGAATTCATGTCGAACCTATGTGAGTTGGTCACCAATATGG
This sequence comes from Larix kaempferi, assembly GCA_027924585.1. Classification (NCBI taxonomy): domain Eukaryota; kingdom Viridiplantae; phylum Streptophyta; class Pinopsida; order Pinales; family Pinaceae; genus Larix; species Larix kaempferi. The sequence goes on from BSBM01000289.1 coordinate 12,822,143, forward strand.
CAGTAATACTCAAAAATCAAGGTGAAGATTTCAAAAATTGTGATGAACAAATGAAATCAATGATGACCCGCATCTATAACAATTCTATTCCATCAAGAACTGGTACTACTAAGCCCCAACAACATAGGCCGATTGATACACAACCTAATAGGTCGGCCCATCCTAGTAGTCAACCTGTGCGAAGAATCATCTCTAAACCTAAAAATCCTTCATCTGAAACAATCTCGAAGGGTGGTAATGAATCCAAGAGTAGTTCACCTTCCTTAGCAAGGCAAAATCTGGATCAAAAACTTCATAGACAAATCAAAAGGTCGAACCTAAGTCTGAACCTCCTCACAAAACTAACGTACCAAAAGAAACGCTTTGGAGGAAACAACCGGGGCCTATGAAAGTTAGGAATCCCCCAATTACGAAACCTTATCCTCAAGACCAACCAAGAACAAATGTTCCTAGCAAATTATCTAGCTCATCTACTTTGGTCTCATTGAAGGATCTGATTAAAATCCCATCTGTCAAATATGATGTTATGAAATTTTTGGGATTGGTTGTTGATGAAAATGATAAGCAAAACCCCTACAATATAAACATTGATGTGTCGGGATTTCTAGTTAAAATGAATATGCATGTTCCGTTCTGCGAAATTTTCAAAATCTCCTCATTCTACAAAAGGGCCACCAACCGAAGAAACAAATGCTAAAACACATTTCAGTTGAACCAAAAGAATCCCCTGTCATGATCCAAAGTGTATCTGGTGACTTTGGCGGATGTCCGCCCTTTTATATAGCTCTTGAGGTAAATGGGTTGATATTTCATAATTTCATGTTGGACTCTGGCGCTGAGGTGAATGTTATGCCACTAAGAGTCATGAAACAACTGGAGATGGTGCCCATAAGGCTTTTTAGAAATGTGTGTGGCATGGATTCTAGAACAGTAAAATCCATTCGAGTAATTGAAAATTTTCCTGTTAGGTTAGCCATGTGCTCAAGTATCGAACTCACTACGAATGTCCTGGTTCTCGATGTCCCTAATGCTTGGGCAATGTTGTTATCTAGGGAATGCTTAGCTAGACTGGGAGTAAGTGTGCAGATGGATCTCGGGTATCTTTGTGTTAATCTTATTCTGTGATTGTTAATACATTTCTTTCAGTAGCTAACTTATGAAATTGTACTAAGCAGTTACAGTCATTACTCTCTTTTTTAAATTCTACTCCTTGCAAGGATAGGTTAGTTAGATTAAAATTAGACATTTAAGTAGGACATTCTTGGTTTGGCTAGTAGTATAGGGGTGATAAGACGAGATGTAAGAATCCGCGCATCACTATGTGAGGCCTCTTTCTACCCGTCAAGCAAGTATAGGTTGAATCAAGCATATTTAGGATTAATATTTTACAGTTGCATACATAATAATAATACTTTAAACGGTGGATCAGGCCTTAACCAATAAACTCATCGCAATAGCATATCCTACAGTAGCTGGACAGTAAACTGGACGTGTTCCCTATTCTAAACAGTGAATAGTTTAATTATGACTTTTCATTGGGAAGAATCCCTACTGTCGATGCAAGGATTTTTCCAGGCATCAACAAGTCTTCAATTCAATATTGTTTTTCTTTAACTTAAAGATAGTCAATTACATAATAGAGATCACATATCAACACATCATGTTTCCAAGTCCTATAAAGTTTACATTCAAAATTTATTTTTTAAAGTGTAAAAGTGGAGACTAAGTATTAAGAATGACTTTATCCAATAATCAAAGTCATAAAACCAAGCAAAAATTGTTACACATACAAAAATTCTTTAATAATCTTAAATCCTTTGACATAATTACTCAAAGAATATTATCATAGAATAAAATCAATTCCATAGATATATTTGATGATTATAATAAATTTGTTAAATTGGGTTTTTCTTCATTATATTTAAGAATTAAATTATTTTAATAATTAATATTTCAATCTACTAAATTACTTAATAATTAATTATGTGATCATTAATAATTATTTTTCCTAAATAATTCTTATTGGATTAATATGATTAGTCAAAATTAACCTCTATATTAAGATTGTGATAACTAATCTGTGATAGAATTTTTGTAACATAAGTTTTTGTTAAAAAGGATATTTTTTTAAATATAATAAGGGTTTTATATACTATATAAACTACAATGAGCTAGGAAAGCTTCTCGCCAAACTTTTTTTTAGTATAAGAACAAAATTTTAAAACAATCTAATAATTCTCTTCCCAAATTCGGATAGACCAAAGGTGATATAAGCATCATCATACTATATATTATGCATTTTAAACTTTCATTGTTTTAAAATTTTATAAAACTATTTTTTTCATTTTATTAATAACATAAATACTAGTCTTTATTAGAAACATCATCCTATCGGAACTTGTAAAATGAGGTAGAAAATTCTTGGTTACCGTTTAAAAAGATTATAAAACATAAAAGCAAAATCTACCTTTTCTCCTTGCTTTATCGACAAAAAAAAATTGAAGGCTTCGATGAGGATTGTTTGATTTCTCAAATGAGATCTCATTTTTATAATTCTATCACCTTTCAGGAAAGCAGTATGCAATGAGTGGAAACCCTCCCAGAAGAAGACGCGATAAGGACTAGATGCAACTAAAAATGAAATTCAAGTCACCGGATGCGAAAACTTGAGTGAATTCATATCTGTAGATCTTCAATATACTCTATGCTAAACTGTCACAAAAAGCTAATTAGACTTAATACTTAATAACCTCCACTTAAACACATATAGGATTTACCTTGTTAACCAATATCATAGCATGTTCATTCATAAAGGAGGGTTTTTAAATTGTGAAAAATAAGGTCAATATATTATTGTTATTGGGGGCAAGGAGTAGGGCATGGGAGGTTTATTGGTATTGGAGTTATAAAAAGAGGTATTTATTAAAAAAATGGAATATCTCCTAAAAATAGGGTTTTTAATTAAAAATATGTATTGAAAGGGGCTCAACAAAATGATTTTAATATGTATTTATCAATATTTAATAAAATTAGGGATATTCTTTAATATTTCATGAACAGAAACCTTCAATAAATGAAAACAAAATTGTATCTCATAATTTGTTTAATACAAAATTATAATTTACCTTACCTTTATTTCAAATTATATTGTCCATATATATATATTTTTAAAATTTTATTAATTTAATAATAATAAATTATATTTCATTATTTTTAAAACTAATATGTAAAAGAATAAAATTATTTTAAAATATTAAAAATAAAAAATAATAACCTATTTTACAATTTACCGTTAATCTAGTTTGTAATATACATAATTTGAAGTTAGTCTATAATGTACATAATTTAAAGTTGAAAAGAGAAGGTCGTGGATCAAGTTATGGCTTGGCTATTTAGGTGAATATTAAATACATCATGGTTTCCCATAATGTACCCTAATGTATACAAACTCTTAAGATTTATTTTGTTTTGTTTTTTTCATTTTTTATTTTTTAATAATTATTTTATTTCTTTAATTTAAAAATATTTAATTCATTATTAATATTTGTTAATATTTTAAAGTTTTTTTACATTGTTATTTAACCGTAACTTTAATATTTTACTATTCATTTTATATATATATATATATATATATATATATTCTTTTATATCATAAAGTTAATTTAAAACAAAAACACCCAAATTTTTATTATATTATTAAATCTTTAATATAAAGATGTTTTAAATTTTTTTATTTATTTTAAATCTTATAATTAAAAAATATCCAAACTATAAGGCAGTAAGTTTTGATTTTGATCCTGTTATTCAGAGGTTCATATCCTTCCGTCCCTCACTTTTTCATTGGAAATTGCATTTTACTTTTTATCTTAATACTATTAAATATTTAGTTTCTTTTAACTCACTTTAATTTATAGTCATTATATTCATGTTTATAAGTTATTTTTTTCTATTATTTATTTATCTTTATATCAAACCATGTTTTTTTATTTAGTTTCTCATTTATGTTATTTCTAATTTTTTTTAATTTTTATTTTTATTATATAAAAATTGTTTCAATATATTTTAATATATAATAATCATATTCACATTTTAAATGTTTCTTTTATTTTGAATATATTTAATATAGAATTTGAAATTATTTTGTAGTACTCTCAATTCCTCAAATACTTATTGTTAACCATTTGCTTATTAAAATTATTGTAAATGTATTGAATTTTGAGAGATGTATATATCTATTCATTTATGATTTTAGATTGAAAATTTTATGGTAATTGCATTTTTTCCATGTAAATATACAAACACATTATATATGCTTATATGTCCAATAGCATGTGTCCAATAAAGAAATATCACTTTCTCATGGTTCATTTTTTATCTGCAGGCTTATTTTTCTTGCACTAAGTTGTAGATGATTAAAAACAATCAATACATCAAAATACTATAGACATGTAGATGACTTGTACATCTCATACTAATGAAACCCCAGTTTTCAAAAATAATATGCAAACTAGCATTTTGCTCACTTTCATAAAAAATACATACTCCAAATAGGAAGTATCAAATAGATTATAAACAAAGAAAGTTTTTGTATCACTTACGCTCATCAATTCACGATAAAAGTGCTATAGGATTTTAAGAAATGTATACTATAGCAATAAAAGTATGCAAGATTACCAACCAAGATTTTACTCAATAGTCTTCTTAGGAAAAAAGACATAAATGGTTGTAAGCCATCCTTCATATATGCCAAGACTACTTTAGGTACTCAAACAACTGTCAAACAATTGTTATAGAACAAAAACAAAACTACTTTCGATACTCCATCCTCTATATTTCTCACTAACGATCCAGATCTTCAAAACAAAGATGATAGATTTATTCTGAGATTACTCCATTATTATCTACCATAATTTTCCACTATCTTTTGTTGAGCTAAAGGACTCCCTTCTAGAGGCTCATATGCAATATGGCTAGTAGGATCGCATGTAGTTAAGTGAAGATCCATATTTCATGGAGTTTATTATTATTTACTACACAAAGAGGTGAATGTTTTCTACCAAACCACTACTAAATGTAGGAGTGTATCATATAAAGTATAACAATTAAGTATACCACATAAAGTGCTACGTAATAACAATAACTTTCAAGGTCGATCTTCTTTAGTGTTAGTTTTTGTATAATTATTTTTATATATTAAATATTTTTAAATTTTAAGTCGAAAATGGAGGCAAATCCATTTTTATTTTTATTTTTATTTTTAAATTTAATTAAATTATTTTTAAATTATTATTGGTTAATGAGATTAAGTCGAAAATGGACACAGCTTCATCACTCATTTAATTCCATGAAATTTATGAAGCTCAACCTTGGCTTTCCTCTTGTGTATCTTTGTTAGTTGGTAAATGCTAAGGAATGAGGTAAAAGCCTTAAAGTCTCTACCATATCATATATCCCTTGTATATTTGCATAACTATAGACCTAAGGAGAAAATTAAGGTTGATGTGATGACATCTTTTGTTGAGGGTGAGATATTTTGGCTCACCAACGTGGCAAATTTAAGTTGTCTCTTGAATGGTGTGAGATTGTTTTTTGGGGTTTCCAACCAAGATGGACTTGCTCACTTTGGGGGTAAGTTTATGTGTAGAAGAGGTGTAGAAAGAAAAACCTATAGAGGTATTAATTTTGGAATGATGTTTCGCTCTGCATTAAATGAAATGAGGGTTAAACTAGTACTCTTTTTGACATAAAATTTGTTTACTTAACAAGAAAGGAGAATTTAAATTAGCACATACTCTTTTGCATATAAATTTTTGTGATGGCCTTGGCTCTTGGGTGACATAATGACAAAGTATAACAATCATAGAAAATGCGTGTCGTGTGTGTTGTGGAGAGTTCTATACTTCCAAAGAATTAAATGATTATGATACTTTTGGAAATATAGTTCAAAACTTGTAATAAACAATATATCTCATCTTAATGAAAACATTAGAGATCATATCAATTAACCATTTAAAAATATTAAAAATCATATACACTTTAATTCCATTCCATGCTTAGAAATATTTCATATACACTTTAATTCCATTCTTAGAAATATTTTTATTGATAAATATGAAATTATAGAAGTATTTAATTTAATAAATGGAAACGGAAACGGAATGGGCAAACATGAAACACGTGGTGAAAGAAACGGCCATCACTTCTACGTATGAAGTTATAAATTCGCTGTGTATCTGAGCATTGACTTCAATTGTTCGAAGCAAAGAATTCTTACACACAAGTAATCTGATTTAGAAGCGTTTGATCTGAATTGTTTTGCTCCGGTCTTTGATTTTCGGAGATTAAAGATACTTTGAATTTCCACGGTGACAGCAAGCAAGATTGAAGATTCTGCAATGACAGAACATTGGGCTTTTCTGAAATCCTTGCACGTATTCGCTTACAATATGGTGCGTGCGTTGTTCTTGGTTTTCTTGATTTTAGTGCCCGGGGCTGCAGAAACGCAACGCGATGAAGGTGGGCAGTGGAAGGTTCTGATACAGAACGCGGGTGTCTCCGCCATGCACATGGCCCTCCTACCCAACAACAAGATCATCATCTTTGATCGCTCTGATTTTGGTCCATCCAACATCTCTTTACCGGTTGGGAAATGCCGGATCGATCCCAAAGATCAAGTTCTCCAGAAGGACTGCTGGGCTCATTCCGTCGAGTACGATGTCGACAACAATAAGGTCCGCCCTCTTCAAATTCAGACCGACACATGGTGTTCCTCCGGGGCGTTGTCGCCCGACGGGTACCTCATCCAGACCGGTGGCTTCAACGACGGACATCGAGCGGTCAGGACATTCAAGCCCTGCGATTTCTGCGATTGGACCGAAGACCCAGAGGGGCTGGCTCAGAGGCGATGGTACGCCACTGACCAGATTCTGCCCGACGGGAGAATAATCATCTTTGGCGGGCGGCGGCAGTTTAACTACGAGTTTGTCCCAAAGAAGCAAGCTGGCAACTCGTTCTACGTGTTTCCATTCCTGCAAGAATCGTTGGATTCGGACGAGAACAATCTTTATCCGTTCGTCCACCTCGCGCCGGACGGCAATCTGTTCATTTTCGCCAACAGTAAATCTATTCTCTTCGATTATGTCAACAACCGCGTGTTGCGGCGTTACCCGGACATGCCCGGCCATTCCAGGAACTACCCGAACTCTGGCTCCTCCGTTCTCCTCCCACTGGACCCAGGAGCCGTAGACGCGGAAGTGCTGATCTGCGGCGGCGGGGGTGCCGCGTCTGCGTATTCGGAGGCGAGACGGGGGAATTTCCTCAACGCTTCCAACACCTGCGGGCGTCTCCGATTCACCGAGCCCGATGATCCCCAGTGGCGGATGGAGGAAATGCCAATGGGCAGGGTAATGGGGGACATGCTCCTTCTCCCAACGGGCGACGTGCTGATCATCAACGGAGCATCTAAGGGCTCCGCCGGTTGGGGCTTGGCCCGGGATCCCGTTCTTCATCCTCTTCTTTACAAGACATCTAAATCTGGTCCACTTCGGTTTGAGGTGCTGAAGGCCTCGGTCACCCCCAGGCTCTACCATTCTACTTGCCATGTGCTCCCGGATGGCCGTGTTCTCGTGGGCGGGAGTAATACCAACTTCTACTACAACTTTACGGACGTGCTCTATCCCACAGATCTCAGCCTAGAGGCCTTTTCTCCCCGGTATCTGGCACCCGAGAACGACGCGCATCGACCCTATATCTCGTACATGGGGTCTGATGTCCTCTGCTATGGCCGTAACTTCACGTTGAGCTTTCTCTTGGAAAGCTTGGTCGGTAAAGAAAATGAAAGCTTGTCTGTTACATTTCTGGCGCCGTCTTTTACCACTCATAGTTATTCGATGAATCAGAGGCTGCTGAGGCTGCAGATTGTTGACGTTCTCACATATTTTGGCTTCGGCTGGTATCAGATCACTGTTACGGCTCCGCCCCATGCAGCATTGGCTCCTCCCGGTTATTATCTTCTGTTCGTCGTGCATGCCGGAATTCCCAGCCAAGGGAAATGGGTGAAACTTACACCTATTTGTGAACCCTTCAATGACAGGACTTGCCCGGGGTCTTATTATTGAGCGACTGTGTTGGAAAGTATCAATCTGATATACATATTCATGAAGCTGCAGCATGTATGAAACTATAGATGTGTTTTACCGACACATCTTGTCACTAAATCAATCTTCTGTATTCACTTACAGATGTGTTTGAGATTCGGCATGAAATCAATTCAATGCCGAATAAAATATCTTTACATCAATTAAAGTATCAATATATTCATGTTCACAGATGTGTTTTATGCAACCAATATCCAAATTCATATGGCATGTATTAACGAATTTACATAACTAGTATGTAGTGCAGAATTTGATTTGCGGACTGTATTCTTTTTTCAGACAGAAAAATCTATAACATAAATAATTTACCATGAAATTCTGAGAGACAGAAATAATTTGTAGACTGTATTCCAATTAGTAATATATTTATGGAAATTGTCTTTTTTATATATTTAGGTTATATATAATTAATGGATATTATGCTGTTTGTTTACTTCTTGGCCCCGACCTACATGTCCAGAGTATTCCAAATAAAGAAAACCAAAACTAGTTCCACGATGATTGCAGCCAAGATGCCTATCGATCTCAAGCGTAATCCAACTGGCAATGCGAGTGAAGATTTCAAGTTTCGCTCAGTACATGTCTACCGTGCTGGTTGGTGTTGCCTGCGCCTTGTGAGAGGGATAGGGCCGAGAGTTGGCAAGTATGGAATTCCTCCAGGAATTCCTTCGAATCCAGCGACGGAAGAACTCCTTCACTAAACTCGTGGACCGGCATAAGATCTCCAGAAGTTCAGTGCAGCGAACTCTAGGAATAATGAAGGAATTACAATTTTCTAGGAAACAAGAGTTCGAGATCTATGATATACAATTATCCTTAACCCAATTGCAATACATCAATAAGATTCACCACATATCATCCTCCTTCGTCTTCGTCTTCGTAGAGGATGCGACGGGGTTCTTGAGATTCATGGCTTACAGATGGGTTCTCATGTCTTCTCCTTTCTAGATTTCTCACGCTTGCACGACTAAGAGACATCGGGCGCACATGTCAACAATGGACGCCGAATCCCACCAGTTCCAAATTGATCATGTCAACTAAGAGATGATAAGTTTATGGAAATTCCTCAAATCGTCTGGGTCTCAATAATCAGAAGATCGCCCTCACCAGGGCGGCCTTGACGGCCAGAAAACTGAACCAGACTCTCTTCTCAATGCTTCGCTCTTCTACAAAGAGACCGACCTTCTCGAGCCCCTCGGTTTGGATCAGCTGTTCTCCCTCGATCGTTTCAATTCTCTCTGCCACGGCTTCGTTCGCACAACCCACATGAATTCGAGCATGTTTTCGTTGTGGCTAAAGAGAACGGGCGACGGTGGACGATATGGCACAGCTGGAAGAATGCAACAGCCCTGAGATCGATCAACATACCGTTATTAAGTTGCAGGGTAAGCACCCTTTTCTTTGGCACGACCATTGGCCTGGCTTAACCATTTATAAATTATTGATTACAAGCTGTGAGGTTGAGGCATTGAAGGACTGGACAAACACCTTCACCAAATGATATTTTTGTTATTCTTGTTTCTTCCGGTTCTGATCTTTTGAGTCTATGCATGCACTTGTTGATAGAAAAAGTCCAACAATCTGCAGCCTCACGAATCGAAGAATTAGTGAGCAAATATTCCAATTTCCCCAAGCAGAGTCTCAATTCCTTTAAGTTTGTTAGTTTTCCGCCAGGTTTCCAAGTTATATAATGACAGAATTCCAAATTGCTGGGTCTTCAATATCTCTGGGCAATCCATTTAACTCAGCAGTTGGTTCTTCGAAGGAGCGCTAATGTGTGACCAGGGGAGGCAAGTATTTGATTAGAGATGGTCAACTTGATGTAATGAGTTGAATCAAGTTCATTAAGGTGTTTTTAAGCTATTAAGTGAATTTGAATAGTCCACATCTTCAAGCTCTTCCTCGAGCAGTGACACTTGGCCTCGAATATGCTGCATATAAAAGATTAGACAGGTTAATTATAGCTTACAGAGTTTTTATGGATGCATATAAGATCAGGTCATGGATTGGTTATGTTAGATGTTCATATCATTTTACCATCACCCATATTGGTTATAGAAGGAATATTTTAAGACAATGGTGAAGGAGGAATGAAAGCCTTTTAATTCAGAGGATGATGGTACAACTATGTTCCAATAACAATTTAGTGAAAACTTAAAGTAAAAAAGAAGGCAGTTTAATGGGCCAAACTAAATTATAAGAATTCCCAAGTGATTTGTGTGCGATTGAAACACACCTATCCCATATTCATTAAAATAATAATAGTGGGATTCCATTAGATTATTATATTAACCTTAAAAAAGTTCGAGAAAGCCATAAGGGCACTATTGGCAGGAGCTGTATAAGGGCTAACTAAAACGCTTCCTGGCGGGCGGCTAACTTATAAAATATATATAAGGAACCTTGACCCAATATTGTTGAAATCGTGAATATCTCTTCATACTTTCCAAGGGTTGTAAATAAGGAACATATTTACAAGTTAATAGAGGGGTGATAACCAATTTAGTTTTACTTGGGATTTTATGAATTGATTGAGGAGTCTCGGCTAGGGGTAGGGGTAGTGGAAGAGTATAAAGTATTGGGAATAGTTTTTGAGGTTTTCAACATGGGGATGGTTCTACCAAAGTAGGGGACGCAAGGGATAGTTATGCCCAGTTATGCCATCCTAAGAGATGGTTGAGTTCTCTAGAATATTGATCCTACCATGAAATTATCCTATCTTCGATAGGATGGTTAGGCCTAGGTGCAGGATGGTTTAGCCAAGACAGTTGTGTCATTATTTAAGATAGTTGAGCTAACTATCACTGAAACATGACTAACTCTTAAAAAATAGATTTTTAGAGGTGTAAGGTGGATCTACAGTGTATGAGGTGAGTTTGGGCATATGACAACACTTGTTTGGTCTTGACCTTCACCAGTTTTCTCTAGTTCTCATGATGGTCATTAATGACATGCACTAAGCAAGTTTTTCATCGCGTAATCATTCAATTCAAAATAAATTACAGAATGGCATTATTACAAGCATTAAATAAAATATGTAATTACAATCTATGTTCTATCCAACTAATACCTACTTTATTTAGTTTACTTAAATTGGTCTACGGGAGATTATGCATACCCATCACCAGCTAAGGCAAAGTCACCTATAGAGGTAGTTTAACTAACTTATCTGGTGGCTCCGGTTGAATAACTTCTATTGTCGATGGGGAATGTTGAAGGACAACTTCTCCTCAGCGACCTCCTGCTTCCGTTTAGATTTCGAGCCATTTGCTCTTCCAGACCCCAAATTCTAGCAACGACAGTCTATTGTCTTCGTTTGCGTCCTGTTTCTATTCCTCGACTATTGTCATAGACATTGCCCCAAAGACAACTTCCGTGACAACTTTCGTACTCCCTTCAATGACCAAGTAATCCATGTGTTCCAACCATGAATCGTTTCCATTCATGGATGGTTTCTCAAGATACAATTATATTTGATTCTATCAATAGGATCAATCAAAAAATGCATGTATAACACCATATGGGACTTTCTCTTATCATGTCATGACATTAAAACTCAATATCCATAGAGCCACATTTATATGTGTTCCATGACATGGTATACATCATTCTAGACTCCATAAATGATAGACAAACTAGATCTAACGACAATCACAACCATTAGAGTACATATGTGCCATGTTCCTTCAATGTCAACAATATAAAATTTAGTTAAACCCTCTTAAGTTTGTGTTTTGTGTCATTGTTGGATGCCTCCTTTAGTTTATTATCTCAATGAAGGGGATTCCAATCAATCCCTCAAAAATACCAACCATTCCAGAACTCCCTTCACCACACAACCTTCCTCAACATTAAAGTCTTCAAAGGAAACTAAATATTTTGTGACACTTTATGCCTAAGTATGTCACTTGAGCTCTTTTTTTTTAATCTTTTCTGCAATAAAATTACTCTCTTTAGTTCACATGCTTAAGCATTCTCTCACAACAAACTTTATTAGTTCCCTTGAATTTAAAAAGGATTAAATATCGTTTACATGTTGACTTTGACTTTCACCATCATTGGCATGTTAGTATAATAGGGGGATGATGATAGCAAAAATGTCATTTATTATGTTAGCAAAAACTTGTCAAGATCCATGTTGAACTATAATCATGATGAGACATTTCCAATGGTTGTAGTTTCATTGGTTGGAAAGATCCACCTTTATATCCTTCTTCACCACATCAAAGTTGTGATAAATTCAATCTCCATAGTACATCTTGGGATGATGAATAATCAACATGAAGTTTCCTTATTTGGTGGCTATCCTCTCGGAGTTTGACCTCAAATTCACCACTCTCAAAGGAAGGAAGACTCTACCCATCCCTAATTTAATCATTTAAGTAACAATTGGTGTGGTCAACCCACCTCTCCTAAATGGGAATCTATTCATTTTATCATTAGATGACCCATGACTCGACAACATTATGGTCTATCTTTACATGTGGAAATTTAGTTTGCATCTCTCCCACGATTACCACTAGTACATTTATCATGAGGGTCCTCGTTATATTTTTCTTTGTAACATTCTCTGTCAATGAAAATTCTACACCATTTTGTGTCAATGCCTATCTCATGAGGAGGAAGAGAAGGTTCTCAACAATTTACACAATGGTGCTTATGGTATCTATGAAATTCTGGAACACAACAAATCATTGAGCCTGAGAATACCTCACAGTGATAGGATTAGCAAGGAGGAAGAACTGCAGTGAAAATTGTAGTGAATTGAGAAGTAAAATTAAACATACATAGACACTCAAATGTGCATAGAAAAATGTGTCATATTTCACTAATCAGTATAGTCAACGGATATGGTACAATAGAGAGAATTCAAATTCATGTCAGTCTATCCTAGGAAATATCACCACTACAGTGCTCTGGAAGTTCCAAACTCAACTAATTGTCAGTGAACTGAAGCTACTATTAGGTAACTGATCAAGAAGGGTGCATAAGTGAGTTTGTCATGCAAAATCGCATGAAAACAGGCTAAAGAGGGCATATTAGATCACAATAAGTGGAAATAGGAGCACAAACCCCCCACTAGAGTCATGAACTCGAGTGGAATGAACTAGATCACTGAGTTAGCTCCTAAAATGTAGGGAAATGACTCTGGATGGCCTAAAATCATGCATGCAGGGTGCATTAAGTGGCTAATGGGCCCTATATGACATTTGCACACCACTAGGGGGGCTAATGACATCATCCAGTTCTAGGAAAAGACTAATATTACTATGGTGGACAAGGGTGGAGTATTAATTATCCTAACACCCCCCTTAATCCAAACTTAGACATCATGGGCCCTAGTTACTGAGACCAAAGGTCGCCCATACAATCAATAACAAAAAATATATGTTCATGAAACTAAGGAAAATTTGGGGAAAACCTCATGGGAAAACCGAACCCCCACTAAAACATGAACAACAGGGAACTCAAGCAGCTGTCACACTAAGCAGAGAAGGAAAATCTCTTTTGAGTGAAAGACTTGGTAAAAATGTCGGCAATTTGCTCCTATGTAGGCTAGTAATGCAGGGGTTGGATCTGGATTTGCTCCTCTTATGTACCTCCCACTATTTCGAAGCTGCATTTTCAAAAACAAGTCTTTCATAATCCATTATTGCTACTGGGGTGAATGTCTCATTGTATTCCAAGCCATGAACCTTTGAGTACCCTTTGTCAACCAACCGAGCTTTGTACTTGGTTGTAGATCCATCAAAAGCAATTTTTGTTTTATAGATCCACTTGAATTGTACTAGCTTTCTCCCTGTGGAAAGAGAGACAATATCCCATGTCTCATTGTTCTGTAGTGACTCATATTCTTCATCCATGGAAGCCTGCCATCTTGGATCATGGAAAGTCTCTTTGAAGGATTATGGATCAGACCCCACCATCATGTAGCACCTCTCTGAGAGAAGTGGATCTATATGACATAGTGCAAGGTCTGCATCTTGATACTGAGATTTGGTGGTTCTATGGTCAGATGGATCCCCAGCTACATTCCCAATAGCTCCAAGGACTTTGTGAACCCATTTTGGCCTTGGATTGGGAGAATGTGTTGGATCTGGATCTGCATCTGCTTGAAATTCATACTCAACATCAAGATCTTATTCAACTTGGTCCTCATATTCAAAATATGAAACTGGATCATCAGAAGAGACATCATTATGATCTTCATCATATGCAAATGGAGTAGGCAAAAAGTATGGAAAAAGGTGAGAGAATTCATATCAAGCATGGTTTGCAACACCTTTCGCTATTATCTTCCCATAAGAGATCTCTGCAATCTCAACTGTGTCAGGTCCAAAAACAACTTTCTTCGATGAACCTGTGTGTGTCATCTAATAAACAGATAACAAGTTTATTGTCAAAGAAGGCACATACAGAACATTTTTTAACTTTCCATGCTCCAATTGTATTGTGCCCTTCCCTTCAGTAGAGATCTTTGAATTATATCCCATGTGAATACTAGGACCATCATTGAGATCTAGAGAAGAAAATGATTCTCTGGAAGCAACCATGTGGTTGGAGGAGCCAAAATATATGAGGAAGGCTTGTGATTGTGAGAATCCATCCTTCAGTGCATGGCATCTCTCATGATCATTTGTCTCACTTCCAGAATCATTCTCCCTGGCGCCTTCTGGGAGGGCAATGTTGTGTTGTTCAAGAAGTTTGGTCATTTGATATATCTTCTTCTTCATGCAAGACCTTTCTGGATGGTTTCCTTTCTTGCAATAGGTACACTTGGTATTATCAAACCCCTTTTGTTTATTGTTCTTGGATCTGGAGGATCCTTTTGGTGGATTATGCTTCTCATATGGTTTGGCTTCAAATTGCTTCTTGTGCTTTCCTTTCTACCTCCCTTTAGCATTCGCACTATTTGAATCCCCAGCCATAAGAGCTTGACTTTTGGAGGCCTTCAGGGCACCCATTTGAATCAATTTGTCTTGTTCTTGGATGAGAGATTCAGTGAATGCATCTAAAGAAGGCATTTTCCAATTGGGGATTGGCAATCTCCCATAATGGAAGGTAGAAACAAATATTGAAAATTCAAGACCAAGATTGCTTAGGATGGATAGCACCAGTTGCTCATCCTTTTTGTCAATGCCACATTGTTTGCACTGCATAACTAAGGACTTGAACTTTGAAAAGAACTGTTGTATGGTTTTGAAATTGTTGGGTTGAAGAGAAATTAATTCATTCTCCAAAATATGGCCTCTCAGCTCATCTTTCTTGCCAAAGAGAGTTTCAAGCTTCAACCAAACCTTTCTTGGTGTCTTCAATCCATCAAGATGGAAGAAAAAATATCTGGAGATGTGAATACATATAAAGCCAATATCCTCATCTAATTTGTTCAGGTACTTTTCTTTCTCAACAACTTCTTGAGCTTCGACCTCTTTACCCATTGTGACCCTGTACAGACTCTTGTTGCGCAACACCATCTTCATATCATCCCTCCAATCAAGATAATTTAAGGGTGTCAGGATTCTTGGAGACAAAGGAGCATTTAAATTCTCCATCTCTAGCTATTAGAGCGAATGCAAACTGAAACTACTACTACTGCTGCACTGAAAACTTCTCAAAATACTGCAAAAGCTCTCAAATTGAAGATAAACCAGCCCTGTTGGGCTCTGATACCATGTGAAATTCTGACACAACAGATCATTTCCTGAGAATACCTCATAGTGATAGGATTAGCAAGGAGGAAGAATTACAGTGAAAATTGGAGTGAATTAAGCAGTAAAATTAAACATGCATTGAAACTCAAATGTGCATAGAAAAATGTGTCATATTCCATTAATCAGTATAGTCAATAGATATGGTACAATAGAGAGAATTCGATTATCCAAAGATAATTCTAATTCATGTCAATATAGCCTAGGAAATATCACCACTACAGTGCTCCAGAAGTTCCAAACTCAACCACACTCAACTGATTGTCAGTGAAGTGAAGCTACTGCCAGTTAACTTATCAAGAAGGGTGCATAAGTGAGTTTGTCATGCAAAATATCATGCAAAAAGGCTAGAGAGGGTGCATTAGATCACAATCATTGGAAATTGGAGCACAAACCCCCCACTAGAGTTATGAACTCAGGTGGACTAAGTTAGATCATTGAGTTAGATCCCAAAATGTAGGGAACTAAATCTGGATGGCCTAAAATCATGCATGTGGGGTGCATCAAGTGACTAATGGGTCCTATATGACATCTACACACCACTAGGAGGCCAAAAACATCATCTAGTACTAAGAAAAGACTAATAATACTAAGGTGGACAAGGTTGGAGTATTAATTATCCTAAAAGTATCCACCTGACTAGAATGACAACTACATAAAAAAATTCTCCACATAGGTTATTTTTGGCCTTCCCGTTTTCATGACTACATTCACATAGTAAAGAGATGCAAGAACCATCAAATCTTCACTTCTAAAACATGAGCCTAATCAAGTCAACTACATCCCAATATTGTTATTGCTCACTTATTAAAATAAGGGATCACTTTTATGGAGTGTTTCCTCACATGTAGAAAGGCCATAACACATCATCGTGGCTTTGAAATATTTCCATACATGGGTTGAATCAATGACAACCTTTTATTGCGATTCTCACATATCTACTTGCTTCTTCTTTAAGCATGTTATCACTCACTTTGATGTTCCAAAGAAATTGGCATATGACCATGACAACAAACATTTTGAGAATAAAATCTTCCAAGCAATGGATTCAATGTTTGATTTCTCACACAAGTTCACCACTCCATTAGAAGAACTTTTACCACCCCCAAAATGTATCCTAAATAAGAAATCATTAAAAAATTTAATTAATATTTAATTGTCATCGCTAATCACATAAAAATTCAAATCCCTGTTTCCCTCGGAAATATTTTCCTGTTGCACAACAAACAATGTGGGGTTAACTTATTTTGCACGTTTGGGGTTAACTTATTTTGCATGAGACACGATGTCAGGTTAATTCAAAATTTTCAATTTGGAAAAATCCCTCTTCTTTTCGATTTTCCAAAAATCACTTACCAAACCAAGTCGTTTTCCCACTTCAACAAACTCTATCTATTACCAAAAGCTGAACTCTATCTGTTACAAAACCAGGTCATTTTCCTACTTGAACGAAATCTTCAAGAGAACCTATAAACACACCAAGTGCAATCCCCTACTTGAACGAACCTAGTAAGAATAAAACCCTGTGAAAAAATGAAGTCCAATGCCCTACTTTAGTGATCAAGATCAACAATTGGGTGAGGATTGAGATCAGGGTAATGATTGATTCGTGAACGACAAGGTGAGTGTAATGAATGGATAGGAAAATGTTGTTTGATTTTTTGTTACAGTTTCTGTTGTGAATGAAGGGTATGCATTCACGTTTGGCATGTTTTATGTTTCAGTCGGGGCACTTGTGTATTACATTTACCGATCAAGATGAACAACTGGTTGAGGATCGGGATCAGGGTAGTTATTAATTCGTGAGCAACAAGGTTAGTGTAATGATTTTATAGGAAACATTGTTTGATTTTGTGTTACGGTTTATGGATTCAATGAAGGGTATGAATTCACATTTGGCATGTTTTATGTTCCAGTCAGGGCACTTGCCTACTACATTTACCGGTGGATCGTAAGAACTTTCCAGTGATTGAACTAATAGAAAGGATGGGAGAACTAGGGTTTGAATCAATTTTACCCTTTCTTATTTGATGCAGAAATTTGTTTGGTCCATTTGTATACATAGATTTGAGCTATTGTGGAAAACCACTCCGAGCTAAAAAATGACTCCATGCTCGGACCCTTTCTTGAAGTTTAATTGATGTAACTACTGAGAACCTCTATTTTTTGGTGTTATATCCTCATAAGACCTATTAATTTGGTTTTCTAATTTCTGTTGTGCAATTTTTTGGTCTATAAGCAGGCTTTAAAGTTTTTTTGTCAAATACCGTATATCCATATTAATCAATTTTACCCTTTATTATTTGATGCATAAATCTGTTTGGACCATCTATCTGCAATACTAAAACCTTGGTTGGAAGGAGGAAAAAATCGAAATTTCTTACCAAGGTTATTTACTATGTAGTTATTTATATTATTCCTATAGAAATACTTTGTTTTTTATTTGCTCTTTGTTTTCCAATTAAGAGATCTCATGTGTAACATGTGTATGCCTTTTGGGCATCCTCTCATGATTGCAGATTTTTACTTTTTATAAATTTAATCATGTTCAATACAAACCATAATCCATTGCCACATAAAGAACGGAATTCATTGCCATCGGAAGTTGTAGAAGAAGCTTTTCAAATACATGTTGAAGAGGACGCTAAATGAGAAAAGAGAATGCAAATGAAGCAACAATTATTTATACAGCGATGGAATTCACAACAATTATCTAGAATTGCAAATTTTGATTGTTGGAGTGATGATGATGTATCCACCAGTAAAGATGTCCAGATCCAAGAGAATTATAAGGAAATACCTTATCAACTCCGATGTTGTTCAACTATGCCATTTGTTAGGGGAAATGATCCAAACTTTGATACAGTTTCTCTTTTCAAAGGAGAAAAAGGTTCATAAGACATCGTTATCTGCAAAGTTATAAATGAGTCCCACACAAGAAACCTAGAGTTGACATGTTTGGATCCCTATGGAAATGATCCAATTCTCTACATTGTTGGTAACAATGACACATGGACACATAACATGGATGATGTTCTGCATGTTCAAATGGTGTATACAGATGAAATTGGCAAGCTTGTCCCACACAATACTTCACCATCTCAAATAAAAACAGATCTATCTTCAAATGGGTCAAATGAAAATCATAAAAACCATTCCACTGCAGTCATCAAGCGAGGGTATTATATGGGATCTTGTTCAGATGTTACTCCCTTACTGACTTGAGATGGTCATTTTGTGAAGATTGGTAGAAATAAATTCATTCAAATGGATGGGATTTTGGTGTGCAGCACAAATCCATTTGATTTTACCATAAAGGAAGGCACGTATGTCCGTATTTATTATGAAAATTTGTCTAGAATGTTTGAAGATGATTCATTGAAAATTCCATATCTTGTAGAAGTGTTGGATTGTTTAGCAGACGTTTCTACTGGCGGAACATTTTGTTGGGTAAGATCATTTGAAAGTCATGAAGATGTCATTGGTAGAGGCCACCATCTTCCTGGAGGTGTGAATTTGCATCCACGTGAGGTGTTTTATACTAAACAAGGATTGTTTATACCAACTGAAATCATCAATGCTGACAATACATGTATCTTTTAATATTCCTTTTTCAACTCATATGTGAAAAATTTCAGGCTTTATAGTATCTAATGTTATATTCTTTTTTGTTGTAGGTATCATTGATGTTTTCTTTACTATGATCTCTGTTAAAAGGTGGGGCACAAGCACTCGGAAGGGAGAATGTTTTTTTTCCGTTTAATTGATATGAATGATGCTACACACACCGCTTTCCAACTTGTTGCAACAAAAGGTGACGATGAAGTTGTGACTGATAGACTAGATGCTTCTATTGAATATGGACACACAATGCATTGCCATCATATCTTGGAGTATTGTAGCTTAATCGAATACATCGTCAAAATATTCATCTTCTTTCCTACAAATTTTTCAATCACATAAGGTCTCGGAACATTATACGTAGTGAATCTTATGTGGAAATTCCTTGCTCATATGAAAGTTTCATGTTTACTTTCGAACTAATTGTAATGCATGTTGTACCACACAGGATTGTAAAGAAGAATAATTCATTAGAGTTCATCATTGAAGGCTATGGTAATCTTAAGGAAGCGGTTTTCTATACCTGGGAAACCTTCCCTGATAGATATCAACCAACTTCAGGCTCAAGTGATCAAACTCAATCTTCATGTAAATGGAGACTGGGACCAACATTTAGATTTCATAGCATACAGCCTTGTGTGCAAGTACACTTTTCATGGGATTCGCACCAATGGGATCATGTCCATCAATGTTATGAATTACGGATGAGGACTGGTGTACCCCAATTGGAGTTGTAAACGTTATACCTTTCACTAATATATTTTTATACCTTTTTATGAAATCTATATGGTGAATTCTATAATTTAATATATATTGTTATTTATTTGTAACATTATGTTATTTCTGTCGTGGTATATTTTAATGTTATGTTAAAAATGGTATGTAATTTCTAAGAAAAAATTATTTATATAAAAACTATGACAGTTTGAAATGATAACATACATTTTCTTGCCTCTGGGCTTTTGAGAATTTTCTTTTGTATTTCCTTTAATATGTCCTAATTTTTTATTATTATAGTCTTCTAGAATCAAAATCACATGCCCTGTCAATATCTTCACTTAAAGAAAACATAGAGTAGAACCTTCCAAAAACAAAAACCTTACAACACTATTACTTTCTTCATCTTTGTAGGACAAACCATATAAATTTAAAAATAGTTGTGTTTTTTCTTTTAATAGAAATGGTTGCTTTGTATTTGTCAAAAAAAGAGTACGATGTGGCCTAATCGTTATTCTTTCTATTACATCCACAGTTCACATAGTTTGATGACTATACATTGCTTATGGGGATATCATATATCTAATAATATTTGTATTTTACCACTGCATGTCTGCTACTAAAATTACAATCATTATTACTAGCATAGATCCTACATAGGTTACCTAACAATAGTATACAATTGTAGTGAGTTTACAAAATTTGAGATTTTTTTTCCCAACCATAAAGGTATGTTCCAAAATCATCCTAAAACATCCTTTATGATATCGCTTGTCTTTAAAATATTCAAAATTTGATAATTGATGTCCATTGTTCTCCATGAAAACGCTGGAACAAAAAATGTTTGGATTGCAACAATCGAGCATGTCTGTCAACATAATTGCATATATTTTAACCAAAAAACAAAAAGGATAAGAGCCATGGTCATTAGAGGCCTGTTTCATTCCCCTCCTGGAGGAGTTCCTAATGTATTTCTTGCTCAGCAGATTAATTTGCAGTCACAAACTCTAGCTCCATATTATCATCTATCAAATGTTCATCAATATGAGGTATACTGTTATGATTATCCATTGAAGTACTAACTGTGCCTTGAGCAGGGTCACCATCCTCTAATGGTTCTTGCAAACCATGATTCTTCAAGATGCCTTTTAACACTCTAATTTCTTCCTCATACTTCTCGAGTTTCCTTTTAGGTTTTCAATCTCCACCTCTCCCATCCAATACCATTTTGTAGGATAAGCTATCGATGAAGATGGAGTGTCTCTTGAGAAATTTCATACTCAAAATAACTGTGCAGACATGTTCATGAAACCAAAAACGTTATAGAATCTATGGTGGTTCTTAACCTGTCTTGGATTGCAGGAGAGGTGATGAATAAATAATGGGAAAGGTATATAGTAAATTGTTGTCAAGGTGGAGATTGTTGGAAAGGGTGACAACCAATTTCCCATGTATGTGTATTTGGGAATCTTCTGGATCCTTATTATTCTTCCTTTGATTGAGATAAGACAACCCAAGGTAGAATATGGATAGGTGCATAATTAATTAGTCATTTTTTTGTAACTTTGTAATAGATGCTATATATACATGTAAGCCCGTAGAGGCAAAAATGAAGTAGAAAGAGTAAGGAAATGGTTGTAAGTTGTTGCAATCTCCATTGTTGAATAATAAGAATATCAATACTCTTTTCCTAGTGGGTGTTTCCCTGTTAAAGCTTTTTCCATGTAAAATAGTTGTGTTCAATTTTTGTGATTGCCATTATTTCATTTATGTGTTTATTGATCTTTGTTCGATTTCATGCTTCCACTACCAACATGGAGAAATCTATCATATTTATATTTATTATTTTATTTATGATGATGATATGTTTTAAAATCAAATATGATAGAAGAATTATTTAAAATTTTAACCATTAATATTACATTATTATTACCAACAAATGATTATCAATTAGATATTAAGGATGGATGCAATAAATAGTTAGGTATTATTAATATAGCCAAATTAAGTATACTTTAATAATTAAAATAAACATTGCCATATAAAATTTTAAGCTAAATTAAATAAAGGTAAAACTCTCACATTTATATATGTGTTGCAAAAAAATTGTTGATTATTTCTTGTTGTTAATATTTGGATGTCAACTTTATAGGAAAACCAATCATATAGTAAAATGAACAACATTATGAAAAAATCCTTTAAGGATCAACTATAAAAATGGAGATGACAAAAATAAAAAGAATACAATGGGCAAAAGTTATTGGCTTAGAATTTGTACATTGCACAAACAATTCAACTAAATCTATAAAGGAGTAGTTTTAATTTTTGTGGAAGATATTATATACAACTTGTTAGGATTCATAACACTGATACATCTTTCAATTATATATCAATAGAATGGAAATATTAATTGTAGAATAGATAATTCTATTAATCCATAAGCATATTTCTTATATAGTGAGTGCCTTATTTTATATGAAGACTCAAAATGGGGAAGTTACCATGGCTTTAATAATAAGAATTAACTATTTATTAAATGCATTATTATGCTTTATTGCTGCTATCCACTATAGCTCTTTTAGAATAAGTATCATTTCCTCCCCATTTCAATATGTAAGTGTCTCAACTTGCAAAACAAGATGAGTGAAAAGAGTAGCAAATTCATTTTGCAGAAAGCATTTAACTTGGGTAGTAATCCCACAGCGAGTGGATTTGTGGTGCCTATCCAACAAAGTATCATTCTTTTTTGTTAGTTGGAAATATGGAATATCATATACCTTGATCTAGGAGACATAAGATGAATACCCAATTGCAATGGAATCTCTAATTTGAAGACATTTTCACCTACCTACTACAAAATAGTATAAACGCCATAACATAGTGGTTCAAACTTATGATGTTTGACCCTTCGATCCCTTAGAGCATTATTTTTGAATATATAACCATACCTTATAACCAAACTGTCCAAGAATGCAAGGATACAATGGTCATATAGCATCTTGATATGTGTTTGGTTACATTTAAGGGTGATATGTACCTAGAGAAATTTACATGGGCTAGATATTTCACAAATGCAATAGCTCGCTTCTAGGAACTGAGTTATTGTTGTGAAGTAAGAAATTTGGTAAAGTGGTTGGGAACTCAAAAATGGGTGGTTGCTCGGTACCCCTAACACACTTCAAAAGGAGAATAGCTCATGACATAATGCATTTCTATGTTATAACAATGTTACACTGCATTGTGTAATGCCTTATCCAACTATTTATTTTTTGAATAAGTTACCCGAAGTAGTTGGATCAATGTGTGACTAACCACCATGATTTCATCGATTTTGGGGGAATCATTAGAGTATTATAGCTTTGATTCCAACAGTTTCCAAAGTTCCTTCCAAAAATGACTAAGAAAACTAGAATCCCTATCAGAAGTGATAGTGGGAGGAATCCCAAAAGATATCCAAACATGGCAAGAAAACAAGTTTGTTCTTATTTTCTTGTTGAAAAGCATGCAAGAGAGTATTCTAATCCCTAAAAGTTTCCCCATGGAGTGAAGAATGCGATTCCCTAGTTACCGGTAAACAAACCTTAGCAGTAGGCATGCAAATCTATTGCAAATGGTACAATCAACACTCTAAGAATGTGTAATCATGAAATGGTGTCTGGTTAACTATAGTAGGTTATTGTAGGGAATATACAATCTGACCAAGAAATTGATTACTAAATAAATGTTGTTTTGTTCATCAAAAGTGGACACTCTTACCTCTAGAAGTTACAACAATGGGATAGGTGGACAAACCAATAGATCGGTGACTTGATTCTATGAACCCTTCTTCTATTTGAGCACAATATGGAATTGGTTCGTACAAGCATCCCATTTGAAGTGAGGTTATTCCTGAATTATCTTAGATTGTGAATTCAAAATGATAAATGGATGTTTATCTATGTAAAGAACCATTCCTATACACTAGAAATCATGACACGGATTTTTTAAACCTTTAACCAATGCTAAAATTCCTTATGATATATACTCTACTTGAATTTTCCTATTGATAATTCTTTTGAATGATATATTATAGAATGGCCTCCCTATTTGACAATGCCCCAAATATCATAATTTGAAGCATCACACTACGACTCAAAGAGTTGTTGGAATTTAATTAGTTTAAGGATGGGAGTATAACACAAGAGATGCTTGAGGTGATGAAAGGTGGATTTGATATCTGGGGCCCAATAAAAAATATTGATTTCATATTACACGGAGAGAACATTCTAGCTTGGAAAATTGGAAAATGAACTTTCCATAAAAATTGACACTGCCTATAAAACATTTAAGGTCAATTGTAGTGTGGGGCAAGGGACGATCTAGTACGGCCTTTACATTATGAGGGTCTGGATCAATACCTTCTACAGAAATTAAAAATCCTAAATATGAAATAGAGATTTGTCCAATCACATATTTTTTTAGTTTTAATTGTAGTTGATTAGCACTCATAATATCCAACACTTCGAAAAATATGGAGGGCATGTTCGTCACAAATCTTGTTGAAGATCAAGATGGCATTCAGATAAACACAAAATGTGAAAGGTGAGGATGGAACAAGTCATTAATGATATTGTTATGGAATTTCACTGTGCTTGACTTGAGGGTATCGATGAATACAAAGTTACCTTAAAACAAGAATACTTAAGAGATAATGAAGGTCAAGGAAGGGTGAGGGGTGAGGGGAGTGGAAATGAAAACTAAAGGGAGGAAAAACAAAGAAAGTCACTGACTTGCCGCTTAAAGGTTTCAAGGATCGACTCAACTTAAATCCTTCTTCAATATTGAAATTGTTTTGGTTCTTTAATATTTCTAGAGCTTCTCTTATAAGGAAAGATGAATGATGAGACGTAGATGTTAGAATTTTTGTTTTATCGAATAAGATGAGGTGTCTAGAATTAAATTTGTGCTTAGCTATGGCCGATTAATTGATATTATTATGATTAGTGTTAGCAATTTTCTCTTTGATATGGGCTTGAATAGAGCTACAAGTTTGTCCAATATAGTTTTCCCCACATGAACAAGGAATCTAGTAAACTCCTTGGGAGAGGAAGGGGTTGGATTTATCTTTGACACTTCTAAATAATTGTTTAAGAGTTTTGTGAGGTTTTAAGATAGTTTTGATATTATTTCTTATTAAAAGTATAGATATGACCTAAATAATGCCTTGGATAGAAGGGAGAGAAATTAAATCAAAGCTTGGATTGGGGATTTGGGATGGGGAAGCTTACATTTGGGGTGAAAATATTAGGTTTAAGGTGAAGGGAAGCTAGAAAATATTTTTTAATATGGTTATGAGGATATCTATTGTCTAGGAGGGATTTAGTAAAGTGGTATATTTCTATGCGGAAATGTTGGGGGTGAAATATGCAAATAGCCCTAGTAAAAAAGGTTTTGTAATAACAATCATTTTTTGGTTAGGGTTGTGGTGGGAATCGGAATCCAGGTATCTATCGCTATGGGTCTTTTTATGATAAAATTGATTTGACAGAAATACATCCAATTGGCGGGTGACCAAAACATCTAGAAACAAAGGAGAGTTGTCTTGCTAGATCTCCACAGTGAATTAAATGTGAGGAGAAAGATTGTTCGGGTGGCTATGAAAGTTATTAAGGGAGGATTGGAATATGGCTAGATGAAAAACATGTCATAGGAAGAAAAAAAACCAACATTTAGGTTTCAATGATAAGATATTAAGGGCTACGGATTCAAACTTCTCCACTTATATGTTAGCAAAAATAAGGTATAAGCATGATCCCATGGGTGTGCCTTCAGTTTTTTCATAGAAGGTATCGTTAGAGTAGAAGAAATTACAGGTAAGAAAAATGTGCATAAGATTTAGGGTTTTTTCATCAATGAGTTTGGAGATGATATTAAGGGCCTTAGGGGTGTTGATTTTGTTAAAGAGAGATATGACATCAAATCTAAACATCGGGTCATCCCCATTGAGACAGATATTTTGAATTTTGTGAATAAAATAAGATGAGTCGTTAATGAATGAAGGAATTTGATGAGCCCCAGTTTTGGTAGGTAAAATTCATATCCTAATCATAACAATGGAGGCAAAGGAGAACCGTTAAGGGATGATTAACATATTTTGAGTTTGTTTATGTGTTTAAAAAATATAATGATGATGACTGAAGTGCTTAACCTTTTTCATGTTTGATTTACTTTAGTTTTTGTTTAAAAAACAATATAATATATGGAATCTGTGCGTGAATGCCAAATTTAGGGAACATAGAGTACAACTGAAGACAAGTACCAAATTTGATAAGAAGACATAGTTGAAGACAAGTCCCAATTTTGATGAGAAGACAAGGTTGCAACTGAAGTCAACCAACCAAGGGAAATTAGTATTGGGAATTCCATAGATTAATGAGAAGAACCTATATAATCGAGTAGGGTACTCAAGCAGGTCATTGATGCATCAAATCTTCGAAATCCTGACCACTACTGGCCACCTCCAAGATTTTAGGAGTAAAGACTCAATTGTAACCAAGCTTTATACTTTAGTTAAATCTTGTATCAATTTTTATGTCTTTATGGTTTTTTTTAATAAATAAGTCTTTGGGAACATAAACGAGGGTTTATCCTTAAAGTATTATTATGGTAGAATAATACAACATATTTTTGATAAGTTTTGATTTGTGACACATTTATGAATATCATGAACAACAAATTAGTTTAATGGCAATTGAGTATTTATTATATCTTGTGAGTACTTAGTTTCGTTTCGCTCATGTGCTTACTTTGGGGAAGGGCCCCCTCAAGGAAATACAAGATCTTGTTGGCAGTTTAAATAGTTTAGATATATGTTTGATTACATTTAAAGAATTGTTGTTAGAAGATCATATTCAATTTCTATTCATGCTTTGTTTTATGTAGTGTAGAATCATATATGCTATAGTGTTATTTACTATAATTTGTCCTGTAGTTTCCTCTAGGTTACTTTCTGCAATTTAGTAGGCACATGTTATTTTAATGCTTTTCAATGATCAGTTTATGCGAGTTAGAATAGTTACAGTTCTTTTGCATAATTTTTTAGATCCATTTCATGGTAATGCGAATTATGGTAATTAGGTCCTTTATGTATTTTTGAGTAATGTTGTCTTTTCAATTAGTTAAATCTATTATATGCATTATTAATAGGAATTTCCTCTAGCAGGTTTAGTTTAATTACATAATTTTGAATTAATGATTAGTAGATAAGGGGTGGATTAATTCATGTGACTATATTTCTTGTTTATTTTAGTTTCGTTTATGCATGTTGTGATTATTTTTCAAATAAGAACCATCTCATTTTGTAGTAGGATAGAAGCTCTTATCATTTGCGCATATAGTGCCAATACATCTTAAGTTTGTACATTCCGAAATTGATAAATAATACCAAGTACCAAATTTGATAAGAAGACATAGTTGAAGACAAGTCCTAGTTTTGATGAGAAGATAGGGTTGCAACTAAAGTCAACCAACCAAGGGAAATTAGTATTGGGAATTCCATAGATTAATGAGAAGAACCTATATAGTTGAGTAGGGTACTCGAGCAGGTCATTGATGCATCAAATCTTCGAAATCCTGACCACTACTGGCCACCTCCAAGATTTTAGGAGCAAAGACTCAATTGTGACCAAGCTTTATACTTTAGTTAAATCTTGTATCAGTTTTTATGTCTTTATGGTTTTTTGTAATAAATAATCCTTTGGGAACATAAACGAGGGTTTATCCTTAAAGTATTATTATGACAGAATAATACAACATATTTTTGATCAGTTTTGATTTGTGACACATTTATGAATATCATGAACAACGAATTAGTTTAATGACAATTGAGTATTTATTATATCTTGTGAGTACTTAGTTTCGTTTCGCTCATGTGCTTGCTTTGGGGAAGGGCCCCCTCAAGGAAATACAAGATCTTGTTGGCAGTTTAAATAGTTTAGATATATGTTTGATTACATTTAAAGAATTGTTGTTAGAAGATCATATTCAATTTCTATTCATGCTTTGTTTTATGTAGTGTAGAATCATATATGCTATAGTGTTATTTACTATAATTTGTCCTGTAGTTTCCTCTAGGTTATTGTCTGCAATTTAGTAGGCACATGTTATTTTGATGCTTTCCAATGATCAGTTTATGCGAGTTAGAATAGTTACAGTTCTTTTGCATGATTTTTTAGATCCATTTCATGGTAATGTGAATTATGGTAGTTAGGTCCTTTATGTATTTTTGAGTAATGTTGTCTTTTCAATTAGTTAAATCTATTATATGCATTATTAATAGGAATTTCCTCTAGCAGGTTTAGTTTAATTACATAATTTTGAATTAATGATTAGTAGATAAGGGGTGGATTAATTCATGTGACTATATTTCTTGTTTATTTTAGTTTCGTTTATGCATGTTGTGATTATTTTTCAAATAAGAACTATCTCATTTTGTAGTAGGATATAAGCTCTTATCAGTTGCGCATATAGTGCCAATACATCTTAAGTTTGTACATTCCGAAATTGATAAATAATGTAGGAACCCTGATTTGTATCCTTTAATGTTTGTCATATCTGAGAGCCACCACTCTTTGGCGTTGTCGTGGGGGACATGCTAAAACTCTAAGAGAAGGAAAAAAACCTAAAAATTAAAACAAAAGAAAAAAAAACTGAAAAGGAACCAAGCCATCCTTCTATAACATGCATGCCTCCATGGATAAGGGGTGAGTTTGGATGCTTCCTTCCCAATAGATATATGAGAAAAACAAGCTCAGAAGATGATATATTTGGTGAATCCCTTACTTCTTATGAATATACAAATTCATACGTTAATCCTCTTGCAAACTTTGAGAACTTTTACGCTAATACTAGTAGTGAAACTAATAATATGGTAGAAGAAGAAGATGAAGTATAAATCTTCTCATTTCCCATTACTGTTTCTCAAGAGCAAGCTCAGATGAAGAATATAAATCCTGCGGTTCTCCCAAAATTTCACAACTTAACCTTAGAGGACCACGACACTTTCTTATTCTAGTTTCAAGTAGTCTGCAGAACCTTTGATTACTCCTCAAATGCTCATAAACTTAAGCTTTCCCCTTATACTTTAAAATATCTAGCATTAAGATGGTTTATGAGATTAGAAGGGAACAACATTTTTACATGAGACCATATGAAACAAACTTTTCTAGACAAGTACATGGACTATTGTAAATCCAAGGACACCGTGAATGAAATATTTAGGATGCAGGAGGGAGAAAACGAGTCTCTAGAGGACTAGGAAAAAATATTTCAATTCAGCTACAAAAGCACCTAGTGACTATACTGTGGATGATGACTCCTTGAAACTAGTACTCCTTAGAGGAGTGCGATAAGACCTACTGGAAATCCTAAATATTTTGTTTGATGGAGACATATTCCAAAAAGATTATGACGACGTCAAGCAGATTTTTAAAAACTATTCAAGGTCTAAAAAGGGGAAAAATTGTAGGAACATGGACTTTCAAGTAGGTAAGTTAGTAATTCCAATTCCAACCCTAACTAAATCTAACCTAGGGCACCTCCCAGATGATATGAAGATTGGTATTCTCCAATCCCTTGCAATGCAATTAGACACCATGTAGATTAAAAGAAAACATGAGGAGGCTGCACAAGCCCTGGTTGTTTTCTATCCAAAGTGCAGAAAGAAACATGAAAATAACCAATTCCCATTAAATGCAATAGATGTCTGCATCCTATGTGTAGAAAACCATCCAACAAATAAATGTCCACTTCTGCCTTCCTGCAAAGAAGCTATGCAATATCTCAACAATCCAGCGCCAAAACTCATGGCAAGCATTGGTGATACACTGGTATAGCTTGCTAATGATCCTGTAATTGTAACATAATCTGGTTAGTTGTTTCTCAAATTTAATAGAGCAGTTGAGTGATTCAAGGAAACAGAAATTCGACGATATTTAATTACTTCAATGATCTCTGCTTAAAATCTGGACAGGTGGATTAATTGATGCAATATCTACCCTCCTTTGATTGATATAATGCACTGTGCTACCGTAGTCTAAACTAATCGTAAGATCTCTTCAAACCATTAAGATCCATAGCCATTCAATTTTGGGATGTGGCCATTTACTGCATTCTGATGGCTTCATTCTACTGATATTTACGTCATGTCAATATAATTTATATCAAAAGAAAACTTCACTTTAATTTAAAAGAGGCATTATAAACATTCCCAAGATCATTTGCTAAAAAGTCATAATAAAATAATAATTTTGATTTGGATAATTTTCATTAAATGTGAGTACCAATGCATCTCTACCAAAAGATATAAGTAATATTCGATAGATATCTTCGTGGCATTTGACTTGATCGATCCCACTAAAGTTAGTACATAATTCCAAAAATAAACGAGTACTTTTTAGATTAAAGTGATCCCATCAACGTATTACATAAGATTAATCTTATGTCCATTTCCTTTTGGATGTAAATTATTAATAATTAAAGAAACCGAAATGGCAATCTTGGTGCTTAAGAAGGTTTGTTATTATATAAAAATAGATAAAGCTAACCCATTAAAAGAAACTAAACACCGTTAGTGAGAATTCATTTAAATATTTCAAAGTAAAAGTATTGGATTTGATGACTATTAAAAGTCTTCATTTCTCATAACTTTACTCTTTCTCATAACTTGTTTATTAGTGTTTTCTTATTTATAATGAATATAATAAGTATCTGAACTTTTATTAGAAAGATAAATTAGCTTGGGTGGTTGGGAGGAAAGATTGTTGTCTTCCCCACTCATGTTCAATTCTTGTAAGTGATATGATGCTCTTGTTGAGCCTTATTGTAATGATTGTATTTCAAGCTTTCCTTGATTCCTTCGGAATAGCACGAAGGTGATTTTTCCGCGAAAAAAAAAAGAGATAAATTAGATAAAAATAACTATTAAAATAAAATAATAATTTGAAAACTAATAATTTTATTTAAATAGAAAAAATAATTTATCTATTCTTATCATTGGATATTTAAAAATGAAAATGAATACGTATGGGAAAAGTTTCTAACGGAAGCAATTTTCTTTTGTCAACAAGTACAAGTTCAAGATTTAAAATTTTCTTTATATTCGTCCCGTCGAAGGCATAAATTGACAAACATTACATGATTTTAAATAAAAGATTAATGTTTGTAAAATTCAAGGATCTTTTAAATTCAAAACTAGATATATGGTTCCATTCTTTGATATGCAATATTTCAGGATATGAATAAATATCTGACTTTGCAAAGTAATCTTTTAACTCATTAATGCAATTAATGGTCAAAATTTGGCAAAATCGTCGAAGCATAATATCAATCCACCTTTGGAAAATTGAAGCTTGGACTCAACTCAGATAAGCTCAAGTCATTATCACAAGAGAGGAAAGTAGAAGCACCATCTATGAAGAACCCAAAGCCAAAACGTTTGAGCAAGGAAACAATCACCAAATCATCTTCCGTGAAAACCAAGTCAAAGAAAAGGTACCATGGAAATTCAAGGATCAAAGGAGATCATCAAACAACTAACTAAATCAAGCAAAATAAAATGAGAACAAACCAAAACCTAAATATTTACAATATTCTAAATGGGGCCCTCTTTATTTCGCAAAATAAAGGGGAATTTGTTGGGAGACACTACACAGATTTGATGTTGGAAAATATTGTTAACCCTAAGTACTTAGATCTAGGAATCTTGGTAGTCAATGTCCATATTAACAAGACTTTGATACAACCCCCATAGACCTAGGGTAAATAATCAACGCAATGACTATGGACACAATGATGGCCTTAAATCTGCAACCCTCACTCAAACAGACAAACACAGTGCTGCAACTAGCAGACACTCAACTGTACAACTAGAGGGGGTATTAGAGGACATCATCATTACAATAGAATCATAGGAATACCCTGCAGATTTTATGGTCCTCCAAGTAAAAACCAAAGTTAGTGGCTATCCTCTTATCCTCGGTAGGCCCTAGATATCAACAAAATATGCATGCATTGGCTACATAACAAGGGATATGACCATAACCAGTGGAGAGCCCAAAAATAAAATCACCATTTACCCTTCTTCTAAACCTTTTATTGACCCAAAAGGTCATATTTGGTTGGAGGATGATGACAATTATGATCAAATAATTCACCTAGTCCTCAGCATAAATACAAATCTTACACTCAGGAATGAAGATGAGGACACAATTTTGTCTAATTTTACACAAAATATATATCCTAACATTGCCATACTTGAAGATATTTTTGCATTAGGTGAAGAAGAAGAAATGATCGGTACTCCTAGATACCTAGAAGCAATGTGGCACAGGGTATTCTCTATTGAACAAAATACTACCTCTGTCAAGATAGTGGAGATCCTTCCTGGAAAAAATTTGAAGATCAACTAAAACTTGAAAGCAGATCAAGAACAATAACTAATTAAGGTCCTTAAAGACCATAGTGTATCCTTTTCATGGAGTTACATTGACATGAAAGGCATACACCTGGATATTTGCAAACACCACATATACATAAAAGAAGATGGTGTCCCAATAAGGTAACCACAAAGGACGATGCATCCTATATTGAAGGATATTATCAAGCAAGAGTTACAAAAATTACTAGATGTTGGTTTTATATATCCCATATCTTACAGTGAGTGGGTGTCTCCTCTGGTAATAGTACCAAAGAAAGGGGGAAAATGGATAATATGTGTGGAATACAGAAAACTCAACAAGGAAAAAAAAAGGACCATTTCCCTCTTCCTTTCATTGACCAAATATTTGATATCGGCATGTCTGGAAAAATGTTTTTCTCATTTTTGGATGGCTTTAGTGGGTATAACTAGATCTAGATCCACCCAAAGGATCACTACAAGACAAATTTCACTTGTCCCTAGGTAAAATTTGCATATTGAGCATGTCATGTCCCCAATTAAATGATTTTTAGATAAATAATTAAGTTGGCCTACCCAATTCCTAAGGGTTATGTGGAAGAATTAAAATATTGACATTTAACCCCGAGGTCTATAGTTTCTCATGAAAAATCAATATTCTAAATTGATGGTGGAAAAATAGGCCAATAAATTATGGAATAAATGTTAAATGCTCCAAAATGAAGTGGCATTAGGTCCTAGTTGAACTTGGGGGCACATAAGTGGACATGTGGGGTCCACATGAGAGAATTTTCCTCCTTTAAACATGGATCCATCCCCAAATTCGAGTTTGAGGGAAGAGGTAACATTCATGAAGGAAGAGGAAGAGTCATAGGGATAAAAATAGGCAATGACAGATTCTATGACAATTATGACAAGCATTATGACACTTATGGCAAATTCTAGGACACCTATGACACTTATGACAGATTATATGGAACCTATGACACTTATAACAGATTCTATCACATCTATGACAATGTAAGAGATAAAAATAGAACAAGAAGGCGCATGAGAGGAGTTACACATCTCCAAAGCATCCAAAATATTCCCCAATTCGAATTCATGGAGGAGTTGGAGACAAAAGATGAGCGAAGTGTCATGTGGGGCCAATGAAGGGTCATAACCCCCACTAATTCGAATTTCATGATTAATTAGGAGATAATTTGAGTTCCAAGGAGGTAAATGAGTCAAATAAAGTTATTAAAAGGAGGCCAAGTCGAAATAGAGCATCTTTTGATCATTTCTCATTTGGCACATTTGGAGAGCTTAGCTTGTCCTTGCACGGTGGATGTTCATCCTCCCTGCCTTAGAACCAATTTCGAGGGTGCAAGATTCCCATCCAAGTTGGTTGATGGAGAGGACATTCAGACCTATCAATAGAACTTCATGTATATTTTTTTGATGTAGGTTCAACCCCTATCTGATTTCGAGTTCCTATTCTCTCATTCTACTATATTTCTCTCAATGTCATGTAAAAGTGTGATGGCGCACTTCTTGTTGCATCTAGTTAATGGAGGATTGTTATTTCGACCTTATGGATATGTTAATTGATGCATAAATCTGTAATAGATATATCGTGAGATCCACAGCTCAAAATACCAAGTACTTCATGTAATATTTCCAATTAAAACTGAGATTCGAGCCATTTTCCTCATAGCATTTTCATGGTGATTTTGGGATGAGATTGTACCTATTTGATATCAGATCTTTCTGAGATTCTTGTATATGTTATGAGATTAATATGGATTTAAATTTATGGCCCAAATAATGTATACAGACCCCTAAATTCTTACTATAGTTTGTGACATAAATTCAAGGCCCCTTGTTTACCATCTTCACCCAAATTATATACTCTAGAAGTTGATGTCCTTTGGGATACCTATTTGACCCTAAAACCTGATATTATGTTGCACACACATTGTCCCTGATGTCCTTTAACATATTCAAGTCTCATATTAAAAATTAGGGAAGGATGTACAGTGTTTGGGAGGGGAAACAGTGGATGGCCTAGGGGGGATTTCCACCAATCCAATTGACTAGTTTTGTCCCAAATCTTCACTCCTTGTAAATTGTAGACCATGGATGTTTATAGCAGGTGTTTGGGTGTCTAGTGATTGTATTAAAGTTTCATATACCCTCCCAAGTCCCTCCTTCCAGGGTGAAAACATGAAGTTGGGAAACAATTTTGGCTTGTTTTTGACAAACAAAACTGCTAAATTTTATGTTTTTCAACTTCGACCTCTTCAAACCCATATCTCCCTTAGGAATTTCAACTTGAAGTAAACACAAAGGTTTTAGAGAATTGAATTATCTTTTTACTCGTATTTTTTTTAATTTTTTTTATGGACATGTCGTGGGACAAATTTGTTGTCAACCAACGGCATATACTTGAAAATTTTAGGTATGGATAATGAGTGACCTATGTTGACAACGGTTTTTTGATAGATGGTTATTCATTTTAGGGAAAAACATTGTAGGCTCATAATATACACACACTACACTTGATCTTGGACTATATTTTGAGTTTTTTAAGACTTGGGAACTTTTTTTATTATTTATCGAAACAACGTATGTTCAAAAAATGGTGCATTATCGACACATGTTTTTGTCTTCACATTGTCTTTCCAATGTGACTCTTATTGGAAAAACTAAAAGTACCCTTTTGAAGAGGATGAGCCAATTATGATCTCTGTGAAATTTCAAATTTTTTGGTGTTGTCTTTGTTATGATATTGAATTTTCATTTCGGGTGATTTTCAGAGTAATAAAATTCTTAAGGGATAAGGTTTAGAAAAAAAAAATATTAATAAATAGTAATTCAAATCGAAATGAAACAATTATTATATCATTGGAAACTAGATTCAGAGATGAATCCATTGCTACCAAGTCCGACAAATAATACTTGGTATTTGCAGGGGTTCGGGCTTGCTGAAGTTGCAGGTTCCAGAAAGATGCCTGATATTTTCGCAGGTTTTGTTGACCATAAACTCTCGGCCGAAAAATACCTTCCAAACTCTCGGCCGAGAGTTTAGTTTAAACTCTCGTCCGAGAGTTTTTTTTAAATACAGCGCGATGATTGGTTCAAACTTTCGGCTTAGATTTTTTTTAAACTCTCGGCCTAGAGTTTGAACTCTTAAAACTCTCGACCTAGAGTTTTTTAAACTCACGGCCGAGAGTTTGAGGTTGACTTTTTTTCCTTTGTTCATCCGCCCGCCCTCTTTTTTTTCACTCTGTTGTCACGGAATTGTTTCCCAGCTTCGCGTTTTCACCCTCCACCATTCAAAATAATTTGTAAGCATTTGGAACAGATTGTGTACATCATCCCTAGATTCAAAATTCAGTGTATTGTAGAACTTTGCACAATAGGGATACTACAAATCACTTCCATTTGGGCTATGCAACACTCCTGCAACTTTTCAAAGAGTTGTCCTAAGTATATTTGCATATTTTTTCCATGATAGCGTGGAGATCTACATGGATAATTTTACACCCTATGCGGAATTTTTTCACCAAGCATTGGATAATCTAGATGTTGTCCTATTGAAATGTATAGAAATGAGTTTATACTTAATCAATGAGAAATGTGAGATGTTGATGAATGAGGGAATAGTGGGGCACCATATATCTGGACAAGGAATTCAAGTTGATCAAGATAAAGTTGAAGTTATCAGAAATTCACCTCCACCAGTAAAACAAAGGGATGTAAGAAGATTTCTTGTACAAACGGGATACTATAGTAGATTCATTGAAGGCTCCATTAAGATAGCAACTCCCATATCCACACTACTAACAAAGGATGCAGATTTTGTATGGATTGACCAGTGCATGGTAGCATTTGAACAACTTAAGGAGAAGACAATTACAACTTCTTTACTCCAAGGATCAAATTGGAATATACCATTACACATCTACTCAACTACCTCTAATAAGGCTATTGGAGCAGTCTTAGGACAGCAAGAGGACAAGCAATCCTATGCAATTTATTATGTTAGCAAAAACCTGGCTAGTGATGAGATAAGCTACATAGTGATAAAGAAAGTGTTTTTGGTTATGATTTACTCCATCAATAATATCAAACACTATATCACAGTTGGGTAGCCATTGTATGTGCACAAAAACTACTTAGCAATCAGGTATTTAATGAACAAACCTAACACCACTGCTAGAGTCATTAGGTGGCTACTTCTTTTACAAGAATTTGACATTACAATTTTAGACAAGGTTGGAAAACATAAAGTTGTTGTAGAATTTCTATCAAGACTAAACCATGTTGTAGAAAAATAATTAGTCGATGATTCCTTCCCATATGAGCATTTTTTTGGTATGCTGATATAGCGAACTTCCTAGTCTTTGGGAGGTTTCTACAACACTTTGATTGCAATCATAGATGTAAGATCTAATCGAAGATGAAGTGCATGATATACTCCATGCTTTCCACAATTAGCTAGGTGGGGGCCACTATGCAGCAAAAATGAAAACTTATAAGATACTATGGACGAGGTAATATTGGCACACACTTCATAAGTACGCTTAATAATATGTATCAAGATGTGATGATTGCCAAAGGATGGAAAAACCAACAAGAAGAGATGAAATGCCACTTCAACCCCAAGTATCATTGGAACATTTTGACAAATGAGGGTTTGAATTTGTGGGGACAATTACTCCACCATCTAATCAGAAAAATTACATTCTAGTATGCACTGATTATCTTACAAAGAGGGAAAAAGTAAAAGCACTTACTATAGAAAATGCGAAAAGTGTGGCAAAGTTCTTTATAGAGCATATATTCACGAGGTTTGGAGTCCCTAGAAAGTTGGTCTTTGATCAAGGAACACAGTTTACATATAACATGATTGAATATTTTTTTAGTAGAAACAAGATAAAGCACAGACAATCTTCCTCCTACCACCCACAAGCCAATGGCTAGGTAGAGGTGACAAACTGGGATCTTGAGAAAATACTCACAAAAATAGTCTAGCTTCACAAAAAGGATTGGCATATAGATTAAATGAGGCCATCTAGACCTACAATACAACATGGAAAAATGCTATAGGGTTTACCCTGTATGAAGTAATTTATGGGGAAAAGGTAATGTTTCCCATTGAATTTGAGATAAAAACACTTAGGACAGCTTCCACTCTCAACTTCTATCTATCAACAACACAACAACACATGATTCAACAATTGAATGCACTTGATGAGTATAGACATCAAGCTCTCTCTCATATTGAAATAGTGCAATAAAAAATGAAGTAGTGGCATGACAAGTATATCAAGACTAAAAACTTTAAAGAAGGATATTGGGCATTATATATGATTCAAGGTTCAAGAAGTTCAAAGGAAAATTTGCAACATGGTGGTTAGGCCCATATCAAATTGATACATGCTATGACAATGGGTCAGTAAAGATAAATACCATTGATGAGGCTCAGACCCCATTATTGGTGAACGGTCATTGATTGAAATTGTATAAAGAAGCACCCTCTAAATATGAGTCCACCCAATGTCTATACAAGAAACATCTTATGGTGATTGAGGACACTGATGTCCTCCTAACCAATTGAAGTAGGATATTTCTTAAAAACATAGAGAGAGAGAGAGAAAGAGAGAAAACATAAAAATAAAAGTAAAGTAAAACTCCTATCAGTGAAAAATTCTCCTAAATCACTCACATGCGATGCTTCATGTGAAAACCACTATGTGGCACCTTCAATATGTTAAAAAATAGAAAAATTAGAAGAAAAAAAAACTAACACTGTTGTGTAGACACAGATATTAGAGGAAGGACACACATCAACAACTATAGAAATGTTCTTCCTCCCACACTCTAATCCAAACAAATCAAGGAACACTCTACGAGGATATCCACTACAGAATGACACAGATCCACCAACATCAACACCACCTACAACAAGCGAGTATGAACACTACTAGCAAAAAATCCAAATGTAGATTTCACCTCACCACAATTTCACATGCCAACACTATGGTGACTCAACAGGTTAAGGTGCACATTTCTATCTAATTCATATTTATCCATTAAATATGTAAACAACCTGTCACATCAACCAATCAAAATAATCATTGTGTTGAGGACAACACACTATAGTTGGGGGGGGTGTTTGACGGACAATCTACCAAGAGCGGACTCGAGGTCTGATCTCCCTAGATTAATGTAAGACTAGAACAAATAGGATAGAATATAGAATAATTTCCTAGATCTAATTAGAGATCGAGTGGATAGATGCTTTACCTTTCAGATCGCGGATCCTTTCTCCTTGATGTTTGCTCCAAGCTTAATGGTCTTCATATCTCAGCTGCAAAACCTGTCAAGACATACAAAACAACACAAGTAGTAAAATGCACCTAAACAATAACAGATCTAAGTAAGCAGTTAAGCAGGAAAACTACACAAACATCATCAATGCAATAACATTTGGTGGAAAGCATTTATATTATTGTATAATAAGGGAAAGTACATAGAAGGAAGTGATTACAACCAAGGCTTAACGTAGCAATCCTTCTCCAATCAAGCCAATGCCAAAGCCTCCAAAGGAAGTGTGGATCTCTTAAGGGATGAGTAGAGATATCTCCTAAGCTAATTTCACCAGCATGTAGATACTATAGACTTCCTCCCTTTGGAATGGGAATGAGCTTCACTTATATAGGACTAAGAGGATAGGATAGGTTGAGATATGGTAGGAGAGAGTTAGGGGATCTCACCAAAGGGATAGGGAACCGAATGTTATCTCCCCTATAGGCTAGGGATAGGGATACACATCACTCTCCTTCAAGAATGGGCTCGAAGATGCTCTTTTATCCAATTAACTGACATCGCCGTAGGCTGCAATGGGAAAAACTGCGACGTCGTAGGTTGCACAAGGGTGAACTGCAACGACCTAAAAAAATGGGTCAATTAAGCCCTCCAATCATAGGAAACTTTATGGTTGTTTACACTGAGTCTCAGGGTAGAAAGATTCAGGTGTAACAAAATTCCCCCCAAAGCTTGAAGTTGTTGGAACTTGAAAGGTGAAATTATTTGATAGAAGGAATGGAAATGGACTTGTCGGATGAAGGATGTTGCTGTAGTACAACTGAATCTAAGTACACAGTCTCATATGACTCATAACATGGTTGTCGACCAATACAATGCAGATCCATGGTAGTAATGACCGACTGAACACAATCATGGCTACTAGACACAAGCATAGATCCATGATGAGATGATAACACAGCCATGACCAATACAAAATTGGATCCGTGTAATATGACTCAAAACAATCTCCATCGCAACCTGGGTAAAGCATGACTCCCTAGGGTCTTCAAGACGAACCCGTAATGATATGAATCTATCCATGTGATTACAAATGTCTTGACGTCGAACATGGTAGAAACCACTTGATTACCGGTCATTGATGTATACCGTTGACAAGCGCGAGGGAAATCACCATTAATGTCAATGATCTCCAAGGTATCAAAGTACATATCGTCAAGCGCGAATAAATGAGTTGAAGTCGAACGCTTAACGAAATCTTTCAATCAAGAGTCAATTATGTAAGCTAATGTCGAAAGCGGGGTAACCTACCATTGAGGCATGCAGGCCCAAGGTACTCGATTGGTTTCTAGATTCAATCCTCGGATGATGATTTGAAGTCGACAACAATGAATCCGTCGAAGGAGGGCCATGATGAATCCCCCATCATCGACACGAAACTCGATAATAGATGTTTGGATTAGATCGGATGGAACAGTAACATACAGGACTGACTCAGAGTAGACCTGACATGGAGGAAGGTGTACTGACTGCAAATTATGAGTGGTGAAAGTATTCTTGAACATGGGCATGGAATGACTTGGCAGTATTGACGTGACGAGTACGATACCAACTCCTAATGCAACTGATGATGGAAGTATTCCTTGGATGACCCAAAGGAGTAACAAGACTCAGGAAGTGGGAAAAACTCGAGGACAAACAGATGATCCAAGTGTTGTATGCAAATGCAAATGAGTGCCATGTTCAAGAACGACTAGGTACTGCCACTGGTAAAAAGTGTAACATAAAAGATTTCGTTTTTCCCCATCATGACTGATGAGTGCCTCATGTGTTTTTTACAAGCTTGATGAGGGTAACCATATGCTCGGTATAGATCATCTCATAGATGATTCCAATCCCAAATATTTTCCGAACCTGGGAGAGGAGGGGTTCGTCCCATAGCGGGCCCTTCAATGTCAAATTTTAATGAGTCCATAGAAGGTAAACTCTGTCGTCATTTCATGTTTAGAGAGTCTGAAAAGAACTAAAGAAGACTCCAATGGTCCTTTTTTCGTAAAGTTATCTTCTTCGCCCAAAAAAGGGTAAAACAACGCGGGAGAGGACTCTTCCAGTCATGATTGGCTGGAGTATTCATTTTTCGTAAATAGTGCCCCCTGGTCCGAAAAAGGGGTAAACTATCACCAGGGAGACGACCGTTCAAATACTTTAGCAAGCGAGAACTCGACAAGTTCGCTTGGCGATCTTTTCATATTTCGAGAGCCTAAAAATAGCTTAAAGATAGACTCCGGGGGGGTTCCTTTTCCGTAGGAGTTTAACGAGCCCGGAAAGTGATAAATCATAACTCGGTGACTTATTGTCATGGTTTTAAGAGCACGAGAAAGAACAAAGAGTAAGCTTGTCATCATCAAATAATTGAATCTAACGGGTGAAAATAACAACAAAAATATTCAAGGGTTGTTCATACCTGAGATGATCACTACGATGCGAAAATGGCGCAAATGAAACACTTAATGTCCCCTGCATGCTTGAAAACTAGGTCAAACAGTCAACCGGGTGTTCAAATGTGGTAAAATAATCCAAACTATAGCAAATAACCTATAAAGCATCTAAATTTGAAAAATAATATTCCCTTTTTGTCTATAAAATAGGAAAAATGACCAAAAATAGTTACCATTGTCATTTTCCAAGTTTGGGGAGAAGAAAGTACCATTTGGAGCAGATTTTGATTCGTCGATTGCCGGAGCTACAATTGACCATTTCACGTACCGTCAGGAGCAGGTAATCCTAGACCTTAGCCAGTAACCTTCTAGTGTTTTACAATTTCAATTTTTGTTCAGTTTTTAGGTTTTTGGGTTGATTTGTGAGGGGATTTTGCGCCCTCAGGTCGTCGCAGGTCTCCTTTATGGGAATTACGACTAAGCTGAGTCGTCGCAAAACCCATAAGGGAGTCTTGCGATGATTTCACCCTATCAACAAAGACGGGATGCGACAGCAGAAACGTCCATCTCCAAATCCAAACCTATCCCACAAGAAAAACTTTGAATGGTTTGGGTGAGTTCTAATAGTGTTTAAATGCTTCCTTTGGCATGTTTGTGGTCGTCACCATGGTTCTTGAATGGAGTGAGTGTGAACACGAAGTAGAATATGTACAAGTGGAAAATGATCCATTATGTGTGGATGCATTGAGGAACTGTGGATTGTTGAAGTTCTTCCAGGTCCATGGCATGAGGGCCCAAGTCCCACTATGTAGCACATGCTGCGGAGTTGGGATGCAGCGCAGCAGTATTTCATGATCGGGGAGCATGTACTGACTATAGATGTTGATGACATCTATTTCTTGACAGGACTATCCCGGAGGGGGGATAATGTGTCTCTCACCGGATCACGAGGGAGTGATCGGACAGTGGATGACTTGATCTCCCAACATTGTACTCCACATGCCCGTGCCTCTAGTGGGAAAATTCCCATTAAAGAGGTCCGAGAACATCCATTGCGTGTTATACTCTTCACTATAGTGAGGATAGCAGGGAGCCAAGTGGCTCATTTGGATACCAAGTCCCAAATGTTATATGCAGAGGATTGTATGTCTCCAAAGGTGTTTAACTGGTGTGAGGGAATCCTCACCAACCTTCGAGCTCAGCTAACCAAGTGTTGGCGTGGTGAACTCAAGCAGTTCGGTTATGGATCAGTAGTGATCTCCTTCTTGCTAGAGCGGGTCACTCTCTTACGCCCGCAGGTGACCTTGGATGATAGGGATGCCAAGGATCCTCATATTGCTTGATGGATGGAGGTGATGGCCCGCCATGGTGGTGGGGGTCCGATCATCAGATATGGTTCCGGATTCTTCACCTGGCTGGAAGGCCAGCTGCTCATGATCGAGGAATATCCGTACAGTGGTACGGACTTCAGGGAGGATCCAGACCTAGTGTTTCCTGAGGGAGCAAAGTGGGGAGAGATCAGTAAGAACAATGACCATTGTAATTTTTCATTTTGTGTATTTATAATTTTTTTTTGGTAGTGTTGATGAGTTAATAACATGTGTGTGCAGATGTGGGCCCTTCATGACCGGTGGGAATTTCACTTCTCGTGAGGAGAGGAGAAGCACCAGTTGTAGCCCCATCCATGCATGATGCCATCGTAGAGATGGAGGATGTCTATGAGAACCTTACTAGGTTGACATTAGACGTTCCAGATCCAGCAGTGCATGAGTTACCGAGGCCCATGCAGAGGTACACGGTTGGCGTGACCTTTTGTTTCAGTGAGCTGCTCCGTAAGGTAGCGAGAGTAGTATACTGCTTCCACGGCCAGCAGGCGAGACTACGAGACCCAAGGGTGCATGGGCCAGGCATTAGGCCTTATGATATTATGTACTGAGAGATTTGTGAGCCTCATATTTTGTACTAGTGAAATCTATCAAGCTCCAGATTTTGTATAGACTCACTAAAAGCCATCGTGCTTCATATTTTTGTATCAACACTACTTTATCTCGATTTATATATATATATACAGATATTCTGGCGGCTTTATACATTTGTGTTCCATATAATATCTTGTTTATATGTTTGCTTATGTGATGAATTATTTACATGTTATGTCTGCTTTTACAGTTCATGAATATGCTCATGTGTGTGCAATGTACCAATCTAGAATGAAGTTTGCCATGGAGTCGGCAACTGTGTTCATGTCTCAT
The DNA here is from genome assembly GCA_027924585.1 of Larix kaempferi. Lineage (NCBI taxonomy): Eukaryota > Viridiplantae > Streptophyta > Pinopsida > Pinales > Pinaceae > Larix > Larix kaempferi. Next base: position 12,865,787 of record BSBM01000289.1, read on the forward strand.
GGAATGTGCAAGTACTGAATGGATTCGAAGGACCTTTCCAGAAGACGAACTCGTCTGTAGAGACGGAGTAGGGTAGGGTCACGGATGGCGTAAACCTAGTTAAGATGAGAGACCACCAACTGAGAATCCAAATGGATGACAACGTGGTCCATACCCAAAGAAATAGCGTCAGTTAGGGTTCCAATGACTGCCTGATATTCCGAAGCGTTGTTGGTTGCGAAACCTAGACACATTCCTCCTGAGCTAATAAGATCGCTGGTAGGTGAACAGAGAACCCAGGCTGCTGAAGCAAGTTTGTGGGTATGCCAGCTGGCGTCGTCCATGAATCCATAGCAAGTTGCCATCTGCACACGCAGACAGAACATGGTATAAGTAACGAAACAAGACCTGAGCATGCAAAAAACAAAGCGTCACACCACACAGAACACACGCCATGTTCAGTATATACAAAATACTTATGCATGAAAGACTCAGGCATAGTACCTCTTCAGGTAAATCCCATTGTGGGGTTCACCTAAAGATATCCCGTCGTAGTCTTGAAGTTCGTAGGCTCCCTTCTCTAAAATGTGCTTCACTATGTAGGGTCCATGCCACATGGACTCAAACTTTCTTGCCCCAGCTTTTCATGTCTTTGGTTGTATGTAAGGACCAAATCACCCTTACTATAGACGTGAGGTTCTACCGACTTGTCATACTGCGCTTTGATGCATTTCTTATGATCCTCATTGGCAAGAGCGGCATCGCGGCGAGTCTCGTCGAGTTTATCTAGGTATAGGAAGCATTCTTCCTCAGCAGTAGTGTTAGGGAGAAGTTCAACTGCGAGTTTGAGGGACGGAATCTCGCACTCAATCGGTAGGACTGCCTCCAATCCATAAACTAATTAGAAGGCGGTAAATCTAGTGGCGGTTTTGATGGAAGTTCGATAAGCCCATAGTGCAGAAAAGAGCATGTTGTGCCAGTTTGACTTGTGCGTACCCACCATGCGTTGGATCATGGTCTTCAAGACCTTGTTAATGGCCTCTACTTGTCCATTGGACTGCGGGTAGTACGGTGTTAAGTTTTCATGGAAAAAACCCAATCTAATGCTCAATTCATCAACCATGTGGTTCACGAAGTGAGAACCATGGTCGGTGACTATAGCTTGAGCAACTCCAAACCGCGCTATAACATGATTGAACATGAAGAGTGCGGCGGTTTTGTCATCGTCCGTGTATGTAGGCATATCCTCGGCCCACTTTGTAAAGTAATCCACGGCTATTATGACGTAACCATGCCCCCCGATCGAGATAGGCTTACAGTGCATGAAGTCAATGCCCCATTTAGCGAAGGGGCCAACGAAAATAACTGGGTGTAACAGGGCGGGGTGGGTGCACTTCTTAGTTTGGAAGTGCTAGCATGGAGGACATTTTTTGATGGCCTCGATACAATCTTTAAAGATAGACGACCAATAATATACTACGCGAAGTATTTTCTGGGTTGTAGCCATCCCAGAGAGGTGACCTCCACACACCCCAACGTGACAGTCATTTAAGACATGTTCATCCTCTTCATGAGTGAGACAACGTCAAAGAATAGAATCAATACCACGACAGTACAAAGTATCACTAATGATTAGATAATACTTTGCATGGTGGCGTATTCAACGACGATCGTCCTGCAAGAGTTGGGGGCTGAAATGTTGGGTCTGAAGATATAAAGTGATATTTCCATACCACGGATCAGACGTGCTGATGAGGAACAATGATTCGTCTGGAAGAGAATCATTGGACTCAAAATCGACATCATCCTAGGGAAGATCACATATCAGCTCAGCAAACACCAAAGACTTTTTTGACTTAGCCTTTTCGAATAGGAGATCAAATTCTTGCAGTATCACGATCCAACATGAATACTTGCCCCCAAGCACCTGACGTGTCAAAACATGGTACATGGGGTTCGAATCGGAAATGGTGGTGGTGGTGCGAAGCAATATGTAATGACGGAATTTCTGGATGGCAATGATTGCCGCGAGAGCGAGCTTCTCGACATGTGAGTAGCGAGTTTCAGAGTCAATGAGACCCTTACTTAGGTAGTAGATCACATGCTCCTGGGCGTTGTTGTCTTCTTGTACCAAGACCATGGCGATCATGGTGGTAGAAGCAGCAAGATAAAGGATATAATCCTTGTAGTAATTGGGCAGTTGGAGCATAGGGGCGTGCGTGATAGCATGTTTGATACTATCGAAAGATTGTTGGGATTGGTCGCCCCAAATGAACAGGACGTCTTTCTTAAGTAGTCTCATGTAACCCTGCGTTTTTTGCGCGAAATTACAGACAAAAGCCTTAAATAAGTTGCCTTCCCTTGCAAATTTTTAAATTCTGTGATGTCAGTGGGAGGTGGGAGAGTAACAATGGTTTCCACCTTCAAGGGATCAATGCGGATCCCGTCTTTCGAGACGATGAAACCGAGTAGGCATCCAGAATCGACACAGAAGATACACTTGTGAGGGTTCAAGTGGATGTTATACCACCTGCATCTGAGTAATATCGTTTTCAGATGGTCAACGTGGTACTCGCACTGTCGTGAATGGGCAGGTAGATCATCCAAGTAGGGTTCCACAAAGTCCTTCACGTCGTGAAAGGCATACAACATGGCCCACTAGAATGTGGCACCAGCATTTTTAAGACCAAAAGGGAGCTTGCGATAAGAAAACGTACCCCAAGGACAAATGAAAGTTGTCTTGTGTTGATCATCCGAGTGGATCTCAATCTGGTTGTAGCCGGAAAAGCCATCCATAAAAGAGAAAATGACACTTCCAGCACAATTGTCAATGATCTGGTCGATAAAGGGAGTCGGGTAATTGTCCTTAGGACAAGCCTTGTTGAGATCCTGATAATCGATGCAGACACGAATGGTACCCTACTTTTTAGCTACAGGGATGACGTTTGAGACCCATTTTGTCAACAGGACAGGGTAGATAAAACCAGCTTTCAAGAGATTTTCAATCTCTTCCTTGATTGTCGCAGTCTTTTGGGGGTGTGCCGGCCGCAGTTTTTGCCGGACTGGTTTAGCATCAAGATAGGTTTGAATCGTGTGTGAAACAATAGCAGGGTCTATCCCGGGCATCTCCTTGTAAGTCCAAGCAAACACGTCTCGAAATGGCTTGAACAAGGCTGTGAACGTTGTAATTTCTTCAGGGGAACACTTATGGCCTAAACGAATGTGTTCCATTACACCAGGAGTAGCCGATATGTCGACTGAAATGGTAGGCTCAATGTTGGCCAAGTTGCCTTTAGAGTCCGTTTGACACGTGAGTATCGAGGACTGAGAGCAAGGGTATACATCCGGTGTAAAGATGGTGGTGATGCTATTCTCCACAGTGTCCAATGAAGGAAGTAAAGACGACCGATGATGGAGGTATTCCCATGGAGGGTCATCCACACTCATGATTTCCATAATGGACTCATCAGAATGAAAAGTCTGGATCAGAGGATCGGGTAGGGATGATGTTCATTGGAGAGAATGGGAGGTGGATGCCACAACTAAGTGGTCCTTTAGGGTTGACTGGATAGCCTCGTAAGTGAGTTCGACAGGTGAAAGAGGCATAATATCTCCAATCAAGTGTGTGGTGGATTCATTAGGTACAAGCCATTGATCAGTAGAGTTGGGGATAGATGAAATCTGAGAGGAGATCATGTTCACCATGGAAACATGATTTGTGGGATCTGAGGTTGGAAAAACACCCATAAGGGATGAGTCCTTGATGAGGCCGACACCCACGCTCTCATAAGGATGCGAATATTGTCCAAGTAATGGAATATTATCACCCAGATGAGTAGCGGTGTCAGGTGTACAAAAATCTAGTTGGTAGACAGTAACAATTTGGCCTTGATGGGGGAATTATACTATGCGAAAGACAGATGATGCGACCGCAGTCATGGCGTAAAACCAATCATGACCAAGCAGAATATTATAATCTAACGGGGCAGCGACCACTTCCATGTTAATGGTTGCGGTCTTGCCCCCCAAATCGACTGCTAAAGCTTGTAACAGCCCATGAGGTTGAAAGCCACATCCGTCGAATGCTTTCAAGGTGGTAGGAGAATGGTTCAACTCGGGAGAGCCAATGGCTCTCCAACATGAAATAGACATGACTGAAGTAGAGGCACCTTCTTCCAAGACAGTACGATGGATCATCTTCCCAGTGATGTTTGTGGCAACTTGAAATGCCAACTGATAGGAAAGCCTCGGTTTAAAGTATTCCAGCCGGAACATGATGGTATTCGAAGAATCTGGATCAACCGCATTAATGGCAGCGAGGAGAGTCTTGCACTAGTTAGGATAGTTCTGCAAGACCTCAAGCGTCGACATAGCACAAGTAGCTTGTGCCAGGTCCTCTACAATATTGTAGTTCTGAGCGGCCCGAGCATTGGGATTGAAAACAGCTTTTCAAATCATACTCTTGGGCAGACGCAACACTGACTCTAATGAGGGATTCTCAATGGTGAGAGAAGCATGCAGTACGGTGACGTCGGGAATCGAAGTGGAAGCTTTTTCAGTATTACTTCCAACGGGTTCCTTCGGCAGGACGGAGTCATACAAACGAGAACACGTGTTCAAGTTGACGGTCTCACTACGCATCATGAGAACATGCGCGGTGGAGGATGCTTCTCCTTGGGAAGGAGAGGTGTGTGCGATTAGTTGTTGGTTTTGAGTGGGGAAGGGATCATTGAGAACTGCGGTAGTAGAGTTTCCTTTGAGAAACTTATGAACTTCGTCTCGGTGGGGACATTCTTTTGAGAAATGGTCTCACCGCACAGCAAACAAGGATACTTCAACTTCCTCTTATGTTTAGTGTTTTCTTGAGTGGGCTTGGGCTCCTATTGGTTAGAATATTTCTTAGGTTGCCCTTTTTTCTTCTTCTTACCACCAGATTTCTGAGATGAAGCTTATTGCACAGAATTCACCTCTTCGGTGGAGGCAGGAGTGGTGGACTTGGTAGTGTTGTTTCCATCCTATGGTGGTGATGGAGAAGAGCATTGGGGGTTCAACGAGCCACCAGTTTGAGTAGAAGACTGGGAGGAAAGGGAACCAATGATGCCATCAGCTTGTGGTCCCTTGGGTGGTTTCGTAGGATCATACGTAGGGCGAGGCGCGTCAAGAACAATTTCATACAATGTGTCGGATTGAGCATAGATCAGGTCTAAGTAATGGGCACGGGAAATGGCATGTTCTTCAGTGACAGCTCCTCCCATGGCTACGTCTCGAGCTACGACGGGTAAAAGTGACTTTGTGAACCAGTCAACTAAGAGTTGGTCCGGAATATGGGCCTTAATGAGACATTGTCTTCGCCGCCATTCATGAATATGATCTGAAATATGAGTGGCAGTGTTCTGGCGAAGGGAGGTCAATAAGTCTGTACCAGACTCATAGCGAATGGGAAACTAGAAGTGGGTCAAAAACGACAAAGCAAGAGATCCAAAATCTGGAAAAGAATTGGGTAGTAGTTCGATATACCACTTGGCAGTTGGGCCGGTGAGATTCTGTTGAAATAACCTAAGACAGATTGAGTCGTCCATCAAGGAGTTAGATGAACACCATAAATGGTATCTCATCAAATGGTTTTTAGGATCCTCACTAGGCTTGCCATCAAATTTTGGGATATCTGATGGTAACTTAATCGGAATGGGCGGCCAGTTATGTCCGTGGAAAATGGGATCATTTGTCAGACAAGACAAGTCGGGAAGGTCCAAAGTAGCCAAAAATGGCAGCTGTTGGTTCAAGTGGGGGTACTAATAGTACTGATAAGGCATGTATGGACTGGTAGGACCTTGAATCGACTAATTGTAAGGTGGTCCCGGAGGAAACTGACCATAAGGGGGTGTGCCACCTAGACCATATGTAGGTCTGCCACCATAATAAGGTGGTCCATTACCATAATAAGGTGGTCCGTTACCATAAGGTGGGGGCCCCCCTCCACTGCCGAGAGGGGGTGGGCCACCTCCAAATGGTGGGGTTCCACCACTACCATCAGGATAGGATGGACCTCCATCACCTCCGCCGGGAGGAGGTGGTGGTCTGCCGCTGCTGCCGAGATAGAGTGGGACTCTACCGCCTCCGCCTCCGTCGGAAGGGTAAGGGCCTCCTCCGCCACCTCCACCAGGGTAGGATGGTCCTCCACCACCTCCACTAGGATGCGATGGTCGTCCACCACCAACACTGGGATGGGATGGTCCTCCACCACCACCACCAAGATGGGATGGTCCTCCACCACCACCAGGATGGGATGGTCCTCCACCACCACCACCACCACCAAGATGGGAAGGGCCTCCACCATAAGGTGGAGGTCCGCCACCACCGGGGGGTGGCCCTCTGCCTCCGCCTGAAGGGGGAGGGCGTCCACCTCCGCTGCCATGGGGGTGGGCCATGATAGTCGGAATGAGGTGGCCCTTCGCCAGAAGGTAGAGGTCCGCCTCCTCCGGAGTTGTGTGTGGGCCCACCACCTCCAATGGGAGGTGGGGGTGGACCAAACGGGGGTGGTGGGACTTAAGGGACTGTAGGTGGGGGCCATGTTGTAAAAAATTTGTTACCCCCATAGAGTGTATGGATTTTCGGGGTAGGGTACCCAGTAGAGTGAGTTTCCTGGATTGAGTTGTCCCGACATAGGGTTAAGGTAACCTGGATACGCTTGACTCCATGGTGGTTTAATTACATTGGATGGTCCCCCAACATGAGATAATCCTGTAGTGGAAGGTCTGGCAGGTAAGGAATTTCCAACGGAAGGACCGATGGGAACTCCTCCTCCAGTATTACGGTGAGGAGATGGGGGGGTGCCCCCCAGCAACAACTTGCTAACCACTAATCAAATGTTGACCGAGCACGGGTTGTTGATTATCTACTATAGTATTAACATGACCGGTAAGGAAGGTAGGGGGTAAAGAGTATCCTCACCACGATTTTTGGGGTGGGGGAGGAGCCGGTAATGTAACCGTGGTAGTAACTGGTGTGTTGAACTGTTGTCCTCCAACAATTTGAGTCGTCTTAGGTATAGAACTCATCTCCTGTCTAAGGGGTGAATGTTCAGTAAGTGATGGTTGACCAAATTCAAAAGTGGTCACGTGTTGTGTGGATGATTCCGGTGAGTCAAAAGATAAATAACGACTTGGGAGTGGTTGATAAGAAGGTAACGTCGGGTCTTCAACCCTTCGTGAAATACTTTGTCTTCGAAATTCATCACCCATGGCACGTAATCGATCCAAGCGATCACGAATGGGTCCGAAGACCTCATCAGGAGTAGGCCAACTAGGTGGGGATGCAATGGAAAAATGAGCCACTGGGTGGCCTAGAGATGATGTCCAATAAGCTATTGTTGGACCAACATCTGCTGCAAGGTCGTCCTGGGGTGGATTTAACCATTCCACCGATCCAAGCTCTCCCAGTAAAACGGAAGGTAGGTCTCGTGAAGTGGAAGTTTGTGCCTCTTCACCCTATGGGGGGTTAGAGGAAGGTGAATTTGGAGGGAACATATGTGCTCCAATATTCAAAGTAGGGTTTTCGACTTCGGGTGACACGACCGTGCCTTGTGGGTCCATCCTTACCTTCGAAATTACCTCCTAGGTAAGGGGATATTTGGGCGGTAAGTTCTAAATCCTACGGGACCTTCTCCAAGGTAAGTCAGACAAAGTGACTGAAACAAAATTTTCTCCTAGGGTAAGCTAAACAAAAGAAAAGCAGTCCAAAAAATCCTACAAAAACTAAGGCCACAAGCAAACTTATGTGATAGGAGTGGATTCAAAATTCTGGAGCCTCACAGTATTGTCAAGGCTTCGCAAATCGCTATATACAGCAGGGTCCAACAGATAAATGCTACAAGGAGGATTGGGACCGTACCCTTGCCTGAATACCCGACTACATGGACAGTAGGTGTGTAGTAATCTCCCTGAGTGTTGTTCCCGGTGTATTGTTCTGCCAAGACGGACAAATGGTTAACTCAGTTGGTTTCAGGAATCCTAATGGTGTCTCTCAATATATGCAAGGTACGTGGGAGCTCAAATCCGTAGTGGTGTTGTCTAATGCACAACAGTACAACACGAGACCTTTCTATATACTACTGAATACATGAAACACCTTTCTATATGAGCCAAGTACATGAAACACCTTTCGATATACGCCAAGTACACGAAGTACTTGGTGGGTACGTGAAAGAGATTCGATATACCTAGTTGGTATGTGAAAGAGCTTCGATATACCAATACGTACGTGGAATACTACAATACCCCCTGAATATAGTGTTGGAAAGTAACGACAGCTGCCATGTTTTACGATGCCGGAACACGTCTCTAACTTAACACACAAGTTACTAAATATTTTACCCTAGTTCTACCGTTAATTTTATCTGGACGGTTAGGTGAATGTGTGAGGTGAGTACATAATGCAAGCCCTAACTACATGCACAAAATATAATTTCTTTTGATGAACTCTATATATGGGAGGGAGAAAAATATTTCCAAGTGATTTTACCAAAGCAACCAAATGCAACACAATCCCGAATCTATCAAATTTGATAACAAAAGTATTATTTTCGTTTTTTCCGTTTTTCCAAGCAAAACACAAAAAATCAACAAGCATAACAACGGATTCCAAACATTTTCTTTTGTCTTTTCGAATCAAAAATTTAAGAGATGAAAAGAGATAAATTTCCTATCTAGAGCACTCTAACTTTTCAATTTCACTATAATGGCTTAAAAGCATAAAAGATCAAGAATGCATACAATCTCTCCAAACATGGAATCACTTTTGTAAAAACTTGATCTTACTTGAATTTTTCAATAAAATGAATGATTCATAATTCCCAAAAAGCACAAATGATTAATTATTTCCTCAAACTTTCCAAAAGACTATTGAATGACCAATTCCAACGCATGAAGCAATTTCTACAACGATTTTTCAAATGTGCTTGAAAGACAGTAAAAATGATGCACCTTTAATTTTCCAATGACATGCCAAGATTACAACTTGATAACAATGATATTTTTAAGCATGAAAAGCTGAAAAGAAAGTTGATTTGCAGCACTCTAAACACTCAGAAAATATCAAGAAAACGACAAGCACTCATGTGAACTAAAAACACTCAAGACGCTCAACAAACAACCGAATGCAAACAAAGTTAAAAGACAAGTGCAAAAAGAATTTTGGGGTCAGGTCCAATGCAAAGATCAGACCAGGTGGGGAAAGCAGGGAGAGCAAGATTAAGTGGATGAAGGTTGGTGGAACCCAAAATGTCCACCACTACCAAAATCAAGCTTGTTAAAATGGGACCCAATACAAATCCACACAAAAATCCAAACACTTTTCAACACACAAATCAAAAAAGGTCTCTGACTGGATCTTGCAGTACAGAGGGGTTTGCACACCAAATCAAAACTCAAATAAAAAATGGAGAGGGGATGCCCAAATGTCAAATTTAACACATCGGCACAGTCTATGTTCAGACACAGAGCGAGCGTCTCAGGTCACTAGTTCGGGGTTTGCGACAATGTCGCAGGACACTAGTGAATAAATTGTGACGACACCCCAAAAGGCAGAGAAGAAAAGTGCAAAAATGACAGTTCGGCGCTCTGGTTCTATTACCCAGGTGCGACAGGAGAGATCTAAACTCAAGGATCATCAAATTTCCAAGAAATGAGCAATAAAATGGTTTAAAGATTGTGAGTACAGACTCATAGGAGGACTACAGACTCTTCAAAGCGAAGATCTGATGGTGAAAAATACTTAGGAGGAAAATAAGATGGCTTGCAAAATAAATCAAATGAAAATGGCATTCAAATTTAAAACTAAAACAATGTACTCCCCAGTATGGTCGCCAGATTTGTTTGACGGACAATCTACCAAGAGCGGACTCGAGGCCTGATCTCCCTAGCTTAATGTAAGACTAGAACAAATAGGACAGAATATAGAATACTTTCCTAGATCTAATTAGAGATCGAGTGGATAGATGCTTTACATTTCATATTGCGAATACTTTCTCCTTGATGTTTGCTCCAAGCTTGATGGTCTTCAGATCTCAGCTGTAAAACTTGTCAAGACATACAAAACAACACAAGTAGTAAAATGCACCTAAACAATAACAGATCTAAGTAAGTAGTTAAGCAGGCAAACTACACAAACATCATCAATGCAATAACATTTGGTGGAAAGCATTTATATTACTGTATAATAAGGGAAAGTACATAGAAGGAAGTGATTACAACCAAGGCTTAACGTAGCAATCCTTCTCCAATCAAGCCAATGTCAAAGCCTCCAAAGGAAGTGTGGATCTCTCAAGGGATGAGTAGATATCTCTCCTAAGCTAATTTCACCGGCATGTAGATACTATAGACTTCCTCCCTTTGGAATGGGAATGAGCTTCACTTATATAGGACTAAGAGGATAGGATAGGTTGAGATATGGTAGGAGAGTGTTAGTGGATCTCACCAAAGGGCTAGGGAACCGAATTCCATCTCCCCTATAGGCTAGGGATAGGGATCCACATCACTCTCCTTCGAGAATGGGCTCAAAGATGCTCTTTTATCCAATTAACTGACATCGCCATAGGCTGTAATGGGACAACCTGCAACGTCGCAGGTTGCACAAGGGTGAACTACGACAACCTATAAAAATGGGTCAGTTAAGCTCTCCAGTCATAGGAAACTTTAGGGATGTTTACACTGAGTCTCAGGGTAGAAATATTTAGGTGTAACAGGGGGTTCTTTTCATCATAGAAAATGGAAATTCTATTAAAAATTTTCCACAAGTGATACAGATTAAATGTGTGCACATTCATTCACCACAATCCATTAAAGGAAATCTGTGAAAAATCCAATAACCGTTATCCAAAAGTATGGGTTCTCATATCAAGACAATCACCATCCTCCAAAGTAATGATAAACCAACAAGCATGTGTGGAGGCCATTTGAAACAAGAAAGGTGGTGAGGCTATAAATAATTTGAACTAAACATGATGGATAAGAGGTTGTAGCCGCAGCGATCATATGATCAAGAGTAGAGCCAAAGGTAGTTGTAGGTGTATAACATTGAAATTTATGGGTAAGGTTTCAATAAATTTAGTTGAATTACCTCATTTCATGTGAATTTTGAAACCTCTATACCTATACTATCTATTAAGAGCATAGTTTTTTCATAAGACATGTGTTCTGCCTAAGAAGAGGAAAATGGTGGTCGAATTTAAGAAGAGCAAGCCGACTGACCCATCGAAAATTTATGAAAACCCAGAGGTGTTATAAATTTTCAGAAATGCTAGGTGGACTTACTTTTTAAATTAGATGGGTATGATCAAGAGGCTGCTATTGAATTTTCTAGGCATTTGTAGCATTTGAGTCACAATTAATTTGTCACTTGAGTGAAGGGATTGAGAATTCCCCTCAATGAGTCTAGTATGGTGGAGTATACTGGTATTTCTAGAGGACATCCTTGGAGCAAGGATGAGAAAGAACTAGAAAATAAAGCCAAGCACAAGTTTTTCAAAGAAGGGGAGTTTTATGAAGTTGATAGAAATGGAGTAAAGAGGGACACTATGCAAAAACCTTGGGGGGAATTAGTGGCTTATCCCCTCAGATATGTCACCTATATTGGGAGGTTGATCTAGATCCATGTCTTCCACTTCAGAATGCTAATCATACTTAGACATAGATCCCATCTAAAAGCAGAGGAGAATATCAGCAATCCATATTTCATGTTACATTCATTATGGGAAATGGATCAGAAGGTGAATCAAGGAAAGACTGATGCCTTAGTCCACCACTATCTCATCAAGTTAATCATAAACATTGAGCTAAAGGTGCATATTCCTAAATTATCCTAGGAATAATTTATTAAAATTTCTGTAGAAGATGTGCAGTTGATGAGAACTATAGGATCTAAGCTTGTATCTACTTCTGAAGTAAGTAAGAAAACAATAAGAATATAGGTTAGAACCCTATCCTCAAGGCTACGGAAGAAGGGTTCGGAAGGGGCCTTTGTCACCACTAGAGTGAAGAGAAAAATTCAGTTAGAAGATGATTATTATTACCTGGTCATTGGTACCTTAGCAGGGATGAGGTAGTTTGGGTCCACCTCATTCAAGGAAAAGAAGACTTCCTCTATCCAGGGTATGAATTTCGAAGGGTTCAATGGAAACTGAAAGCATAAGCTCAAGCATTAGAAGAAACATAGAATGAATATGACGAGGAGGATAATGGGAAGGGTGACTCTATAGACCCATTCACAATCAGGATTGATGATCATATGGATTATAAATGGCCATTAGTAAAGGAAGAAGTAATGCCAATTGTAGGTCCTCAACTACAGAGTACAATGATGGAGATGAAATAGGTGAAAGAATAATTGGCACAAATAAAAGCCATGGCACATTCCTTAGTAGCTACCCTTTAGAATTACAGAAAGGCACTATCAACTGAAGTAGTTGTGTTACAAGAGAAAGTGCAAATTCTAAAGGTTCTGTACTCGGATAATAAAAAATGACTTCAACAAAGAAATAAGGAATTTCAACAAGAGGTGGAGAACTGTAAGGAGGAAATAGAGAAGAAAAATAAACAAATAGAGGATTTGGAGGGAACTATGAACAAAAAATCCTAACTCTATGAGGAAATCATTGAGTGCAAATCTCCATCCAAAGTATATGTCGTTTTCCTAAGAGAGAGATGGTGCAAATATCAATTGTACCGGATTAATAAACATCTTCCCTATAACATCATAACTCCAAAAGACTTTGTGGAAGCTTGTCAGGACAGTTCTGAAGAAGAGAAATGTTTACTAAGTGAATTTTACATGCATAACTTTATTCTCCCTCACCCTTATAGATGGTCCCCAAATCCATTTGTAGGGGATGTTCAGTTGATATCCCTATGATCTTGGTTGAACACTGAAGTTGAAAGGTCTCAAGATGAATATCTCTATCATTATGAAGAGTGAACAAATGGATTAGGGATACGAGCTAAGGCTCCCAACCTTGACAAGATCATACAGAGCCATAAAACCCTGACTGTTGATCAAAACTTGATTCCAAATTTGAAGGAAAAACAATAGTAATCCATCATTCATTATGATCAAATTCTGGAGAGTCTAAAATATTCCATCAAGGAAAACAAAGTCAAATGGGTGGGGTTATCACAAGACCTTAAACATAGGGAGACTCGCTCCCCAAACAATTTAACAATTTCCCTATTTAGATCCAGCTATATAAACAGATCTTGCAGAGATAGAGTCTTGAATGGATAGGCCTCAAGATGAATCCACCATTGTTGCTCCCTCTTAATAGCACATAGGAGATTGACTAAGAAGCAAAAAAAGGAATTGGGAGTAGGTGGAACATAGTTTGGAATACTATAAGTAGGGACAAGTTCCGAGAATCATTGCTTATGATGGAAGGGAGATGCAGGTAGAGAAAGAAAATTCCACAGTTCCAAAATGATAGATTGCACATGGACGTGCAATCCCTTTAGTTGGGGAAAGTGATGAGCCCCATTTTTGGTAGTAAAATTCATATCCTAAGCATAACAATGAAGGAAAAGGAGCACTATTAAGGGATGATTTACATATTTTGAGGTTGTTTATGTGTTTACCCAATAGAATGATGTTGACTAAAGTGCTTAACCTTTTTCTTATTTGATTTACTTTAGTTTATGTTTAAAAAACAATCTAATCTATCGAATTAGTGCGTGAATTCCAACTGCGGGGAACATAGAGTACAACTAAAGATATATCTCGATTTTGATAAGAAGACAGAGTTGAAGACATGTCCCGATTTTTATGAGAAGACGGGGTTGCAGCTGAAGTATACCATGTAATACCCCCATTTTGACCCTTGGGATATATTGGCTTTTAATGTAAGTATTGTATACATGCGATGTATGTTTCCCTAGCGTGGAGCTCAAGGCCAAGGCCCCAGTAGTGTATACTCGGATTTTATTAAAAAAGGATAATATTTGATATTTTTCTATCCATGTGCTATTAAGCCATGGAACATGGAAAAATGATGTAAATATTAATATTGCAATAAAATACCAAAAACTGGCTATGGAAGCAACTAATTAGAGAGGTCCATGTGTATCCACTAGGGAGTGGTGAGGGGGATTGTGGGGTTGAACCATATGTTTCCAAATGTCATCTTGAGAACCCATTTGACTTTCTTTGCTGATATTTAATTATGTTGTAAGGAAGTAAGTTGAAGAAATCATTCCATGGCTTCAATGGAGCATGGGCAGCCCAGAAATTCGTATGGCAGGTATGGGCTCTGTTTCCTTGACCCACAAGTCACTCTAACTCATGGGAATTTGTTCTTACTCATTTCCATTTTATTGGGGGGGCATCTAAGCATCAGTTTTCATTCACTACACATGCCTAGCAATGAGAAAAACCAAAAATCGCAACTCTGAATTAAGTCACGTTTGGAAGTGCCAAAAACGCCAAGAAATTCGTGTGGACAGTGAAATCCAATGGGGGAATCCATAGACCTGAACCTTGGGGGGAATTTGAGAGTGTTAGATGCCCATAAATCCATAGGAAAACCCCGATTTTATAGCCCGAAAACCCAATTACGGGACAGAGTTATTTGGTGACAAAATTGAGAAAATACAAGGGTGAATAACAGAGAAGAAGAGAGAACAGAGGTTCGAATTGCTTGATAAACCCAGTGAAGGATAGAATCTCAAGGATTTAGTAGCTTGGACCTTTCTATGTGTTAGAAAAATAGGATCGCAGAGCAATAACAATAAACAGAAATGCAAATATAATCACACATACACATTACAAGAGAGACACCAATATATCGTGGTTCACCCAAGATGGGCTACATCCACACTGAAATTGCTAGTCCTTATTATTATACCATCCAGCAAAGTGAAGGGATACAACTTGCAGCACAACCGCTGCACTTCCTCTTCACTATCTCACAGTCTCTCTTCTTGATCTCAGAGATCTTTACAATGCATAATACATAATACATCAACCCTAGCCATATTACAATGTCTTTCTTTTATAAGGGAAATACAATGGGAAAATACCATGGGTTACCCAAAACCATAGTCCCATAAACTGTTGACGAAAACAGCCCAAAAAAATTTCTCGGGGCCGCTGCCCCCGTTCCCCCCAGACCCCCTGGGGATCATGCTGCGATGATAACCAAACCTGGGGTTCAAACACGACTGAATCATCATCTATGAGACTAGAAGATCAGGCTCCACAACCAACACTATGCCCACCCTAAATAGCACTGGAGGGAAGGGGCGCCTGAGGGACTGTGCAGCAGAGAAGGGGACCTTCCTTATGTTGGGTGTGGTAGGTATTGTGGGTGTCATGACTGTTTGATTTTAGTGGAGATTCATGTAGCTCTGTGGTTGAGCTCACTGGCTTAGCATCCTCCTCCTTTGTCTCTTACATGCTTGATAAAACCAACTATGAGTTGGCTTAGCATGATTGTTTGTGTGAAACCATGGTTGTGAGTGAGCATGTTTAGCTCCTCCTTAGTGTATACACATCCCAGCTCAGGGGTGGTCTCTCAGTTGAAAAAAATATAGGTTGGACGAGGACCTATGGTTGGGTGGAACGTTACTCTCACATTGCCAATTGTTTGGACAGCTTCATCTTAAAGATAAGTGTTCTCTATGGTTGAATTATGTTTATTCTATGTTTTGTTTTGAATGTTTAATTATTCATGTTAATTGAATGAAATTATTATATTAAGTTAGTTGGCATGAATCTTGTGCATAGCATGAGAAGGGGATTAATTCTTTGTATGATTGGTTCATCAATCTGTCTGGGAGAAGTAGGATGTTGCATTCCCTTTTGCGTGTGTGTTATTATGTTTTAAATCCGCTCTGAATATTTTAACTATGCATTTTATAGTTGTAAATTTCGTCATATGGCTTGGGGGAGGATGAGACACCCCCTTATTGCGGTCATGTTCCCTCTGCGGGTCAAGATGACAGGAGGGGACGTGACATACCAACTGAGTGAAATTAGTATTGGGAATTCCAAATATTAATGAGGAGAACTTATACACCCGAGCAGCGTGCTCAAGCAAGTCACCAATGCATCAAATGTCTGAGATCCTGACCACTGTTGATCACCTCTAAGATTTCAGGAGCAAAGGCTCAATTATAACCAAGCTTTATACTTTAGTTAAATATTGTATTAATTTTTAGGTCTTTATGGTTTTTTGTAATCAATCAACCTTCGGGTACATAAACAAGGTGTTGAAGAATGTAACTTCAGAAGATATTCTTATTTTATTTTTTGTATCATTTGTATTGTACACCTTGCGGGGATTATTATTGATGCAATTGATCATGTAAGAGTCAATGTAAACCCTAATTGTTAGGTCGGTTTGGAAAGATCTAGAAAATAATATTTTATTGTGAATTGTACAAGTCACCCCAATTAGGAGAGTCAAGTCATCCCTTTTTGGTAAAATGGTCAAGTTAGTTGATTAGTATAAATGAGGATTTCGACCTCCTCATTTTGTCACCACTCTCACTCATTGAGTTCGCATGAGTAGGAGAGGTAGAGTCAAGTGAGTAGTTGCTTTTGGATTCTTCTTGTTTTGGGTCTTTGCACAAGGAATAATATTGTATATTATGACGAATCTATATAGAAACTTTGATGGTTTTTTCTACCCTGAGAGGGTTTTCCTAGGATAAAATTATTGTGTACTATTGTCTATTATGTGCTTGTTTATCTTTCAGTTATCCCTATTGTTATCGAATTTCAGATTCTAACATGGTATCAGAGCTGTCGTGAAAGAAAAAATTGTGCAGTTGCTACAAGAAGAAAGATAAAGAAGGTTCATGTAGTTATGGGGAACATGATTTTGATTCAAAAGGATTCAAACCAAGAATATGGAAGAACCTCTTATCCATTTCAGCATTGGATAAGAAGGGATGTAGTTGTGCTTGGTGATGAAGAATAAGGGACACTCAGATTCAACATTAGTACACAGTTCCATGTGATCTATGGTGTAGAAGACTTGCTCAGCATTTTCGATCATAACAAAGAAAGGAACAGGTCGTCAGAATCAGATGATGGAGTAGAGCACACTGTCAGAGACTCCAGTAATTCTTTCAAGGAGACAAGGATCAAGAGGGATCCTACCAAACAAACAAAGATAAGTATTTGAATTGTCATCTCCTGTATATCTAATTTCTTAAATGATATTTTTCAGTTGTGTACATATTTATGTTCCTAGATTTAGGAAGTCTATTATGCATGTTAGAGTGTTTGCATTGATAAATAGTATACTACTAATATGCATGTGATGGGTAAGTGGCCTATAGTGCTGTACAACATTCTATTGCTACTTATCTAGAATGAAACCTCTTTGTTGACATGTTGGGAGTAGTGCACGCTCTTAATAATGTTCTAGTAGAGATGGAAGGCATTTAGAAAGTTACCATATGAATGCGGGATATGGATTAATGTTGTGTTGAAGCATTGGCTAATATAGTTGCATGACTGTGTGACCTATGCACAAGAATTTGTTTTGAAAATTATGAAATGTTTCTAATCATGCAACTGAATTTGACTTGTAGGAAAGATCGTGTACTATCACATACAAGAGAATAATGATGAAACTTGTTCCGAATAAAAAGTGACGATGGTTCAACTATGACATTCAAGAAGATTTATGAAATCAAGCATACTACAGAAGTACAAGGCAAGGGTTCTCTCAGAAAGAGGGAGTTGACTATGACGAGACATTTCTCTAGTGGACAGACACACTTCCTCAGTGGTGTATATTACACTAGATAGATGGTGTAATCGAAATATAAGTGTTTATCGAGCAACCTCCAAGATTTGGGACTCTCTATAGAGAACCACATGTGCGCAAATTGAAGAAGGATTTATATGGGCTTAGAAGGCACCCATGGGATAGCATGATGAGATTTAGGATCACCTAGAGTGATGAGATATAAACCTTTGCTATAAGATTGAAGATGAGAGATCATAGATGGGTGCAAGAGACAAATTGCAATAGAGTTCGAGATCTTGGTATCTAGTAAGCTAGAGAGATGACATTGATGGATACACAAAAGATCATTAGAAGACTAGGCTACCAATCACTTGAGTGTAGAATGTCCCGATGCAGAGAGTACAAGATGCAGAGTGAGGATAGTGCTCAGTTATAGAGGGATCAGTAAATCTCCACTTAAGAGGGAGTAACTAAAACACAAATTTAGAGACATTATCACTTAGCCTCTATCCGTGGCAAAGGTTGTTTGCCTCAGTATCTCAGGGATATGCTCGGAGTGATACCAGATGTCTCCCCTCACGAAGAAGAAGTATATGTCGTGCAGTTTGAGATAAGTACCCAGAACATGATATGGCAATATAGATGGATTTCTGACGAGCTTGGGATTTACCAAGAGCAAAGTACATTCCAACCTTTACTACAAGGTTGAGGATGGGAAATTAGTGATACTACTGTTTTATGTAGATGATTTGTTTCTAACAGGTGATGAGAATCTCATAGCATAAACGAAGAAGAGGCTTGCTGCAAATTTCGAGATGAAGTACCTGGGTATGATGCACTATTTATTAGGTCTTGAGGTGTTGCAGAATCCAGAGGAACTTTTCTTCAGTCAAGGAAAGTATGCGGTAGAGATCCTGAAGAGATTCAAGATGATTGATTGCAAGGCTATGGCCACACCTATGTCATTGAATCTGAAGTTGTTGAGTGATACTTCTTCAGAACTAGTGGATGCCACAGTGTATAGGCAGATGATTGGCTCATTGATGTACTTAATGAAAATGAGGCTGGACTTATGCTTTGCGGTGAGCACTCTGAGTTAGTATATGGTGGATCCGAGACATGTTCACTTGGTTGCGGCAAATCATGTGTTGGGGTACCTGAAGGGTATGGTTGATTATGGCCTCAGGTATGCATCGGATCAGAACATTAACCTACAGGTTTACGTTGATGCATATTGGGTTGGGAGTGTCATGGATAGAAAGAGCACGTCATGGTGTTGGTTCAGTTTGGGATCGGGTGTGATCTCATGGTTCATTAGGAAGAAGATGAGTGTGGCACTCAATACAGCCGAAGCCGAGTATATGGAAACTTTTTCAGCAAGCTATGAGGCAGTGTAGATTCATAAGTTGCTATCAGGATTGTTTGATCTCAAGTTAGAGGAGACTTGTGTCTTTTGTGACAAACAAATTTGTGTGAAGTTGTGTGAGAACCCAGTGTTTCATGACAAGTCGAAGCACTTCAATATCAGGTATCACTATATCTAGGATATGGTGGAGAATGGAGCAGTGGGACTCCAGTATATAGCAATAGAGGAGCAGATAGTTGATGTGTTGACCAAGCCTCTGTCGAGAGTGAAGTTCGAGTACTTTAGGGACAATCTTGGAGTGTTCCATATCAAGAGGGAGTGATGAGCTCGGATGAGGTAGCAGGTAGTCACGGGTCATGTGATATAATTGAGTCTCCTAGGCTACGAGAGGGTCTGGATGAGTGGTTAGGTAACGCATGTAGTTGCGGTATGAAACATAATGGAGCTCCTGAGTTGAACCCACCGGATGGCTTGCTTGGTTCGTGGAAGAGGACAGTTGCATCCAGTATGAAAAAGGACCAGCTCTGCAAGATATATACATCCAGTATGAAAAAGGACTAGCTCTGTATTGGTGTGCATCCAGTATGAAAAAGGATCGGCTTTTCAGGATATATACATCCAGTATGAAAAGGACTGGCTCTGTAGTGGTGTACACCTAGTATGATAAAGCACTAGTCACTGTATGGGATGATCTCAGCTTGGCTTGTTGTATCTCCAAGGGTAGATCCCAACATGGTTGGTGGTATCACCAAGGGGAGATCCCAGTGTAGTTTTCTTGACGTACTGGGTTGAACTAGTGCAGTAGGCTCTCTGATGGATTGGATTAAGCAAGTGCATGTTTTACTAGTGGTATCACAAAGGGGAGATCCGAGTATGGTTGGTCATAGATCCAAGGGTAGATCCTAGTCTGGTTGGTTATATCTCTAGGGATGGATCCCAGTATGACTGGTCGTATCACCATGGGGAGATCCCAAAATGGATGATGAAGTCCTAGATTGAATCTAGGCCACATCCAACATGAAAAACGGTTGGGTCTGTGGAGAGTTGCATCTAACATGAAAAAGGGTTGGCACTGCAAGGCACATCCAGCATGAAAAAGGGGTAGCTCTATGAAACTTCTTATGATATATAGATTCAGGATATTTCATATGTAAATATTCAGAGTACAAGAAGTGTAGCAATTGGAAGACGATGGTGACGATATCAAAAGAATACATTCCCTCTTAAGAGGGAGTGTTGAAGAATGTAACTTTGGAATATATTCTTATTTGTATCATGTGTATTGTACACCCGACAAGGATTATTATTGATGTAATTGATCATGTAAGTCATTGAAAGAGTCAATGTAAACCCAAACTATTAGGTCAGCTTGGAAAGATCTAGAAAATAATATTTTGTTGTGAATTGTACAAGTCGGCCCAATTAGGAGAGTCAAGTCAGCCCTATTTGGTAAAAAGGTCAAGTCAGTTGATTAGTATAAATGAGGAGTTCGACCTCCCCACTTGGTCACCACTCTCACTCATTGAGTTCGCATGAGTAGGAGAGATAGATTCAAGTGAGTAACTGCTTTTGGAGTCTTCTTGTTTTGGGTCTTTGCATGAGGAATACTATTGTACATTCTAATGAATCTATAGAGAATAAGTTGGCTAGGTTTTTCTGCCCCGAGAGGGTTTTCCTAGGATAAAATTATTGTGTACTATTCTCTATGATGTGCTTATTTATCTTTCAGTGATCCTTATTGTTATTGCATTTCATATTCTAACACAATGGTTCAACCTTTGAGTATTATGGTAAACATATACAATATATTTTTCACAAGTTTTGATTTGTGACACATTTCTGAAGATGATGAACAAAAAACCAATTTAATGATAATTGTGTATTTCTTACATCTTGTGAGTAATTAGTTTAGTTTTGTTTCTCTCTTGTTCTTGATTTGGGGAAGGGCCCCCTCAAGGAAATAGGGGAGATTTTTGGTAGTTTATATATATGTTTGATCACATTTAAAGAATTGTTGTTAGAAGATCATATTCAATTTCTATTCATGCTCTGTTTTCTGTAGTGTAGAATCATATACATTGTAGTGTTATTTAATATGTGTTAGGATATTTAAACACTTAGGAGTTAGTTAAGATCAAATTGTTATAATATATATGTTATCAAAATTGTGTTTCTTTAGTATGCATTTGTAAATATCTAATCGGATGGTCACAATATGTTCTAGACATAGAGTGATCCGATGGTTCAACTTCTCTTAAATCACAACTACCTTTGATTGGTGGCTTAACACACGATTGGTCCATGATATATATTTAAAGAGCATGGAGGGTCACTTTCTATTTTATCGATTATGAGAAGCTCATTTGTAACTTTCTTTCTTTTGTATAATAAACTGCCTCAAGTAGTTATTTGGCTAGGGCCGTGGAGTGTTTCCCTTTCGAGGGTTTAAACCACGTGAAAACATTGGTGTGTTGATATGTGATATGCTTGTGTGAGAAGTTGATTTAGGTGTTCGGTCTTCTGGAATTATCCTATGTAGTCAAACATGGTATCAGAACTTTTCTGAAGAGTTGTTTTCGTTGGTGATCTATATCTTGAACCGGTGTTGCCGAAGCTGTGAAAGGGTTTCTGGTTCTAGATAATTTGTGCATTTTTGGGTAGCGAGAGTTGTTTCATTGCGTCTGGAGTGTCGTTTCCAGTGGGGAACAATTTTTGTTTCATCGAAAAAGGACTATGTTTTCCCAAGATACTTTCATTTCATCAAATCTAGAGGTATATTGTTACCCGTTTTTTTATTTAAACAGTTTTTCTCATTTTCATTTTAGATCTAGTATTTTTTTAGCTTTGGGTTGTTACCTTCTATTTCGGTGTATTCTCTTTGCCCTGCACATTGTGTGATCTCAACGAATCATAAACAGAAGAAAAAGGGTTTTATTTACTGTGTATGCTCTTTGTTGTGCACTTCGTGTGACCGCAGCAAATCAGAAACAGTGAAAAAACATATACAGTCTGGGCAAGCTAACGAGGTCTAATTCCAAATTTGAGTCATATTTTTTCGGTTTATGTGAACCGATTTGCAAGAAAAAAGTCTTTTTCTAGCAAGCACGAAGTTCGAGACAAAAGAGTAAAAAAAAAACCTTCCTCCTTTCCATCTTTTACGTACCTTTTAATATTAGCTCACTTGGTTAAAAGTTGTTTTATTTAAAAAGAGGTCTTAAGTTCAAGTCTTCTTGTTAGTTATTTTTCTAAAATTGCATGTCATTTCTATTTCTAAGTTACTTTATTGTAAAAGTGCTTCTCCCTTAAATTATAAAAGTGACTCACCTAAAGTCTTTTAGTTTTTTGCATGCAATATTTAAAATAATATTATTGTAAAATTGAAACTCCACTTATTTTACAAAAGTGGTTCACATAAAGAAAGATTATTTTAAAGTGAGTTTAAAAGGTTAAGCCTTGGAAGAGGGGGGTCTTTTTTTCACTTGGGTCAATTATTTGCCTGCCTCGTATCTGTTGGGGTCACCTGCAACCATTTTTTTTTCAATCAAGCATAAATTCCTCATCCAGAGTTAGTTTTCAGTTCCGTTTTTTTGAAATAGCCCAGTTTTTTGAGATATTTGCATCCATACCATTGGTTTCTATTTTTATGACCTTCATTTTACAGTATGACTGGAAAGAAACAGAGCCCACTCGTGTTGATAAGAAAATAAAATGGGCCAATAAATGTGATGAAGCTCGTGGATTGATTGGAATGCCAATCTTTATTGATTTACGATTCCACATATCTGGAATTGATGAACCAGATCAAGCTTGGAAAAAATTGGAATCTGTGTTTGGTAAACACAATGAGATTCGAGGTCACCAGCTATAAAATGAGTTGATTTCCTTAAATCCAACTGATTTTTCGTGCATTCAATATTATCTATTTAAGTACAAAACTATTAGACTCTTATGTGCATAATGCAAAATTAAAAGAGAAGACAAGCAATGCATTTATCATATTATTTCCAAACTTGGACCTGCATATTATTTTTTTGTATCTACATTTTACTCCATGAAAGAATCCTTGGATCCAACTAGCTATAAAGATCCTACTCTTGAATCATTTTTTGATTCTTTGATTTGAGAGCAGGATAATCTCATACATCTTGGAATGATTAGCAATGCAGATACATCTGGAAAAGCCTTGTTGGCACAACAAAAAGAGAAGTCCAAGCATCCCAAGATGCAAAATATTAGCAATAATAATCCAAACAAGGGTCCTAAACCCTCTCATCCAGCTTATTCTTCAAAAAATTACAAAGGAAACAAACCAAAAGGTAAGAAGACTGAGCGTCATTGCAACTTTTGCGGGAAACATAATCATGATGAATCTAAATGTTTCTAGAAGATGGCATCCTTGGAAGCATCAATGAAGAAGCACCACATCAACCTTGATTTGTCTTCGGAATCTTCATCTCACGGACATGCACTTTGTTCTTTTGGTTTTTTCTATAATGCATCTTCTTCTTCTACTTCGAATGAGTGGCTCATTGATTCTGGAGTAACTTACCATATGCCTAATGATAAAGCCATATTTTCTAATATGCATGAATGTAACACCAAACAAATATTTGTTGGTGATTATAGATCTCTTAGTGTTGTAGGATCTGGAACAGTTCCAGTAGATAATGGACAGTTTAGTGATGTACCATGTGTTCCAAAAATTTCCTGCAATTTGTTGTTAGTCTATCAAATCACTCATTATGGTGAAGGTAAAACTGTAACGTTTACACATCACCAAGTTGTAATCATGGATTTTAAATATCCTAAGCATGTCCTAGCCACTATAATTGTTGATGATATTACCAACTTGTACAAGTTTAACAACTTTGGGTCATCACATTTTCCCTTAGTTTTTGTTGCTCCTAGTGATGACTTGAGAAAACTTTGGCATGAGCGATTTGGTCACGTAAATTATCACTCATTGCAACGACTATGTAAATAAAATATGGAAACGGGTCTTCCGATGGTATATTGCATGGATAGTGTTTGTTCCGGTTGTGTACTTGGAAAACATCATCGGGAGAGTTTTGACAAACATGCCTCTTGGCACGCCTCGACCCCCTTGGATCTTGTGCATAGTGACTTGCGTGGTCCTCTTCCATCTGCTTCATTTCTGGTTTCAAATATTTCTTAAATTTCATTGATGATTACTCTAGACGCACTTGGATTTATTTCCTAAAAATTAAGAGCGAAGTATTTAACATGTTCTTGTCCTACAAGGCCCTTGTTGAAAAACAATATGGTCATCAAATTCTTAAGTTAAGATCTGATAATGGGGGAGAATATTTTAACAACACGTTCACTACTTTCTGCACTGAACAAGGAATCCAACAACAGCAAATTGTTCCATATACACCACAGAAAAATGGTGTATTTGAATGGAAGAACCGCACTTTAAAAGATATGGCTAATTGTATGCTTCAAGCTAAGAGACTAAGTCTTCAATTTTGGGTTGAAGCCATAAATTGTGCAAATTGCATAGTTAATCGCACCCCCACTAAAGATTTACAAGATATCATACCGTAATAAGCATGGATTAAAATTAAACCAGATGTAAGTCACTTCCGTGTGTTTGGTAGTGAAGCATGGGATCATATTCTAGATGAAAAATGGAAATCATTGCAGCCTAAAAGTGAAAAGTGCATATTTGTTCGATATTCTGAAAATTTAAAAGGTTATAGACTTCTTCAGCCACATTCTCATGATATAATTATTAGAAGAGATGTTAAATTTGATGAAAATATCTTGTCCTGCGATCCTAACTCTGTGTTTATGCCATATTTAGCGTGCGAGCCTAATTCGGTGCTTGTTCCTTCTTCTACTCCCAACTTCCTTGGAAACATTCCAATTCCAATTTCTGATGATGACAATGAGGATGGAAATCCACCTCCGCCTACTCATTTTCCTCTAGTTGCACCAGCACAATCGCTTCCTCAATGGGTCTATTCAACATGTGAAGCAGTTGGTGATCTTGTCGGCGATCCTAGAGATCAACAATGAACAGGTTCTCAGTTCCAACAAGCCTGTTCTCTTTTGGCTCAAGTTTCAGAGAATCGTGATCCAGATACTTTTGCAGAAGCTTCAAGGAATCCATATTGGGATGCAGCTATGGATGAAGAATATTGTTCCTTAATGGCGAATAATACTTGGGATCTTGTCCCTCTTCCAAAAGGAAGAAAACTTGTCAGATGTAAATGGGTCTATAGAACTAAGTATGCCTCAGATGGAAGTGTTGAAAGGCTTAAGGCAATGTTAGTTGCCAAAGGTTTTTCCCAAGTTGAGGGTATTGACTACAATGAAACCTTTTCCCCTATCTCCAAAATGAACTCCATCGACCTTGTTCTTTCCCTTGCAACCTTACATAAATGGGAGGTCCATCAAATGGATGTCAAGTCTGCATTTTTAAATGGTGATTTTTAGGAGGAAATTTACATGGAACAACCTCTTGGCTATGTTGAGAATGACTCTGGCCTTGTATGTCACCTTAAAAGATCCTTATATGGCCTTAAGCAAGCCCCTCGAGATTGATATGCCAAAATGGATAGCTTTCTCGTTGACACGGGTTTTTCTAGATGTCATTCTGACCCTAATGTCTATACCAAGAAATTAGGACCAATCTCATCATCCTTGCTCTTTATGTTCATGATCTTATTCTTAATGGTAGCGACCCTAAGCTTTTAACCCATGTGAAATCCAATCTTAAGCAAAAATGTGAAATGACAAACTTAGGACATTTGCATTATTTTCTTGGCCTCCAAGTCTTGCAAACCAAAGAAGGAATATTTATTTCTCAATCTAAGTATGCTTGTGACCTTCTTCGTCACTTTCTCCTTGAAGATTTTAAACCAACCCCCTCTCCCTTCCAGTCTGGAGTCAAAATTTCTACCAATTGCACTTCACTCGAAGTCGATGCCACCCTATATCGTCATCTTGTTGGTAGTCTCTTATACTTGAATCATACTCGTCCTGATGTTTCCTTTTCCAATGGTCATGTTTCCCGCTATATGCAAATGCCCCATGAAATTCATTAGAAAGCAGCAAAAAGAATACTTCGATATATTCGGGGTACAATTCAGTTTTGGATTCATTACAGTTAAGGGGGGACACCTTTGTTGGTTGGTTTCACTGATTCATATTGGGCCAACGATCCTAATGATCGAAAGTCTACTGCAGGTTATGTTTCTAGTCTAGGTTCTGGACCTGTCACTTGAGCTTGTAAGAAACAACAAGCTCTTTCTCTCTCTTCGACAGAAGCAGATTATCTTGCAGCAATTAATGCCAATCAAGAAGCTTTATGGCTTCGATAGATCCTTTCGGAGTTTGGATTCCAGCAGCAGCATCTGACTCCCCTTTGGTGCAACAATAAAAGTGCCATCAAGTCTGCCAAAGATCCATTTCAACATCAATGCAGCAAACACATTGAGCTACATATGCACTTCATAAGAAATCGTATTCATAATCACGTTCTTGAAGTGCTCTTTTTCCCTACAGATGATCAAGTTGCAGACATATTCACCAAATCTCTTCCAGAAGTGAAGTTTTCTAAACTTCGATCTATGTTAGGAGTTTAGGAACTTGTCATTAAGGGGGGGTAGGCTCTAATGCCTCCTTCCTTCTCCTAATAGTTTCACTTTTGTAAATCCTTCAATCCTATCCCAAGTTGTTATTAAGGAGGGATGTTAGGATATTTAGACACTTGGGTGTTAGTTAACATCAACTTGTTATAATATATATGTTAGGAAAAGTGTTTTTCTTTAGTATGCATTAGTATGCATTTGTAAATATCTAATCTGACGGTCACGATATGTTCTAGACATAGAGTGATCCAACGGATCAACTTCTCTTAGATCATAACTACGTTTGATTTGTGTCTTAACACCCGATTGGTCCATGATATCTATTTAAAGAAAATGGAGGGTCACTAGCTAGTTGGTCAATTATGAGAAGCTCATTTGTAACTTTCTTTCTTTTGTCATGTAGTTTCCCGTAGGTTACTTTCTATTATTTAGTTAGGCACACGTTATTTTGATCCTTTCCAATGATTTTTTATGTGAGTTAGAATAGTTACATTTCTTTTGCATGTTTTCTTAGATCCATTTCATGCTAATGTGAATTATGGTAGTTAGGTCCTTTATGTCGTGTTGAGTAACATTTCCTTTTTTATTAGTTAAATCTGTTATATCCATTATCAATAGGAATTTCATGTGGCATCTTAGTTTAACTATATAATTTTGAATTAATGAATAGTAGATAAGTGGTAGATTAATTCATGTGGCTATATTTCGTGTTCATTTTAGTTTCATTTATGCATGTTGTGATTAAATTAGTACTACGTTTTTCAAATAAGAACCATCTCGTTTTGTAGTACAATAGAAGCTCTTAGCAATTGCACATACAGTTCTAATACCTCTTAAGTTTGTACATTCCTAGATTTATAAATAAAGTCGGAACCATGATGTGTATCCTTTAATGGTTGTCATATCATATAGCCACCAGGGTTTGACATGTGAATGGTTAAACTTTGTCTTCCCAAACCTAGAAAGTGCTTGGATTGGGGCTTGATAGATATATGGTCTTTTAATCCCTTTTTTCTTTCCAAGAACCCATGTATTCTATGTGAAAACTCTAATTCAATCAACTAGAAAAAATTCCCAATGATCCATGATCATCATGTTGTGATAAAATGATTCTATCATCACTCTTTCAAAGGTACTCCAATCGATCCAGTCATGGACAAGACGATTATTATGAATTAGTGATGCAGGGGATCTCTTGAAATTTGAATCCCTTCTAAGGAATCGACTACTCAAAACTACAAAATGCAGTCTATTCCTTCTTTAAATAGTCACTACATGTTCATATCTCAATTGATATCCCCATGGTTGAGATTGGATACTTCCCTCCTTCTCAAACGGATTTGAAAGGCGATCCTACAAGCTTGATCAAGTTACCATGATTCCATATTGATTTAACCCCAAATTGAATTCATTATGATATTTTCCACACATTTTCAAGATCAACACACCAAATTGGAAATCTGAATATCCTTCCTTTGTTTCCCTCAAAAATAAATGGAACAAAATTGTTTCCCTTGCAAATTGATATAGGACCGTGTTTTCTCCTTAAATTGAGGTATCATATTTGATTTCACTTCATTAGTTGAATTATACCTTTAATTCTAAATGCATAATGTAATGGGAAAGATTTCAGTCTCTTTGAACTTGTCTTTGACATAACACAAAACTATGTTTGACAATCCATGCTAAATGGAAACAAACTTGCTATTCAAAACCAAGACACTTAAATGAGCTAAAACTAGAGTGCATCAACTCAAAGGGTGTTTCATACAATATTTTTAATAGCTCCAAAGACAATGTTGATCAACGTAAAATAAAACTATAGAAAACTCTTAATAATTATTGATGTAGAACTACACACAATGATGAAGGAACAAACATGATACTTTCATTGTCTGAAACTCTGTACATGGAGCCTTTGAAAACCCTATCTACTTATACACTATGCCTGGCCTAATTTCACAATTTTTGGCGTTTCCCCACCCTGGACACCTTATTTTTCATGCTCGTGGGCTTACACATAAATACTTGTAAGAAACTTTTGGATTATCTCACTTCCCAAATACTCTACATAAAATCTGTAACTAATTACCCAAAATAATACTCTTATAAACTTTGATATTTCTTGCCTTGAGGGCTGACATAAATATATGGATAATATCTTAACTACCTATAACTATTTTCTAAGAGTAACCTTTTACCCTTGGCTAAAAATATCCATCTACATTCATACAAGGAACCTCATTGTCTTACAATGGTTTTTGCCTTCTCAAATTTCGATGGAGATTTTGGGTAAAGATGCTCCTGCATTAGGGCTCCTATGATGCTAAGAATGGGGGGAAGAGGGATGCCTTTCTAATTTATTTTTGGTTGGTTTTAAATTTAGAGAGGTTGGGGATTGTGAGGAAGAACTCGATTTTTTATTAAGGGGTCTAAAGAAGAAGATTTAATTGCATTGGTAACTAGGTTGGTAATTTTTTTAATAGGATTATTAGAAAGTGGTATATAAGAAGAGGAAGATAGAAGCTCGGGAAGTTTTGCCTCGTATTCCCTTGATTCCATCATTATAGTTTCATTCCCATTATTGGCCTTAAGAATTCCAATTTCCTTGTCATAATTAGGCCTTCAAAGAGCTACAAATTTATCCTTCGAAAGGTTGGGATTTGGAATTTTGGGGTATTCCATAATTTGAGAGAAATATTGCGTAAGTTCTTTGGATTCATGAGAAGGGAGATACTGGATGATGGATTTAATATACTTGAGGATATCTTTAATGAGAATTTAGTTGGGGACTATCGCATAATTAATACCTTTTTGCAAGAGCTAAGGGATGGAGAATCGAGGATCAAGGATGAGAGATTATAAATAGTTGAAGAGGAATAAAGGTTTTGAAGATATAAAGAGTGAGGTGGTGAGAAGGACTACTATGGTAAGGACCAGTAGATATAGGATGCACCAACCCAGGACTAAACTTAGTCTCTCTTTCAAAATTAGATATATAATTTTTATTAAAATATTTAGGGTTTCTAATGGATGATATTGTTGATGGATGGGGAAATAAGGCGATTAGAGATAATACGAGCATGCAATATGGAGAGGGAGGATGTTGAGGGACAATATGGAACATGTCCGGGAGAATGGGGCTTTGCGGGGATAAGAGGTATTAACAATAATATTGTATCTTATTACCTTAACTTTAATTGTCAACCTAGATATTCGTACAAAATTGATAGGGTTCAATAAAATATATGCATCTAAAAAGGTAAAAGCTTGTCTAGTAGTATGAATGGAAACATAAACTGATAAAAGGAAGTAATATAAGTTGATCATCCATAAATCATTCTAGTCAAAGACAAAAATAACATTTACCTACAAAGTGATAAAATGAAAGATATAACTATTCAACTTAACACCTGCTTATTTATCTTTCTCGGAGTGGAAAGTAGACTAGCTTCCTCAACTCTAGCTAGATAGATAAAGGTGAAGAATTTCCTTACTATGGCTAAGGTATATAGGATGTGGGAAGCAGAGAAACTTCCAAGTCCATGCAAATTATTTAGATGCATAGGGTGAGTTTTAACTAAATTAAATAATAGATGCAATTATGGGAATTAAATAGCTTGAAGCAACCATAAATTCAACTATTAAAAACATAAGCAAGGTATATAGGTGGATAGATAAATGGAAAGAAATATTCCTATAGTAAAAATTACAAAGCATGTAGAAATTATACATGAAATAGTAACTCTTTACAATGTTGCATAAAATAGTAACAAAATAAAATCTAATCTAAGAACAAGAGATCCATGTATTACCCATGTTGTTGTGGCAATCCATTTGACTTCTTCAATGCACATGAACATGACCTATCTATTGGTGACATACTAAGGTCAAAGTGTTAGCTCACTAGCATTAGTCTCTGAAAAAGGAAGTCTAAATAGTTAAATTAATAATTTAAATCACACATTAAACCTACTCTATATAATTCGAAAAGAGGTAACCTTATGGAGATCCAACCCCCTTTAGATTGTCTCCAATTCTTAATCTATGTGAACCATGACATATATGGTCTAATTCTTACCATTTTTGCATCCCATCATGTCCCCCCTACTTATAAAGATATTACACATCCTTATGTAATAAATAAAGAAATCTTGATGTTCCTTGTTGTGATTGGGATGGACCCTGTAGTACTGCTCTAACATCCTAAGCTATACATCTATTCAATGTCCCTAGTTGTAGTATCCCTTGGAATACTCTACTTATTTCCATGATTTTTCTTATGTTTTTTCATTACATTCCTCTATATAAGGGATTGTTAAAATAAAGGGTATATTGAGCCTAAGGCAAATCCACTCAAGCTTCATCTTATCTATAACCGATATGTACAAGTGGGATTTGAATAGATCCCTCATCAGACTAAAGGGGTGTACATCTCTATTGTTTTCAATCTAGGTGGAAGATCCTTCCACCTTCCTTGGGATCATTTTATGACTATGCCCTTACTTCCCTTGAACACATTTTGGAAGTGTTCTAATGATCCAATTTGTTTCTTCTTCAAGATGGGGATGAGTTCATTGTATGTGATCAACTCTTGATGTCCTGAGACCACCATTTCAATCCTAGAATCCTTTGGTCTCATCCATAAATGGTTGTGTCTTTCCTTTCTCTAGTAATTTTTCATTTCAACAACCATTCTATTCTCATTTAGCATCCATGTACACAATTCTCTGAGATGCATTTCCTCAACATGAGGGTTGGGGGTCCATCTAAAAGGATGGGGTAAGATATAATTGTGCATATAAAACTCACTAAATTTATCTTTTTCTTCCTCACCACTTTCTAGGCAATCATCCACAAAATATTTTGGGGTTACAATATGATTGAGGAGTCGTTCCTTAATCCTTATCATTTGAAAATCTAACCATTGTTCTTTCATGAATAATGAGTAAACCCTCGAGGGAGTACTACATTATCTTAGTTCCTGGGATATTTTCTGAAATTTTGCTACTATGGCCTCCAACTCTTCTATTCTTTTGGATTTTAGTTCCAAATCCTATTGGCATTCTTGTATCTCTCTACCTAGTCTGTTGTGGTTAGTCCCCAGCTATATTTTTCTATCCTTATAGTACATTCTCAAAATATAAAATTTATCTTCCATGTAATTTCCTTCTTTCCTTCTCATTGGAAGACTCGTGGTTGTTGGTATCTTTAACTTCCGGGTGTGCTTGAGAAACATGCTTCCAATGGAAGATTTTTTTCTTACTCTTGCAACCACTTCATTAATTGATAAATTTCTTGTTCCTTCTCTTGTAGTAGTCTGATATTAGCTACTACTAAGATTTTTACTTCCATTCTCATTTCAAGGAGATCATTCACTTCTATGTCAAGGGGATCCTGCATTGCTTATTCATCTACTGCTACTATAAATTCCCTTGTTGGATACTTATTCCCCCCCTTTTTCTTTGGTTCTTCCTTTAATTCCTCTAATTAGGTTTGATGTAGATCCTAGAAACTGATAGGGGTTTGAGTCAGGAATTCCTATTTGGATCAATACTTGTGCTAGATCTTAAACTCTGACAGTAGTGGCTTCTTTCTTTGTGGTATCCTTCACCTATGCATATTTATTTTTTGATGTGGGTCTTGTCTTCCTATGGGAGTTAGAGTATTATTCTATACCTATTTTTCTCTTCCTCTCCACTAGAGTGGATGTGAGGGGAACCTTTGTAGGAATCTGTGAGTCCTTTTTGTATGCTTGAATCTCATCCTCCTTTAGACAAAGGAACTTATGCCATTGAAGTGGATCATATTTTGTTTGTAAGACATCATGCATTATCAACTTAATTTGGACACGGTGTCCGACGAATCCAGCTATCCAAATTGATCTTTTTTACTCATTGTTGCTAAATATTTCAATAGGAACCATGGGAGACTAATATTTTGTCAAGGTTTCTACCATTGAAGATTCCTCATTAGCTGCAGAAATATGAAATGGTAGGCATGTATGGTACCTAAACCTCCCCTCACATGGGATGTATTTTACTATAGCGAGGGAAATATCATCCCAATGTTTCGGCACTGAATCCCTTTGGATTCCATTCTTTGTCTCGTCAAAGGTCTCATATGACCTGGAAAAAAAAAATTATCCTTCTGAGAAATCCCCCATTCTTCTTTGTCCCATGTCGTTCCTTTTGTTAGGCCTATTATTCTATTAGGGAATATTCATTTAGGGTATCAACATCACCTTTTACCTTTCTGACATATTCCAGTTCACTGACCTTTATTAGGTTTAGTGTGAATTCCTAAGTGGCATCATCATTGTACCCATCTAATTTATTGAAATAATCCATCCATTCGACTTCTTCGAAATCCTAAGACACCTTGGGATTCTTATATAGATTAGAATAATTTGTACGCTCATGTATAATGAATCCCCCAATCATGGTATTTGAATTGGAATGATTACTCTGTTTCTTTAAGCTCAGAATATGAACACATTCAACCATTCAAACCTTTTTATTGTGCTTTCCTTCGATGATTATGTGAGGATGGTCCCTCAAAACCTTGGAAAAGAGAAATAGACTGGTAGCAAATTTAAAAAAAAAAAAAAAAAAAAACATAGTGTGTAAGGATTACCTAGCTTTGACCATTATTTTCCTCGCTTGTCCTATTATCTAGGCATATTTTGAATTCTTCCTTGGTACCTCACTCAGTTGCAAGAGATCGATGTTAAAATGTATAATCTTCACAAGTTCGAATGAGCCCATTTTTGCTTACCTTTACCCATTGTTCATATTATGTGAACTTCCACTTCACTCATTGTTGTGTCCTTCCATCTCTTTTAATGATATTCTTTTCTACTTCCTATCAAATAAACACTTCTCCACCTCCTTGATACCCATTTGCATGCATTTTTGGTCATTTGAGTTGATGATTCCTGACTTTGTACTCATTGAATTCCTCCCCCCAACTTATACCATGATGACCGCATTGAGCGATACAATCAACATTCTTATTTGCATCCATGTAGTTTAGAATTTAATGATGACCAAATTAAACATTTAAAAGTTAAACTTACCTTAATGATAACTTATAGTTGCGCTAGATTCAAATGTGTGCTAATAAATAATGAATATTTGATTGTTGAATGCTTTGATTCTGAAAAAAAAAATTGTAGTATTGAGATCGTTTGTAGAGGAGTTATGCAAGTTGCATTCATGTAGAAAATGTAGAATGAATATATGTAAACTTATTGTTGAAGTTATCTACCCCTACAGAAGCTAATTATGGAATGGTTTTTGGCCCTTTTGCTTGGATAGCTGATTACAAGCATCTTGATTTTGGAATGATTTGATGTGTTGCACTACATGTTTGCATACGTATAAAATACTAGACCTACAAAATTTATTAGGCATAAAAACATGATTTTTATTTTTACTTTCTTTCTCCCTTTTTTATTGTACATACTATAAACCATCTCAAAAGAGATTTTGATTCTACAATCTATCGTAAGTGCCCAAAGAGAGGTTTTCCCTTAGAATTTTTATTGAAACTTTCCTTAATTTTTCTTTATACAGGTTGTAGACCATATCAAAATTGATTTGCAATCTAAAACATGTCCTAAGCACCCCCAAAAAGGTTTTCACTTAGGAATTTTATTGCAAATTTGTTTTTTTGTATATATATATATATAATATTCTATCAACTTTTAGAGTAACACGAGGGCATTATCTCCCTCCACCAAACTGATATCTCTTCCTTTGAATCCCTATGCAAATTCATCTTTTGATAGGTGTCTCTTATACATTTTCAATCTATGCCTATTGACCAATAGACATGTCGGATCGTCATCAATAGTTATGATACTGACAGAGCCATTATCATAGATTTTTTTTATTTGATAAGTCATAACCATCTTATTCTAATATTTCCCTTAAAATATTTAAATCTAGAGTCATAGAGCACTGCCAAATCTCGTTCTTTACCATCCTTAAACTTTATGAACTTTCCATGCCAAAATTTCCTTCATTGTTGGATTAATCTATATGATAGAGTGTCGGTTGTCTAGTTTCATCCAAATGGTGGAGTTGTAGTATTCTTTATTTTTTGCCAATGATAGCTCCAAATTAATATCTATTGTTCTCCTCAAAGTATTGAGTTCAAACCCTATAGGAAAAATTATCCTTTTCCCATATATTAGCTCATAGGGTGTGAAATTAATGGTTGTCTTCCATGTTGTGTTGTAGGCCCATGCAACTTCATGAAGTTTGTTGGCCCAGTCTCTTATGTGGACCTAAATGGTATTTGTCAATATCTAGGTTTTTTACTCCTACCTGACCATTTTCTTAGGGGTAATAGGAGGATGACTGCATCTTCTTTATTTTGTTGAGGTTCGGGAGGTCTTCAATTATATGTGAAGTAAACTATGGTCCTCTATCAATGACTAGTTCCATTGGTACTCCAAATCTTGTGAATATTTCTTATTTCAAGAACTATGCTATTGATTCCTCATTTGGTGATATGAAGGATTTGATGTCCACCCATTTTGTCAGATAATCAATGCAAACCAACTTAATGTGTTGATTTTGGTTTGGAGGGGGTTGAGTGGGTCCTACAAATCCTAGTCCCCATTTCTCAAAATCCTCCAATACTACTTGTGTATAAAGAGTCATTTCATCTTTCTTTGAGGGTTTCCTAATCCTTGACATTCATTACACATTGAGACATAAGTTGTTGCATCCTTATGCAATGTTGACCAATAGTATCTTTTTTGCAAACTTTTGTATGGTGTCCTCTTAGTTGCACGTTGTCCACCATAGGGTTCATCATGAGATGCATGGAGGATGTCATGAACCTCCTATTCTCTAATATACCTTCTCAATATATTGTATGGTCCTTATTTGAACAAGTAACCTATGATCCATGAGAAAGTGATATCTTTTCTTACTATGTTGCAACACTCTTTATAGATAAAATGGTGAGGAAATTTTCATGTGGCTAGATCATTTTCTATGTCAACAACCAAGGAGTGTGAGTTGAAAGGGAAAAACAATGCTCATCTAGGAAAGCATCATCCATCAGATCCTTATCTACAACTTGTGTTATTCTAGACAAAAAACCTGCCACTACATTATGTCTTCAGATTTTATCAAGTATTGTTATGTCAAATTCTTGTAAAGGTAAAAACCATTTGGTTACTTTAATACCAACATCATATTTATTCATTAAATATTTCATTGCTAAGTGATCAATATGGAAAAATACTTGGTAACTGATGATGCAATGCCTGGATTTGTTGATGGCATATAACACAACAAGAAATTATTTTTCTATGACAGTATCATTCAATTTTGATCCTGCTAAATTCTTGATAATGTAGTAGATTGCATATGCCTCATTTTCTTCATGTTGTCCTATAAAATCACCTAGAGCCTTGTCAAATGCATGTGAGTGTATGTGGAATGGGATATCCCAATTAGGGAATTGTAAGGTAGGTGCTTGAGTTATTTTTTCTTTGATGCACTCAAATGCTTCCTGACATTCATTGTTCCAGAAAAAATATGGATATTTTGTTAGAAGGACTAACGCAGGAGCAACTATTTTGCTAAATTTTTTAATGAACCTCCTATAGTATCTAGCATGTCCTAAGAAGCTTCTAAAATCCTTTTGCTTTTGAGGGGCAGGAAGATTGCTAATAACCTTGATTTTTGAGGGATCAAACCTAATGCCATTTTAGGATATATTGTGCCCTAAGCTATTCATGCATCCATCAACGTTTCACATTTTTCATTGCTTAGGAAGAGACTCATTTCAATGTATGTTTTCAACACTTTCTCAATATTTTGTAGGGATTCTTCAAAGGTATTTCCATAAGGGGTGAAATCATCCATATATATTTCCATGTCATGGTGGACAAAATCAACAAAAATACTAAAAACTACCCTCATAAATGTAGCAGTGGCATTACACAAACCAAAACGGAGGAATGTGTTGGAAAACATGCCCCAGGGACAAGTAAAAGTTGTCTTATCCTCGTTCGCTAGATTGATTTGTATTTGGTTCTATCCATTAAAACCATATAGAAAAGGAAATAAGTTCTTTTCTACCAAGGCATGTAATACTTGATCACTGAAAGGTAATGGGATATAGTCCTTCCTTGTAGCCTTGTTAATCTCCCTATATTCTATGCAGACTCTCCACTTTCCCCCCTTGTTTGGGACTATCATCAAGGATGAGACCCAATCACTATTTGAGATGGGATAGATGAATCCAACATCAAGCCTAATTTTTGTAATTCTATTAATTTTGACAATGTCTTTCAAGGATGGGTCCATTATTCTCTTAGGTTGTCTAATACGGATGGCATCATCTTTAATGTAAATATGATGTTTTCAAATATTTGGTGGAACACCCTTCATATATGCATAGTGCTATGCAAAATATGCACTATGCTTGGTAATGATTTGAATAAACTATTTTTATTAGGTAGGGGATAAGTGGTTGCTAATCTTGAGAGTTTTCTAGGAGCAATTTTAATGGTCTTTGTGGGACCATCTCCTTTATACATGAGACATAAATTGTACCATACAAGATCTTCTATGGATAATCCTACAGTCTCCCCTTCTTGTCATGTGATAAAATACTAAAAATAAAGGGATACTATATAAATTTTGGAATAACTTGGATATCACCATGTCCTTTTGGGGAAGCTTGAGTGTCAGCGCTATATCAATGGCAAGGATAGGGAAAATTGGTTAATTGAAGTCATCTTCCTTTTCAATCCAAAGAGGCTTATTAATGTAGATAAGTTTGGGAAGGAATAGAAAGATTCAATTTCTTCTTTGAAGGGACATTTTCTATATTCAAGTCCCATTTCCTACACCCTATGCATGCATCAACAGTTGCAAACCAAGGTTTCCCTAGGATAAGAGGGTACCCACTAAGCTTATCTTTTGTCTGCGGGATAATGAAATCAGCAAGGTATTTCCACGAATCTATAGAGACAACAATGTCTTCCAATATCCCTTTAGGGAACATTGATGAACTATTTTCCAGCTATAAGACAGTTAGGGTATGTATTAAGAATGCTTGAATGTTTAATCTTGGCACAATTTATTTATTCATGACATTAATGGTTGCACCTATATCAATTAGGGTGTTCTTGATCAAGGTTTGAGAAATGTGCACATCAACTATAAGGTTTCTTGAGTTATCATACTTCAGATTGAGGGCTCTTCCAAACATGATACCAACAAGCTATCCTACTACATTAATGGTAGCAGGGTTATTCTCTTCTTCCTAGGTATTTTTATGTAGGTTTCCTTGATGAACTGGTTGTATATAGGAATTTCCTTTATGGCTAGAAGAATATAAATTTTGACACACAATTTCTTGAGCTCCTCAAGAAGAGGATTTTCATATTTTATTGGATCCCTAGATTCCAATCTATGAGTGAATGGAGGAGTAGGATATGCTTGAGGAAAAGCAATGTTTCTATGTTGTTCGATGATGGCAGGTGGAGGAGGATTGTTTACAGTTCTTCCTAAACGTAGATTCTTCTCATTATACTCAACCATGTTCAAAGAGTAGGTTGGGTAATTAGCCACCTCGGTATTGTAAATAGGTTAAACCTCCCTATTATTTGAATTTGGAGCTAGCTAAGCAGGTAACTGAGGTGGCCTAGGTTCTTGTTGAGAAGGGTGTTGAATAGGATTTTGATTAGGATGTTTTGTTGGAGGATGCATCAATGCAACTTGTGGTTGATTAGGTATCCATCCCGCAAGTGGAAAATACTACCTCTTAGTACTGATATTTTCCAGTCTCTAAATCACAGCTTCTGAGTCCTGTAAGGTGATTTGGTCAATTTGCTTAGCCCTCTAAGATAAAGAAATCAAAGAAAATTTGGGCATGAGCTTCAACGCGACCAGCAGCTAGTGATGAGGGACTCACCAAAGAGTGCTTAAGAGTTGGGAATGTTGAGCCTTTGGATCAAAATAAATCATATGTTCAGGAGATCGATCGCACTTGACAAAATGCAAGTGATTTAAAGAAAAAAGGGAACATGATAATCTAGAGTATCGTGGGTCAAATCAACAGTTGTGATCTAAAATGCGTCAACAAGTTGCTCCCTTCTAAAAGGTGAGACGAGGGTGCAATGTCCTCAAAACCACTAAGGACACATGCCCGACTCGTATTGACCACGCCTCCTTAAAGGACCGTTTTCTAAACCTTCTCACATATGTGCTTTACCACTCTGGGAAACCAGAAGTGGTATCCACCCATGAAAAGATGTAAAGTGCATCACCACTAATCCTATCCACATCCACCATCTGTCAAGTGGGTCCCGATGCCATTTCATCCTAGTGAAGTCGGTCGTGGAGTCTAGTGTGGCCCATTTTTACCCTCAAAAGAATAAAAGACATTTTCCCCTCATTTTAAAAAATAATTTTTCTGATTAAGAATGTGCTCCCGACAACCCACTGTACCAGACTACCAGTTGCACAAAGCCGACAATTCCACATCAACATCCAAACTGGTCTCAATAATATCTCATCCATTATCCAGGTAATTTTTTTATTATTATTACCCATCCTTTATGTTCATAACATTGCATATTACAGAATATGAAAATCCCTAAACTCTGTTACTCTTGCCCTAATTGCCCTAATAACTAGTGAAAATACCGAACCAAAATACACCCAAAATGGCCTCTAAACCTAAAGTCAAGCTCCCAAAACCTTGATTCTCGGGTGAGGAGCACGTCTATGACCAGGAGGATGATGTCTTTGATACAATAATCACCAATTCATACCTAAATGAGACTATCATAGAGTCCAAATCCCTAGCTATGGAAGACAAGGACAAATGCAACCTTTGGAAATCCAATTTTGCTCGAGTTGTATGCCCTAGGTCAGTGGTTTTTCCCGAGTTTGTAACCTAGTGTTCAAAGCATTATTCCCCACCAAAAGAGCCATTATATCCTCAAATATTTCAAAAACTCTCTACTATATCATTCCATATTCCTTCAAATAGATGTTTTGTATTCCCAAATCATTAGCTCCTCACCCATTTAATGAAAAATCCTTTTCAAATTCATTCCAGAACCTTGGTCCATTCAAACTCCATCAGTTACTGTCCCAACATTTAGAGCCTAGAACGGGAATACCTACCATTCCCCCTCCTTACAGTACAGTGGTTTTCTTTGAAAAATCTAGGAGGTCTATTTTGCTCATGTGTACTGTTGTAGGAATAGAAGATGACAATTCTGTAGATGAAGTTATTTGGGGGTATTACTTAAGTTGACTATAGAAGTTGGAAAAAAATCCCCTCTTTTTAATCTCTATATTTATTTAGTAGAGGCCATACATGGAAAATTGGAAGCATTTCCTGCTATAAAGTACTTCAGGTACCCATCCTATCTGTTCTTTATGTTCTTCTACCATAATTATGAAATTTTCAAGCACTTAGGGTTGAATAAAATTGATACACATGGAAATCAAGTCTTGATTTATGAATGGTCTGAGCTAGTCCTGAGAAGGGCATATAATTCCAATTTCTTTGATTTCACAAACAATGTGATGAGTATAGCATACAATTTGATTTTTGGTGGTTCTCGTCCCAGGATGCTGCCATAAAATAAGAAACATTTGCAATTTACAACCGATACCGTAAAGTGGATTGGTTCCTCTATGAATATCATACAATAATAATATTTTATCGTTTTGAAGAAGAATCATACAAGATGCCAACTTTCCTAACTCCAAGTATTTTTTCCATGGAGTATGTGAGACAAACATTTGCTTCAGATGAGCTGTACTTTAGACACTTCAGGTAGAACAGATCTTTTTTGCTTCCAAAAGAGATAGGGAATCTCATAATAAGAGGGTTGAATTCTTCCCGATATGTAGAGGGATATTTAAATCAATTAAGTCTCAAGAATGATGAAAAGGAAGCCTATGATCCACATCAGATTATCTCAAAGCAAAGGCTAGAAAATAAGAAAGTATCCTACATATGTGAAGTCGAGCCTGTTTGGGAAAAGATAGCAAATAAGGAAACATGGGAAGAAGTCCAAGAAGTTTTGAAAGGAATTGAAGAACATGAAAAATAAGCACAACTAATAGGGCAGAAAAGAACAACTAAGGAATGTCGTGAGATGGATATTGATGAGACTGAACCTGGACCAAATCCAAAAAGGGTCAGAACAGAAACTGAGGAATATGAACAGGCGTTAGTATAAGGAGAAGATCTAGTTGATATCCCAAGGGAAATAACTGAATTAATAAAGAGGATGACATTTCCATGAGGACCTCCTATAAAGTATACCAGTTATCCTTCCATAGAATTTACTATCCCACAAAATTTACAAGGATCATCATTAGCAGAGCCATTTCCTGTTAAGACTGATATGCAATCTGGTTATAACAATATCAGAGAAAGAGTAATAAAAATGGTAAAGGATGTCATATAGGAAATCCCAACAGCATAAAATAGATTGATATCATTCGTTGACCCCTAGTAAGACACTTTCAGGTTCTCCATAATTGAGCCTAAAGTACATAATCCTGTAAAATTAAGTAACTGGAGAGATGAGGAACATACTGTGGATTTTAAGGAGTTTGGGAAGCTTGATAAACTTGAATTTTATAAGCAAACCAGTGATATGATATGCATTGAGGTAGTGAAATCAGTAAAGGAATATAGGAAGCTCATATTAACCCTAGAAAAGTTTGAGAATTTGTATAGAATGGAAAAATGGAGAACTGGAGCTAAGAAAGTAACTATAGATTCATTGGAAGAGAATTTGGCAGCATTGTCAGATGATCCATATCATGGAGCACCAATTAAAATACTCATTGAAAGAAAGGACAATGAAATAGATAGTTTGAAGAAGCTGAAAATGCCCACAATAGAACTTGTTCAATTTGAAGAGCTGAAACAAATACAAGAAGAGAAGGAGTAGATTTATGCTAACATGATAGAGTTTCAAAATATTTCTTAAGATTGGATAAAGAAAATTGATGATCTACATTGGTAGATAGTCAATCTAAATTTAGAGAAGGAAAAAATATCCACTGAAAAGGATCCTGAAACACTAGTTCTTACACTTCCTGTAGAAAATCAAGCAACGAAAGAAAATGCAATAGAAGCAATGACTAAGTAGCCAGATGTCACTCTAGAAGCAATATATATAGATGCCATGGAGGAGGACCAAGCATATCGAAGATCAAGTCCTCGTCCAATTCAAGAAGAAAGTGACTAAGATAAAAAGCTTGAAGAGGTTGAAAAAGAGTCAGAAAAAAAAGATATAAGAATTCTAGAGTTGGAAAATGAAATTAGCATAAATGAGGATGAGATGGCAGACTTAGAAAAGGAGATAGGTGAATTAAAGAGATAGGTTACAAACCTACAAATTAATGTAGAACGAGAGCAGTTGTTAAGAACGACATCATGGTTGCGTGGGATAAAATCACTGAATGGTTCATACAGATGTAGGACTACTTCGAAGTCATTCAAGATGAACTGGACATGGCCACATCAGTGAATGCAGAAGTAAAGTAGTTGAGAATCAGCTAGTAAATATGCCTAAATAGGCAAGTGAATTGATTGACTACTTGAATAGAAGAACAAAAAAAAAATTGGCTAATAAAGGAATTGATAATAGGACACAGATTATTAAGATAGCCAGATCAATGATAATGAAGCAGACCTATGTGCTCAGAATGAAGGATAACATTAAGCAATTAACAAATGAAATGAATAGTTTCAAAGCATTGCTCAAATATGTGATAAGTCTAGGAATTCCCTCCCCATGGGATGGTAATGGGGATTCTTATGCTAAAGATACTTATAAGGGACATATGGATCAGCAAAAGGAAGAAATACCCCTAGATCCTTTAGAAGGAGAGATTGATGGAGAGTAGGCTTGTAATACCCACAACTTTGAATTGGAATGTATTTAATCAAAATTATGTAAATGATGTAAATATGTTAGTATGGATTCCTAGTGTGGAGCTCAAGGCCAAGTCCCAACCAGTGAATGGCTAGGAATGTATGATGTATATATTTTTATTTGGACCATATGGTTGGCTTATCATGCCAATTCAAAATGTATGTAAATATTATGTTGAAAATTAATAAAATGGTCCAAGATGATTGTGTAAAGAGAACTAGAGGGACTATGATTCCACCAGAGGGGAAGAGCAAGGGGACCTATGGAAAACCAAATCATATTTTTCCATGTGTCAATCTTAGAACTCATCGAAACAAACTTTTCGATGAGATACCCTACATTTAGCTCAATGCCAAGTCCCAACCAGTGAATGGCTAGGAATGTATGATGTATATATTTTTATTTGGACCATATGGTTGGCTTATCATGCCAATTCAAAATGTATGTAAATATTATGTTGAAAATTAATAAAATGGTCCAAGATGATTGTGTAAAGAGAACTAGAGGGACTATGATTCCACCAGAGGGGAAGAGCAAGGGGACCTATGGAAAACCAAATCATATGTTTCCATGTGTCAATATTAGAACTCATCGAAACAAACTTTTCGATGAGATACCCTACATTTAGCTCAAGGCCAAGTCCCAACCAGTGAATGTCTAGGAATGTATGATGTATATATTTTTATTTGGACCATATGGTTGGCTTATCATGCCAATTCAAAATGTATGTAAATATTATGTTGAAAATTAATAAAATGGTCCAAGATGATTGTGTAAAGAGAACTAGAGGGACTATGATTCCACCAGAGGGGAAGAGCAAGGGGACCTATGGAAAACCAAATCATATGTTTCCATGTGTCAATCTTAGAACTCATCGAAACAAACTTTTCGATGAGATACCCTACATTTATTACTTTTTAAATGAGATCATATTAGATGTCTTC
This sequence comes from Larix kaempferi, assembly GCA_027924585.1. Classification (NCBI taxonomy): domain Eukaryota; kingdom Viridiplantae; phylum Streptophyta; class Pinopsida; order Pinales; family Pinaceae; genus Larix; species Larix kaempferi. The sequence goes on from BSBM01000289.1 coordinate 12,909,390, forward strand.
CATGATCAAACCAAGTCGAATTCCATGGAAATATTCTTAACAAAAATAATGGTAATCCGTTAATAAGATTATTTTAATTCAATTCTTTGTCAAGTTTTTTTTTTTTTCCTGGGAAAATGTCCGTAATTTTATTTCAAAAAGATGATTAAAATTACATATTGCAGATGTAGTAAGATCAACAAGGATCCCTACATTTTCACATATTGTCTCATATATGCAGAAAAACAGCTTATAATGAGCTGAACCAAAAGAAAGAGAAAACTAGACAAGAAATAGAACAGATATATCATGAACAGTGGTGAAATTGGGGCCACCGGTTTCAGGTTTGGTCCCTGAAACCGCCGCCGCCGCCACTGGATCGTGCAGACCCAATGGGTCGCCGCGCAAAGGCGCCGCCCTCTCTCCATACTCAGAAATATCCATCACTCTCCTGAAAGCAAAACGCAGGCCCAGCCAAGATGGCGAGATTTCGGCTTTCCATTTTCCTTTGCCTTGTCGACCTTCGTTTTCGATTTGAAATCTTGGACTTCTTGGAACCCTCGAGAACCCTCTCACTTGCCGCTTCGGGTCTGCCTGAAATGCAGAGCCATAGCTGCTGAAACCATCCGCCAAAAACGTCATCCGCCATTGGAGAAGGCTCTTTGCCATTGAAGGACCGTTCCGCAGATCGTATGAGGGTACCGAAGATCCATGGCCTCCAAGATCGCATCCCTTGAGCGCAAGAAGTCGACCTGGTTCTTGTGCAGCAAAGAGGCCAGAAGAACAGGAATCTTGATAACAGTTTCAGATCTGGACGAAAAGAAAAGAGTCACCGCCATAGCACACGGGGAAGATTCTTCTGGGTCGATTGCTCGCAGAAATGGCCCGAACTCGACCATTCTGTTAACAGCTGTGCCCAGCGTGTCACTGCGATGGCTCCGGCCTCTTCCCTGCCAAGGATCGACGATCACACCGCCTCGCAGCATCTGGGCCATGTCAACGACCTCGGTGGCGCCTGCAGCATCAAGATCGCTCCAGCCAAAACCCCAAGCTCGAATCTGACCGTCTCGACCCACCGGCCTCCAAGAAACGGCTCCGCAGAAGCTGAGCCAGGTCCCGACGACGACAGAGCCACCGGAACAGCGCCGATGTTGCAGAGCCGTCGCCGTTGTGGTCGCCACTGTTATCGCTCCGCTGCCGCCGCCATTGCAGCAATTCTTTGTCAAGTTATATGACATAGATTCATGCTATTGTGTAAAAAAATTACGGGCTTAAAAAACATGCCAACGTCAATTATTTTCTAAGATTTTAAAGGAGAGTTTTAATGAAATGATCTAGATGTTGGTTTTTTCCCACTAGGATGGAAGTTACCCGTGGGAATGAGTTTCGTAATGGACAAATATATCAATAATATGCCTTATTTATATGTTATTTCAAGTACTTTGCTTTTCTAACTTTTGTTGTACATCTTTTTGTTTATAAACAAGTTATAAGAGTTATTTATTAAATATTGTATATGCACAGTAGTCAAGTTTACCCTTAATTATTTGATGCAAAAATATGTTATGAGCATTAATTTTATTTTGGGTGCAAAGTTAAAACCTTGGGTGCAAGGAGAATAAAAGGATCAAAGGCTTTTACTAAGGGTTAGATATTATGTAGTATTTATATACACCAAGTTTTTTTCATCCTTGATTTGCAATTCAAATATCTCATGTGTAACTTGTGTAGGCCATTTGGGCATCCTATCATGATTGCTATTTTTTTATATATAAACTTGATCATGTTTAGTAAAAACTATAATCCATTGCCATCTAAAGAATGAAATCCATTGCCAATAAAAGTTGTGGAAGAAGCTTTTTGAATATGCATTGAAGAGGATGCTAGATGAGAAAAGCAATTACAAATGATGCAGAATTTATTGATACAATGAAAAAAGTCATGAAAATCATCTCACTAAAAAATATGGTTGGAGTGACCATGATGAATCTAGCAATAATGATGTTTACATCCAACCTAATGATAAGGAAGTACTTTATCAACTTCGATTTCATTCAACTATGCAGTGTGTTGGGGGAAATCTTCCAAACTTCGATACAACTGCTCTTCTTAAAGTAGAAAATGGCTTAAAATACATCATTATATGCAAATTCATTGATGAATCCCATATGGAAAACCTAGAGTTGACATGCTTATATCAATTGTGGTAATGATCCAATTATTTACATTTTGGGTACCAATGACACATGGGCATATACTCTAGATGATGATATACATATTCAAATGGTGTAAGCAAATTAAAGTGGCAAGCTTATGTTGCACCTTCATTATCTCAAATAAAATCATAGTTATCTTCAATTGGGTCAAATTAATATCATAAAAAATATTCCACTACAATGGTCAAGTAAGGGTTTTATATGGGATCATAATCAAATGTAACTCCCTTATTGATAGATGGTCATTTTTTCTAAAAATTGGTAGAAATAAATACATTCAAATGATTGGATTTTGATGTGCTACACAAATCCATTTGAGTTCACCATAAAGGTAGGCATGTATGTCCATATTTATTATGAAAACTTGCCTAGTATGCCTCAAGATGAGTCATCAAAAATTTCATAAGCTATGAAGTGTTGGATTGTTTAGTAAAGGTTCCATCGGGTTGAACATCATGTTGGGTAAGAATATTTGCAAGCCATGTGAATGTTATCGATAAAGACCGTCATATTCTCAAAGGTGTGAATTTTCATCCACATGAAGTGTTTTATACAAAACAAAGTTTGTTGATACCAATTACAATCATTGATGGTGAGTATACATATGTATCTTTATGATATATTTTTTAGTTCATGTCAAGATAATAATAATAATAATAATATCTAATGTTATATTCATTTTTGTTGTAGGCAATATTCATGTTTTCTTTACAGTGAGCTCCATTAAAAAGTAGGGCACAAGTACTCAAAGGGAGATATTTTTTTGTCTGTTTTATTGCTATGAATAATAACAAGCACACAAGTTTCCTACTTGCAACAAAAGGTGGTGATGAAGTTGTAACTAATCAATTAGTTTCCTCCACAAAACATGGAACACACAATGCATTACCAAACATATCTCGCAATCACAGCTACATCAAGTACATCATCACAATATTCATCTTCTTTCTTGCAAACGTTTCAATCACACAAGGTCTCGAAACATGATATGAGATGAATCCTATGCAAAATTCCTTGTTCAGATGAAAGTTTCATGGTTACTTTTTTGCAATGCATCGTGTACCTCCTAGGATTGTGAACAAGAATAATTTACAAAATTTTATCATAGAATGATACAAAGATCTTAAGGAGGTTGTTTTATATACATGGCGAACTTTTCCAAATAGATATCAACCAACTTTAGGCTCAAGCAATTAGACTCAACCAACTAGTAAATGGCATGGAATCAACATTTAGATTCTAGTATATGTATGATATGTTATAGTATTGTGTTGAAGTATATTTTTTAATGAATTCACCCCAATGGGATCTCATCCATCATTCTTATATATTAGTGATTAGGACCTACATACTGCATTTGAAGTTGTAAATGTTATACATTTCATTAATATATGTAATAATTTTTGTTGTAATATCTATGGTGAATTTTTGTCATTTAATCTATATAAATATTGCATTTGCTACATTTAATTATTTGTCTTGATATATTTATGCTTGGTTATAAATGGTTTTTCTTTTCCATAGCTTATGAGATCTCAAACAAATGCATTTGTACCATCTTCGCACTCTCCTAAAAACTATTTATCATTGTCTCTCAAAATCAACAAAACATGTCTTTGGATCTGAACTTTCTAAAAACATAGAGTTGAACAATCCAAAAACAAAAACCTTAAAACACTTATATTTTATTCATCTTTGTAGGACAAATGGTCTAAATTAATAACCAGTTTTGTTATAAATAGTTGTTTATACCTTTTTTTCAATGACAAAACATGCATTTTAAATCCAACTGAATGAAAAAACACATTATGTATGCACTTGTAAGAACATTACATACACAACATGTATAACCATGTTGTGACATCAAATAGTTCATCATGATAACGCTATCTACATTCTCAATATATTGAATATTGTTTATATATCTTTTCCCAAAAGGAAGCTAGACCTATTGACTCTAAACAAATGGCATTCCAAACTTATGATAATAAAAATAGTACAACGTTGTTTCAGCAACCCCTTTGTATAAAAATACTACAAATATACTTCATAATAATAACAAAAAAATATACTTCATAATAATAACAAAAAAAAATATACTTCAAATACAAAATAACAAATCTGAGGCTCCACCATTAAAAAATCTACATGGTCATATTGTACTCTAACAACTGACCTCTTTATATAATGCATCATATCCTCTCTAGATAATGCATCGGTGCCTCTATTTAATTCTTTTTTTTATAAGAGATAAAGAAATGTTTTAAATAGGTCAACGATTTCCTTCAAATGTGTTGCTAAAGGAAACAACGTAATATTGTGAATATTATGCCCGTTCATCATCTAATTGATGACTAGCATGAAGTTAGCATATCCCTAGAGTGATTGCAAAACCTTAGACTAATGCAACTTTAATAAAAATTGTCCCAATGCAAAAAATAATTCAACCAATCCAAAACCACGATCTAACCTTGACACGGCCTTTAAAAAAAATAACATTAATTTTTGTCCACCTAAAGTTCACCTATACTTTCCTTGGCATTTTGTCTCTATGATTTAGTGTGCATAATTGAAATGTGGAGAAAACTTGTGCAAAGGTGTAGATTAAATGAATGGATCTATTTTTAAATAGCAAGTAGTTATGGGCAGCGTAAATACTCGAAAAGACCAAAGAAGGGACAATTTTGAATTCCTTAAGTTCCCTTCTCAAAACCAAGAGTGAAGACATTCCTCCACATTATCATCCAACTAATGGTTGTTTATACTTAGTTTTTCATTTTAGTTGTAAACTTTTTTTTGTTAAGGTCGTACTTTAACCTCCTTACTTTATTAATGTACAAGACCATAAGGTCCATTAGATAATTAGTAGGTAGTGATTTAATATAAAAGGGTCCTCTTTAATGAAGAAAGGCCCCTAGATGGTTGATCCTTGTTAATAAAAGAACCACAAGTAGTTAAGGCTTTAGCTATTGAAGCATTATATATAGAGTAAAAAGCTATGTAATGTTTTGTCAAGAATTTTTATTGTATTTGGAGCTTTGCTCTTGGAGGTTGCCCCTTGAAAAGGCAAGTGAACATAGTTCTCTATTTTGAATAAGAAGAGATATTTTTTAGGATTTATCTATGTTTTGAATTTTTTCTTTTTTTGCTCTAAAGTTCTAGGGTTATATACATTACAAGGGGTTGGCAAGGAAGAAGAATAATTTCTTCTTTTTTTGCAGGAATTTTGGCAGGAGGGGACAAGAGACATTCATTGATTTAAACCACCTCACACCAACACCCTGGACAATATGATCACCTTCTCTACTACTGACAAGTTGGACCACTTGGAAACTCAATACACAAATCTTAATGACCAGTGTCAAAACATTTAGCAGAAATTGTTTCAAAAGTTGGATTATAGGTTAGCCAACTTGGACCAAACATTACATCATAAGTTGGATCAAAAAAACTAGCAAACCTTAGGCATATTAGATCAAATGTTGAATGAGAAGTTGGCACGTCTAACAACTCAAGGAATAAAAACAAAAGACCCTGGGGATGCACAACACAATGAGCCACACCAAGAAGACACTTCTCACTCGTGGCTATCTAGCCACCAACAAACCCAGTTTGGTTATCACAACCATAGACCACCCTCCATGGATAATAACACGACATTTTTTTTCCTAACTTGGACATTGAACTAGTTGGATGGTTCGAACCCATCAAGATGGGTAACCCAAATGGAAAATTACTTCATCCTCTGTCACATTATTGATGACATGATGAAACTTAGGGTGGGGGTCATGTATCTAGATCTGGAAAGATGGAATAGTAGGAGTGGCATAAAAAAAAACTATGGGGGATACATCGCCTAAAGTTTGTTTATTAAAGTTATTCATGCACATTATGAGTGAGGTACTCACTATTTGGGGCGGATTACTAAGTTATGCCAAAAGGGTCAGTCATAGAATTTATCACATCCTTTGAGCAATTATCCATCCATACAAAGAACTTAACAGATTTTATTTCTATAAAGAATGTTGCATTAGTGGCCTCAAGGAGACTATTAGAGCACAACTCAAAATGCAACATCGTGTTACCTGGTTGGAGGCATCTCAGAGGGCTCTAGAAGTAGAGATGGTGATCAGTGCACAAACCAACAAACCCTCTTTCATCCCCACTAGTGCCCTACACAGATCAATTCCTCAAGCAAAATCCCTTGTCCTCCCTTGAAATTACACAAGTTCTCTCTAGCAAAAATGGAAGACAGACAAAGATGTGGACTCTGCTATAGTTGTGATGAAAAGTATGCTCCATGTCATAAATGTAAAGAACATAAATTATTTCAATTTGATGTGACCACTCCTACCCATTCCAAAGACAACATTATGTAGAATACCCCTAAGTTCAAGGTTGCTAACCAAAGTCCTCCCATGCAAGAAGTAGCGGAAACCAAAGTGCATAAAGAAGAACTGCTCATATCTCTTCATCCTTTATTCAATATTTCATCCTCGCAAATTTTAAAACTTATGGGTTACATCAAGCATTGCAAAGTGGTAGTTTTGGTTGACAATGGCGGCACCTACAATTTTATTCACTGACAAGTGGCTGACGAAATCCATTGTCATGTCCACCCGGTGCCCAACTTCCAAATTATGATAGCCAATGGCAAGAGTATGAAATGCAGGTGGAAATGTGAAAATGTGAGAGTCCAAGTGGATTACTATCATCTTAAAACACATATGATGTTTGTGATATAGTATTAGGGATCGAGTGGCTACGCACATCAGGGCCAATCACCATGGACTTCAAGGAATTATACTTGATATTTAATTTGGACTCTCATACCCAAACCCTCAAAGGATTCAAGCAATCTCCCCTAAAATAATAAGTTCTCATCTCATGGAAAAATTATTGAAGATATTCAACTTAGTAGTTATTGCTCACTTCCATGCCATAAAAGATCTAGACAACACTGGGCCAAAAATCCATCTGAGAGAAACACTAAACTACCCTACATATGACAAGGTGCTCTATGTCTTGGTTCAAGAAATAAAGAAGTGAAAAAAATATCTATCAGAAAAAGAGACCATTATCCATATTGGTCACCAACCTATACAATACTTGTAAGATCAAAGTAAGCTCCAACAAGTAAGACATTACAAATAGATGGGATTTTTGCAGCAATTTCCACATGTGATTACATATAAGAGAATAACCAACTAGTTTTTTCATTTTCTATTCAAGCCACCAACACCAAAAATTAAAAATATGGGAGTCATTATGTACATGGAGCCATTTTCCCATAGAGCATACAAAGAGGAATATGCAAAAGATGAGGACTGCCAAAATGAGTATCAGTAAATGCAAGGACCAAAAACAATAAATTTTAATTACCATCTCCAAGATGTAGTACTCTACAATATGGGGAAGATTTATGTAATAAAGGAAGAATGAGAAACACCGATAATGGAGGCTCACACCTCCAAGGTCATTGATCATTTAAATTAACATCAAGAAACATATGGCTAACTTAAGAAAGTAGTTTTAATGGGTCAAGATACAACAAGAAAGTAGAGAGCATGACTCCATAAGGATGGAAGTAGAAAGGTTCAACTAGATGTGTGTTATGATGACTTGTAAAAATACCATCAAAAGACAAGAAGTTGTTTGCTTATTCTTTGAAAAACTTTGGTTGCACTATGGATCTCCAAGGAGCATTTTTTTCCAATAAATATACTAGATTCCATGGTGTATTTTAGACTTTATTATGGGTTAAGTTGGATACAAAATTGAAGAGATCCATTTTTTTTACCCATAGATTGATGGGTGGACCAAAGTAGTGAGTAGGGCTTGGTTCTGTGATAATCTGCAGTGGGATCTAGCAACTGAAACAAACCTCACAAAACAAACTCTCAAGAAGTGCAGAGAAGAAGAGAAGAATGCACTCAATAATCACTCATGAACACGGAAAATGGAGAATAACAGTATCATACATCAGTTGTGAGCTGGCACTGTGAAAACTGAATACAATAATACAATAACTGTGATGGATAATTCGAATTAACCAAGGAGGTCATTCGAATCATGCTCAAAGTCTAGCTTGGATAACATTGGAGACATCATCCAGAAAGTAATAGCAGTCATAAATGGTCAATAGTCAGTCAAATGAGTCTAACTAAGTCTAACTAAGCCATGTGAGCACACATCAAGGGATGGAGACTCCAAGGAGGGCGCATGAGGTTGTAAGAAGGTCAAATGGCACTCCAGAACTAGCTAACTAGGAGCTGCGGGCAGTTATCATGAGCAATCAGTGGAAGAACTGCTCAATCAATGCTCTAACTGATTGTCAGACACCTAGTAGGTGAGATAAGGTGCTCTAACTGAGTGATAACTCCTGGTAGGTGAGAAAAGGCACACATTCCATGTAGGAGAGTCAAAGAGGGCACATCAGGTAGGCAGGAGGGCTATTGGGGGCTGGAGACAGGCTCTAGGGAGATGAAATTAGGCTCTAGGTGTTGGGGAGACCACCAAAATGATGACTAGATGCATGCAGTTGCATGAAAATACATGCATGATGACTAGATGCATGCAAAATGCATGTAGACATGCAAATCTGAAAAATGATGGTGAGAATATTCCAACACCCCCCTGCAAGCTATACTATGAGGTAATAACTGAAAATTGAAAAATAGGGCCCTGGTGACTGAGACCAAAGGTCACCCCATACAATCAATCTAAATAAACTAAGTGAGGAAAGAGGGAAAACCCAATGGGAAGAAATCCCTCCCTCAAAATAGACTGAAGGATGTTAATGTAGCATATCATCACTCACCCCAGAAGGATGCAAGTGTCCTTCTTTTCTGAAGAAGGATCGATCGATCTAAAATGGATCAGTAATGTGAGAAGGATGAAACCTTCCATTCTGAAAATTTGATCTGGTTATTCTCTGATCATGTTGATCACCAACCAAATCACCGTAGATCGGAGTGTAATGGCTGCTCATCGAGGAAGAGGAGGATCATCAGGTTCTTGTGGATATGGATCTCCCATTCACTCATCTTCATCATCAGTTGCTAGATTTTCAGGCTCTTTTGGATCTGGATCTAGGATTCCCTCGTCATCATCTACATCTTCAAATTTTGAATCTGAAATATCATGTGAAGAAGGTTTTCTCTCTTGCTCATCATCACTTCCAAACTCTGAATCTGAAATCTCATGTGAAGAAACAAGTACAACTGGCTCATCATCACTTCCAAATTCTGAATCTGAAATCTCATGTGATGCAACTTTTCTCTCTTGATCCTCATCACTCAAAGGAGGAACAAATCCAAAAATGTGAATATCATGAAATTGTTTCAGAATGCGCATGTAGTTCTTTGATATCTCCTTTGAACCAACGTGGGTGAGATCATTATCAAAAGAACTAGGACATGATGATGATGGATCTTCAACAAGATCACTGGTGGAGGTAATAGTGGTGGCCCACTTTGAAATAGGAGTTGAACCAATAGGTGCTAGATCTTCAGGTTCTTTTGGATCTGGATCTAGCATTCGCACTTCTTCAAGAGTCCTCTTTTTCCTAATCTTCTTTCATGAATCTTTGCCTTTCAAACAACCCTTGAGGATGCCATGAGTAAACTTTCCATTTGGAAGACCTTCAACCACATTTTGAGCTTGCAAGTTTTGCAAATGCTTGTAGTTGAGATGAGATAGCCTACTCTCTTCATTTGCATGAGAGTGAGGAGCATACTGCTTTGAGAGAGGTAAGAAGTGTGAAAACTCATAGAGTTTTGTCTTATGATTCACAACACCTTTTGCAATGATTTCACTTGAAACCATGTTTTGTATCTCGACTTCATTTGGAGAAAATATCACTCTTTTGGGCTCTCCAATATGAGTCATTTGATACACTGAAAGTAGATTTGTTGTGAGAGAAGGAACATAAAGCACATCAAAAAAATAGCCATTGTCAAGATTGATTCTTCCAATCCCTTGAGAGGATACTTCAGAATCATTGCCCAACATGATGGAAGGGCCAACTGAGCATTTGAATTTGGAGAAGAGATCTTTGGAGGAAGACATATGTCTTGAAGCTCCTGAATCTATGATGAATGGCGATTTTGTTGATGCACTTGCCATGAGGGCATGGCATCTCTCTTTGTCCTCAGATCTATAAGGTTCAGTATCAGTATATTTCTTCCTTGCACATGCAGGTACAGGGAGATTGTTCTTCTCAAGTAACTGAGCCATCAAGTCTATAGTCTTCTTCGTACAAGAATTCTCAGGATGAAATCATCAATGACAATATGTGCACTTGGATCTCTCTTTCTGAGATTTCTTGTTCTTCTTTGAGTTTGAAGCCCCATCTGACTGATATGGAACATCTTTTGGCTTTGTATCATTCACTCTCTTCCTAGAAAACTTTTGCTTGCCCTTTGCATTCGCTCTTTTGGCCTCGGCAGCTGTAAGGGCGGAATCCAACTTTGGTTTGATCATTCCCATGGAGATTAACTTCTCCTCCTCTTGTGTGAGGAAAACTTCCATTTTGGAATGGACATCTTATCTGACTGAAATGTGGAGACAAAAACTAAGAAGTTTGGCCCCAATTTGGAGAGAATGGAAAGAATGAGTTGTTTGTCTTCTTTCACTATCTCATGTATCTTCAATTGATAAATCAAGCTTTTGAACTTGGTTAAGAATGCATTGATGGATTCGAAGCTTTAAGGACTCAATGAGATGAGTTCATTCTCCAATTTATGACCTTTCAGATCATATTTCTGTCCAAGGAGGGATTTGAGCTTGTCCCAAACCTCTTTTGGAGATGTTAGATCGATGACATGGAAGTGAAGATCTTCAGAAATTGAGAGAAGAAGTAATCCTACTGCTTCATCAAGCCTATCCAAGTACTTGGATTTCTCTACTGCACTGAGTGGTTCGACCATAGTTCCATTTAGTATCCTGGTGAATCTCTTGGACCTCATGAAGAGAGACATCTTAGCTTTCCATTTGACATAGTTGGAAGAATTGAGTTTTAGATTCATCTAAGTAGTGAAGGTCGAATTGAAGAAGAATTTGAATGGGTGCTAAACCTGCAACACAAGAAGATTTTTGTTGATGGAGATTTGCTACACTTCGAATGAACACTGCCTTGGGACACTGATACAAGAAGAGTTTTGTTGATGGAGATTTGCTACACTTCGAATGAACACTGCCTTAGGACACTGAGCACATATGACTAAGTCCTTCACACCTGGCTATACCTTATTGGATTGATCCAATGAATTCAAGGTAATGGCACCAGGATTTGCTGTGGAAACTCAGAGGCTTTTGGTGCTCAAGTGAAAGACAGTTGCTCAAAGAAATGTTGCAACTACTACAATGGCTGCAATTCGAATAGATGTTGCAAGCTCTGATACCATGTGATGATATGTAGGAAGATCTCACAGTTCTGACACCATGTGATAATCTGCAATAGGATCTAGCAACTGAAACAAACCTCACAAAACAAACTCTCAAGAAATGCAGAGAAGAAGAGAAGAATGCACTCAATAATCACTCATGAACACATAAAATGGAGAATAGCAATATCATACATCAGTTGTGAGCTGGAACTGTGAAAACTGAATACAATAATACAATAACTGTGATGGAGAATTCGAATTAACCAAGGATGTCATTCGAATCATGCTCAAAGTCTAGCTTGGACAACATTGGAGACATCATCCAGTAAGTAGTAGCAGTCATAAATGGTCAATATTCAGTCAAATGAGTCTAACTGAGTCTAACTGATCCATGTGAGCACAAATCAAGGGATGGAGACTCCAAGGAGGGCGCATGAGGTTGTCATAAGGTCAAGTGGCAATCCATAACTAGCTAACTAGGAGCTACAAGCAGTTAGCATGAGCAATCAGTGGAAGAACTGCTCAATCAATGCTCTAACTGACTGTCAGACACCTGGTAGGTGAGATAAGGCGCTCTAACTAAGTGATAACTCCTGGTAGGTGAGAAAAAGCACACATGCAGGAGATTCAAAGAGGGCGCATCAGGTAGGTAGGAGGGCTATTGGGGGCTGAAGACAGGCTATAGGGAGTTGAAATTAGGCTCTAGGTGTTGGGGAGACCACCAAAATGATGATTGGATGCATGCAAATGCATGCATGATGACTAGATGCATGCAGACATGCAAATCTGAAAAATGATGGTGAGAATATTCCAACAGGTTCAACATTTGAAATGTTACACTTGTAAGTGTCCATAGACTTGGGATGAATTTTTTAATTACACATCATTATTATAGCATATCCATCCACACTTCAACTGATAAGTTTATTTTTAAAATTTATTTTAGATATTTTCCACCATCACCATTGGATGTTGTATATACACAATGTGATGCAGTGGTGGCAAACTCAACTGATGCATTGAAGAAGAAAAAAATATCATAGACTAGATAAGCTAAATACACTTACAAATTCAAGAAAAAATGAAGAGCCTCAAGAGTAATACAAGACTAGAAATGGTAAACATGAGATAGAAAATACTTTCCAATTAGGTCAAATGGTGATATTAAACTTTAATAAGGAAAGTCTAGAAAGACAAACAAAGAAAATCAAATCTTTGAGATATGAATCTTCCGAAATATTGGAGGTAACAATGCTTATAGGCTTAGTGTTTCACCTTTTATGTGCATTTACTCAATAGGAAACCTAGAGAACCTGCAAATCTACGAGGAATCCATGCTTGACAAGGATGAAGAGGTCCAACTCTTACCTTCCATTGAAGATTAGCAACAAAGGCACATGGGAATTACCATAGGACACAATTGTATAGAATATCATCAAGAATAAAAGAGATCAATAAGAACTTTCCCAAGAGCGATTGAAGGGTGATCTCCCATCCAAGGATAAATGATACTCAAGGAGAAAGTTGAGAAATTGTTTCCATGTCTAATTCAAACTTAAAACATTTGGAGACCAAAAGCCTCTCAAAATGAGGAGGAATGATCCTAAATGGGCCTACGCATGTAGTAAGTGATGCTCTAGATGGAAGAGATTAAAATTCGGAGCATCTTAAACATGATGTTCATTTTGTTAATTTCAAATCATTAACTTTTGACATATTTTTGGGGCCTTAAATAGTGTTTTTTCAAACTTGGTGTCAGATGAGGGTCTCAATAGGGTTGCCTTGCCCCAGGTAAAAATTGTTCTTCTCATTGAGGCATTTCCAACTATTGTGCACCTAAAACAAAATTACTGTGCAAAATTTATGGCCCTAATAAAGTAACAGTCCAAATATTCTACGCATCCAAATGAAACCATGTTAGTGCACCATAATTTGAATATTGGGATATAGTAATGTGTGGGAATCCACCAGAGAGGGGTTGTAACTAAGGTTTACCCTAGCCATGTTTACCCCCCTTATTTCACAACTTCCTACATCACATTTCCCTATTTCTCTATTCAATCCGCCTTCAAATTTCATATTTTCTAGTTTGTGGAGATTTCATGTTGACATCACTGAAATCATAGGTTAGTTTTGTGTTGCAACTGGTTTCCCTTAAGGTTCTTCCCTAGCTATGCAACAACGTTATGGATTTCCATGTTTCTTGGGCCTAGTCGTGAATGGTTTATTGCGTGCAAATATGGGGTTTTCCCCCAATTATCCTTTATTTTTAAGGGCTCGTCAATGTTGGTTCTTTCATTCTATGGTGGTGTCTATGGGTTCTACATTGGATCTTCGATGGTTCCTACATGTTCCTTTGGAAATGGCTAGTATATTATGTGGGATGGTTTTGTCTTTTCCTTTGACGACTAGAACGACCTAGTAGGTTGGTGGATGTAGGCTAAGGCTTTCTACCCTTTTTCCCTTAGTGCTTATAGCAAGGTTTCCAAGGATTTTCATCCCTCTAAACCCAAATGTGACTAGAATCATGGTTTCAAGTTAGGTTTCCTCCTATTTTGGAGCCCTTCACTCACTTGGTAACTCCATGGCCCCTAAGTCACTCACCCTTATGTGGGTTCTGGTGCCTTTTTTGGTAGCAATGGAGGCAAAATAATTAATTCACATCCCTCTGATAGCTTCTTGGGAGTGCCTGAGGTTGACAGGTCCTTGGTGGTGCTTTATTTCAAAGTTTCCACTTGAAATAAAGGAATTATAAAAAAATTCTTGAAAAAAGGAATCCACTAGAGACATTTACAAGCATCACAAAATTTCTAAGAGGGCTTAAAAACCTAAACCTAATCCCAATTCTAGCTATCAAAAACCTATTAGAATGGAGGGAAAAGGTTCATTATTTCACTAACCATCAATCATTCCATCGTATGAGAAGAGTGTAGATGAGATCATAACAAAGCAAAGAGACAAAAGCATAATGTAGAGGATTGTATAAGACCATAATGTCTCATAGCTTCATAATAAGTTTGGAAAGCATTGTAATCTATATTATAATCTCCATAATATGAGAACATAGAAGGCGCAATGCTTCACAAAATGTTGGTTTTCTCTTATGGGTTTCCAAGATATATACTTGTGTTCAATTGTGTGGTTTTTTTGGTGTACACTATTTCATATTTTGCTGTAGTTAAACTCTGAAAAGTGTGTTTTTGTTTATTCTAGAGGATTAAAAAATAAAAATATAGTTACACAGTGAAGCATATGCTCATTATAATTGTTTTAATTTTAGCTCTATTTTAGTGAGCCCACCATTAGAATATCCAAGGCAATGTGCAAATCATATCGATATTAGAGTAGATGTACTTGGGTATTTATGGTTAGATCATAGTATATGTTTAGCCTACTTAATAACTCTAAATCTACAGTAGGGTTGTACCCTTTAGATGTAACAACCCTCATATAGAGAATATTTAATATAATGAATAAAATGTAATATAAAATAATGTAAGATAATAATATAATTGGGAATATGAAATAAAATAAGGAAAAACAAATTGCATTAAATAAGAAATTAAGAAATTGGGAGAAGGAGGAGATAAAAGGAGGAGAAGAAGTGAAGAGAGGGATCTTTTTGTCTTTGGCCATCTTGGAAGAGGAGCTCTGGAGGAGAGGAAAGCAAGATAGCGCTGGCATAGGGTTAATTGTTGGGGGCTCGGGGGCCTCAGCCTTTGGCTGGGGGTTGGTTGGGTGGAGATTCGGCCCCCCACCTTCAGTTGCACTATGGGAGCTGTCAAGGTAATGGTAGTTCCTAGGTCATCTAACCAGGTATGATTTTCATAGCATATTTTTCGTTAAATTGTTGATTAGATACACTCTGTTGTTACAGATCTTTCATTGCATGATGCTTCTTGTTGTATACTAGTTTTATAGATTTACAGGATATCAGATCCATTGTATTTATCAGATTCTTGTATTGGTTCATAGATCTGTATGCATCTTTAATATTATATTGTTATTTAGTAGGTTTTATGAGTTTTAGGGTTCTTACATTAGATCCCAACATCGACACAAGTTGGGTTAAAAAGGAATGGCAATCCTCATAAATAGAAGAAGAGCATCAATCAAGAATTATAGATGAAGAGGCAATAAGATTTACAAGGTTGCAACCTCTAGTAGTTGATATTTTCAAGAGCATGGTCGTCCTTGTTATTGCTCTTGAGATGAAAACGCGTTTTTGAGAAACTTGAATTTCATGGGAAACCACAATATCATGAGTAGAGGAAAGAGAATAACCAAAGCTCAAAAATAGGGACAACAATGACCAATATTTTCAACACCTATTTAAAATGCAAATGAAGGTCAAGATCAATCCCTGTGAAGGTGAGGTAAAGGAACCTAAGTGTAATCATTGGTTGCACCAATTAAAAGTCTATTTTAGTGTCCATAATGTACAAGAGGAACAAAAATAGTTTTCGCCACACTTAAACTAGAATACCATACACAAACTTGGTGGGAGATCTAATCAAGGCCCTTACACTAGGAGAGACCCAACAACAACTAACCAGGAGATATTAAAATACCTCCTTAATTCACCCTTTGGGTTTGAAGGGGACTGAAGGATTTACTAGCCCAATTACCAATAAAAGCAAGCACGGAGTGTACAAGAGCACACTACAAAGTTTCAAAATCAAGACATGTAAATGGGAATAAATCCCCAAGACCCAAAAATGGAGATCAATTACTTGGGTAGTGCTCATAATGGCACAAGCAAACAATGTATACCATTCAATCCCAAGATCATTGATGAGCACTATGTACAAGACCATTGCATTGAATCCAATGAGAAAAAGGGACAACTAAATGATTTGAAGCAATGAGACCAACATGAACCTTGCAATAAGTGTTATAAGGAAAAGGGAAAAAGGGAAAAATAAGAACATTGATGCCACTACACGTGTGCAAGGACCCTAATAATAATTGTGACATTGTAACATTTATTGTCACATAAAAAAAAACGTTGGAAATTGCATCCAATGCTCAATCCTATGAGACACAAGTAGAAACAATCCAAGAAGAAGAACTTATAAGGAAAGCAAAAAGGGAAATAAGAAGAAACTTAGATGTGGACAAAAATATTGTTTACACAGAAGTGCATAGGGAAATTGTCGCCTCCCTAATGTGTTTACAAGTGGTTAATAATGTGTTTTGTTTGGTTTGAATATGCATTTAATAAGCAAGGTAGATGTTATGTTCGAGATTCAAATCAAGAACAACATAGATGCTCCATGTGATTATGGCTCACAAGGGAACTTTATTCTGAGGTCTTTACAAGTGGTTGGAAATGCCATTTGGTTTGAGTAATGCGCAAACTACTTTTGTACATTTAATGAATTATGTGTTGCCTATATTCCTAAATTTATTTGTCGTAATTTATTTGGACAAACGTTAGTTCGACTTGGGAGGAGCACATGTTATGTAAGAAACAAATGTTAGAGACACCAAGTACATATCTGATGCTCACAAACATGAATAATTGTGAGCTTTCTACCCAATTCTTGGTGTTCTTAGGACTTCTATCCTGCAAAGATAGAAACCATCCTTGAATGGACCACTCCTACTAATATCACGAAATTTAAGATTCTTCTAAGAGTTGTCCAATATTTAAGAAATTCCATAGCATCATTTCAATGGTGGAAACCCCTTTCATGGTATAACAGTGAGTGTAAAAATTTCCAACAAGATAGGAATCAACGGGAAATCTTTTAAAGCACATAAAAAAGGGGATCAGTCAAGCCCCCTAATCCTAACACTACCAAACTTGCAAAAACATTTTGAAATAGAAATTGATATTAATGGGTATGATAAGGGAGCATTGTTGATACAAAGGGGAAGACCATTGTGTATGCTATCATTCAAATCTATAACATGGAGTAGCACTAAACTACCCTGCATATGACAAGGAATTATATGCTACCCTGCATATGACAAGGAACTATATGCCTTGGTTCAAGCAACGAATTAAGTGGAAACGTTATGTATTGGGTAAGGAGATCATCATCCATACGAGTCACTAGCATCTACAATACTTGTAGGATTAGAGTAAGCTCAAAAAAGTAGAAATCATAAATGGCTAGCATTTCTACAACAATTTCATGTACTAATTAAATATAGGAAGGGCACAACCAACGAGTTCATTGATTTTCTATCTAGGCCACTAGCTCCAAAAATTACAACGTTGGGAGCCATTCACCCATGAAGCATAAAGAGAGAAATATGTAGAAGATGAGGAATTCAAGGGGGTGTATCAACAGTTGCATGAACAAAAAGAACAAATAGATATTAAATACCATCGTCGAGATGGATTACTCTATAAGATGGGGAGGTTTTTTGTAGCAAAGGAAGAGTGCCACTGAAAAATGAGGCTCACACCTCTAAGGTTGCTAGGCCATTTTCTTATCAAAATATCTATGGATAACTTACTAAGATATGTTTATCGGTCCAGGATGCAAGAGGAAGAGGAGGAACTCTATGTTGTGCCAACAAGACTAGTAACAAGTAGCAAGGACTCCCCGGATGCAGGTGACACGAGTGATAGATCCGAGGCAAGAGGTGCCACCTGCCCACCTGGCAGCGTGGATCTACCACCTGGAAATTGCCCTCAGCCAATGCCACCCCCATGGCTTCGTCTTTAAAGCAGAGTATGGCTTAGAACCATCTGGCCTCCTCGCGTGTGTTAGATTTTACTACCCCCATGGCTCGGTGGTTGGCATTTATGTTGGCTCAGGTTCGTACGTCCCTTCTCCTTAACAGACTCAATTGCACCATTACGTTCTCCCGTGCAAGGTATGATCTCTACAGCTGCGATTTCATTGATATGAGGCTCCCTCTCCATGCCCCTGCGGTCATCACTTGCCTCTGCTATTCTCTGTCTTCCTCCACTACAGAAAGCTCCGCTCCTTCACCGTTCTCCTGCGAACTGGCCGACAACGCCATGACTCGAACGCGCGGCACTTCCAAGTGTGGAGCTGGTCATGGCGTAGGAAAAATTGCATATTCTACTGAGAAGGAGAAAAAATCCAACAATGGCTATGAGGACAATGTATCCGTCCCTGTCGCAGACTGGTAGACGACTGGGAATCGCGTAGTGTGGCTAATATTTTGGCCTTTGGTAGCCAAGGAAACTAGGTCAACTACTACTAGTTAATGAAAAATATGTTGGGCACATTGGCTGAAGAAATGTTAACCAACTGGAACATGGCCAAGGTAGCAATAATGGACACCACGGCCAATATGGCCCATCTGGACGGAATGTTGGCTGCTCTAGAGGCCAATTTGACTGGTAGAAGATATTATCTCTTTCGTCATTCCACTCCTCCCCCCAATTATGGCCCTACTAGCCTCGCTAAGGGAATGATTGGTAATTTTGAACGTTCATGTCAATGGCGCTGCTACTGCAGCAGACGCCCAAGCTACCGACAGTTCCTTGCATGAATCCTTCAGTGTTGTTGTTGGGGATGGCTCGGTTCCTGTTCGCGGCCCCAAATCAAGCCCGATTTCTCCTGCTGCAGTTGTGTTACAGGGGGGCCCTCCCCCTGGGATACCCTTTCCTATTCCCTTGACAATTGATTCCCTGCACTACAATCAAGTCAGAAATACCGAGGATGAAGTTGTCACTCCACGCAAGATAGAGCCTTTTCCTATCAAACTCCCGACCCATAAATGGGATAATGATTTCTTCCACAGCTGCCCAATCATTGAAGATAAACCAAGCTCCCATAATGCAGAAGCCAACACATAGAGCTGCTCTGAGTGAGCTCAGCTCTTCGGTTTTTTGCAGTTAGCGTTATCTGTTTTCTTTGTTTTGGCTAATGGTTCACTGTCAGACTCTTGTCTATCTCTCTGGTCTAGTTTAGCTTATGTTTTTACTGGTCGGATGTAATTATGTCAATGCTACTCAGCCCATAGCAGGGCAGGTCTACAAAGGTTCTTTTTTCTTCTCTTGGTTCCATGAGAAGCTTTAGAAATCTCTTGAATCTACTGATTCGCATGTGATTGTAACATTTTTTGTACTCTAATATAATTTCCTTATGTTGCTTACAAAAAAAAAAACAAGTAGCAAGGACTATATAGTTCACTTATAGTTCCTACAAGGGCATGGGAAAGAATATCCATGGAATTTGTTGAAGCTTCACCGAGGGAAAGAAGAGGGATGACTACAAGTATGTGGTAGTAGATAAGTTCATTGAGACGTGTGTTTTGGCAATTTGTAAGAACATTAAAGGACAAAAAATTGAGTTTGTTCTTTGAATGGTCTAGGTGCACTTTAAGATTCCAAAGAGCATCATTTCTAATAGAGATATTAGATTTCCCAATGTATTTTGAACTTCAATGTGAGATAAGTTGGATACTGAATGGAAGGAACCCACAACCTTTAATACACATATTGATTCAAGGGCAATGGCCTAAAGTAATGCACACAATGAAAAAAAATTATAAATTTCAAGAGACACTAAAGAAGTCTCACAAGAAACACAAGACCAAACATGATAAACATGGGATTGAACACTTTACAAGTACAAGACAAAGTTTGGTTACATCTTAATCAAGAAAGGTTACATGGACCAAGGAAGGAAATCAAGGCCCTAAGGAGTGTGGGACTTTCAAATTTGGAGAAGGTGGGAAATAATGTTGAGAATCAATTTTCCACCTCATATGCACATTTAATCAGTAGAGCTTAAAACTCAGGAGACATCCAAACTCAACAAGGATGAAAATTCCAAACTTAATTTCCATTAAAGATATAACCCTAGATGTACAAGGAGAATCATCAAAGAGTACAACTTTGCAAAAGGATATCAAAATGAAAAAAGGGGGCCAACAAAAACTTTGTCAAGTGGAACTGAAGATTCAACTACTCACCAAGGCCAATTGGTACTTAGATGAGAAAGCTAAGGAATTGTCTCTTCATCTCCTAAACTAAATTTAACGAGGACAAAATTCCTTAAAAAGTGGAGAAGGGTGATCAAAAATAGGTCTACATAAGGACCACATCACATGTATTTATTGATGCTAATGGTGGGGGAGATTAAAATTTGGTACATCTTAAAGATAGTGTTGATTTTGTCAAATTCAAGTCATCAATTTCAAACACATGTTTTGGGCCTTAGTTAACATTTTTGGGGCATGGTATCAAATGAAGTTTCTTGTGTAGTTTCCTTATCCAAGGTCAAAAAATTTCCTCATTTAGAGCTTTCCAATGACCTATTGTGCACTAAAAATGAAGTTCCTATGCAAAAGTTATGGCCCCAGTGAGGTAAGGGTTCAAATATCTTCCCCATGTCCAAGTGGAAACACTCTCAACTCGCCATAATTCAAATATCGAGAATTAGTAACATGTGAGAATCCACAAGAGACTTCTAGAAGCGTCATGGAGGTTCCAACAGGGTTTCAGAGCCCAAATCCTAACCTTAATTCCAAATATCAAAAACCTAGTAGAATGAGAGAAAAGAGTTAGCTTTTTCACTCATCGCCCATTGTTCCATAATATGAGCATAGGTTGGAAACTAAATTTAATATATAGGTGCAATGAGCTTCCTTGATTATCCTAATTCCCTCTATGAATGGGTCCAACCATAATGTCACACGGTAGACATTGTCTATAAACTCCAAAGAAATCCCCCCACTCAAACTATTTATATTAGAGGTTTGCACAATAAGTGATGCACACAAAGCAAAAACGTTCAAAAAAATCTAAGGCATCTACATTCACAATCTCAAGAGACGTTGATAGGCCTTAGGTAACTCCAAGCTTGATTGAATTTGCATTAATGAGAATGTCATATAAATACATGGAGAAATTACCTTTGGTTTTCATCTTCCATGAAGTTCTTTGGACTTCTCATGAACGACTCTTCAATTTATTATTCAATAACTGAAAATACAACCTAAATAGACTAATATTTACAATTTTACAAATTGACCATAATCTTGTAGGATTAGTTATCCAACATACCCCCCTTAATTTGATCAGGTGTTTGTCAGCCTAAGCATCTTTCTAAATTTCTCTTAAGATTTTATCTTCCGGGAGCTTTGGTGAAGATGTATACAAGTTAATAAAATTAGGGAGTAGAGACTAATCAACGCAGGTTCTTGGAGCGAACCGCATCTTCTGGTTTTTAAATTCTTCTCCTATGTGCTGGTTCATTCCCATGGCTCCCGGAGGAGGCCCCAAGGCCTCCCTGCTTCCTCCCGAGATAGAAGCGTTCAAGATATTGGTAGCTGCCAGTGGTAAACGTCCATCTAGCGAGCAGCAGCAGAAGTTTGTGAAACGCCTGGCCAGCATCCCTACCATCGATCTGCCGGCTGAAGATCCTTGCAAATCGGCATTGAATCTTGATGAATGTGGCCTTATTAGGAAGTTCACCGGCCTCTAGCCATCACCTAAAGCTGTGGAAAACTGGGTTCAGAGGAATTGGAGATATTTGATTCAAGAAGGCATCAGAAGCTTTTTAGTGGGTAAGGGCTTTTTTATCTTTGTTTTTGACAATGTAGAGGACAGGAATTCAATATTTAGGAATGGACCTTATTTTATGGGCCCTCGGGGGTTGTACCTGAATAAATGGACGCCAGATTTTGATTCTACACAAGATGTTCCCTCGGCTGTCTCGGTTTCGGTTCAGCTGCCGCACTTACCTATGCACTACTGGAATCCCAAATCTTTAGAGGCCATTGGAAATAAGATTGGAAAATATATAGACCGTGCAGAGAGGAAAGATCAATACACCTGTGCACGAATTTGTGTAGAGGTGGATTTGGAAGTGGGTCTCCCTGAAGCTATAAAGCTCACGGTGGAAGACTGGTCAAACATACAAGAGCTTGACTACAAGCAACTCCCATTCAAATGCCGGTATTGCCATGGTTATGGCCATTTCGCCAGGTACTACAAAAAGAAAGGCGAGGAGGAGGTTTAGAAAACAAAGGGAGATCAATGGACTACGGTTCAGAAATCAACAACTACTAAACAGTCCAACAGAACTAAAGGAAAAGGAACTCTTGCTGGGAGTGTAGTCACTCACTCTGGACAGCTCCATGGTGAAGGGAGCTCAGCCCCCCCAAGAGTAAAGACAAATTCCAACCCCTTTGAGACTCTTAGCATCCCGGAAGATCATCCAGTTTCAGCTACGGATGAGGTGGAGCATCCGGCCACAAAAAATGATGAAGTCAAAAATCTAGAAGAAATAGGCTCTCTACAAGCTGGATCCCCAATAGGAGTTACTAGCCCTCTCTCCTATGCGGAAATGATAAGGAAGAAGTCCCCGGATATTTCAAGATCCTCGGAAGACGAGACCTTCGAGAGGCCATCAAAAAGAGTTGGGCAAAAATCTCACAGGGAGAAAAGGGTTGAAGAAGCTGAAAGGAAAAAAATGAAAGGTATCCAGTCTACGATTGAGATGTCCATAGGCAGAAACACGAGAAACGGGCCTCCCAAGGGAGGAGTTGCTCCTTCACCTGCTAGTAAATAATGGGAATAGTCTCTTGGAATTGCCGAGGACTGGGGAATCCCTTGAAAGCCGAAGCGGTAAATAATTTGTTGAAATATGAAACCCCTGAGATCCTCTTGCTCCAAGAGACTAAAATAGAAGGGGCATCCCTTCTTGAAATCAGCAATTCAAAATGGAAAAGAAATGCCGAGAAATTAGTTAGTGCTCGGGGATCCTCCGTAGGGTTGGCTACTCTTTGGGAGGATAACAAATTTCACCTCAATAGCTCCTTCGAGACGCAGCACTAGATCTTCACCGAGCTTTGTCATGTTACTAGTAAGTTAACCATTGCTCTTGTCAACCTCTATGTTCCAGTCCTCTATGTTGAAAAGAAAGAATGTTGGCACACTCTGTCCAATTTCCTAGAGATGCGCCCTCCCAAGAATTTAATTCTTGCTGGAGACTTCAATTTAGTTTTCGAACCCAAGGAGAAATGTGGAGGCATTATCAGCAGAGATTATTTTCTCCCATTGGTGGAAGATATCACACAGCAGTGGGACTTGATGGACTTCAAGCCTAAGAAAGGGATTTACACATGGACTAATAACAAAATTGGGAGACACCACATTTCATCCCAGTTGGATAGATTCTTACTGCAAAGTACCTTTCTGATGGAGAAAAAGATCATCTCTACGAGAGTTCTGGAAAAATTGACTTCTGACCATAAGCCTATTGTGTTACAGCTTGAGGAAGAAGAAATATTGGGCCCCATCCCCTTCCGATTCAGTCCACTCAGGGATGTTAGAGAAGGGTTCATGGGCACCGTTTTAAATGCTTGGATCACTCCTCTCATAGGCTCGCCCAGCTATGTTTGGGAGCAAAAATTAAAAGCTACTAAATTGGCTTTGAAACAATGGATTAGAAAGCCTTCAACCTATCCTTCCAATCGTAGAAAGCAATCCACAAATCAGTTGATTGACATGCAAATGGCATTGGAGTGTAAAGATATTACCATCACTGACATTCAAAATGAGCAAGCTTCTCAACTTAACACATTCCGCTTCTACAGGCAGGAGAAAGAACATTGGAGACTTAAATCCAGAAGCCTCTGGCTCAAGTCTGGCGACAGAAACACAACCTTCTTCCATAATCAATTTAAAGCTCGCCTCTCGCATAATCATGTAGACGAAATTACTACTCCTGACGGGTCTGTACACAAAGAAATAGATCAACTAAAAGAGGCAGCAACTTCTCATTTTCATCATCTCTACACGGAAGAAGGAATGGATTCTGAACAAGAATTCTCAGATTTTCTTACTAATATCCCGAGACTGGTCGATGAGGAGGAAAATGATGGTCTTTTGCAACCCTTCACCAAAACTGAGATCAGCAATGTAATCTGGTCGATGGAGCCAGACAAAGCCCCTGGGCCCGATGGGTTTTCCATCCATTTCTACAGAATTTGTTGGGACATAATTAAGATTGACTTATTTCGGATGATCAAAGGCTTTCTCCAAAAATCCAAGGTTGGAGGCAGTACAAACTCTACCTTTTTAGCTTTAATCCCCAAGGAAACAAACCCTGGGACCTTTGATCGTTTTAGACCAATATCGTTGTGCAATGCCTCATATAAAATTCTGTCCAAACTCTTGGAAAACCACATCAAGCCTCTGTTGGATAAACTTATCTCCCCCAATCAAGGAGGGTTCGTCAAAGGAAGACATATCATGGATAATGTGATCCTAGTGCAGGAAACCATCCACTCCAGTTATCATCGGCAAGAGCAAGGGATGCTCATAAAGATGGATATGGCTAATGCCTTCAATCGGGTAAGACACTCTTTTCTTTTTCAAGTTCTTCTTTCCTTTGGATTTAGTGCTAACTTTGTCAAGTTAATCAAAGCGTGTATAGAAAAGCCTTGGATTGCCCTGCTAGTAAATGGCAGGCCAGCCAATTACTTCCAAGCCACGAGGGGAATTAGGCAGGGCTGCCCCTTGTCCCCTTTCCTGTATATTCTGATGGTCGATTCTCTTAGCCGAAAATTAACAGCTGATAAGCTAGCAGGGACAACTCCAGGTATCCGCGTGGTGAAAGAGCTGGAACCTTTAAACCACGCCTTGTTTGCTGATGATTCCCTCCTCTTGGGAGGTGCCTCTTTAAAAATTGTCAGGGCCTTCAACGTTGTAATCCACAGCTTCTGCAGAGTTTCTGGAGCGTTGGTTAATAAGCGAAAAAGTGTTGTGTATGGTTGGAATTTTGATCAACCAACCATCCTTCGGATTGCCCATTCCTTAGGCTTTATGGGATACGCTGAGTGGGACTCCATCAAATACTTAGGCCTGCCTTTAACTCTGGGCACTGCAAAGGCTTCTCAATGGCTTGAAATAATTAGCAAAATCAAGGCAAAATTGGTTGCCTGAGGTGGTCATTGGCTCACCACCGCTGGAAAGATAACTCTCATTAAATCTATTATATCATCCCTCCCCATATATCAGGCTTCGTTTCTTTTGGCTCCTAAAATTATTGCCGAGCAGATGTCTCAACTAATTCGTCAGTTTTTGTGGCAAGGAGGTAAGGGGAATCAAAAAAAATCATTTGGTCAGTTGGGACATTGTGAAACGGCCTTTCTCAGTTGGTGGTCTTCAGATAAGAGATCCAAGATTGGTGATGAGTCCAAAATACAAGTATCTGATAAGCCTTTCCCCACAGCAAAAACACAAGGAATGGAGAAGAAATGCACTTGTTTTTTGGGAAAAATGATTTACCTTAATTATTTAATGAAGTTGTTTAAAATATTATTTCTGTTATGTTTTGAAAGCGTTGTTATGAGCTAATTGCATGACAAATGAGTTTGAATGAGCAGGTGTAGGTGCACTAAAGTACAACGCACAAATCAAGTGAAGAACTGAAAGAACATCACCAAACTCAGTGCCTTTTCCCTGATCTGTAGAGAATGAACTCATGTTCAAAGAGAATCGGCATTTAGACATTTAGTTAGGTTAAGCATTAGAATTATATAAATATGGACCTCTCGGGTAGCGGGAGGCCCCTGCTGCTATTTTGGAGAATTATTGTTTTACGTTTTATACCACCGAGACAGTTGTGTTACAGACCTGGTTTTAAACTATGAAGTTCATATATTAAATAAAGACTTGATGTTACTTACAATTCAACGTTTATAAGTTCCCTTCACTCCTGAGTACGGGTTGGAGAGGGCCCCTCCAACACGTAAGTCAAGAGATCTTACTGTTCAGGTATTTCTCATTATGTGTTTTACATTGGTTGAATTTATATTGCAGATGAGAGTATTTTAAATAACATTTGAATCGCACAATTTGATTTCTGTAGTAAGTAAACCTTTCTGATTCTGTAGTTCATTATAACGCATTCTGTAGTTTGGTAACGCTATGCCTGTAGTCCTGTAGCAGCATTCCGCCAAGGCATAATTTTGATTACATGATGATATTCACTTCTTAATGTTTTGATTAAAATTGCAGCATTAGATAATGGTATTCCAACCTTAGTCTTAGCATTAGATTATGTTAGCTCAGACTTTAAGTTTTATGCATTCGATTTACAGTAATTACTCCTTAGATTAAAGATCAAGCTTTCATTACTTTAGAATAGATCTTTTATATTTTCAGCATTCAATTCCATAGTATAGTTTTTACTGCTTTCAGCAAGTTAATTCTTAAAGATATGATTACTGTTTCCTGCTTTTAATTTCTTGGACATAGATTTCCTGCTTTCAGTATTTGAATTTCTTAGCATAGGAATTTCTCCTCCATAGATTAAACAACCCTTTTTATAGTTCATTTAATCCTTTTTAGGCAACTCTTTAAAAACATTGATACAAACACCCAACTTCGACAAAGACTATCCTAGAGAGCACATATAGTGCCTACACCTCTAAAGTTTGTACGTCCCCCGGGTTGATAATTAAAGTAGGCTCTTAGTCCAGCTGCCCTTATTAGGCACCCATTCTGAGAGCTCACCACTTTTTGGCGCCGTTGTCGGGGAGGTGCTAAATCTTTTAGGAGACATCTTCAAAAACAACACAAAAAGAAGAGAAAAAATCACATTAAAAAAAAACAACATAAATATTTTTACCAATGAATGCCTCGTCGGCAAAGGGAACGGTAACAACAGTTCTGACCATTCTCAGTTTGAATTTCTAAACTCTGAAAACAAAACTGACTCCACATACGATCCAAACAGAGACAACTTCTCTACTAGTTCCAGCTCAAACACCACTATGGCAAACGAAGAAGAGGAACCTAGGGAGTTGTTCGCCTTCCCCATTAGCATACCTCTTGGAGATGCTAGGATGAAGAATATCAACCCTAAAAATTTGCCAAACTTCCATGGATTGACTTCAAAAAATCCCGACACATTCTTGTTTGAATTTGAGGTAGTTTGTAGATCCTTTTATTACACTACGGATGCACAAAAGCTGAGACTTTTTCCCTCCACACTGAAAGATCTATCACTTAGGTGGTTCATGATTTTAGAGGGAAATAGTATTTTCAGTTGGGATCAGATGAAACAGGCATTCGTAGAAAAATATAGGGACTACTGCAAAGCAAAGGATACAAGGGATGAAATATTTAGGATGCAGCAGGGAGAGCGTGAATCCTTAGAAGACTATGCCCAGCGTTTTCAGCTCAGCTACAAACGAGCTAACCATTGCACCCTAGACCCTAAATCGTTGAAACTTGTCCTTCTTAGAGGGATCAAAGAAGATAATTTTGAGATCTTAAACCTCTTAGGAGATGGAGACATATTTCAGAAGACTTATGACCAGATACTCCAGATCTTCAAGAACCATTCTAGGTCTAGGAAAAGCAAGAATGGGACAAGAGATACACATCTACCCATAGGATCCTCATCATCTTCAGGACCCAATCTCACAAAATCTGATTTAGGAAACCTGTTAGATGACATGAAGATTGACATCTTACAATCTCTGGCCATGCAACTTGATGCACTTCAGATTAAAAAGAAGCAGGATGAAATTAACCAAGCCTTGGCAGTATTTTGTCCTCATTGTTGAAAGAAACATGAGAAGGGGCAGTGCACTTTAAACACCATATAAATATGTGGTCTCTGCACTGACGACCACTCCACTGATAAATGTCCCCTCTTACCCTCATGTAAGGCTGCTATTCAAGATCCCGCAGCTGAAGGGGCAATAGAACAGCTTTATTTTATAAATCAAACGAGGAGTAACTTTGTCAGACCATATCAACCTAGCAATCAAGCCTACTATAATCAAGGCTAGCAAAATTGGAACTCTGCACCAACTCCATGGCAAGCACAGCCAAATCCAAATCAATGGCATCAAAATCAGAAGACTTATCAGCAGAATCAGCAAACTTATCAATCACCTTACCAACAATCTTACTACCCACCATCTTACCCTCCATACCCCCCACCTTTCCCTCCATCAACCACGAATTATGCAAATAAATACCCCCATCCATCAAATTGGAGGGCCCCATTATAGCAGCCACTTATTATGCCGCCCCCACAAACTCAACCACCCCTCAGACCCCCACCAATTCCAGCCCAACCCATCCCAAACCCTAATAATAATAGACCTCCACAACAACAACAACCTTATAACGCTGATATCACACAATTCCCTACCTATGCCATAGACACCATGGAAATAAACGAAATAAACCTCTGATCTGGAAAAACGTTACAAAATACATCAACACGAAATATCCCACAACTTGAAGCTGAAGAACAAAGAACACAACCCTATGTTCAACATCTGGATGAACCAAATCCTCCAGAGGAAGAAACCCAACGACTCCCACGAAACAGAAACCCTCCATTTCCATAGAAACTTATACGAAGTACAAAAGACGAAGAAGAAAATACAATTTTAAACGAATTAAAACACTTAAACATCCAAATCCAAATTTTGCAAGCCATAAGGGATGTGCCCATCTGTAACAAATTTATTAGAGAAAATTGCCTAAAGAAACCTGGGAGGAGGAAGCGTGACGCACCAACAATAAATGTAGTAGGACAATTGGCCAATTTAATGCTGGGTATTATTATTAACCCTAAGTATCTTGATCCAGGTAGCCCTGTAGTGAACGTCACCATCAATAGAAAGCAAATACATAAAAGCCTAATAGATTTGGGAGCTGCTATCAACGTCATGACTAAGGAAACCATGATATACCTAGGACTCCAATCCTTGATCAGACCAACAACTACAGTACTCCAGCTAGCTGACACATCCACTGTGAAACCTGAAGGGATACTCGAAGACATTATGATCAATATTGAATCATGGGAATACCCAACTGATTTCATAGTAATTGAAGTCAAAAGTAAACTTAGTGGTTATCCAATCATACTAGGTAGACCTTGCTTAGCAACTGCGGACGCTTACATAGGTTGTCGATCAGGAAATATGACTATCACCAGTGGAAATGCCAGGAAGAAAATCACGATCTACCCACCAGCAATGAAATCTTCAGATTTAGAATATCAAAATTGGACTGATGATTATCACGACACACCAAATCAGAACCTACAACCTATCCTAACAATTGATGCTGCACTATCATTGAAAGCAATAGATGAAGATGCCCATATAGATAGGTTTATACAAAATTCATATTCTAACAATGCTGGTCTTGAAAGATTTTTTGACACAGCACAGCAACAAGAAGGCGAAAGTTCAAACTAGAACCTAAATAAAATGTGGTCAGAAGCACTATATCTGGAAGAACAATCAGAAAAAGGGAAGACAGTGGAAATTATGCCTGGAAAGCCAGTCAACATTAATTCCAATCTCAAGCCAGAGCAAGAAAATCAATTAATGAAAGCATTATCAGAACAAAATAAAGCTTTTGCATGGACTTATGCAGACATGAAAGGTATACATCATGATATATGCAAACATTAAATTTACATCAAAGAAGGTTCTATCCCTATCAGGCAGCCACAAAGGAGGTTGAACCCAGCATTAAAGGACATTGTCAAAGTAGAACTACAGAAATTATTAGATGCAGGGTTCATATATCCCATCTCTGACAGCGAATGGGTCTCACCACTAGTTATAGTACCAAAAAAAGGAGGCAAATGGAGAATTTGTGTGGACTACAGAGAGTTAAATAAAGCAACCAAGAAAGAACACTTTCCACTACCATTTATAGATCAGGTGCCAGACACATTAGTTGGGAACAAGTATTTTTCATTTTTAGATGGCTTCGGCGGGTACAACCAAATTTTAATACACCCAGCTGATCAAGATAAGACAACATTTACATGCCCCTAGGGTACTTACGCATACAAAGTACTACCCTTTGGGTTATGTAATGCTCCAACAACATTCCAAAGGGCCATACTCAGTATATTCTCTGATTTCATAAATGATCAAATGGAAGTCTTCATGGATGACTTCACACCTTATGGACAAAACTTTGATCAAGCATTGAACCATCTTGAATTGGTATTAAAAAAATGCATTGAGATGAGCCTATGCCTTAGCAATGACAAATCCAGAATGTTAATGGAAGAAGGCATCATTCTAGGACATCATATATCACAGAGGGGAATAGAGGTTCATCAAGCAAAAGTCTTAGTAATCAAAACGGTGCCACCACCTGTTAAACAAAGGGATGTGAGAAGTTTCCTTGGGCAAACAGGGTACTACAGAAGGTTTATTGAAAATTATAGCAAAATTGTTGCCCCGATGTTTTCACTTCTCACAAAAGACACTGAGTTCATGTGGGCAAACAATTGCATGACAGCATTTGAAAATCTTAAGGAGAAAACAATTACAGCTCCAGTACTCCAAGGACCAGACTGGGCACTTCCATTCCACATCCACTCTGATGCATCCGATAAGGCAATCGGGTCTATCCTTGGACAAGAAAAGGAGAAGAAGCCCTATGCAATATATTATATCAATAAGAATCTAGCAGGGGCAGAATTAAATTATACTGTCACGGAGAAGGAATTTTTGGATGTCATACATGCCATTAATAAATTCAGGCACTATATCACTGGCTACCAAGTATTTGTTCATACAGACCATTCAGCCATAAGATATCTAATGAACAAACCCAACACAATTGCTAGAGTAATTAGATGGTTGCTACTACCCCAAGAGTTTGACATCGCGATTTTAGACAAGCTAGGTAAACACAATGTAGTGGCTGACTTTCTATCTAGGCTGACACATGGAAAAGACAGTGAATTAATCAATGACAGTTTTCCAGATGAGCACCTTTTTGCCATATCCACAAGAAGCCCGTGGTTTGCTGACATAGCAAACTATTTAGTGTTTGGGAAGTTTCCATAACATTACAGTTATAAAAAAAAGACAAAAGTAATTAGGCAAAGTGCAACATACACGTGGATAGAAGGCATGCTCTTCAAACAAGGACCTGATCAAATACTCAGAAGGTGCATCAGAGAAGATGAAGTGCATGACATAATGCATGCCACTCACAATGTACCATGCGGAGGACACTATGTTGCAAAAAGGACAGCCTATAATATTTTACAAACAGGATACTATTGGCCAACACTCCACAAGGGTACTTATGAATATGTTTCACTCTGTGATGACTGCCAAAGGATGGGAAAACCAACACAAAAGGAAGAAATGCCACTCCATCCACAGATCTCCTTGGAGGCATTCGAAAAATGGGGATTTGATTTCATTGTTCCAATCAACCCACAGTCGAATCAAAAGAGCCACATCCTAGTATGCACTGAATACCTCACAAAGTGGACTGAGGTAGCAACACTTGCTGCAGCCAATGAAACCAATGTAGCAAAATTCTTCACTGAGCAGATATTTCATAGGTTTGGAGTACCAAGAGAACTAGTTTCTGATTAAGGCCCACAATTTACATCAAATTTAATAGAAGATTTGCTTAAGAGAAACAAATACAAGCACAAACAATCCTCCTCCTATCACACTCAAGCAAATGGTCAAGCTGAGGTCACAAACAAAGAATTAGAGAGAATACTGACAAAGACAGTCCAACTCCACAAAAGAGATTGGGCTGACAGACTAAGTGAGGCAGTTTGGGCCTATAATACCACATGGAAAACAACAACAGGACTCACACCATATGAACTAGTATATGGAAAGAAAGTCATGCTGCCAATTGAATTTGAAATAAAAACATTAAGAATTGCAGCAGAGTTGAACATGGAACTATCAGAAATACAACAAGAACGCATGCTACAATTGAATCAACTGGATGAGCAACACCAGCAAGCACTTGCACACAATGAAATCATCCAGCAGCAAAGAAAAAAGTGGCATGACAAACACCTAAAGGATAAAAAGTTCAAGGAAGGTGACTAGACACTACTTTATGACTCCAGGTTTCACACATTCAAAGGAAAACTAACAACTAGATGGCTAGGACCTTACATCATAGAACATATCTATGACAATGGAGTAGTCAAAATTGTTACAATAGACGAACAACAGTTTCCCATGATAGTGAATGGACATCGGCTAAAACTTTACAAGAAACCACAGTCAAAGGAAGAGTTTACACATGTACTCTACCAGCAACAACTCATGCTGATAGAAATGGAATATTATTAAAAAAATGATGAAAAATAAAATAAATAAATAAAAAGAGAAAAAAAAAATGAAAAAATAAGAAACAAAATAAATAAATATTGTTGAACGAATAATAGGCCAAATTACAGGGCCACATACATACCTATGAAGATGTAGCATTAGTAATTGCAAAGAGAAATATCAAGCAAAAGAAAAGTCAATATGAAAGTGAGCCAACCAACAAATCAAGCGAGCCCGAAAATTATCAACGTTTACAGCAATCAAGAGAGCCAGACATGTATTCAAGAGAGCCAGCAAAGATATCTACCACTACAGGATTACATCTCAGCACACGGTTCGATCAACTCTGCCATATGATCACGCGATCCTACCACATATTCAAGCGAGCCAGCATAGAAAGGGATAAAAAAAATCATTTCACAACATTACCACAGTGTCAAATCAGAAAGGGCACGAAGTCCAAATGAAAGTGATACAACAAATTCAAACGAGCAAAAGAAAAATGCACACAACACACGTAACTACTGACATGCCAAAATTTACTACGGAACATGCCGAATCTACTACAGAATCATGAGCACACAGAAATCGAGCCAACTCATCATCTCAGGTACGCTACGGCATAACGAGATAATCTTTAAACATCTTTGTTATATTCTTAAGGTCAAATCAATATCCCCAAAACGGTTATTTTTCAAGTTGAGGACAGCTTTTCAATAAATTCGGGGGGGAAAGGTTCAGATTACAAAATCATGATTGCACACCCCCGTCATATCAGCAAATGATGAACCCGCATAAAACCACCATACCTCCCAATAATCGGAGCAGAAGTGCAAAGTACAATCATGAAACGAAATGAAGGGCTTGGTTATGGAAAGAAATGGATAAAGCGGCAAGTACATTGAACGATGATGAGGTTAAGTGCGGGAAGGCAGTTAAGTAAGGCTGCATAATATCCCGAAAGGCCAGTTTTGCATAGATGAACCTCTGAGAACTCTCCAGAAGCAAGAAACTGGAAGCTAGTGTGGTCACACAGACAACAATCCAGCCATCCAACCGTTAATCAACCTCGACCATCTGAGGGAGGATAGCCGCACTCCAAGCACTGATTTACTGTTACAGTAAAAAAAAATTTAGGATGACAAAGGGATTCAAGAAAAGCGAACCAGAGGAGCACAGCGCCATCTACCAGAACCTGTGAATATTAACAATCATCCGCGGCGCGAGCTGGATGCCTTTCATCCTAGGATTGAAAGGGTACAATACAGGGGTGGCTCTGGAGTTCGCAAGGAACTTAAAACATATCAAGGATGAACAGTTCGTCACCTGAGTGAAGGGGTTACGTATGAAGGTGGATGAAGATGTGATTTCCAAATTCACTGGTCTACAGAAGATTCTGCATTGGAGCAGGGATGACTGTGAGGAAAACCATGAAGAAAAGGCAGCATTTTTCGAGCGAGGAGAGGTCTATGACAAAGACAAAAATGGATTCAAAAGACTCCCCATGCCAGCACCATGGGAGGAATTGGCTGCAATCATTCAGAAGTACATTACATGCACTGGTAGGTTAAGTTATGTCCCCATTTTCCATTTTCGAATTCTAGAGTTGTTGAGGCACAGGGCCCATCATCCATCGAACAACAACATTAGTATGCCATACTACCTACTCCAATCTCTAGCAGAAATGAGCAAGAAAGTGATTAAAGGTAAGGAGGATGCCTTAGCCCATCATGGGCTGATCAAATTAATCGTTTGTGAGGAATTAAAAGCACAGATCCCAGAGCTTTCTTGGGAAGAATTCGTGTTGGTATCTACTGAAGATGTCCAAAGAATGAAGGGTACACCCACAGCTAGCGTACCCCTACCACCAGGATCAATGAACAAAACCGCCTCTACATCAGGGAGGAAGAGGAAAATTGACCTGGACAGTGTGGTTGATACCCTGGTCAAGATAAAGCATTCACAAGATGACTCCCCCAAAGCGAACCCAGGAATTCCTACCAGTAATCAAGGGCCGAAGAGAAGAAGTAAGAGATTCGCACAGGCATCCAGAATCCGAATTACCAAGGAAAAGAGTAGGGAACCCAGTCCCATAGTTCAAAATGTGTCGGATGAGGATGATGATCTTTGGGTAGATCAGGAGGATCCCACTACAGAAGAGGAGCAGGATGAGCAAGAAATGCAGAATGGATAAGAAGAGCAGGAGGCAGAAGAAGAACAGAATGAACAAGAAGAGCAAGACACCATCCACGGGGACCCTCCTGAGCATAATGAAAACCCTGGGGTCGTCAACCAACTCGCTGAGGCACGGGCGGAATTAGAAAATCTCAGAAAGGAACTGGCAACATTGAGAATTGAGTTAGGAAGCCAGCCCACATCACCCCCGTTTTCATCTGAAAAGACACAAATCCTGAGAATGCATCATGCAGGGGAGCTAAGACTGGCTGAGCAGAGAAATTCAACACTTAAAGAGAAATTGGCTAAGGCACAGGGGGAGCTAGCCAAAAAGGACCAAGAAATTGTTCAACTAAGGGACGTTTTGGCTACTACCACTAAAATATATGATAAACTACTGGACCTTCGGCCGCCATCAGCAATTTATGCAGTTTATCTATAGGAGAAGTGGGGCAAATTTTAGCTCCAAAGGTTAAAACAAGGACTCCCGATAGAGATCAGCAACCCCAAAGAATTTATGGATGCATCTCTGAATGCCACAGAATTGGAGAAGGACCAGTTAAGCGATTTTTCTAAAACAATTTTTTAGTCCCTAGCTCGCCCAACTGGTCTCCAAACCCTTACATGGGCGATTTCCAGTTGAGGGCACTATGTTCGTGGATGAATCACGAAATTGAGAGAGCTCAAGACTACCACATTTACGTTGCATCAAAATGGAAAACTCCATTAATGGTCAGGGCAGAGGCCACTCACCCTGAAAGAATAATTTACAACCATAAGATCCTCACCCAGGATGAGGAGTTGGTCCCCATTCTCCTTGCAAAACAGCAGGAGGTTGTGGCTCATTTTGATGTTACTCTCCAAGGCACACACAAAGAGGTTCATGAGTCCATTAAGGAAAGATGGCACAGAGTAGCAAACGATCTAAAGAGAAAAGAGCTCAACTCCCCTCTCAGACTTGAAGATGTTATTTTCAAAGCCAAGCTCTACAGGGAATCCCTGATAAAGAACCAGCTTAGATGGATGGGAATGAGGCTGAATCCCCCATTCTTCCTTCCCCTGGTTATTAAGGAACAGATCAATGAAGAAGAAGAGAAGAGAGCATGGGTCAAGGAGGATCAGACCTTGGGCTATCACAGGCAGAAAGGGACCCCCAGGGTAGTAGCATGGGACATCAGAGAGGTTATCGAAGAGCTAAATCTGTCACCCAAGGATGGGTGAATCCTTCAAGTATGGGGGAGAATGATGAGTCCAAAATACAGGTATCTGATAAGCCTTTCCCCACAGCAAAAACACAAGGAAGGGAGAAGAAATGCACTTGTTTTGTGGGGAAAATGATTTACCTTAATTATTTAATGAAGTTGTTTAAAAGATTATTTCTATTATGTTTTGAAAGTGTTGTTATGAGCTAATTGCATGACAAACGAGTTTGAATGAGCAGGTGTAGGTGCACTAAAGGACAACGCGCAAATCAAATGAAGAACTGAAAGAACATCACCAAACTCAGCGCCTTTTCCCTGATCTGTAGAGAACGAACTCATGTTCAAAGAGAATCGGCATTTATACATTTAGTTAGGTTAAGCATTAGAATTATATAAATATGGACCTCTCGGGTAGCGGGAGGCCCCTGCTACTATTTTGGAGAATTATTGTTTTACGTTTTATACCACCGAGACAGTTGTGTTACAGACGTGGTTTTAAACTATGAAGTTCCTATATTAAATAAAGACTTGATGTTACTTACAATTCAGTGTTTATAAGTTCCCTTCACTCCTAAGTACGGGTTGGAGAGGGCCCCTCCAACACGTAAGTCAAGAGATCTTACTGTTCAAGTATTTCTCATTATGTGTTTTACATTGGTTGAATTTATATTGTAGATGAGAGTATTTTAAATAGCATTTGAATCGCACGATTTGATTTCTGTAGTAAGTAAACCTTTCTGATTCCGTAGTTCATTATAACGCATTCTGTAGTTTGGTAACGCTGTGCCTGTAGTCCTGTAGCAGCATTCCGCCAAGGCATAATTTTGATTACATCATGATATTCACTTCTTAATGTTTTGATTAAAATTGCAGCATTAGATAATGGTATTCCAACCTTAGTCTTAGAATTAGATTATGTTAGATCAAACTTTGAGTTTTATGCATTCGATTTACATTAATTACTCCTTAGATTAAAGATCAAGCTTTCATTACTTTAAAATAGATCTTTTATATTTTCAGCATTCAATTCCATAGTATAGTTTTTACTGCTTTCAGCAAGTTAATTCTTAAAGATATGATTACTATTTCCTGCGTTTAATTTCTTAAGACATAGATTTCCTGCTTTAAGTATTTGAATTTCTTAGCATAGGAATTTCTCCTCCATAGATTAAACAACCATTTTTACAGTTCATTTAATCCTTTTTAGGCAACTCTTTAAAAACATTGATACAAACACCCAACTTCGACAAAGACTATCCTAGAGAGCACATATAGTGCCTACACATCTGAAGTTTGTACGTCCCCCGGGTTGATAATTAAAGTAGGCTCTTAGTCCAGCTGCCCTTATTAGGCATCCATTCTGAGAGCTCACCAATTGGCTAATTTGGCTCTGGGAGGGAAAATTCTGTGGAAGATCTTCTCAAATCCAAGCCACCCTGTTAGTCAAGTGCTCACTAAAAAATATATGAATGGGCTCTCTCTAAGTAGTATGGAGGCAGGAATCTACAGCAAAGGTACCATGCTTTGGAAGCTATGCAATCGTGGTTGGGAATTCTTCAACGGCCACCTATATCGTATCCATGGCAATGGGAAGAATATCAGGCTATGGGATGACAAAATCATGGGGAATCCACCGCTCAGGCAATCTGAAGAATTCTCTGAGTTACGTGTTTGGCTATCTCAGCATGGCATTCAAATGCTAGCAGATATTTCTAATTGGAATCCTGGTGAAAATTGGGAAGCATGGCACTACCCACGACCGCCAGAATGGATGCATGATCAAGAGAACTCCCTGCTAATGGCTCTCTTTGGGTTAGCCCCAGTCCACCTTCGAGTCCGTGATAAATGGGGTTGGGGTTCTGCAGGTGTGTATATAGCATCTCACGGGTACGTTGTCCTCCAAATGCATAATACCCAGAATCATACTCACGAATTGTGGAAGCACGTTTGGGATTTCTATAGCAGCCCAAAGATTATTTTTTTTTGCTGTACTCTCATGCATTGAAGACTGCTGACAAGGGAGAATCTTGCTAAGCGTGGAATTAATGGGCCTCACAGATGCCCTCTCTGTTGTTTGGCTCAGGAGTCAATTGATCACTTGTTCATCGATTGTTCTTACACGCAGGAGGTGTGGAAGCTGGCAATGCAGGGGCTCAACGTTTTTGTTCCAACGCAGAGTACAATTGTTTTTTTATTCTCCACCTGGAAAGATCGATATCCCCATGCGATAAAGAGCAATTCTCTTTGGTCTAAAATTTGGCATGCTCTCCCAAAACACATTTGTTGGGAATTTTGGTTAGCCAAGAATGAAGGAATTTTTCAAAATAGCTTGTGCCCCCCTTCCATCGTGGTGGCTAAAGCCAAAGCTCTGCTGATAGAAACTCTAGAAAATTGTCCCCCTAAACAAGCTAACCTTCTGCTTCCGGAAGAGATTAGCTGGATTGGAGATCCCATGCACCGAACTCGGAATAAGATCTCTTCTCATCCTAACAGCAATCCAATGTGGAGACTGCGGAGCACTGAATCTGAATTTCATTTGTGGTGGCAAAACCAAGGTAAAGTCACGATTTTCTTTGATGGAGCAGCTAAAGGTAACCCTGGACCAACAGGAGTGGGAGGAATCATTTACGGTCCGGATGGTCAAAGTAAAGACACCTTCATTTGAGGTCTCGGGCAAAGCACTAATAACCAGGCTGAAATATTAGGCTTGCTCAAAGCTTGTCAGCTTGCTCATGGGCATGTTGGTCAAGACATTCAAATTTTTAGAGATTCGGAAATCATAATAAAAATCCTTAACACGGAAGACAATTTTAATAATTCAGTGCTCAACAAGACCTTGCAGAGGGTTCGTAAATTGCTGCAAAATTTCAAATCTACCTCCTTTCATATTCTCTGGAGTCTAAATCAGGAAGCCAATGCTAAGGCCAATATGGGTTGTCTCTTAGCTCATGCAGAGCTGAAAAAGAATGATAATGCTCCTCTTTGGTCTCCTATCCCGTAGGAAGGAAGTGCCCATCTGTTTTGCAATAGTAGGATTGGTTTTATTCATTCAAGTTGGCTAAAGGAAATGTAATGGAGGTTGATTAGGCTATGGCCCAACCGTGCTCTTCCCAATAAAAAATAACCGTTTTTGTTAAAAAAAAAGATGTATACAAGTTTATCACTTGTGGAACAATGTCTCAAATGAATAGTATCGGCCTCTACATGATATCGAATCAAGTGGTACTTTGTGTTGGGATGCTTGATTCAATGATGGAAATCTAGGATTCTTGGCCAACTTTATTCTAAAAGTATTGTCAACCAATAGAGTAAATTCACATGTTTCTCCTTCAAATCTTCAAGTATCTCCCTAGGCCACATAATCTCATTTGTTGCTTCTACAATAGCCACATATTCTACCTCTATTGTGGAATCAATTAGAACGGACTATTTGCATGATCCTCAGGAGACAGTTGTTGATCCAAGACTCACAAGATACCTTGAAGTACACACTCCATTCTCTTTATCGCCATCAAAGTATAAATCCAAATATCCAATCAATTTGAAGTCATCCACCTTAGAATATTTAAGTCCCTTTCACGTATCTTAGATCTCTATTTGTAGCACATCAATGTCCTTAACAAGGTTTTTGCATGACCCTGAAAAGAATCCCAACTACAAATGAAATATGTGATTTGGTGGTAGTAAGGTATATAAGACTCCTCACAAGTTTGTATTTGGTTGCATTCTCAAAATCATTTCCTTCTTTTGACGTGAGCTTCAAAATCTATTCCATTGGAGTAGAAAGAGGGTTACATCCCGTCATGCCAAACATGTTCAACAACATTCCAATGTACTTATTTTGGGGGATGAATATATACTTTGGATTTTGAGTCACATTAATACCCAAATAGTAATGAATATGTTCCAAATCAATCATTCCATAGCCTTTCTTCAATTCTTTCTTTATAGATGCAATGTAGCTTTCATTGTTCCCTATCATCAACACATCATCTATATACATTACAAGATATACAACAGATCTTCCAACTTTCTTGACAAACAAAATTTCATCATCAAGATTAAAGTTTTTGAAATTCAATTTCAAAATATGCTCAATTAGCTTTTCATACCATGCACGGGGTGCTTGTTTCAGGCCACACAGACTTAATGAGCTTGCATACCTTTTGTTCTTGTCCCTTCACAAAAAAAGCTTATGGTTGAGACAAGAAGACATTCTCTTTCAAATCTCCATTCAAGAAAATAGTCTTCACGTCCATTTTATTAAATTTCCATCCATTATATCCCGCCAATGCCAATAAAATAGGAATGGTAACCCATTTGGTTGTGGGGGGGAAGTCTCATCATAGTCAATGCCTTCATTCTATGCAAAACATTTTGCCACAAACCTCACCCTATGCTATTCAAGTGAGACATTTGATTTGTACTTGTTCTCAATTAGTTTAGTTCCAAATGGAGGGTCCACCAACTTCCATGCCACATTCTTGATGAAAGCCTCATATTCCTTCTACATAGCTTATTTCCACGCATCATAAAAAGCAGCTTCTTCAAAGGAAGTTGGTTTATGGTTAACAAATAAATTCAATCCACAATGATATGAAACACCCATATCATAAACACCAGCTCAATTTGAATCATCAACATCACCTCCATCTTCTTATCTTATCAAACTTCTAGTTCTTGTCTTTCCAACCTCATCAAGATGAAAACTTTCAAGTTTCTCTATGACCAACTTTGGAAGTTTCAGTGAGGATCCAAGTTGATCAACTAGTGGTGTTTCATTCTCTTCAAGATTCAATTTCCCAATCCTTTCAATCAAATCATCCAATTGAACCTCTTGTTGTGGTGAAGTAGCAGGAGCAGCTTCATGAGGGGGAGATGGGGAGATGGTTGCAAAAAGAGATTCCAAATATTGATCCAAGATAGATATCCCCTCTTTAAGATGTGGAAACTCATTGTCTAAATAATGATGTCTGTACATGGGTGAATTTATCCAAACAATCAAGTTACATCTCCCCAAACTTGTCATTTTTATTCATTTCAAGAAAAATCACCTCTCGAAAGAATAAATGCTTTATTTACATCATCGTAAAAACGATATCCCTTTGTGGTATTTGAGAACCCCAAAAAGATGCATTTTCAAATCCATACACCAAGTTTGGTTCTGTGTTCCTTAGGAATTAAAGCATAACAAGTGGAGCCAAAGACCATGAAATGTCTCACCTAAGGAATGTGGCCATGCCACATTTAATATGGAGACTTGTTGGCAAGAGCATGAGATGGATTTTTGTTTTTCAAACACAAAACTGTTGTCACCCCTAAACATCAATTTCACATTTTTTTAAATTAGCATGGAGCATACCATATTCAAGAGTGACATGTTCATTATTTTTCTTACACCATTTTGTTGATGACTATATGGAACAATGATTTGATGCATAATCCCATGTTGATGGAGATAGTTTTTAAATTCATTACATATATATTCTTTATCATTATCATTATATGAGATTGTGCTTCATTTTCACTCCATACATGAAAATTTTTAAATGTTTCAAATGCTTCAAATGTATGCTTCAATAAATAAACCCCAACACATCTAGTGTAATCATCAACAAAAGTCTTGAGTTATTTATTACCATTGGCAGAAGCAACAAGCATGGGGCCACTCAAGTCAGAGTGTATCAACTATAATTTTCTACATGCTCTAGAATTTGAATCATGGAAATGTTGCTTCTTCTGTTTGCCAAAAATACATGCATCACATTGCTTCAAATTCTTTATGATGGTGGACAAACCAAAAACACCATTCTTTTTCAACATTCTAAAAATCACAATTGATATGTCCATATCTAGCATGCCACAAGAGACCAAATGACAAAGCACCACCTTCATGCTCGTAGTATGTAAAAGTTTGATCTTTTGCAAATGTCCCTTTCAACTTCAACAGTCTCTCATCTTCCCATCTAGTCATGATGACTTGGCTGTCAAAAGATCTCCATATCTCAACTTTCCCATCAAATATGTGGATGGAATGGCCCCGTTATCAAATGTGCACAAGAGACAACAAAGTTCTATGCAACTACAAAAGATAGAGAACATTCTACTACATAGAATCGAGAAATCCAAGCAATTTAAACCCGATGGTGTGAATTCCTCTATGTTTGAGGCTAGACTTATTTACAAAGTACACTATACCATCTATATTGACATTCAAATTTTCAAAAAATTCTCTTTTAAATGTCATGCAATATGTAGCACTAGTGTCAAGCAACCAAGTATATCTCCAGGAGGCAAACAATATTTCATTTACACCAATATTACAATGTGCAACAATGAAATGAGTAGATTCAAGAGCTTTACCTCTTTCTTCTTTCTGATCTTCTCTTGTGCAATTCTAGATGTTTTTGCCTTGTGTCATTTCTTATCACAACAAACACATTGAAAATCGGATCTCTCACAATGGTTATGTCTACCCCCTGTCTCTGAAGTTCTTTCTCCTATCCCCTCATTCACTGGAATATCCTCTAGAAGAATCATGTGATTAATTCTTCCCTTTTTTAGCAAGACACGCAATCTTTCCAATGGGCTAGACTATCTTCTTTACAAAGGCTTTATTTCGTTCTGCAATTTTCTCCACCAAATTGTCAAATTTAAGGTCCTTCAATTGGCCAATAGTTTGAAGTGACTCAAGATAGTTAGAAATGTGCAACATGGAACCTTGATGAAGGCAGTGAGAGGAAGGTATACCTTCACACCAATGGTATCAATTTCATGCATGATGGCTTTAATTTCATATGCTACATTTGTGGGATCATTATCTTTCAACTCAAGATTGAAGAGCTTTGACAACATCTAAATTAGCAATGTGTGAGTCATACAAATATTTCAACTTCTTCAAAGCAGCATAGGAATTCTTGGTAAATAAGCTAAGTTGCCAAGAAACGTGGGTGCAAGGATGGGTGCGAGGGCGGGGACGCCACTTTTTGAAATAGGGTACTTGGGTTAAAAACATGTCACATGCATATTTCTTCATAATTCAATGATTCATCATTCATTCAACATTCACATTGGAACATAAAATTTGATATCAAGTGGAAGTTATATTTTGATTCCATTGTCATACTACATTCAAAAATTTTCTAATTGGCCAATGGAATTTCCAGACATGAAATAGAATATACAAAATTCAGAAAACATTGAACAATGATTTCATTCAATGATTATCCTTGTTGTAACAGTGTAACCCTATCATTGTATTCACCATGGAAAGCCCTTCACAATTTCACCAAATGTTGTCATTGTGGAAATCCCTTCACCAAACGTCGTCGTCGCTAAATGAAATGATTATGAGATGTCTGAATGGAAAATTATGATGTTTGTAAGAGTTTGGGGGTTGTAATTTTAGATTTGGGAGGGGGGCCACCTTTCCCCCCTTCCTTTTATTTATTTCACTGCTTAAAAAATCAAGGTACGCCATCCCCTCTCAACCAAACAAACCCATATTTTAAGCCGACACCTCGGGTTCTTTAGTCAAGAACTGAGTTCATATGGGTTCGCCAACCAAGAACCCACACCTGAATCAGAGACATGGGTTTGTGAACCCAATGTGGGGATGCAAACCCTACCCCCGAGTACACAAACCCATGCAACTTAGTAGATAAGATACGTCGAATAACATTTTCACTTACCATAACAGTGATCAATGCATATGCCTTCTTATATATGTTCTTCCATATTTCAAGTTATTTGTTTGTCGTAGGTTCTACAAGTGCAACGTCATCCTCTCCTTCTGAAATGCCATCTAGCATATCATTGAAGATGTGAGGGTATGCTTGATCTTCCTTAACCATTCTAGATAGTTGACATTGCCATTGCCCACCATTCCAATAATTGAAACTAGAAAATGCAACTTCAACAAGGCTACCCATACAAGCTCCTGCAACAGAACATGCAATACAATTTCTGCACCTTGCTCTACTAGACTTAAAAAACAATCTATGTAACAGTTTACAAGGGTCTTACAATATGGTCTCTACAAGAGTCTTACAATACAATCTCTTGAAACATGGTAACAACACAACGATTACAATGCAATGGGTCTCGAAACAATAAGGATGAAAAATTAATGTAACGAATAGAAGAGTTAGTTGAGGAGTTGTCATTCAAAGCTTTTCATAATTCACACATTACAAAGCACTCTCGGTGCACAAAAACAACTCACTATAACTTTAGCAAATGGTCCCATATAGGGCACAAGTATCTCCTAAAAGAAAATTTAGGTATGATATGGATTTGCAAACAAGGAATAATCAAACCACCATGCAGTGCTTCAACAATATGTGTATCTTCATGCACATATATCAACAACAAAAAATATCATCATGCAGAAACTTCAAGTACAAGACACAAAGGTAATGATACCACA
Organism: Larix kaempferi; assembly: GCA_027924585.1. Classification (NCBI taxonomy): domain Eukaryota; kingdom Viridiplantae; phylum Streptophyta; class Pinopsida; order Pinales; family Pinaceae; genus Larix; species Larix kaempferi. The sequence continues at coordinate 12,953,830 of BSBM01000289.1, forward strand.
TGTATCGGTCCTTTCCCATCCAAAGCATCCCCAGGTGCTTCAAGAACACCATGGGCAAATCCCTATTGGATGAGATTAAAATAAATATATCATGTAGGTGCTCAACGAGCTCTCCAAGTGAAACCACAAGCAAAAAATCCTCAAGTTGTAAGAATAATGATAGGCTCATACAGGTTGAGATTCAACAGATATATCATATAGGTGCTCAACAAGCTCTCCAAATGAAATCACAAGCAACAAATCCCCGAGCTATAAGAAGCCATGCAAAATGGAGTGGAATTTGCTTGTGCTCAAGGCTTGAGAATGCAAAGGTGAGAACAACATGAAGGTATGAGCTTCACTCACAAGTACACAAAGGTATACCACAAAATGCATTATTCATGCACAAGTTGAAAACCAACATGTATAGAAACTAGACGAAGAATAGAAATACAAGAGAATATGATTATGATTTCAAACATATAACACGCAAATTGAGTAAAAAGAGGTATGTCGAATGCAAAAGAGGTTGCATAGTACATACGCGACAGATTTATGATTTTTTTTTCTTCTTAAACACCAAGGAGCATATTGAGCGAAAGCAAGGAGCAACAATATGCCAAATGATAGTCAAAGGACTTGCAAAGGCGACAAAATGTTAAGGAGCACAGGAGTTAGAAGGCTCAAGGAATTAAAGACATCAAGTTTCTAATACCACTAAGAGGCCTTCCCAACTCCAAGCTTGAATGAATTTGCATTAACAAAAATGTCCTATAAATACATGGAGAAATGACCTTTGGTTTTCATCTTCCAAGAGGTCCTTTGGACTTCTCAACAGTTATTCAATTAATTATTGGATAGTCAACAATACAACCTAAATAATCTAATATTTACAAATTAACCATAATCTTCATAGGATTAGGTGTCAGACACAAAATAATTCCCACAATGATTACAAGACTAGAAATGATAAATACGAGATTGAAAATACTTTTCAAGTAGGAAACAGAGATTGACAACATCTTAATAAAGGTTACGATGAGCAAAATATAAAATCAAAGCCTTGGGATATGCACCTTTCAAAATATTGGAGAAGGTAATCAACGATGCTCAAAAACTCAATTTTCCACTTTATCTGGACATTTACTCAATGGTAAATGTAGAGAGTTCAAAACTCTACAAGCCATCTAATCCCTAGATGCACATAAAGACACAATTTTGCAAAAGGGGCCAATAAAAACTTTGGCAAGCATAATTAAAGGTTCAACTAACTAAGGCCAAATGATACTCCAAGGAGAGAGCTAAGCAATTGTTGTTGCATCACCCCTTCAAAATTAAAGTTTTTAAAGACCAGAAGCCTCTGGAAATGGAGAGGTAATCCAAAATGGATCTATACAAAGACCATATGGATTTATTAATGCTCTAGATGGGGTAGATTAAAACTCAAGACATCTCAAAGACAGCGTTGATTTTTGTCAAATTCTATTCGTTAAGGCCTTGAACAACAATTTTTGGACCTTGTGTGGACTGAGGGTTGTTGCAAGCTTCTAACATTGAAGGCAAAAATTGCTTCTCTTATTGGTATCTTTATAATCAACTATCGTGCACCTAAAACAAAAATCCCTATGCAAAATTTATGTATCGATACAATCAACTATCATACACCTAAAACAAAATCCCTGTGCAAAAGTTATGTATTGAACAAAGGAACAATCCAAACATTCTCCACATGTCAAAGTGGCCACCATGTCAACACAACATAATTCAAATATGTGGTGTTAGTGACTTATGGGAATCCATGAAAGACTTCTAGAAGCATCATGGAGATTACAAGAGGGATTCATATCCCCAAACTTAACACTAATTATAAATATCAAAAACCTAACAAAATGGGAGGAAAAGGCTCACTTTTTCACTATGCATTATTCCATGTTACAAGCAAGGGTGTGAAGATTATAACAAGCAAATAAATATAACATATATGAGGAAGGGTGTGGAGTAGATTATAACAAGCAAAGAAATGAAACATATTATAGAGGAATGAGGAAGATAAATAGTGTTTATTGTCATAGTAAGCTTGGACAACATTGTAATCTCCATCATATAAGAACGTAGAGAACACAATCCTTCATTGAAAGCTTGTTTTCCCATATAGGTTTCCAAGGCAAATATTTGTTTTCCATTGTGTGGTTTTTCTAAGGTAATAGGATGTGTTGATTTTGTCAAATTCTATTCATTAACTTCCAATGCATTTTTAAGGCCTTGTGTCGACAAAGGGTTGTTGCAAGCCTCTATCATTGAAGGCAAAAATTGCTCCTCTCATTGATATCTTTACAATCAACTATTGTGCATCTAAAACAAAATCCATGTGCAAAAGTTATGTATCAATACAATCAACTATCATGCACCTAAAACAAAATCCCTATGCAAAAGTTATGTATCAAACAAGGGAACAATCCAAAATTCCCCAGATGTCGAAGTGGCCACCATGTCAACACAACATAATTCAAATATGGGGTGTTAGTGAATTGTGGGAATCCATGAAAGACTTCTAAAATGGAGGGGTTTCATATCCCTAAACTTAACCCTAATTATAAATATCAAAAACCTGACAAAATGGGAGAAAAAGGTTCACTTTTTCACTATGCATTATTCCATGGTGCAAGCAAGGGTGTGAAGAAGATTATAACAAGCAATTAAATGAAACATATGAGGAAGAGTGTGGAGGAGATTATAACAAGGAAATAAATGAAACATAATATAGAGGAATGAGGAAGATAAACAATGTCTATTGTCATAATAAGCTTGGACAACATTGCAATCTCCATCATATAAGAACATAGAACACACAAACCTTCATTGAAAGCTTGTTTTCCCATATAGGTTTCCTAAGTAAATATTTATTTTCCATTGTGTGCTTTTTCTAAGGTAAAAGTGTTTCAAATCCCTAAACCTAACACTAATTATAAATATAAAAAACCTAACAAAATGGGAGAATAAGGTTCACTTTTTCACTATGCATATTTTATTCTATGGTATGGGAAGTGGTGTGGAGAAGATTATAACAAGCAAAGAAATGAAACAAATTATAGAGGGATGTGCAAGACAAAGAATAAGGTTCAGTTTTTCACTATGCATAGTTTATTCTATGGCAAGGGAAGTGGTGTGGAGAAGATTATAACAAGCAAAGAAATGAAACAAATTATAGAGAGATGTGCAAGACAAATAATGTCAAAGGAACAAAGATGTCATGACGAGGCAAGAAAAACTTTGTTAAGTCGATGAGGCTCGACAATAGGATCTAAGTCGATGAGGCTCGACAGTAGGATCAAAGTGATATTGGAGGGCAAAACAACACTATGGATACCATGACCAATCAACCCCCTATTGTTATGATAAGGGTTTAGGTAATATTCTAAACTCTAGTGTGCATTCCTATTTCAACTACTCAATAATGCAAATATCTCTTTCACCTAGAGAACCCCCTTTTTTATATAAAGCTCATTGCTAACAAGAAAAAGAATCTCAATCATTTTATGGCACCAAATTATTTTGTGTACGACTTACAAGAAAGAATATGTTTTGTCGTAGATGGCTTGTCCAAGACTTACTTTGTGAGAACAATGATAACCTCAAGAAAACATGTCTAATTTGCATCCAATCAAGCCCTCTCCGTTTGGGTCAAGCTCAACTTATCGAGTTGTCAAGCCAACCTAAAGAAAAAGGACAAATACCTGCTTAATAATAACTAAGAGAGCATGCGAATGTTGTAATCACTATTCATTAAACAAGTACTCACTCTTTCCCTTCTTCCTTGATAATACTTTTTTCCCTAAGAGATATCCTTAGAGTGCAAGTACATGGGAGAGGGGTTCCAACAAATTGAGGATGCTCAAACCTCCCTCCTATTGTCATAGTAAGCTTAGACAACATTGTAATCCCATCATATAAAAACCCAAAAGGCATAGTCCTTCATTGAAAGCTTATTTTCCCATGTGAGTTTCCAAGGTGAATATTTGTTTTCCATTGTGTGTTTTTTTATTGTACTACATTTCATAGGTTGTGGTAGTTAAAGCTTTTGAATGGTGTCGTTCTATTTATGTTAGGCATTAGAAATGCAACAATATAAACACATGATCAAGCATAAAGGATATGCTAACAATAGTCCTTTCAAGTTTATATATCCATAATTTGGAGAGTCAACCAATTGGAATATCCAAGGTTGTTTGAATGGGATCTAATCAACATAACACTGAGAAACAAAACTATAAGCCCTTGTTCACATAAGAAAGGAAAGGATTTCCCTCCAAAGTTAATTTTTGTCCACTAAGGTCCTCAACACAAATAAATTATCCCTTCTTGTGATAGTGATCACAAACATATAAATTATCGATAGCAAATTATCAAGACTTCGATTCTAGTTTATTTGGATATAACATGCTCTAGCAGTTCCATCTTGGTAATTGAAAAAATGTTCATGTCCTCTTCAATAAAAAATATAAATAATTTGAACTTTTCCTTAAAGAATGACATAGGTCCAACATCAACAATCATCCCAAGATGAAGAATAATGGGAATGGAAAATGGAGTAGGTACAAGTCATATGGAGTCGAGATGCATCTTAGAGTAGCATGCAGTCGAAATATTAAAAACCAATGCTATACTCCTAAAGTCCCTCAAGCCCAAGCCCAAATCTGCTTGGACCTGTGTCTCCTATAAATTTACATCCCAATATTATGGAAAGAAAGCTAGCAAGACCCGAGGGAGAAGATATCATGATTCAAGAAGTAATACACAGCAAGCACAACCAAATGTCGAGGGAATGATAACAGTGTGTTTATTAAACTTGACATGGCACATTTTTATATTAAGGGTCGAAGCATGCATTACCCACCCGCCACCTTCCCTCAAAAATCACTCCTTTAGTGTATGGAAGGCCAACAACATTTTCCATAGTTTCTGCCATCTCTCTCCATCACTCTGTATAAATAAAAAATTAGAAGCCCTAAGCCTTAGATAAAGTAAGGGGTATGGACCTTCCCTCCGAAGGGTCAAGCAGATTAAATAATAAACAATTTACGTTTGTACCTTTCACCTCAAAGGGACCTCAATAATCATACCAAAATATTCAAAGAAATTATACCCATACATGCAAGCATCAAGAGAGGGCGATAATTGACAAAAAGAAGCGCATCCACTATTTGAAACGCCCTACAAGATCCTACACAGATTAGTGCAGTTCCTCTAACTTGCAATGGAACTAAATTGGTCATCTCTTCCCCTAGCATTAGAATCGCACAAAGACTCAATGTAGACTCCAAACCTTGAGAAAGCCGAAAAGTAGCCATGTGGATATTTCAATAAAATCAATTTTATCAATGCTCCCCAAAATCATTCTTTGTTGAACCCTCTCAATGAAAATGGGATTCCTACCCAAGGGCGGCAAGTGCGGAGGATCTTCTTTAATCCCAGAGGAAACTAAGAAACCAACTAAGCATCGGAACTCAAAATTGCCACAAATAATCAAGCTGAACTAAGCATCGGAACTCAAAATTGCCACAAATAATCAAGCTGAACTACATTGGCTTCAGAGCATCCACATGACCAAGACACGATCTTAGTCAACTTCCAATCTATTCCTAGCCACTATGATCGCTCAAATCAAACAAGAAGCATCAAGGTTACGAGATATTAGCCTATTCCATGTCCTCCAAGAACACAATGTTCGCTCAAATCAAACAAGAAGCATCCATCAAGGTTACAAGACATTAGCCCATTCCCTGTCCTCCAAGAACTCAATGGTGAAACAGATCTGCAAGCCAATTAGGCTCCAAAATGGAAAAAGGGAGTTGTAAGAAAAATGGTGTCTCTCCATATTCTAATTCCTTGATGAACAGTCATCAAGGTAAATGGGAGATTATAAGGTTACAAGACATTAGAACTCAATGGTTTAGCAGATCTGCAAGCCAATTAGGCCTCCCAAATGGACAGAGAGCGAGTTGTAAGAAAAATGGTGTTTCTCTCCATATTCTAATTTCTTGATGAACGGTCATCAAGTTAACGGGGAATTAACCACTCCCTTAATGTTAACAATCATTAACACCCACATATAAACCATTAATCAACAAGCATGCAAAGCTACAAATAACATCACCAATGGTACAATCATGAACTCCCACATATCAACCATTAATCAACAAGCATGCAAAGCTACAAATAGCATCACAAGTGGTATGGGATGGTGCCACACATGCCATCCCACCCACTGTCATTTCAATGTCAAAGCTCTAAAATGGTTAACTCTAGTAAAGGTGGGATTATGGAGAGCACAAGCCAGAATTTTGGGAGCAACAAGAGCAGGTTCCGACTATGAGTCAAGGTATGTTCAAGTTGTTATCAGCTCTTTCAATGGATGACATGCAAGTATAAATAAGTCATATTTGAAATTTGGTTTGTTCTCGAGTGCTTGTTGTGGACTTTAAAGGAACATCAAAGTTTTTCGTGGTATTGTTACACTTGAGCTAAGTATTTGGGTAGGACTGGAATCGTGCTATGTAAGAAATGTTGAGAAGGCATGAAACCTTTATCAATGAGAATAGAACTTCCCTCATATCTCTCCAATATTGTGCACAACTCAAACTAAGTTGGGGACTGGAATCGTGCTCTGCCCCACCTGTTCTGTCATTGGTTCTAGTTTTATTTTGCTCTCTGCTTTGTCAGTGTCATTTGGTGATTTGAACACATGTTGTTGGGACCTTGGGACCTCTGGTTTATTCGCTGTAGTCTCAGCTAGGTAGTAGTTGCCACTTCGTTTGGAACCGGGAACTAGGAAAAGAAAATGTAGAGTCAATCTCAGTAGAGAGGTCTGGGCATTTGTGTACGGGGTGGCTCTGTTCAATCAGTTCTCGGTCTACATTTTGAGCTAATTAATCTCTCCCACATTCAAGGTGGAAAATCCTCGCGTTACCACCATGTGGTTGGTTTATTTCTTTAAAATCCTGTAGTATAGATTGTGTTAGTATAGATTATCTGGACTGCCATGAAATGTAAGAAATGTTGAGAAGGCATGAAACCTTTATCAATGAGAATAGAACTTCCCTCATATCTCTCCAATATTGTGCACAACTCAAACTAGGTTGGGGGGGCAATCTTTAAAGGCCAGTGTTGATGCGATTCTCAAAAGCAATTATTCTATGGATATGGAGGGCTATAGATATTGAGTCTCCAATGCTACAACAAGACAATATCGATCCTGATGAGGCCTCCACAGTCCCGTTCCACTAGTTTGATAATATGTTATGTAAAACTTTTTGTATTACTCAGCTTTACAGTTCACCTACAGTCTTTTTAAAGCAAATCTCTCACTTCTTTTTATAAAAATACAAAAATGGGGTTCCTAGAAGAATTCAATAAGTTGCCAAGGAACATCCTATGGAAAAAAAGTATAATTCATGTCCATTTAGATTTTCAAAATGGACAAACCCTTGCTTTTAATGGTCACAAGGAAGCCTCATAAAGAACGTAATGGTGATGAACAAGGGCATTAGAAACCAAAATAGCATGGAAAATGGTATATGGAGAGCCAAACATGGTGGAAGGAAGCTCTCCAATATAATTATTTTTTAAATCTTGAAAGAAAAATATGTTTGGAACATAAGGGTAATCAATCTCCCATCAGGAAGCAAATAAAAAGTTCAATGTACACAATAAAGAATGCTCTATCTTGGCACCCAGGGAATGGAAATAAGATCACTGTGAAAGAGGAAGCATTCCAAGCGAACCCCACAAGAAAACACCAAAGTGGTAAATATCCTAGTATGGTTAGAGAACCAAAGCGCTCATACTTTATTTACAAGCATCTCTTAATGGTCTATTAACCCAAATGGGCAATGGAGAGGATGAATCCATCCATTGCATAATCTTCTCCAAGATATAAATGAAAATTGTGAAAACCTTTTGAATAATTTGAAAGCATAGTTGTGGTACCAAAATTTTGAAGACAATAATCAGTGAAATCAAGCTATGAACTTTTACTAGTGCAGATTAGAAAAAATAATCAAAAAAATCTGTAGAAGTAATGCCTGTCAGTGTTGGAATTCCTCTTCCACCAGTATCGTAATCAAAAGCTGCACATACACTAAAAGCACACTAAATCATCATATAACTAATATTTTGATTTTGAATGACTAATACTCCATATCGACCAACTTGAAAACAACCTCATAACAGGTCATACAAAATAAAAATTAGCATTCCAAAAGAGTAACACAGTAGTTGCTGCAGTGACAAAATAAACATAAATGAAACAAAACTCGTTCATTGAAAAGAAACAAAAAAAAAAATTACCTCCAATCCCACAAATTACTCAGGGTCCAGTCAATCAACTTACAACTCACATGCATATTCTCAAAAATTAACAGAATCTGCTCCAAGATGAGAAAATAAAAGAGAGGTATAATTTTAACATACCAAATCCGTATTTGAGATTTTTTGAGACATCTAGTGTGAGAATCTATCTCATATCCAACTTCCAGAAGTAGTAGCACATTCAACTACGTGATTAACTCAACATGACAGTTCAAACATATAGATGAAGCAAATATTTCCTTTGCCTTCAAAATCTGCACTCTTTATTGCAACTTAGCTATTTTCTCTATCAAAATCTTCTGAACTGATTGGAGATCAAGTCAGTACACTACAGTACATAATGACCTAAACATACCAATTACATTTTGCTGTATATTCAAAATCAAGGTTTAAAAAGATTGTGATGCTTACACCAACTCCTCCCACACACTATCTCTCAGAATATTTTAGAGTATTGATAATTAATAATAAATTGAAACTGCAGCTTGAGCAGATACGGATTCCAATTTCTTCTTTACAATAATCTTGTGAATACAGTTATTTTTTCATTTTAGCTTATAAGATTGGTGTGTCATTCCCAACTGATCATTATTCATATTCAATAACAATAATATGCACAGCATAATAATTTGACATAACAAATCTAATATGCAAAAGCTTTCTGAACACAGTTTTCCCTGCTTGCATTTATTTTCTAATTTCAACAAATTAATGCTGAAATGTCACAGAAATCTCATCAATGTCAACACGACTGAAGTTTAGCTTTTATCAATACCCACTAATGTGGTTCAATTGGGCTTGAATGAATCTCTCACGACTAAATGCTGCAAAGAGCACAGAAAAAGGAACTATAAACACTAAAGATTCTCCCCTTTGCTAACCATGACAAAGCACCAAATTCATATTTTATCCCTAACTACCATTAAAACTTCCATTAAATAAACTTAAGAAGTTTAAAAATCTAAATTGAGCGCACTTCAGTCTACTTCTCTAAACCAGCAAGTTAGCATGGAGCCCCCCTCTACAGTTCATATTATTCATTGAAACCAAGCTCAACTCTAATCCTTTTTATTTGGAACCTTGGAAGTTTGGGTATAGGTATCTGGAAAACTAGAAGATAAAGTTATATTCGCACCAAACAACAAATTGAAAGTAGCAAGAGCATATATATATATATATAGGAAAAAGAGAAAGATAAGATGGGGCACATTAGGGACCTCTAATACTCTTCAAAGTATGTGTGATCAGTAATGCCTATCAAAACTGCTACTAATATAAAACTGTATGTGTGATATTGATATTATAATGAGCAGGAGATAAGCTGTCTAAATAAGGCCCGTCTATGGCGGAATGTACACTGTTTGCTCAAGAGTTTAAAGAAGAGGACGGCCCTTCCCTGTTAATATCTCATCTGCTTACTGACTTAACAAAGTTCTGGAATTTTTCTGATTTTTCAGTATGTAGAGCATTTGGCTGTTATGATTCGGTCAGTTGAGCTGATTTGTAATTTTAAAATGCCGGAAAGCACAGAAAGTTCGCTTTAAAATGGAAGACTGCATTTATTAGGTAATAGATATCCCTTTGGGACATGTAGTGATAGGAAGAAGCAGTCAGACCAAGGCTATGAAGAACTCTCATAAAGACATGGAATGTGTATTCTGACTTCTTTCCTGTAATAGCAAATATAAAACTTTTTCCTGACAAACATATATTAGAATTATATGGTGGAATTTGACCAAACAGTACAAGTGTCTATTTAAGTTTCTTCCTTTACTTGTTATAACAGCTGTCAATATATTCTAAAAGAGTTTGAACTTGACCAGATCCAAAAGGCTTAGTTAACCCAGCCACTGATAAATCAGGTTCAAGGACAAATTTCTATACTGCTCAGGACTCTTTGAAGAGTAAATGGACAGGGAGCCACTGACGACATATCAGATGAAAAACAAAAAGCATTCCACAGACTTAATGCAGTTACCATTAAAACAAATGAACTAACCTAAGTAACGGGACACATCCATATAGGCCTCTGTGTCCCATGTCATCGTGTCCGACACGGACACGTCCTGACACGGTGTCGGACACGTCCAAAAAACATGTCAGACACCACCATGTCAGGATGTGTCCCAAAAACAGGACACCATGTCCCAAAAATAGGACATGTCTAACCCAAAAATATTGTAAAAAAACAATTTTACCCTCATTCATTCACATTTTTCAGTGAGGCTTGAGCTCTAATAGGGGTTTCTTTTGCAGGTGAAGAGCATTAGAAGGTTTTCCATCTTTATCTACCCCTTTTGTATTTGCCAGTGGCATTCCAACATCTATGTAATACATTTTGATTTCGATGACTTAAATGACAACATTTTGATTTTGATGACTTAATGAGAAATTTTACGAGTTTCTGAGAATCCACTGCACCGATGGAATTATGGCCCCCCATGTTTGTCATCCTTCTCTATCTGCAGTTTGTGATGTGTTTTTATTATTCTTCCATATACATTTGCATATTACATTGTTTGATTCTTAGTTATGATGTATTTTTATTATTCTTCCATGTACACTTAGATATTACTGTTTACATTGTTTGGCTCTTAGCCTCTCAAATCAAGTCAGGGCACACGCCTATAAGTATTCTGTGGGGACATATTCCACAAACAACATCACAAGGGGATTCATTTCCACATAGGGGAAGTTACCCCTTATTTCTATTCCTACCCATGACATTCAATCTTTAAGTGGCATCATCATTGTGAGTGGTATAATCTAAAATATAAAGGCTGTTTAGTAACGGGAAAAGATAATAATAGGGTGTGGCCCCCATCCATGTAATCTAATCAAATAGAAATAGTCCTATTTTGGTTGGCTTTCTTATACCTCCCACGGGCATCCAACAGTGGGGGCGGGGGAAGCCAATCACCAGCCTTTTTCCCTTGTTTCAATAGTGGAATGAAGCATATCCCTTTCCGCTAATGGGGGTTTCAGTTAGGTCTATCATTGACATATGCATTGTGATTTGTGAATGTGTATGTGCATTGATTGCAATTTCTATTGAATGTTTGTAAATTTTCTAGTTTCTACAAAAATTTGGATATATATATATAACGTGTCCTCTGTGTCCTAATTCTGGGGGTCACCGTGTCTGTGTCATATTCCTGTATCCTCCGTGTCCTCGTGTCAGGTGACTTAGGAACCAACACATCTGGAAAAGATAACAGCTGCCATTAAACCAGCTAGTAAATGACAAGAGTTTGAACTTCACCAGATCCACAAGGCTTAGTTAACCCAGTCAATGATAAATCAGGTTCAAGGACAAATTTCGATACTGCTCAGGACTCTTTGAAAAGTAAATGGACATGGAGGCACTGACAACATATCAAAATGAAAAAATGAAAAACAAAAGGCATTCCACAGACTTAATGCAGTTACCATCAAAACAAAGGTACTAGCACATCTGGAAAAGATAACAGCTGCCATTAAACCAGCTGGTGAATGACTAGACATCTCAACGAGTGCAAACTGCACAATTACAAAGATTCGTAAGGGTCGAAGCTGGCATCTTGTGCGCACAGCTGTGCAGATGTGGCACTGGGAACTGAAGAAAATAGCAGAAACACATTCCCTAACTCCCAGTAACAGTTCCCCAGCATCAACATTTTCTGAATACAAACCTAAGGATCAACATATAATGATTAGACAACAGCTACTGGAAATTTCCATGCTGTAACTCAATGTTCGGAGCTTTCAAGTTTCTTGATTCCATAACATAGATGATGACAAGCCTAGTGGGTTAACTCGAGTGGTTGCATGCTGTGAACTACAGGCAGGAGGTCAAGGGTTCAAGTCCCCGGGCTGGCTGCCTCTGAATATTGCCGGCCTCACTCAATGATGTGCATTCTATCAAAAAAACATAGATGATGGAAATCACCTATTTGAAAATACATCAGGGTACATTCAACATGATGGCAGTACCCATATAATTCCTCAGTTTGCCCCATTCCTTGTATCTCTTTACAACACCAGCATCCATGTATACTCCATAGGTAGTTTGTGCAGAAACAAATTCCCTAACTCCCAGCAACAGTTCCCCAGCATCAAAATTTTCTGAATACAAACCTAAGGATCAACATATAATGATTAGACAACAACTACTGGAAATTTTCATGATGTAACTCAATGTTTGGAGCTTTCAAGTTTCTTGATTGCATAACATAGATGATGACAAGCCTAGTGGGTTAACTCGAGTGGTTGCATGCTGTAAATTACAAGCAGGAGGTCAAGGGTTCAAGTCCCCGGGCTGGCTGCCTCTGTGAATATTGTGGGCCTCACTCAATGATGTGCATTCTATCAAAAAGACACAATAGATGATGATAATCACCTATTTGAAAATACATCAGGGTACATTCAACATGTTGGCAGTACCCATATAATTTTAATGGGACTGCTAATTATAAGCATCCTGCAGTTGGTTTAACTATGAAGGAACTTAATGGTACAATGGCATTCCTGCTCCACCAGGAAATTAAATCTCAAAACAAACCAGTGTATGTTATGTGGGCCAAAGCTTAAAAGATCCAAAACAAGAAATGAAACTACCAGAGTGACCCTACAAAATACTTGCAACTTTTACCAATAATTATGATTCTTAATAAGAAAGTTATGGATAACTTGCAACGCACTTGACCACCAAACCATCAAATTACAGAAAACTGACATATTATGCACAAGACCTTATTGTAAAGTGATAGCTGTTTATATAGAGAATATTCAAAAATAAATCAATCTCTTAAAATGGACTTTAATAGAAAAAGGAGAGCCACCAAATCTGCCCTTGTAATAAATATGAGAATAAAAGTAATCTCTTGAAATGCTCATTAAAACAGGAAAAGAGGGCGAAAATACATGACTGAATTTCAGACTAGAAAGAGTTGAAAGTTGACACAGAAACCATTTTTCTCTTACAAGAACACGTGAAATCAACAATACAGTGTTTACTCATTGATCATGCTGCATAAAGTTTTCATAGAACAAATGATAAAGCATTGCAACCAAACTTCCCTTAAATACATTAAATATTAAGTATATTAAGCATTTATAAATATAAAATTTCATTTCAAAACACAGACGGATGCTATTTCGATCCTCATAATTATCACAAACAAATATAAACTCAAAATTTCAAAGTCAATTTAGCACATACTTTAATGTTTTAATAAATTTTACTCTTTCAAATCAGGAAAAATATGTGTGCATAACATGTAATCTTGTAAATATCCATTAACACTTCTCCTCAAAGAAGTACCCAATTCAGAAACAACCCCTAGTCTCTTACGAAAAGCCCTAAAGGAAGACCCAAAACTTTAGCAATAAACTTGCAATCCCTAATCTCTTAAAAAACGCTAAACCTTCAGCAAAAACCTTTAATTTCTTACTGCAAAAATTTGCAAGTTGCAACTGTACCATTTGAATATTATGGAGTGACCCAACCCTACTACAATCTTGACAATATGAAATACACACATTCTATATAACCATCATTTTCACAACTCCCCTAAAAGCACTTGTCCTTACTTCATAGTTCCACATTTAGCAAGAAAATCTAATATTGTCACACAAACTAATGTCGATCACTAGCAATTACCAAAAGGTGAGTTCCATCTTCTAAGCCATACAACTTATAGGCTCAGACCATCGAATACTAAAAAATGGGAAATAATTCCAAATATTCTCAAATTTACATCAGGTTTTTTGTACTATAGGAAACTTTTAAATATAAAGATTTATATTTAAAGAAAGTAACATTTTTTTTGCACTTATATCATTTCTGGAATTTTCAAGAATAGAAGCACACAATGGCTAAGATACTTCTTGTACCTGTGATCCTAAAGTCTATGTTAAGCTAAAGCCTGTGTTAGCCTCGAACACAAAACATAAAATTATGTTAAATCAATTCACGCTTAATCGCATTCACTCCTTCATTAAATTAAGGAACTTCATTCTACTTCAGGGAAGGTTTTTAAGTTTCTAATTCCCACGAGCAACCAGGCAACTAAGAATAAAAACAATTGAAGAATGATTTCATCGAATGACCCACATATACACTTATGGTTGAAGGACATTTTTCTATAGATCAGCTTCAACCGAATTTAGCTAGTAGTTTTATCTAGGTTGCCCTTTATACATATAATCTTGCCAAAAATGATCCAAAGATTCGATTCCACCAAATCAAAAGATAAAGATTTTAATGGAGCTCGGAAATCTTAACGTAACTGACATTTGTAAAACCAACCGTGCCAGCTAACCAAAGCTTTCTTACAACATTTCTAAACTTCAATTACATGTGCAAATGGTTAAAACTACTTATGCAATACCTATTTATTAAACAACGCCCGCATTGAACTGGACATACGCATGAACTACAGGCAGTAAAATGGTCTTCCCTAGACTAAGCATAATTCAACGACATTGACCAAATTTATTCTCTAAGGAAGGTTTGACAGCCATGCTAAACCCCTCTAAAAGTTATCATTAAAGATCGCCCTGGTCAAGTCAGTTGCTATTCAGATAAACCAGGACCATAAAGCCACATCAATTTTGAATCAGTAAACTAAGCTAGTCTAAACATTAAAAAAACTGAATCTTGCAAATATTTTTTCGCTTTTCCAGCAAATAGATTTAGCAAAACTCGACAATTTAATCGATAAACAAACATTTAAAAGATCTTTGCAAAAGGAATTCCAAACATGTAAGAATTAAACAAAATTAAGAATTATCTTTCAGCTCTCAGAAGTTCAAAACCCAATATGTTTGCAAAAGTTGCAGAGACCATACAAATATCTTAAACCTTAAACTTTAATAAGTCCTTAAATGTAAATACCCAAAATTTCCAAAATATAAAACTGACTCGAAAACCCTAACAAAAATACCACGACATGTAGGACTTCAACGGTAAGACTTCTGAAAACGAGCACGGGCACCACGACCTCCAAACTTCTTGGGCTCGCAGCGCCTAGGATCAGCCACAAGCAGAGTCCTATCGTACTTGACGAGGATGTCCTTTATCTCCTTCTTCGACTGCTCGTCCACGTACTTCTGGTAGAAGGCTACCAGAGCCTTTGCAATGCTCTGCCGAATGGCATAGATCTGCGAAGTGTGTCCTCCTCCTTTCACTCTGATTCTCATATCCACGCCAGCGAATCGGTGGCGTCCCAATAGAAGAATTGGTTCGAATGCCTTGTAACGGAGAATCTCAGGTTCAATTAGCTCAATGGGGCAGCCATTGATCTTGATCAAACCTCGGCCCCGCTTGCAGTATGTTACGGCCACGGCCGTCTTCTTTCGACCGAAGCACTGAACGGAATCCGTTGCCGCCATCGTTGAATGGTTGCTGCCTGATGTTCTTCTCTCTCCGTCTCTCTCTGGTTTCCCTGTGGCCTTCAGCACTCCGATTCCATGCGAAACAATCTCCGAAAGGCTAGAAACAAGGTAGGGCTTATAGTTGCAAATGGAAAGCAACTGGAGTTTTCAAAACCCTAACCCTAGAAATCTATAAACCCTCACAGTAAGTTCGGGTTATTTCTTAACCTATGTTTAGGGTTTGTATACGACGGGTGTTGGGAGGGGCAACAATTTCTAATGTGAATGTTGGGATTGCTTCATTTGTAAAGTAATTTGCCCCAATTGGGTCGTAAAAAGGGATTGATTTGTCTACCCCTGAAAATGGAGTCCTTTTAATTATGTAACAATTTTCTTTAATTCATAATTAGGTAAAATCATTGGGGGCGTCCTTTCACTGTACATACGAAATTTTGATTAGGTTTGAATTTATGTCAAATTTGTTGTTTGGGAAGAGGTTCTTTTTGCTATAAGATTAACATACTCCCATAAAAATGAGTGATGATAATGTTCATGGCACACAAGTTGAAGTTGTGTTTGATGTATAGCTATGTCATATTGTCAATGTTATTGCTTGGCAATCTCCCTAAGTATCGTAGGTGACAGGTGGGCAATACCATGTGAAACTTAGCCATACCTTCCACGTCACTACCTATACACCATTATACACCTTTAAAAATGCAACCCTGCACCACAAAACTACACTCGACAATGTAAAAACTCTCCTTCTACCTCCTAGTGTAAATATTAATTAATGGATTGTGTTCAATTTCATTTGGAAAAAAAACATTTCTTGTCCAACAATGTCTTTGTCAGTTGATCCAATAACATTTTGTTAGTAGATAACTACTCATTCTTCATCGAACAAATGCATGAAAATTCCCCATTGTCCATTCTTTATCAAACGAACGTATGGCAATGGATATATGTGCACATAGAGATCTATCTATGAAATATGGATATATTGTTGCTCCGTTCTATTCTGGAATAGATATAATAGGATCGAACATGTTCTTTACATATTGTTATTTGGTAACACGGTTCATCATGGCAGGATTTAAGGATGTCATTGACTTCATCTTCATGAATGCAACATTTGATGACAAGACCATGCCACGATCATGCCCATGTGAAAGAGGTGGCCTTGGACCCATGAATACATAGCACTTTAATTGTCTACCCAGAGTTAGTTTGTACTTGAGAGATACCAATGCAATATATATGCAGAACTAGGTTACTTTAATTGACTAATGAATGCCTAGTGTGTAAAGGAAATCTCTAATCTAACTAATGTATAAAACATTTATGTGCCAATATCTAGATTCAAATCCAAATTAGCAAATGTAAATAATCAAAGCTCAATCCAAACTCAATTCTCTAAGAACTAGTTATGTAGTTTAGAATTAATGACATTGATATTTCAACTAGTCTTTAGCTACATGGGGTGTGTATAACTAAGGTTGATTTCTTGCCAATTGTAGCATTACCATGCTCAGTTGACCATTATTATTATCACCATACATAGTTTTGGAGTTATACTAGTAACATCTAGCATAAACTAGAAGTGCTCTATAAAAACGACACATAAACGACAGGAAATATTGAAAACAACAAATCAATTCTATATCATTAAGCTATAACGACACTCATAGCACATAAACAAGCTATGAACAAAAGTAGATAGATCATAAAATCTAGAGTGGGCCCCCTTTAAAGGATGTGGATTTCTTAGGTCTATGCTACCGAATCAACATTGGAATGCTTTTAAATATGCAGCACAAACAAAGTTCTAAACTATATCATAAACTTGTGAAAATACAATGATATCTTCTCTTTCCATTGAAATATCCTTTTATAATAGCATTTGGCATGGAGGTCTTAAATGTTTGCAACTAAAATAATAATGGATGCTAACAATCCTTGTTTTATGTAAATGATGTCTAAATTTAAACATTACAAGACAAATACTGGAGAGTATGTAATCCTGGTAGTGATCGTATCCTTCCTATGAATAGGGAAACAACTATAACAAACTATTAATCAAATAACCATGTTTTAGAAGTGTTGTTTGGGGAGTCTTCGTGTGTTCTCTGTTATGTTTGGAGGATTAGATTCTCCTTTAAATTGCGCATTGATTCTCTCTTCAGGTATAGCACTTGAACTGTCAAACGTTAATTCCATATTTGTGATCATTTCCTACCCTGCTAGAGTAGTTGAGATAGATCCAACCCGTCAAAATAACTTGGGAGAATATTCTGTAAGAGCAACACTTATATATCATAATACCAACTAGTTCTCTAATAATCCATAAGAAAATCCTAAAACTCTTGTTCCAAATAAATTATATAAACAATAAAAGTTTGAGAACGCAATCCATATTAGATCATAATGTGTGAAAGACAGAATGGAGAAATGGGCTTTGTATATGTTAAAATCGGTTATGTTTGTGATTTGTTTTGAGAAAAAAAAATACTATGGTTTTGGTAAATAAAAATGTACTTCAATTAATTTTGTATGTTTCAGGTATGTATATATGTGGCTATGTATATGTTTCTAACGAAACTTATATGTGAATTAGAGACAAGAGTGACGAGAGTATCAATGGGACCAACAATAGCGCCTCGACTGTACAATATTGTACAAGAGTGGGAGGCCTGGGAGAGGGAGAGGGATTTGCTCCCTCAACCTATTACACCACAAATGCATGCCCTATTACAGATTGTTGGCCTCCTCGAGTATTATGGGGAGGCTACATCTCTAAGGGGCCACTCACAACTACTAAGGTTGTTGATCTATCATTGGGATCAATGTCAACATGCTTCCAGGGTGGGTCATGATCTATGGTTCTATCCCACAAAGGAGGACATTTATTTCATTACCATGCTAACTAAGAGAGTGGAGGATTTTACCCATTTCCTTGGTGTCTCTGCCAACATTGCAGTAGCCAGTAATCTAACATATGTTTAGAGATATGTTAGTAAGGTCGCCACAACCATTGATGACTTCCTAGTAGCTGGTGGCAAGTTGTGCGTAGCTTCTTTTGGTGTAGAGGAGGTTAGGTGCCTATTTCATTTGGTTACGACAATGGCCAACTACACCACTGATGGGAAATGCATTAGTTGCTCGTTATTATATTATGTTGATTTTTTAGTGCAGAGTCTCCTTTGCGTTAGGTGGTCTGCCATTTTTTGTGATAGTTTTGTTTTGATTTGGATCGTTGTTGCACCATGTTTGATGGAAGGATAGGATTCCCATTTTCATTTGAGTTGTTTTGTTTATTTTTTAAGAGGTTTATGGTTGAGTATTGTCATTCATCCACCACCCTCCCAAGTCGATGACTGAGGTGCATATGCACATGTGGCGGCAGATGTTTCCCAAGAGGGGCCATGCAAAATTCCCAGGTACAATCACTACAAATACATTGTAGTTGATTTCAAATGAGGATGATCACACCATGGATCTTGTGTCGTACCCATACATAGGGCTAGATTGGCAAGGATGTCCCAACATCCTAACTACCCAAGATGAGCCACTAGATGATAGAGGTAATATATTATTATGTTTTGATTAATCTAATCGCATTTTATTGTATAATTTAATGCATATGTAATTTATTATAACATTTTCTTTAAATTGTTTAATCAAATTATCTAATTATTGTTATGTACTATTTTGCAGATATTAGCACTTATGCTGGGGAGGCACCTCCCCAACAATATGAGGACATGGATGAGGCTAAGGAGGTGCCTCAATTACACTATTGGCTCAATAGGGAGTGCGCCCTGTTCAGGTCAACCGGATCCTATGGGAACTAGACCTCTCAACATTATGGAGGTCCCTCCCACATGATATGACATCATTGATGCATCATATTGTCGGTGTTACCATCCTACTACATAAGTGGAGGCCTTCTCGTATTTTCAGTGTCACCAACTAGCATCCGAATGACCACCCTTTCCTCCTCATTAGTCGGACCACCACCATCTCCTACTCCACAGGTCAATCAACCACCCTCTCCTCTCCACTGAGTTGACCCATCACCATCTCCTACACCATAGGTCAATCGACCACCCTCTCTTTGTAATTGAACTGACCCACCACCATCTCCTCCATAGGTCAATTGAACACCCTCTCCTCCATAGTGAGTAGACCAATCGCCATCTCCTTCTCACGTAGTCAACCCACCATGTCATGTCCCAAAATTTTGCATTGGGTCACAATGGCCTAAGCCACTTGGCCATACTCATGATAGTTTGTCAAATTGGTGCTAAGTGTCAAATAATTGCCAAGAATGATGTTCAAGTTAGTAATAATGTAAAATTAGATCCAAATGGACAAGGTGGGTCACATTAAGAGAAAATTCCCAATTCAAAGTTGTAATATTCCCAACCAAATGAACTATCATGGAGGAAAATTACTAGTTCCCTAGGTTGGGGGTGGAAGCATTAAAAGTTGGAGTAAAGGAGCTACAAGACCCAAAATGACCTTAGACTTGCAAATTCACATTAAATGGGTCAATTAAATAATAATAAAAAGAAAATAAGGTGGAATTGGATCATGAGGGCACATAAGAGGTTGTGGGACCCACATGTGGCAAGATTCCCCACTACACTTGGCATGATTCTCTCACCAATTCGAGTTCAAGATGAAGGGTAACATACTTGGGGGAGTTCCCGGATGCGAGTGATAACTTCGTCCACGTGACACAAGAGTCCAGACAAGGGACACCTGGACACAGAATCACGCCACGTAGTAGCGATGCAATCAGCCAAGGTTTACAAGCGACATCAAGTCGCTGGGCTCTTTAATTCTCCTTCCCTCGACGTCACGTCAACCAGCTTGGATACCACTCACATGGCCCTCCGGCGTGCGAAGTTCAGGCTGCCAGACAATTGGCATCTCTGTCCACCTTACAAATCTCTGTCTTGGTCCTCTGTGTCGCGCATTCGCACAATCTTTGTTATGCTCCAGGCTCCTCCTCCTCCAGTGCTCCTTGCGCTCTCGCTTGACAGTTCCTGCAACCCCCTTACGTTGTTTCCCATGGGCCGACCGAAAGGAACCAAGAGCAAACAGAAAGATGAAGCTCAGGAGACAAGGAAAACTAGGTAGGGCTACGGTGTTGAGGTCTCTATTCCAGTCCGTTTACTCGTAGACAACTGGGAAGCAAGGACAATTGCGGATAATCTCTCCAACAGGACTCATGAGCAACCCTGGGATCCCTATTGGCTTGTAAAAAACATGTTGGGGCAGCTTATGGATGACATGCTGACAAATTGGGCCACTACTTGTCATGCCACCCAAACTCTGCGAGCTACACTATCGAACATGCCTACCACCCTCAGCAGCCTGGAAAATACACTCTGCTGGGACTCCTATGATCCCACTCGTCACTTCTGTCACGACCCTCGTCCTGGGAGCAATGCTCATGGCGCCACCTCTTCTATTATCAGAGTTGAAGCCAACCTTGGTGCTCTGGCCACTCCACTTGGCATGGATAGGATCAACCCGGGGGGCATTGACTCTGTCGTGACACGCAACAGGGACCCTCAGAAGGGAAAGGAGCTTCCACCATCCTCCTTCCCCATCCCCTCCACCTTGGGTCCGATCCTTGCCAAGCGTACACGCAATGAACTGACTGGATTTGTTCCTGTTCCCAGGAAGACCGCGCCCATGCCAGTTAAGCTCCCTGCTCATTCCACTTAGCCTCCAGCAAAGACTACACTTCCACCTCTGAAAGCTACTCCGCCACCTGGGAAAGTTGCTTCAACACTTGTAAGGGACAAGAAGGACACTGATTGCTACAGCTGTCCCATTCTGGAGGAGGCACCTTCAGACGCAGAAGCCCCCAATGCAACTAGTTAAGGAGGTTTTTCAGAAGTCTCTTTCATGCTTTTTGTCTGTTTTTGTTTTGCATATGACTGCCAGTTTTCTTCATGCCTCCATGGCTATGACCACTCTTCATATTTACCCTGATTTCCATATAATGGGAAGGGTCTTTTTGTATATTTTGAATCTAAACCTCTATAACTCTGCTGACCACCATGGCTGTCACCTCAGGATAAGACCACCGCAGAATGTAACCACTACTATATCTTTATTTTTACTTGTTTAATAGAATTTTGCAGCTTTACAAAAAAAAACATACTTGGGGGAGTTCAAGAGGTATTATTCATGGCATGAGTCATGTAAGGTCGAATTGGAGTGGAAGAATAACTCCCATGGAAGAGGAAGAAGGCATCTTAGAAGAATTGTGACACTTGGAGCTAGATTCCCTAACTCCTATGACAACAATGATGAAGATTCTATGACACCTATGAAAAATTTCAGACCTGATTGCTTACATATGACATTTATGACATGTCAGGGCTAAAAATAGCCTCCAAGAGGGCGCACAAGGGAGTTATGGAAGCCAAGAAGCTTCCCCATTCGAATTGAGGGAAGACGAAGACTAGGAATTGTTGGACAAGTGGCACACATTGGAATCTCTTCCCAACTTGAGTTGGCATGAGTCTCTTGGATGGAATTCGAGCTAAGGAGGCCTTTGGAAGTTTATAAAATAAATAATGGAAGCATATTTTATCATTTTTTATTTGCATCTTTGCAATTGGAGAGCTTCTAGCTTGTCCATGCTAGTGGAGTGTTTACTCTACTTGCCTTAGTACCAATTTCGAGGGTGAAAGATTACCATCCTAATTGGAAATTGGAGAGGCCATTTAGACATTTCATTTGGAGCTACAATGGAGTTATTTTTTTCAGGTTGAAGCTACAGGGCAGCTCGTGATTCTTTCTTCTTCAACTTGTTCCCATCTCTATCTCACATTTCTCTGCATATTTTGGCTCTTGGAGGAAGGGCGCACATGGTGAGAAGCTGAACTCTTTGTGAGAGTCCAAGATACACCATTTATTTTTACATTTATTTATAATATGATATATTTGATTCTCATAATATCCTCAGGTCGAAATACCAAGTGAAACTATGTAAAAATACCAAACAATGCATAAATGGTGCATCTTCCCTATAGCTTGTTATGAGAGCTTGAAGTTGCTATATTTCGATTTGTATCAGTTCATATCTATTATTTTAATGATGTATGGAAATTCATTAATGTCCTGAAGAAGTTTCATATACATTACATAAGCCTTTGGAACACAAATCTCGAATTTCATAGCAAGTGGTGAAGTTTCCTATCATTTCCCCCTATGTGAAGACATGTCCACAAACCTCTGATTTAGGGGAGTTGTAGCAGCCTTTAGAAACTAATTAATGATGCATTTGGGTTCCCATTGAAGTCCTTTAACTAATCCATTTCTCTGTTCTGAAATTTGGGAGGGTCGTACTTCATTTGGGAAGCCATTAGTGACCTCTACCCTTGGGGGTTTGATCCTCGAATTTACTAGTAACTTTCCTTATTTTATCCTAAAGTTAAATGGATGTTGCATAAGTCTTTTGAGAGTTTCCAAGAATCCATCAGATTCATTTTTATGTCTCAATACCTTTCAAACACTCTCAGTCCCAATTCTAAATCCTTAGGAGTCTTTTGGAGCCATCTACCCTTGAGGGTTTCAAAATCGATTTTCCTAGTAATTCTGCCTTTCATTATCTAATTGTAAATGCAAGTTGTTGAAGTATTTAGAAAGTGTCCAAGCATATAATAGATGCCTTAATGTGTCCAAATACATCTCAATCCACTCCATACACCATTAGAAAATATTTGGGATCATTTGGGACAGTTTGGGGCTTTACTAGTCCAAGTTTCGAAAATTGACTAAATTGGGAAAAACTTCAAATTGGGGACATTACACACCACCACCTCGTACATCATTGGTCAGTTTGATAGATGTGATAGTTGCATCGAGTGCTATAGATCATCATGGGAAGATGTTTCATATGTTTTTTCTGCATTTTTACCTAGCAGAGCTATTGGTGCCTCTGGCTCTGCTACTAAAGGTATCGATACCTCTAGCTCTAGTGGTGGACCCGCTAGGTCATAGAAGTTATTGAGAGCATGTATATGTCCGACTTTTAAATTTGAATTGAGTTTTATGTTTGACATATATTATGATTTTTATATTATTGTTCATTTATATTATGCTTGTTTCACATGTCGTTGATGTTGATGTCGTTCATGTATATTTATGTCTATTCATGTTATGTTGATGTTGTTTCATTTATAAAATGTATTGTGTGTCATGTTTCATTTAAAAAATGTATTATATATCATGTTGATGTTGATGTCGTTCATGTATATTTATGTCTTTTCATGTTATTGTTGATTGTTGTTTCGTTTATAAAATGTTTATTTTGACAAAAAAAATAAAATTGTTTAAAATAGTTTAATGAAATTTATATACTAAATAATTTTATTTAAAAAGAAAGAGTATGGATATAAGTGTGAATTAACGATGACTTTTTTCAACATATAAGAAGTAATAGTAATTTGAAAAAACAAATATTTATTGATTTACACATATATCTTAAGGTACATACTTAATAAATGTGTAAAGCAGATGTCTATGTTAATGTGTTTGAGTACTACCTAAATGATATATTCAATATATTAAAATTGGTACAAATATAAATGACACGGAATGCTAAAATATATAACTAAAACATCCAGTAGTAATAAAACTTACTCAAATTTTAAATCATAAGTTATTATGGGTTCAAGGATTAAATGTATGCATTTTTTAAGGTTGATTAAGTGTGAATTTATTGTTCATCCATGATTTGAAATTGATCAATATATAGTTTGTCATCTATTTGGGTGCTTTCATGGGTGGAAAGACTGGATGAATTGGCTCGTAAGGCCCATTTTAGGGACATGTCTTACTTTTAGATCTGGGGTCGAAAACCGTTCGAAACCTTCCGAAGCAATTTTAAGGGCTTAAACAACATTTTTGTGGGTCCAAACTATGCATAGAATCAAGATACCATATTCTACGCATCGATACCTTTCCGATTGTGCGAGAACCACCTCAAATGAAGTTATGCCACAGAGAAGTTGACCTATCTAGTTGACCACCATGGTATCGAGTGGATTCCATGTCAACTCTCATTACCCACACATGTGGAGCTACTCACTTGTGAACTTTCAAGAACATTTTAGAGGGTCCAAAACGCCAACCCTAAATAGGAGTTGAGGCATGGACAAACCCTAAAACTAACCCTATACTACTATCTATGTTAAATATCGGATCGTTAGGAGGAGAAGGGGTTCCATTCCTTTGAAGTTATGTATTGTTCCATAGTTGAGAAATAGAACGAGAGTGGATAGTAGAGCAGAATAGAGGAAGTAGGAGATCATGTAGTATCCATTCTGGCTACAGAGTCATAGGTAATTCCATAAAGAGTACCACTTCCTTTGTATTTGTTCTACATATTGGAGAAAAAAAGAGCAAGGCATAGACCTCATTTCTAGTTGGGTTTTTCCTCATTGTGGGTTTTCCCAAGGTATATCTTGTGTTATTTGTGTGGATAGTGTATTTCTTTGCTCTAGTTATTTTCATTTCAGTTCCAATTATTTAATTAAAAAAAAACTAAGTTGTAAGATCAGTTGTGACGAACTGTTTCAATGGAATATCCACGATAGTTTACAGATCACATTGGTATCAAAGCAGTTTTCTTTTGGATTTTGTGGGTAATTACAGGATCCAGTAGTTGGTGAAAAAAAGGTCTTCAAACCCTAGCCATGGAGGATGAGTATGTCCAAGGAGCGGTGGACGATTATGAGTAGTGATTCACAAAACTGGAAATACAAGTTGTTGATATCTACATAAAATGTCAATCATCATGGTGGCTCTGGAAAGCAAGTTTGGACCTTGTGAGGATTTTGGAGGCTCTAACTCAAAGTTCAGCTCAAAGGGGAAATCATAATATAAAAGCTACCCAGAAAACGAGCCGACGAAAGAGCTCGAGAAATAGTAGTTGGGTTCTAGTACCAACATCCCTTCCTAGTCTCTCTTCAAGATGGAAGTGAAGGTCAATATCAAGTTGTACCAATGTGAGATCAATGCTTTAAATTTGAATCATTAGTTACAGCAATTAGAGGCCTATTTTAGTATCCATCAAATAGATGAGGATTAGAAAATTTCATTTGCCCAACTAAAATTAGAGGGCGATGCATCAACCTGGTGGAACAACCACATGGAAGCACTTAGGATGGAGGGTGATATGCCAATAACTAAGTGGGAGGACTTTAAAACCCTCATCGGGTCCCAATTATACCCTATCGGGTATGTAGAGGACCAGTGGATCTGTTGGCATTACCTCAGGCAATGGAAGGGGAAGAGTATGTAAGAATATACCACTAAGTTCAGGAATATGGCTATCATGTTCGGTGTCTCACCCAAGAACCCATATGTACTCCTCAAGTATATAGAGGGTTTACAAAGTCATATATGAATGCATGTGATGCTCTTCGAGCCTGGGTCAATTAATGGGGAAATTCATGAGGCATGTGTACAAGCACAATACCTAGAAAACATAGGGAAACAGAAAGGATAGCCAAGTAATTCAAAAAAGAAAGAGATTCAAGACAATACCAAGGATGGAATAATAAGTGGAATGGAAATGAGAAGAAGACTAAGGCCATGACACAACAGTGTAAGGATACGAAAAACCATTGTAACCACTGCAACATTGATGGCCACATTGAAGACAAGTGTTGGAAGTTACATCCTAAGCTAAGCCCCAAGAACTGAAAGAAGGATTCCAAGAAGAAGAACCTTCTAGCCACGGAGTCAAGAAAATAGTTAGAAAGCAAATTGGATGTGGACGAGAAGATTATATGTACCATGGTGTAGAAGGAGGAGAATCTAAGTAGCCTTCACCCGAAGGAAGAGAAAGAGATGATGGAACTCTTCCACGTCAAGATCTAGGTCAAGAAGGCCAAGATCGACTCTCTATTTGATTTTGGTTCGCAAATAAACCTCATAATAGAAGATCTAATACATAAGTTTGGATTAGAAGTACATGATCATCCCAATCCCTACTCATTAGGATGGGTAAATAAGGATGAAGAACCCAAAGTCACGAAAAAAGTGCAAGATTAAGTTTTCCATAAGTGCATAGTGTATTGATGGAGTGGAGGTAGATGTAATACCCTTGGATGTTTGTGGTGTAGTGTTCGGAATCCCCTACATGTATATGAGGGATGTGATCTTCATGAGAAGAGCTAACCAGTATTTCTTGATCGAGGATGAGAAATCTTTCATCATCAACGTGCAGAGAGGTAAATCAATGATCTCTTTGGTAAGTTCCAACCAAGCGAAAAATTTGATCAATTCAAATAGGAAATTTGTATTGCTTTTTAAAGAAAAAACCAACAAGAAGATGAAACGATAAAGGCATATCTAGAAGGATGTACCAAAGAGAATAAACACCAATTGGAGAACCTTTTGTATGCATACAAAGAAGTGTTCTAGGAACCTAAGAGCCTACATCCTAAGAGGGAGGTGGAGCACGAGATACATTATTGCCAGATTCTCCATTACCGAACATCAGATTGTATATACAATCTCTCATACAAGAAGATGAAGTGAAGATGCAGTTGCAATAGTTTTTGGAGCAGGGGGTGATCCGATGAAGCACCTCACCTTGTGGGTCACTTATCATCGTAATACCCAAGAAGGATGGGACTTGGAGGATGTGCATCGACTACAGAGAATTCAACAATATCACACTTAAGAATCGGTACTCTTTACCTAGGGTCGATGATCTACTGGAACAATTGCAACATGCCAAGTGCTTCACGAGGTTGGATCTCGAATTGGGATACCACTAGGTGTGAATGAAGGGAGAATACACATACAATACCACCTTCAAGACTAGGAAAGGTCTATATGAATGGTTGGTAATGACGTTCGGTCTATGCAATGCACCAACTACATTTATGCATTTGATGAATGATGTATTATGCCCTTTCTTAGATTTGTTTGTCATAGTATATTTAGATGACATACTAGTTATACTGTTACCTGGGAAGAGCATATCTCACATATCAAGTAACTGTTAGAGACTCTGAAATAAAACCAACTACTAGCGAAATGAAGAAATGTGACTTTTCCCAACACTCATTGGTGTATTTGGGGTATGTGAATGGTAGAGGGTAACTTGAGATTGATCCTGCAAATATGGAGGCCATCACTAAGTGGCCATCTCCAACAAATGCCACTGAAGTTAGGATATTTTTTGGGGCAACACAATACCTTCATAAGTTCATAACTTCCTTTTTTGTGTTGGTTGCACCTCTCAACACCATAACAACTAGTAAAAAGGGTTTCCAGTGGGGAAAGAACAAAAAAAAATCATTTGAAGAAATCAAGAGAAATATCAGCCAGACACTATTTCTCACACTACCCAACTTGCAGAAGCCTTTTGAATTGGAGATAAATGCAAGTTTGTAATATGCTTAAACCCAACAATTTGTAGGAAAGACATAAAGTATAAGAAGAATAGATGAAATAGATAACAATGTTAACTTGCCTCTTCAAGGGGGAAACCTCCAAGAGCACTAGCTCCAAATACAATGACAATTCTTGACTTTGCATTACATATCTTACTACTTTATATATAGTACTTCAATATCTCATTTCTAACTATTTGTGGTCCCTCTATTAATGAGAATTGACTGCATAAGGGCCTTTAATCTATAAGGACGACCCTTTTACATTAAACAACCACCCACTGACTAATTAATGGGCTTTATTGCTTGTACATAGATAAAGTAGGGGGGGTAAGGTAGGGCCCTAACATGTCCTCCCCCTTCAAAAGCAACATTGTCCTCAATGGTGGAGATGGGGAAACTGCTGCAAAATTGTTGATGGTTCCCAAGTAACATCTTCTAGTGAGGTATCCTTCCACTAAATCAAAACTTCATAGATAGTGCGTTGACGTAGTTGACGCTCCCTACTGTCCAAAACTACTTCTAGTTGGAGCCAAATGGATCCTTCTTCATCTAGTTCAGGTAAGGTAATTTGTACTTGACAATTTTGACCCACTACCTTCTTCAAATAAGAGACATGAAATACTGGATGAACCTTGGAGTGTGATGGGAGTGATAATTTGTAGGCCACCTGACCAATGCATTAAACAATCTAATATGAGTCATACAACTTTGGTGCGAGCTTCTGATGGCCTTTAACTTTGAGAGAGGTTTGCTTATAAGGTTGGAGGCGAAGGAACACTTGGTCACCTTTTACAATTGCATGCTCTAGGATGTGTTGGTATGCTTGTTGCTTCATGCAATTTTGGGTCATTGCCAATTTTTCCTTGATTGTGGAAAGAGTGACATCACGATTATGAAGCAAATCATCAATTGCATGTACTTTGGAAGTACCTGGTAGATAATAAACCATTGCGGGTGGTTGTTGGCCATATCATTGATTTATATGGTGTCATTTTGTAGCCTCGTGATAAGTGGTATTATAACACCATTCTACTAATGGTAACCACTGTGCCAATTGGTGCTACTTTTCATATGCAAAACATCGTAAATAGGTTTCAAGGCACTTGTTGATTGCTTTTGTCTGACCATTTGTTTGTGGATGATAAGATGTGCTCATTTGCAATTGGGTTCCCTATAGTTTAAATAGTTATTGCCAAAATTGTTCGTGAATGTGGGATCATGCTCTGACACAATGGAGGTAGGAATGCCATGAAGTTTGAAAATATGGTCTAGAAAAATTTGGGCCACAATTGTTGGGGTAAATGGGTGTTGGAGAGCACAAAAGTGAGCATAATTGGAAAGTTAAACAACTACCACCATGATGACCAATTTGTTAGATGCTTTCGGAAGACCAACAATAAAATCCATGGAAATGTCGATCCAAATACTGGTTGGGATTGGTAATGTTTGCAATGCCCCAAGAGTCTTTACTATCTCACCCTTGTTCTTTTGGAAAGTGTCACATTATTCTACAAAATTAAAGATATCCTTTTTAATGCCTTCCAAAAAGAATGAGTGTTTGGCATGGGATAATTTTTCTAAAATCTTGAGTGACCTACAAGAGGATATGAAGCAAAGAGTAATCCTATTGATATGACCTACTCTATTAATATTGTATTGTTTAAGGCAGATTTAGGTACTAGGAAAAGATTACCTTTATACCATAATGCATCTTTCTTCCAATTGTAACCTTGGGGAGGGCTGGGATCCTCTTGGAGGCACTTAATGAGCTGAGATGGAGTAGAATTTGTTATCCAGTCTTGCCATGCTTCCTCTGACCATTCAGGTATTGGAGAGGATAAGGTAAAGAGTAATCCCTCTTCCTCATGTTTTCTTGACAAGGCATCTGCCACAACATTGTCTTTTCCTTTTTTGTAGATGATATCATAATCATAGCCAAGAATTTTAGTGACCCATTTTTGTTGTTATAGGGATGCAAAAAATTTCTCTAAAAAATATTTTAGGTTATGGTGATCTGTCTTGATGTAGAAATGTCTCTTTATTAGATATGGTCGCCATGTTTCAACTGCACATAGGATGGCCATCATTTCTTTCTCATAGGTAGACTTCCCCAAGTTATTATCACACAACTTCTTACTTTTGAATGATAAGGGTCTTCCTTCTTGCATTAAAACTGCACCCAAGCCTTTTCCAGAGGCATTACATTCCAAAATAAAGAATAGCTAATATTGGTGTGGTGCAAATGGCTTGTTTTAGAATTACGAATGCTTGTTATACCTCTAACTTTTTTTTTCCCATGTATAATCCAATTGTTGATGGCGTGTTGAATCTGTTGCATCTATACATTAAGATCTATGTATTGATATTCTAGGTTTTCTAACCTACCAATAATAGAATGGGTGGCCATATTTTTTGGGGTGTTGGTGTGAGGTGGTTTATAGGGTTCCACCATGGGTGTTATAATATGTCAGGTCTTGAGGACGAGACTTCTGCAGCTCTAAAATTTATGCACTTATGGTGTGTAATTCCAACCTCAATATATTAAAAGTAGTATAAAAATTATAATATGATTTTTCCAACATATTCTCTCGTGTTTCCTCTTTTCAATGGCTTTTGAATCACGTAAATCAGACCTTCCAATCAAAATTTATGCAAATTTAAAATAACATACCTTTTAAAACCCTAATTTGGAGACTGCTTTTCTAACTGACCTTCAAACTGAGGTATATCTATAATTGTGGTCCATCTAAGTTTTGAAATTTTGTCTTGTAGTAGCCTGATATGTCTTCTCTGCAATGCCACAAGTTTGACCCAATTATGACGTGCTAATAAAAAGTTATGATACGTTTCCCAAAACATTTTATTTTTGGACTTTCTAGGAGAGCAAAAGTGTATGGACTGCCATGTGTCCAATTTTTAGGATTTGATTATGAAATTTCTACCACGGATATTATGGTCCATATTGTTTATGATGCAACTAGTGGAACTCAATTTGGGGTTTAAAAACTTCAGATATAACATTTTTAATCGGAACACCTTCTTAAGGCTAGTTTTTGGGCCATGCAAATTGCGCAACTTGAAGCTAGTGTATCTTTGAAATAGTAGCGACCCAAAAGCTAAAAATTGGATAAAAGTTAGCTCCGTACGTATTTTATGTATCCTATGAGGTTCGGATCTTGAGGTGTCACAAAGAAAAAAGAAAAAAAAATGGGAGCAAAAATTCCAAAATGTCTTATTTGAAAGGGCCAAACCCTAAGGAAACTTACCTTAGCTTTGACCGAGTATATCTCCCACTTATAGTGACCTTGAAGCTAAAAATAAGACACAAGTTAGATCCTTATGTATTTTAAGCACCCTACGAGTTTCAGATCTTGAGGTGGTATGTAAAAAACGTTGGAGTGAAAATTCCAAGATGACTTGTTTGAAGAGCCAAACCCTATAAAATTCTTCCCTTTTGGCCCAAGAAAGAGCTCTGATACCACTTGTAATATGCTTAAAACCAACAATTCATAGGAAATATAGAAAATACAAGAAGAATATATGAAATATATAACAATGTCCACTTTCCTCTTCAAGGGGCCAACCTCCAAGTGCACTAGCTCCAAATACAATGACAATTCTTGACTTCACATTACATATCTCACTACTCTATATAAAGTACTTCAATATCTCAATTCTAATTATTTGTGGTCCCTCTATTAATGAAGGTCGAACACCTAAGGGCCTTTAATCTACAAGGAAGGCCCTTTTACATTAAACAACTACCCAATAAATAATTAATGGGCCTTATGGCCTTATACTCAAATAAATTACTGGGTTAGGGCAGGACCCTAACAAAGTGGGTATGCCATGGGAGTGGTTATGATGCAAGGAGGAAGGCCAGTATGCTATCATTCTAAAATGTTTCATGGGGGAATCCTAAACTACCCCACCTATGATAAGGAACTCTATGCCTTGGTTCAAGTTGTTAAGAAGTGGAAGCACCATCTAATGATAAAAGATACCATCATTCACACTGATCATGAGCCACTACAGTGTTTACAGGCCTATATTAAGCTACAATGGACCAGACATTATAAGTGGATGGGATTCTGACAATAATTCCATCTAATCATCTTTTTTTTTAACAAAAATGAGTATTATATATATAAAAAAAAAGCCGTGGTTTTAAACCAAATCGGCACAGTACATATGAGGCCATATTGGCTATAATCTGATTCGTGGTTCACCGAAGTGTTGACCTGAGGGAGCCTTTATTGTTTGTATGAGAAAAAAAACAAGCTTAAGGAGGTTATTGAAATGAACAGAATATAAAGAATTCTCTATAAGGAGCAAGGATGCTGAAATAATGTATGACTGGCGTGGATTGTTATAAGGCTTCATTAAGTGAAGGAAAAGAGATTTAACTTTGCCTGTCGGTGTCAACGCTGAGCTTCCACCGGTGCTAATACGTGTATGATGTGTGATTATCCAAGCTTTCTTCAAAAATCGGTGGATCACTGATTCTCCAATTAATTCTGAAAAATGGGATTATGAGATGCTAAGGTAATCTTAGACAAGATGTCGAGCGATGGATTACTGGAGTGTTGAGATACCATTTAAGAAGATGAGACTTAGCCTAATCTCGAGGCAGAGCTGAGCTGAATGCTCCAAGAAGGCGATCATCAAACTGTCTGAAGACTACTGCGAGGGACTTTGTTCTCTACTGGAAAACAAGCTTGAATAGAATGACTGTTGAGTGTAGATCAAGTATTCACAGTGGCCTGCGCCTGTAATGATACTGAAGTGAATTTGTCAGGAGTGGTGAGCTTCACTTTCAAAAGAGGAAGAGCAAAATTCTGCACCGTTTCTGATCCACATCTAACAGGATCGAGAGGTTCAAGTGTGCTGGTTGATTGTTCTTATTGTCCTGATGCTTTGCTTAGGAAATTATGATAAGTACTCTTGTGAGTGTCCTGAATGGGACTGACTTGGTCCGATATGGCGTGCTTCGATTTGAAAAAGAACAGAGAGCAGCTAAGGTTGAAGCCAGGATGCTCAGATGCATGATTATGGAAGATGATGTTTTTCATTCTCTGTATTAGAAAGTTCCAGAATGCCTTGATTAAGTCTGGTGGCTCCATTTGCTTCTATGTCCGCTTCGTTGTTCAGACTTCTTAAGACATGATAAGCTTTGAAATTGGTGAATGTGTTCGTAATTTGACGTATTCTCTGGATGATACAACTGAGAGGGAGATTATTGGGGGTGGTGTTCGTGTTGAAGGCTCCAATAATGATCATAGAGTCTCCAAAAACTTGGAGGTTGTCTATATTGTGCTCTCTGGCAAGCTGGCAACCTTTCAACATAGCCATTGCTTCTGCTATATTGTTTGAGCAGGTGCCAAGGCCCCAGCTGTACTTTAATCTTCTCATTCCTTCTTTAGTCCAGAAAACACCCCCCGCTCCTGTAGCACCGGGGTTATTTATGGAAGCTCCATCAAAATGCAGGCTGTCCAAGTCTTGTTTAGTTCTCCATTCCTGGAATTCAAGAATAGAGAGTCTGATATGCCAAGCTGGTTGAGGCTTCCGGGGGGGAACAATACTAGGGTGAGGTGGGGCAGCTCCAATCCAACTCCTTTCTACATTACTGAGGGTAGCATCAGGCTTGAGTTTGGAGGAGTTGAGGCACTCAAGCAACAGACTTTTGGCTTGGCCTGCTGATTGTAGGGGGGTGCATAGATGGTCATGGAATATGGCAGAGTTTCTTGCTTTCCAAATTTTCTAGCAAGCAAACTTAGGCAGGGTGAGCCAGAGATGGAGCCAGAATTTGTTGATGGAGAGAGGGGCAGGATAGAGAGTTTTCCAGTCTTTGAAGAGCTGAGTAATCGAGCTATAGTTAGGTAGGGAGAGATTGAGATCAAGCAGCAGTAACCGCCATACAGACTTGGCATAATGGCACTCCAGAAAAATATGATTTATTGTTTCTAAATTATTCTGACAGAGAGGGCATCTAAAAGGCCCATGGATGCCTCTCTTGCTAAGATTCTCTCCTATGAGGACTTTGCCATGGATTAAAGTCCAAGTGAAAAAGTTGATTTTTGGGAGGCTTAAAGGGTCCCAAACCTGCTTCCATAGCTCGTTTTTGACTTCTTGATGGATTTGTAGTGAATTGTAACTGAGGGCTGTTGAGTATGAACTTGATGGGCCCCAACCCTGCTCGTCTTTGGCCAGAAGATGCAGTGGTGCACATCCTTTCAGGTTTTCATAAAGCCTGACTTTAACTGTCTCTAGGTGGGGGGGAGTTTCGATGTTTTTCTAGCTCTTCCAGTTGCCGTGCGTATCCCAGATACTAAACTCTTTGAGAGTCTCAATTCCATGCTGAGAGAACCAAGCTACTATATTATGAAACTCTTGGGAGTCATTGTGTGGATCCTTGCCTGTTATTTTGTCTGAAAAATATATCTATTTTCCTTCCATTGCCTGGAACCCAATAAAGATCTTTGACGAAGAATTCCCACGCTGCTTTGCATAGTGTCCAGGTACTGGTACCTTTGGACAATGGCTTGTGGTCTAGACATCTTGAGTTTGTCATATTTAGATATTTCTTCCCGAGGACCTGACTTACTCTGTGGCGCTTATGGTGTAGGATTTGCCAGAGAATCTTGCCTCCCATTGCCAAGTTTGCAAGTCGTGGGTCGCGGATTTGGAGGCCTCCCGAGGCTTTTGGCTGCTTAATAGTTTCCCAATTCACTAAATGGAATTTTTTGTTGTTATTTTTACCCCCAGACCATAGAAAGTCTCTCATTAGCTTGCTGATCTGGTCCGTTGTTCCTTTAGGAGCTAAAAGGATAGAGAATTGGTAGATGGGTGAGGCAGATAGAACAGATTTTACTAATATTAGTTTTCCGGCCTTGTTGAGCCAATGGCCTCCCCATATTCTGATTCTTCTTTTGATTTTGTTGAGCGTGTCGTCCCACTTTCCAGCATTTGAATTCCCATAGGTGATAGGAAGGCCAAGATAGGTGAATTTGTCCCAATGTGTATGGACATCGATTCCTAGGATTCTGCTGATGTTGGCAACAACTCTATTGTTGAGGTTCCAGCTGTAGACTGCACTTTTGTGCAAGTTAATCTTGCCTCCGGAGGCTTTGCAGTACCTATTCAAGTTGCGCATAAACTTCCTGGCAATGTTTGTGGAGGCTCCTCCTAAAAAGAGAGAATCGTCTGCAAAAAGGGTGTGGTTGAGGGGGTGGGAATCGAGGGCCAAGTGGAGTCCAATAATTCCATCTAATCATCAAGTACAATAAGGGTAGGACAAACATGTTGTCAGACATGCTCTCAAGGCCACCTACAACCAAGATTACAACTTTGGGAACTCTTATGCACATGGAACCTTTCACCTATGATGCATACAAGCAAAAATACATAGATTATGAGGACTTCAAGGAGGTATTTAAGCACCTGCAAGGCCAATTCCATGTAGAAGAAGGCGACAACAAGGTTGATTGTCATCTCCATGATGGGTTACTCTACGAGCTAGACAAGCTTTGTGTTCCTAAAGGCAAGGGATTACAAGTTATCAAAGAGGCACACACCTCCAAAGTCGCGGGTGGTTTTGGTGTAGGGAAGATATCTGCAAACTTACAAAGGTATGTTTACTGGCCTATGATGTAAGAAGATGTAGCACAATTTAATAGATGATGCATACTTTGTTGTACAAACAAGCTTAGTAATATGAAGCAAGGTTTGTACCATCTATAACATGTTCCTGTGATACCATGGGAGAGCATCTCCATGGATTTTGTGGGTGGGTTACCAACCACTAGTAATGGACATGGATATATGTTTGTGGTAGTAAACAGATTCAACACAATGTGATTCTTATGCCCTGTAAAAATACCATCAGAGGATAGGAAGCATCAAACATGTTCTTTGAACAAGTCTAGGTGCACTTTGGGATACCCATGAGCATCATCTCAGACATGCATACCATATTTCTCAGTGCCTTTTGGACTACACTTTGCGAGAAAATGGACACGAAGTTGAAGAGATCCAAAATACTCCATCTATAGATAGATGGGTAGACATAAGTAGTTAGTAGGACTTTGGTGAAGCTTTTGAGGGGTTACAATCAGAATCATCTGAATACTTGGGATGAAACTTGATCTATATTCAACACTCTTATAACAGAGCAGTTTGCACTTCCATTGGTAAGGCACCTTTTGAAACTTGTTTTGGATATCCGCCACCTTCACCTCTAGATATTCTACATGGATAGCAAGTGAGAGTGAGGGAAGACACCATAGATGAAGAATTAAGAGATAAAAAGTTCATTAATAAGATTACGCAGATCTATTTGCAAGTACGGGAAGCATTGAAGAAGTCACGGGAAAAATACAAGGTCAAGCATGGCCAACACAGGTTTGAAAAATCATTCAAAGTGGGAGATAGAGTATGGGAGTATAACATCCTAGTAATAAGATCAAGGCTTTGAGGTATGGCCCTTTTGAGGTATTGGAGAAGGTGGGAGATAATGCCTACAGACTCAGTTTACCCCCATACATGCGCATTTACTCCATAGTGAATGTGGAAAATCTAAAATTCTATGAACCTTCCATTTTGGATCAAGACCCTGAGCAAGTCTTACCTTCTATAGAGGATTAGCATTAGAGGCTCGAGCAGGTAACAGAAGAAACAATGTTGTAGAAGAAGTCTAGAACTACCAAACGTGAACAATATGAACTTTGGTAGGCAGGGTTGAAAGGACAACTTCCAAAAAAGGCTAAATGGTATGCCAAGAAAAATCTAGAGGAAAAAAATACTCACCTCATTTAGTAAAAGCTTTTGGAGATCAAGAGACTCTCAAAATGGGGAGGTGTAATCCAAAATGGATCAATATATAATTTGTTATCTATTTGGGTCCTTTTATGGGTGTAAATATTGGATGAACTGGCTTGTAGGGCCCATTTGAGGGGCATGTTTTAATTTTCAGATTTGGGGTAAAAAATTGTCTAAAACCTTCTGGATCCATTTTGAGGGATTAAACAACATTTTTTTGGTCCAAACCGTAGATAGTAACAAGATTCCTTATTATACATACCAATACCTTTCCAATGATGTGAGAATCACCTCAATCGGAGTTCGTATGACAAAGTTATGCCTCCCAGAAGTTGACCTATCTAGTCGACCACCATGGTATTGAGTGGATTCCATGTCATCTCTCATTTCTTACACATGTGGACTTCCAAGAACATTCTATGAGGTCCAAAAACCCAACCCTAATCAAGATTTGAGGTATGCAAACACTCTAAAATTAACCCTAGACGACTATCGGGCTATGTTAAATATTGAGCCATCAAGAGAAAAAGGGGTCCCATTGCTTGATGTTAGGTATTGTTCCATATTTGAGAAACAACATGAGAGTATATAGTAGAGAAGAAAAGACGAAGTAGGAGATCATGTAGTATCCATTCTAGCCATAGATTAATAGGTAACTCCACAGAGAGTACCACTTTCTTTGTATTTATATTGTATATTGGAGAAGAAAAGAGCAAGGCATAGTCCTCATTTCTAGCTGGGTTTTTCCCCATAGTGAGTTTTCCCAAGGTATATATTGTGTTATTTATGTGGATTGTGTATTTATTTTCTCTAGTTATTTCCATTTCAGTTATAGTTATTTATTAAACTAATAAAAAAGAACTAAGTTGTAAGGTCCAATGTGACGAACTGTTCCAGTAAAATATCCACGGTAGTTTGAAGATCATAATGGTATCAAAGCAATTTGCCTTTGGTTTTTGTGGGTAGTCGTAAGATCTAGTAGTTGGTGAAAAAAATTATTCAAACCCTAGCCATGGCAGACGAGTCTATTCTAGGAGTAGTGGACGATTATGAGCAACGATCTACAAAACTATAAATACAAGTTGTCGATATGTCACACAAAATGTCAATCCTCTTAGCGGCTCTAGAAACCAAGTTTGGACCTTTCATGGTGTTATAGGTCAAATCTGCACTTCTCCGTCCGTGATCACATTGCTCTGTTGATCACACAAAATGACATTATGGATGGAAGAGCTAGGTTGACCTTGGATGATTTGATACTGAGATCTTACATCTTCAGCTGAAAACATATTTTTTTTCTGCATATTTCAGTGGATGTGCACTACTCTTATAATTGGAAACCCGCGCACATATCCTAAATGTGCGCAACTCTTATAACAGACAACCCATGCACATATCCTGAAAGTTGCAAACGCTTGTTGTAAAGCATAAAAGTTGCTCACTGTGCGCTACTCTTGTTGTATGAAACCCGCGCACATCTTAAGATGAAATCAAAAAATATATTAAGATTACGAATTGGGATTAGTTGAAGTTGGTTCTGCAACTTCCCCAACCTCCCAATTCAACCACCTCTTGAATTCAACTGCCTACATTGTCCCATAAATACAAGAAGGATCCATGAGAGAGGGACCTAGAAGAACTGCTTTAAGTACTGTTACGCTAGAGGAATTCCCAAGTCATTGTAAAGAGGAGGAGCCCAGGACTCGATTGCAGAAGCATCTTGATAGATCAGGTATATTTGTACTGATTTATGTTTCTTTGACAATAAAAAGGTGGAAATACCCTTCCTGTCCCAAATTGAATGTCTATCGGATTGAATGTTCAGTTGGTTTAATATCTGATTGTATTTGATGTTAAGTTGTTTCTTATTTCATCATATTTATTACAGTCAAGATATGTTGATGAAGGTTTTCTTTGTGTTGCAGGTTCATCATAGCAGAAGATCAAGCGAAAGCTAGGACCAGCCGTCGATAAAAGGTACATCTTTCGATATCTCGATCTCTTTCCATTTGTAGGAACTAATGCAAGACAATGAATGTATTTACCTGTCACCCCACCCAAGTTGGTAGTGTCTTCTCCTCACTATAAGGTATTTTTCCTGCACAACAGACTCGCGACTCCGCTGGGGAGCAACCAGTAGTTTTTCTACTCTAGGATACCTAGTTAGGTTTTCTTCCAGTTCATTTTAGTCTTTTTGATTCTCTGAGAGGTCTTATAGGTCATTGTTACTTGTTCTTTCTTGCTTGATTCATCTCAGTTTACTGTTGCAAAGCCTGTTTGTGTCCTTTTGAGACATGTGCATTGGTTTACCCTACTTATATTAGATCATTTTACTTGATGAACGCTGCTTTGTACACTACACAGTAGCGCATCTTTTCCAGTGTGCGCTAGTTTCCCTACTGCACAGTAGTGCATTTTCCTGTAGCTTCCAGTTTTCTGTTAGGGTTTGATTTCCTGTTGTTTGGTGTCACTTCCAGCCTTTTGCTTTGGTTCCCTGACTGATCCCTGAGACTTGTATGTCTTTTTTGAGTCTTGTTTGCCTCTCTGAAGTCCTTTAGTTTCTCTTTGCTTGCTTGAGTACTTGTTTAAAGTGTCTTCACTGCTTTCTAGCCCTTTTTGGAGTTTGTGCACTACTCTCTTTCGGACATAGCTACACACTTTTGCCCTAGTTTCTTATTGTAGTCATACAGACCTGCATTCTTAACGTTTGTTGTTTGTGGCAACAATAGCACACTTTCACTGTGTCTTATCCTTTCCATTAGGGTTTGAACCCAAGTTTGAGTCCTTAGGATGCTTTTGAAAGGTTGCTTGGTTTAGATACTTTCTGATTGTCTTTTCAGTTCAATCCAAGTGAGTCAAAGCTTTCTAGTTAGCTTTCTTTTAAGTCTGTGTGTTAGTAGGGTCACTTTTTGGTTCGCTTGCTTACTCCTTTGCTTGGCTTAGTGTTTTCTTAGGGTTTTGGTGCTTAGGAGCAGCCTTTTAGGTTTGCCTTTTTGTTAGGAGCATATGTTTTCCTTGTTTCTTTTACACTTTGTTTCCAAGCCTAAAGTTTTTTCTTTTGAAACAACTTGGTAGATTGAGTCTTCCTCAAGTCTTTTGATTTGTTTGTTTTGAGCCATTTAGGTGTTGGTCTTACTCACACTTAGCGTTAGGTCTTACTTGCTCTTTTACAAGTTTTTTTTCTTTTACAATTATCAGAAAAGAAAAAAAAGTGAATTCGGTAGCTTAGTAGTAAGATTTATCATCGTTTTGAAGTAGCATAGTTTGCTTTGCTTTGAAACTTAAAAAGAAAATTAAAAAGAAATTTGATTTAGGATTGCCTAGTTTCAGTTTTTGAAAGAATAGAAACGAAAAGAAAGCAGTCTTTTGTGAATTTGAATGCATTGCTTTACATGCACTTTACTTTCTGTCGAAACCATTCCACACACCGCACTATCCTTATTGAGTAAAAAGTAGCCCTTAAAAAGAAATCTTAATAAAATTAATTAGCAACATTTTTCTTTTTAGGTATACACATCATCAACTAGCTTAGGCTAGGATTTCGGGTTTAAATCACCTTAAACCACTCGAAATCGGCTTCATCACTCAACAATCGTAGTACGACTATCTATTAGGTAAATCCACCTCTATCAAATTGTCCTGGGAACGCTCTACTCAAACCAGAGTTAAGCACGAGGCCGTGGGTGATTGGAATTGTTGAGGATACCCCCTCACTTTCCCATCAACCATAAACCAGAGTTGATTCGCATACAGGGGTCCACTAGTGCTTTTTAAAGTGATTTCGGACTTAGGGCTTTGCTACCCTGCCCATGCGTTTCGACTAGGCTGATGACTGTTCCCCCAGGTTCTTTCGTATTCGTGGTATCCTTAGTATCATAACCCTAGGGCTCTACATAAGTAGAGTGGAAGGATATTCCCACTCCACCTCGGACAGACGTGGAAGGTAACCCTTTGGCAGTAATCTCGGGAGGGCGGTTTGGTGATTCAAATGCTTGCACCTAGAGAACCTCCATTGGACACCACATAACTGACCGTCGATACTCTATTAATCTGTTCTGGGCCCTAATCATCCCATACTTGCTTCTGAGAGTATTTGCCATTGTTTGCGTAGTTTGATCACTTAAGAAATTTTTAGTGGTGTGCTCTTTGTGCTGCTTGTTTTAGTTAGCCTTAGAGATTTCTGGCTCGTTGAGACAGAAACTATGGATAGCATCCCGGTGAGCACCAATCAAGGGACCCTTGTTCAAGGGGATCCTTGTTCTTTTCCATTTTTTGGGAACATTGGTACTCCCTTAGTGGCTACCTTGAATCTTCTGGGATTCACTATAGGGCAACCGGTTTGGTTGTTTTCCACTACGAATGCCTTGCATGCTCCTGATGCTTCTCAAGTAAGCACTTCACATCAAGAGCATCATAACCCTATGCCTGCTTCGCCAATAACATGTTCTCCTCCTCCTTCTACCTCATGTGGTGAAAGTAGTAATACTAGTAACCAGCAGTCTAAAAGGAATAAACAGAGGAAGAATAGGAAGAAGATGTCAAAGCAAGGGGGCATCCACCCAGCCTTTGGATGTCATGATGGGGGCACCTACCCAACCTCTGGTGGTCATGTTGGGAAAAGTCACCCAGCCTCTGGAGGTCATGCTGGGGGCACCTACCCAACCTCTGGTGGTCATGTTGGGAGAACTCACTCAGTCACTGTAAATCATACTGAACCTATGCAACCAGCCTCTAGAGGTCATGCTGGGGGCACCCACCCAACCTCTGGAGGTCATGTTGGGGAAAAACTTTCAGTCACTGCACATCATACTGGAAGTATGTCTTCAACCACTATTTCTCATGTTGAGGACACGTCATTGATCACTGCTGGTCATATTAATGACAAGTCACTAGTTCCTATGAGTCATACTGGAGACACTGAATCAGCCACTGCAAGTCATGCTGAGAAAGTTAACATTGTCGACAAACCTAATAAACAGAAGCTTAAGTTCCCTTGTAAGTTTTGCGAGGGAGACCACCTGACCTATTTGTGCCCTGTACTTCCAGAAGTGCAAAGAGTGTGGTCCATAGTTCAAAAGTCTTTTGCTTCTAAACAACCAGCCACTGCAAGTCATGCTGGGGGCAAGTTGTCAGCCAATGCTAGTCATGCCGAGAGTACTATTGTTGTAAAGGAGTCTAAGCTTATAGGACGCAAGCCAAAGTTCCCTTGTAAACTTTGTAAGGGAGATCACCTTACTCACCTGTGCCCTGCTATTCCAGAGGTGTGGAGAGTGTGCTCGATGTCTAAAGGATCCTCTGCTCCTGAATTGTCTATAGATTCCCAACAGCCTAATCAACCTTTGGTTGATGAAGTGGTTGAACCAATGCAATCTTTGGTCAACCCCACTCTTCCTTCGGAGAGTAAAGTGATTGAATCAATGCAATCTTCGACCAATCCCATCAGTCCTTTAGAGATTGATGCACCTGTCCCTGAAGTCTTCTGCATTACCAGCTCGGATGTTTATGAAAATGGAGGCACTGCATCTGTGTCGAGTAAACCCCTACCAAGCTCTGGGATCATTTACTTTGATTGGAATAGTCTAATTGGGCCTCACCTTCCTTCTTCTTCACCTTTCCAGATAAAGGTTGATATCGGCAACCATGTGGTTCACCAATGTATTGTAGATGAAGGAGCCTCTGTTAGTATCTTATCCCCTTATGCTTGGAGAGATTTAGGTTTCCCTGACCTTGTTACAACTTTTAATTGGCCGTTGACCTTCGATAGAAGACCTAGTGAACCACTAGGATTCCTCCCTTAGATAGAAGACCTGTTACTTTGAGTGGAAAAATAGTCTTAGTTGATTTTATGGTTTTAAAGGACCCTATGGATTTTGAATAATCCTCGGGCGTGATTACGTATATGCTATGCAGGTTGTGGTGTCTACACTCTTTCGTGTGATGCATTTTCCTCACAACGAAAGCATTGTCACTATCGATCAGCTTACATTTGTTGATCCCTCTTATTACCCAACTATAGACCAGGTATGTCCCTCATTAATAGGCACTACCATGTCACAATCAAATTATGTGGCATATTGTTCCTTGAGTCCAATTGCTACTGAGAAGAAGCCTCTGAATTCATGCTTACCTTCTCAGGACTGGGTCCTAGCGATTGACCAGTGATGATTCCATCTGAATGTTTAGATATGTGTTCCATCTGGGATAATATACTTCCTTCTAATGAAGTTTTCCTAGAGTCTATAATGCAGTCTGCCATTCATTTGGACATT
This sequence comes from Larix kaempferi, assembly GCA_027924585.1. NCBI lineage: Eukaryota > Viridiplantae > Streptophyta > Pinopsida > Pinales > Pinaceae > Larix > Larix kaempferi. The sequence goes on from BSBM01000289.1 coordinate 12,997,064, forward strand.
GATCCACCAACGGGCATTCTTTCACCTTCAATTCGATCTCGTTAAAAACAACAAGGAGGCTATGAGCATTCTTTCATCTCTCCTTTGAGCTCGTTAAAAACAGTAAGGAGGTCGCGAGTTTACTTTTTCAGGCTCGTTAAAACTTTACGTAAAATATTTGTATAGAGTTCTTTCACTCTCTTGTTAGACTCTTTAGATATGACAAGATTGTCGAGTATAGTTGTCTTTTCAAACTCATTAAAGGATTTGAAGCAACATCCGCTTAAGCATAAGTTTACCCCTTTTCCAGACTTTTCCGTATTATTTACGAAAAATGAATACTCTAGTCACCCGTGGCTAGAAGAGTTCTTCTCTCATCGTTTTATACCTTTTTGGAGGAGGAGACTAACTGTACGAAAAAGGACTTTTGGAGCCTTCTTTAGGGTTTTCAGGCTTTCGAAACATGAAAACACCAAGCGAGCAGTCACCTACTCGGGCTCGATGTGAAATCCACGAGAGGGTATATAGAGGATTGTTTAAGTTTTTCAGACTCTATAAACAGGAAAACACTGGTGAGCATATACCAACCCGGACTCGATACTAAAATCCACGGGTAGGTGTATGGAGTTATTGTTTAAGTTTTTCAGACTCCTTAAAATTGAAAACACCGGCGAGCAAGAAGAGATCTCGGCTCGATATTAAAATCCAGAGATCAGTATTATAGAGTATTCTTCTATCTCTTCTTTGAACTTTGTAAACAATAAAGAAGGTCCTGAGTCTTCCTCCCATGGGCTCGTTAAACTTTTACATGATTGGACTTATTGAGTTTTCTTTCTTGGACTCATTAAAATAACAAGAAGGACATTCTTTTACCAAAAAGAATAAGGGATGAGAAGGGTATATCACATCTTTTCAGTTTCAAAGGCAGTTAAGTCAGTCATGTCCTTGAACACAACACCTATTTGAGTCCATCATTTAGTTGGTTTTAGTTTTTTGACCTTAGGGTGAACCTAATCTCCGAGTTTTTACTCCCTCGGTTGGTTATTCTTCCAATCATATGGAGGGTCTGTTAATGTCTCCTACATTGCAAGTTTATATCATTTTCCCCTCATGTTGAATATTGCCTAAGTCACTTTGTGTCGTGCTCATTGTTCAAGGATACAACCTATGTCGGCCATTCTGCAGTTTACCTTGACTTCATGTGTCGGCCATCCTAGTGTCAATTTGTTTAATCTTGTTACTTGTCCTACTCCACATCAGCTCATACCTTTTGAGTGTCCCTCGTGTTGGATGATGGAGGATGCATTAAGGACTCCCTTCCAGTGGACTTCTTCCCATTGACTTCAGCTCATTATGCTCTGGGAATGAAGTTTAGAGTTTCGGTTAGTACCCTGGGGATTGCAATCATCAGTGGCAGTTTCCCTCGCTGTTGAATAATGGGAATACATCAATGTCTCTTATTCGACAGGTTCCTCAGGTGTTTGACTTCAAGTCCATTTATTCACACTTGTTGGAACGTACTAGGTACCTTGGACCCCATTATCAGTATCGATGGAAGTCCTCGCATTTGTTAACGGTATACATCAATGACCGGTAATCAAATGATACCCCCCATGTTCGACTTCAACTCATTTATTCGCATGGTTAGGGTTTGTACCTTGGGTTGTTTTGGATGAAGACCTTGGGACCATGATAGCATCACCATATTTATGTTATCACCCAAGCTGCCAAAGACTGAGCCTCACTCATTTTGGCTCTTCATGAGACATAGATCCAGTTTGTTGTTATGGCTATGATCTCTCATTTTGACATGGATCCACGCTTGTATTTCAGTTGCCATGCTATATATAGATCTCCTAGTTATGTATTGGAGATCATGTTATATCATGCTACAAATCTATATGATGTCAAGATTGTAATTGCTCGCTGACCTTGATCGTTGTTTCAAGTACTTTTGTGACTTGGTTCTGCGGTTTCTTGCTCCTCCTCTGACTTGAAATTATAATGTATTTTGGCCATCGTTTCCCTCTGACCTCATACATTAGAGGGAATCTGCTATAGGTCAAATCTGCACTTCTCCATCTATGATCACATTGCTCTATGGAGCACACAAAAGGACACTATGGATGGAAGAGCTAGGTTGACCTTGGATGATTTGATACTGAAATCTTACATCTTCAGCTGAAAATATATTTTTTCCGCATATTTCAGTGGATGTGCACTACTCTTATAACAGACAACCTGTGCACATATCCTGAAAGTTGCAAATGCTTGTTGTAAAGCATAAAAGTTGCTCACTGTGCGCTACTCTTGTTGTATGAAACCCGCGCACATCTTAAGATGAAATCAAAAAATATATTAAGATTACGAATTGGGATTAGTTGAAGTTGGTTCTACAACTTTTCCAACCTCCCAATTCAACCACCTCTCGAATTCAACTGCCTACCTTGTTCCATAAATACAAGAAGGATCCATGAGAGAGGGACCTAGAAGGAATGCTTTAAGTACTGTTACGCTGGAGGAATTCCCAAGTCATTGTGAAGAGCAGGAGCCCAGGACTCGGTTGCAGAAGCATCTTGATAGATCAAGTATATTTGTACTGATTTATGTTTCTTTGACAATAAAAAGGTGGAAATACCCTTCATGTCCCAAATTGAATGTCTATCGGATTGAATGTTCATTTGGTTTAATATCTGATTGTATTTGATGTTAAGTTGTTTCTTATTTCATCATATTTATTACAGTCAAGATATGCTGAGGAAGGTTTCCTTTGTGTTGCAGGTTCATCATAGCGGAAGATCAAGCGAAAGCTAGGACTAACCGTCGATAAAAGGTACATCTTTCGATATCTCGATCTCTTTCCATTTGTAGGAACTAATGCAAGACAATGAATGTATTTACCTGTCACCCCACCCAAGTTGGTAGTGTCTTCTCCTCACTATAAGGTATTTTTCCTGCACAACACATGGAATTTGGAGGCTCTAACTCGAAGTTTGGATCAGAGGATAAATCATTATATAAAATCAACCCATAAAAGGAGCCGACAAAAGATCCTGAGAAATAACAGTCTAATTCCAGTACCAACATCCCTTCTGAGTCTCTCTCGAAGATGGAAGCAAAGGTTGATATGAATTCATACCAAGGTGAGATTGATGCTTTAAAGTTGAATCGTTGGTGGCAACAATTAGAGGACAATTTTAACCTTGTGGGGAAGCCACACATAATCACTTAGATTGGAGGGTGATCCACCAGTGACTAAGTGTAGGACTTTAAAACCCTCATCAAGTCCTAGTTCTACCCTGTCGGGTATGTAGAGGACCAGTGGATCCGTTAGCATTATTTCAGGAAAAGGAAGGGGAATAGTGTGAAAGAATACGCCACCGAGTTTACATGGATATCATGTTGGGTATCTTACCCAAGAACCCATATGTACTCCTCAAGTATCTGGGGGTTTGACATAGTCACCTATGGAGGCAGGTGATGCTCTAAAATCCTTGGTCAAATGATAGGGAAATTGATGAGGCACGTGTACAAGCACAATACCTAGAAAACATGGGCCAAAAGAAAGGATAGCCAATTGGTTCAAAATAGAAAGAGAGTCAAGACACTACCGAGGAGGGGAATGTAATGTCCCTTGTTAGGAATTTTATTAAAATGACAAATTTTCACTTTTTTCCCTAGTTAGACCTTTGACTAGTTTTGATCTCTAGGCCCCAAATTTGCTCCAAATGATTCCAAATCTTCTGAGAAGGTATATGAATGATATTAGAACATAAATATGTGTTTCAGAGATGCCTTTGGACCTTTGAAATACTTCTGCAAATCCTCTTTCAATTCTGATCAATGTAGGTAACTTTACTAGTGATTTTCCTTTGACTAGTATTGGTCTCTAGGTCTCAAATTGACTCCAAATGCCTTCAAATCTTCAAGGAAGGTGTATGAATGATATTATAACTTGAATATGATGTTTATAGATGACATATGTCCACCAAAATACCTCTGCAAACTCTCTTAAGATTCTGGACCAATTTTGCAATTTTACTAGTAATTTGGGGTTCAAATCCCCCTGGGGTAAGTACTGAAAATGGCTTCCCAAATGCCTCCAAACCCACTCAAATTTATGAACAGAGGTATGTAATTTTTTAATTCTTTTATTAAAGTCTCATATGCACCATTAATGGATTATTACAACTGTTCTCACCCTCTCCCATTCAACTGCAAAAATCCCCAATTCGACCCTTGGGGAAATGGCACTATTTCACCTCCCAATACAACTAAACTGAGTAAAAATGCTTCAAATGCTCAAGTACAGTACATGAAACTTGTATAAGACATCCATGGCAGTATATTTATCACAAGTATATCAGAGAATCATCCATTCATTCGAAATCATCATCAATACATTGGCTCACAACAAGGTAGTGGGGAAATGGCATTGTTCTTCCATTAAAAATGAGATTTATACATTTTTACTTGGAATTTCGACCTGAAACTTTTTGGAGATGAAGAACAGAGTATTTACTTCATATTACAAAAGAAATGGGGCATTAAAAGCTTCCCCAAAGAGTACAATATCTCACCAAAAACGCCCTCCCTCAAGGATCAAGAATATGCCATCAAAACTGGAAATGGTTGAAGGAGTGAGCTGCAATAGAAGAAACCATGAGCTGCCCTGTAGCTTACACCTGCAAATAAAGACTCCATTAAAGCTCCAAATGAAAGGTCTGAATGGCCTTTCCTATTACCAACTTGGATGGGAATCTTTCACCCTCGAAATTGGCTAAGGCAAGAAACTAGTCATCCACTAGCTCTCCCTCTTCACAAATGCAATTGCAAATTCTACAAATGATCAAAAAACTGGTTTCATTCTTTGTTATTGACATTTATAAACTTCTAATGTTCTCCATGGGTCGAATTCCTTCCAAGAGACTCATGCCAACTCATGTTGGGAAGAGATTCCAAATAACGCCACTTGTACAACAATTCCTAGTCTCCCACTTCCACCAAATCACATGTGGAAGCATCTTAGCTGCCCTAACACCCTTGAGCGCCCTCTTGGAGTCTATTTTTAGCCCTGACATGTCATATATGTCATATGTCATCCTTCAGGTCTGATTTGTGTCATAGGTGTCATAGCATCTTCATTATTGTTGTCATAGAGCTAGGGAATCTAGCCCAAGTGTCTCACTAGCTCCAAATTGCCTCTTCCTCTTCCATGGGAGTTACTCTTCCTCTATATTTCGACCTTGGATGAGTCATGCAATGAATAATACCTTTTGGACTCCCCCAAGTATGTTACCATTCACTTTGAATTCGAATTGGTAAGAGAATGATGCCAAATGTAGTGGGGAAATCTAGCCATATGTGGGTCCCACTTCCTCCATGTGTCTTCATGATGAAATGCCACTTTGATTTTCACTTGTATATATTTATTTAGATCCTTTATTAAATATTTATGCCATTCTAATGTTCAAACATCATTTATTATCCCCATTATTCCAAATCCCAAAGCTTCCACCCCAAACCTAGGAAACTAGTAATTTTCCTCCTTGGCAATTATTTGACCTTTAGCATCAATTTGACAAACTCTAATGAATAGAGCCAATGTGATTAGGCCATTGTGACCCAATACCAAATTTGGGACATGACAGGGAAGAAGAAGTGGAAGGGAAATTACAAGAAGACTACAAGCATGACACATCATTTTAAGGGTCTGAAAAATCATTGTAACCACTCTGCAACATTGACGTCCACACTAAAGACAAGTGTTGGAAGTTGCATCCTAAGTTAAATCCAAAGAACCGCAAGAAGGATGCCAAGAAGAAGAAACTTCTAGCCACGGAGTAAAGCAAATAGTTAGAAAACATCTTGGATGTGGGCGAGAAGGCTATATATACCACAATGCAAAAGGAGGTGAATCTGTGCTTCACTCTAAGGAAGAGAAAGAGATGACGAAACTCATCCACATCAAGATCCAAGTTAAGAAGGCCAAAATTGATGCTCTATTTGATTTCTTTTAGAGAGAAAACCTCATAGCATAGGCTCTAGTACATAAGATTGGATTGTAAGTACATGATCATCCCAATTCCCACCCATTGGGATGGGTAAATAAGGATGTAGAACTCAGAGTAACGAAACAGTGCAAGATCAAGTTTGCCATAAGTGTAGAGATATTGATGAAGTGGAGGTAGACGTAGTACCCTTGGATGTTTGTGGTTTAGTGTTCAAAATCCCCTACATGTATATGAGGGATGCAATTTTCATGAGGATAGCTAACCAATACTGCTTAATCAAGGATGGGAAATCCTTCGTCATCAACACGCACAAAAGTAAATCGAAGATCTCTCTGGTAAGTGCCAACCAAGCAAAAAAAAATGATTAGTTCAAGTAGGAAGCTTGTATTTATTTTCTCAAGACAAAATCAGCAAGAATATGAAACAATAAAAGTGAAGGCATCCCTAGATGGATATACCAAAAAGCAGAAACTCCAGTTGGAGTGTATCAACTCAAAAAATCAAACAATTTTTTTTTTTTAATTTTTTTTTTTTAAAAGGTATTGTCTTAATTGATGATGAGCATTAAACTAATTTACGATGTCAACCATGCATACAACATTAGAATGGAAGACTATTGTGAATCTCTTTCGTTATTATTGAATTCTTATCTCAAACTTTTGGCAACTTGTAAATTCAGATCTTATTGTGCTTATGACAACATCAATGTCGTAATTAATCACTGATGAAATTCTAACTTTATAATAACAATAATTTTCTAACCATTACAATACATAGTATTATAGTGACTCATTATATAACCATATAACACATTACCACAAGCCCAATGACTTACAAGTTGTGGCTTGCCTACCCAACGACCAAACTAATTAACATGATGTTACACAGGTGGTATATATGTGTATGTATGTATGTATGTATTACAAGGTTTATTATGTGATGGCGGGTTGTGGGGCGATCTGCCAGTGATCTCCACCTTCGTTCTCATGGTCAAGACTTAGTACAACAACATGTATACGCAGTGCAACTAAACATTAGATGGTTTATCCCTCTCCCGCCAACCTACCAATTAAGCATTCAATAGTGAAATTGATGGAACTAAATTGTTATGACTGAGGTGCGGGGCTTACAAACCAAAGGCCTCCACCAATCCCAATGTACCTTCTGCATTTAAGTAATAGTACGAGTTTTGATCCTCTTGCTCTCAGGATTAAGCCTGAAAGCTTTAGTTCAAGTTTCATTTTGTGATTCGAGGAGAGGTTCTGCCCAGCTTTGTGAGGGTTTAGAGCTCAGATCTTGCCCTTGGTACATTAGACCTTGAGTAACAATGACCTCTACATCATCGTAGCACAATGAAGCTAATGGCATACGCCACAAACACTCTAGATTCGTGCTCTGGTTTCGTTGCTCCGTAAGGGTTTGAGTATGAGTATTTTTGTTTTAGTAGCAAGGATCAAGACCTCATGCGTCTTCTTCGTAGCAAACCTCTCAACGTTTGGTTCAAGGGTATGTTTTGTCAACATATTACAGTCTTGATTTTGTTGTTAGGCTTGTACATTACATTTGTTTACACTTGTTTCTACAAATAATTACAAGTAGATTTATATATATAAACTTGTTGCTTCTTTGCTTGTTCGCAAGTGTGCTATCCTTCGTATGAGCGAATGCCTACAACGTCCAAGCTTATGACTGCCATGGACATGTAGTGTGGCATTCGGCTTGAACCTTGTTCTTTAAGTCTCTGCACACATTTTTATGCACAATCTTTTCATTTAATGGATAGGGTGAAGTCCTATGGGCTCGACCCATGGTTGTGTCTTATGTAAGTTATATGTATTTTCTATTATGATATTAATATATTAGTTGTGTAGTAGGTTAAGGGCTTTTCCCAAGGATTTGAGTTCGAATCCCTCCTACCATACATATTATATGTGAGATTTCTCACTAGGGTTTTAACCCATAACTATTATATATTTATTTATCTAAAATGTCATTTGAGTTAGAATTTAATATCATGTTTATACTTGTGCAATTATTATTTATCTAAAATGTCATTTGAGTTAGAATTTAATATCATGTTTATACTTGTGCAATTAATTAACATTAGATTTAGAATAATATTATTTCATTTGTTAAATACGGTCATAGAATCATTCTATGGCATAAATATTTTTTTTTTCTTGGATCTATGGCATATATATATATATATATATATATATATATATATACTTACTTTTTACATAGATTTAGGGACAAAATAATATTGTTAACTAATAGGTATAATGTATACATTATTTAGATTCTTCTATCTCTATTATGGTTCCATTATTAATATAATGAAAGAATAGTCTACCTATGATCAAATGAAAACAATATTGAATATCATTGTAGGAACACTTGTGAAAATCATGATATATATAAACTACAAACTTTATTAGTAGTAAGCCATATATATGATAAGCATCTTGGAAGTTTAAGTAGATAAAATAATATAGACAATCACATCATTAAGTATCCACGATGTCTCAGAGTTTTTAACTCAACATCAAAACTTAAATGTATTTAAGTCCTCTAGGACTTTATTAACAAGGGGGCACAAACCATGGACATTACATGGAGAACCTCTTGCATAAAAACAAAAAAGTGTTCCTGGAGCCTAAGGGGATACCTCCTAAGAGGGAGGTGGAGCATGAGATACAACTATTTCCAGATTCTCTATTGTCGAACATCAAAGTGTACAAGCAATCTATCATAGAAGCAAATGAAGAGAAGAAGCTATTGTAGCAGTTGTTGGAGTAGGGCGTGATGTTGGAAGTACGGCTGTCATTACACCAAAACCCGTAGGTGATTGGTAAACTCACCACCGCCAGATTTCAAGGATCCACGAGAGGCGATTAGTCCCTTGTCACGATACACCAAGGAGCACTGACTACTTGCAATTTCGTGCAACAATCTCCTCCTCAGCGCGAGCCGAGTGTGTATCGAACTCATGACCTCTAGCTTTGATACCAATTGTTGGAAGTACGACTGCCGTTACACCAAAACCGGCAGGTGATTGGTAAACTCACCACTGCCAGATTTCAAGGATCCACGAGAGGCGATTAGTCCCTTGTCATGATACACCGAGGAGTGCTAACTACTTGCAATTTCGTGCAACACGTGATACGACCAAGCACCTCACCTTATGGGTCACCTATCATCATAGTACACAAGAAGGGAATGACTTGGAGGATGTGCATTGACTACAAAGCATCAAACAAGATTACACTTGAGAATCGATACCTTTTTCCTAGAATCTATGATCTATTGGACCAATTGCAACATGCCAAGTACTTGACCAATTTGGATCTTAAATTGGGATACCACTAGGTACGAATGAAGGAAGAAGAACCTAAAAGACCGCCTTCAAGACTAGGCAAGGTCTATATGAATGGTTAATAATGTTGTTTGGTTTACGAAATGCACCGGCTACATTTATGCATTTGATGAATGATGTATTACGCCCTTTCTTAGATTCATTTGTCATAGTATATCTAGATGACATACTGGTTTATAGTGTTATCTAGGAAGAGCATATCTCACATCTCAAGTAGGTGTTAGAGACTTTGAAAAAAGCACCAGCTACTGGCTAACTTGAAGAAACATGAGTTTTTCCAACATACATTAGTGTATTTTGGGTATGTGATATATAGAGGGGAACTCAAGGCTGATCCTAAGAAGATGGAGGACATCACTAAGTGGCCAACTCCAACAAATGTCACTGAAGATAGGATATTTTTGGGGGCATCACAATACCTTCAAAAGTTCATAGATTCCTTTTCAGTTGTGGTTGTACCTCTCCATGCCATAACAACCAACAATAAGGGTTTCCAGTGCGGAGAGAACCAACATAAATCCTTTGAAAAGATCAAGTGAAAGATTAGTCATGCACAAGTTCTTGCACTGCCCACCTTGCAGAATGCTTTTGAATTGGAGACAAATGCAAGTCATAATGCTATGTGAGTAGTTTTGATGCAAGGAGGAAGGCCAATATGCTATCATTATGAAATGTTTCATGGGGGATTCCTAAACTACTTACCTATGATAAGGAACTCTATGCCTTGGTTTAAGTTATTAAGAAGTGGAAGCACTATTTTATGGGAAAGGAGACCATCATTCACACTTATAATTGACCACTATAATATTTGCAGGCCCATAGTAAGCTACAATAGACTAGATATTATAAGTGGATGGGATTCTTACAACAATTCCATCTAATCATCAAGTATAAGAAGGGTTGTACAAATAAGATGACAAACATGCTCTCAATGTCACCTAGAACCAAGATTACAACTTTGGGAACTCTTATGCACAAGGAACCTTTCACCCATGATGCATACAGGGAGGAATGCATAGATGATGAGGGATTTAAAGAGCATTTCAACACCTACAAGGCCAATTCCATGTAGAATAAGGTGACAACAATGTTGATTATCATCTCCATGTTGGGTAACTCGATAAGTTGGCCAAGTTCCGTGCTCTTAAAGGAAAGATATTACAATTTATCCGAGAGGCACACACCCCCAAAGTTGCAAGGAATTTTGGTGTAAAGTGTTAGTTTTTTAGCATTTAATTCAATCTGATCTAGGATCTTAACTGAGAGAACAACATGTACAGCATATCAAACACAAGAGACAAGAGACAAGAGACACAAAGCATTTCACCGGGGAAAACCAAGAAGGTGAAAAACCCCGCAACTTCCTCATAGATAGAATGAGCATCAATACAAAGATCACAAAGATCAAACCCCACAACAAGAGATATTCTCCTAGCAGCTGCTCCTCCTCCACTTGTGCGCACTCCTTCTCTCTCTCACTAATGCGAAGTGAGTGAGTGTGTGAATGAACAAATGAGAGAGTCACACTCTCTATTTATTCTTTACTTTGACTTGCCTTTTACTCTAACTGGGCCGACCTCCCTTAGGAGAGTCTAATAAAACATTATCACTTGTCACTAGGCCAACCCCACTAGGGTGGTCTAATAACCCTTTGACCCACACAACTCATACAGGGTCGACCCCACCAAGGTGGTCTAATAACCTTATTAAATATAAGTTGCGACACTTACAATAATACTTGCGACACTTGCAAATACAAATGATGACACTTCCAATCGGAGGAATGATACATCTCCGTTGGGGATACAATAAAGTACAAATGTAATCCATACAATATACAAGTGAATATCTTCCAAAGTTACAAATTTCATCAACACTCCCTCTTAACTAGGAAGGTATTCTCTTGACACAAGTCATCAATACATATAGACACAAGTCTTCAATATTGGAGTTGGATCATCGTCACTAGATCATTGGAGCATCATCGTCACTGCTGCTGTACTCTTCATCTCGATCACTGGTGCTATCTCTCAATTCTTCTCGTCATAGGAAGTTCTACAGAGCCAGTCCTTTTTCATGCTGGATGTAGGCCTAGCCTCTTGTAGGTCTTCATCATGTCTGGCCATCCTGTGGAATGTGCATCAACAAAACCTCGAAAGAGCATCCCAGGGATTTTACGAGCACACAACTCAACCCATCGGATCTCCCAGGATCTTTTACATGTGACCACCACAAAACCTCGAAAGAGCATCTGAGCTCAAACTATCGGATCTCCCAGGATCTTTTACATGTGGTCAGGCAAAACCTTAAAATAGTGTCTTGCAACTTGCAAGATCTCTAAAGAGCATCCCAGGACTTTTACGAGCACACAGCTCAACCTATCATATCTCTAGGATTGATTACATGCCTCCTGTAGCAAAACCTCGAAAGAGTATTTGAGCTCAGACTATCGGATCTCCCATGATCTTTTCTATGCTATCTGTAGAAAAACCTCAAAAGAGTATCCGAGCTCAGACTATCGGATCTCCCAGGTTCTTTTCTATGCTACCTGCACAATCTGTCCACAACCAACCTGTAGCAAAACCTCAAAAGAGTGTCCGAGCTCAAAGTATCGGATCTCCCAAGATCTTTTCTATGCTACTTGTAGCAAAACCTCGAAAGAGTATCCGAGCTCAGACTATCGGATCTCCCAGGATATTTTCTATGCTACTTGCACAATCTATCCACGGCCACGAAGTATCATCCTGATACTCATGATCATACTGATCATCATCATATAGTACATCATCCTGATGCACATCATCATCACATGATTACCCTGATCATGTACACAACATCATCCTAATGCATATCATCTTGAGCATCGTCTTGATACTCATCACACATGATCATCCTAATCATCATCATAGCATCGTCCTGATGCCTATCATCTGGAGCATCATCCTGACGCTCATCACACATGATCATCCTGATCATCATACATAACATCGTCCTGATGCCTGTCATCTGGAGCATGATCGTCCTCTTCAGATCATCTCATCATCCACGGAGTACAACCCAGATACACATCATACAACACTTACACCACTGACATGGGAGAACACATCTACCACCATTCGGGGAAGGCTCCAGCCCTTACTTTTTCACCATGGGAGAACATATCTACCACCATTCGGGGAAGGCTCCAGCCCTTACTTTTTCACCATAGGAGAACACATCTACCACCATGTGAAAAATGGCTTCCGCCCTTGCATCTACACCATGGGAGAACACATCTACCACCATGTGAGAATGGCTCCAGCCCTTACATCTGCACCATGGGAGAAAACATCTACCACCATGTGATAATGGCTCAACAATTACATCACGACCATGGGAGAACACATCTACAACCATGTCAGAAAAGCCCATGTGCATCTGCGTCTTCCGGACTCATCACTTCCCCTTGGAAGGAACCTCGATTTGAAGTACACCAAGCCTCTTTCTGAAGTACTCGAACTTCACTTTGGCTAGTGGTTTGGTCAACACATCTATAATCTGCTCATTTGTTGCAACATACAGGAGCTTCACTGCTCCTCTCTACACCATATGCATGATATAGTGATATTTGATCTCAATATGCTTCAAATTGTCATGGAACACCGGGTTCTCTGACAACTTTAAACAACTCTGGTTGTCACAATAGATACAAGTAGCATCCAACTGGAGATCAAATAAATAAGACAATAGCTTCCTTGGCCATACTGCCTCACAACTAGCCGAACAAGCTGCGACATACTCTGCTTCGGCTGTACTTAGTGCTACGTAGGACTGCTTCCTGCTAAACCAAGAGATCACACCTGATCCCATAGTGAAGCAGCACCTCGAAGTGCTCTTCCTATCTGCAGCACTGCCTGTCCAATATGAATCAACATAACCCTCCAGGTTAACCTTTTGATTTGCATCATACTTGAGCCCATAATCAACCGTACCCTTCAGGTACCTCAGAATATGCTTTACAACAATCAGGTGAACATGTCTAGGATCCGTCAGGAACTGGCTCAAGGTCTTCACCGCAAACCAAATATCTGGTCTCGTGTTCGTCAGGTACATCAAGGACCCAATCATCTGACGATACATCGTGGCATCAATTGACTCTGATGAAGCATCACTCAATAGCTTCAGGTTTGATGCCATAGGTGTGGCCATGGCTTTGCAGTCCATCATCCCAAATCGCTTCAGGATCTCTACTACATACTTCCCTTGTCCAAGGAAGATTCCATCTGTACTCTGCCACACCTCCATACCTAGAAAGTAATGCATCATACCCAAGTCCTTCATCTCGAACTCGGCAGCAATCTTCCTCTTCGTGTCAGCAATCAACCTATCCTCACCTGTCACAAACATATCATCCACATACAATAGGAGTATCACTGGATTGCCTTCCTCAACCTTGTAGTAAAGGTTGGAATCTGCTTTACTCTTGGTAAACCCCAAACTGGATAGGAAGCTATCTATCTTGCCATACCATGTCCTGGGTGCTTGCTTTAAGCCATACAAGTCTTTCTTTAACTTGCACACATATGACTCCCTATCATGTGTCTCAAAACCGAGTGGATAATCCACATACACTTCCTCTTCGACTACACCATTCAAGAAAGTTGTCTTGACATCCACCTGGTGTATCTTCCACTTCATTACTGCAGCTAGAGCAAGTACTGTTCTGATGGAAGCGTATTTGGCTATAGGTGCAAAATTCTCTTCATAATCTATCCCTTCTTTCTGGGAGAAGCCATGAGCCACAAACCTTGCCTTGTATTTCTCTATGCTACCATCTACAGCATGCTTGATCTTGTAGATCCACTTGGAAGTCACAATAGACTTCCCTTCTGGTCTGGGGACCACATCCTAAACATCATTCTTCATGATCGATTGGTACTCCTCGATCATGTCATCCTTCCATTACTGCATCCCGGATCCTGGGAACTTCAGATTCTTCAATATCTTCAATAGATAGTTTTCTTGAACTTTGTTGCCGGAACAAATGTTGTAGTTGAGTCTTTGTCGCTTTTTCTTCGAAACAAGTCTCTCTTGTAGGTGATGGTACACGGTCTTTCCTACAATAAAAGTTCAATTGCATGATTAGAAACATCTCATAGATTTCAGAACAAATTCTTACACATAAAGACATATGTCATACAGTCATGCAATTATCTTAGCCAATCCTTCAATACAACATTTATCCATATCCCGTAAATTTCTAGATGCCTTTTATCTTTACCAGAACATTGTTAAGAGTGTGCACAACTCCCAACATGTCAGCAAAGAGGTTTCATTCTAGATAAGTAGCAATGGAATGTTGTATAGTACCATAGGCTACTTACCCATTACTATATTAGTAGCATCTTGTTCATTAATGCAACCTTTTCTAAAATTCATGATATACATCCTAAAAACATAAGTATGTACATGACTGAACAAAATCATATATACAAGAAATGACAATTTAAATACTTATCTTTGTTTGCTTGTTGGGTGGACTCCCTCTCAATCTTTGCTTCCTTGTAGGAACTACTGGAGTGAGCTCCCTCTCGGTCTTTGCTTCCTTGCAGGAACTACTGGAGTGAGATCCCTCTTGATCTTTGCTTCTTGGATTATCTGTCTTTGAACTTATATCCATCCTGGACCACTATGCATGCTTAAGTGTGCACTAGTGTCATCCTCAAGATCTCATACATAATCATACATGCATTAGTATAATCTCAATACTATAAAAAAATTATGATTCTAAATAATCTTAAACATGTATGGTTATGGTCATTTCATACACAGGTAATTTATCACAAGCGTTAGTATTCAAGGTTTCAGGGAGGACTTCTTTTACTCATGCATATTCTTATATGACCATAGCACTCTTCATTAATAAGCATAATATGCATAAACCCATGATAACTCAAACTTATAACTTCATGAATAATCATTATCAATCATACAAAAAATATACTTATATAAGATCCTAACACAAGGTAGGATTCTAACTTGATATAGGAAAACATACCTAGATTATCATGTTTGCTAGTTATGTCTGACATACCCAAACAATGTCTTCTTTGTTCTTGCCCATTATTGGTGCTAGTAACCTGCATATCTTATAAGTTAAGCATTGTAGAACCAAATTACACATACCTCGTAAGTAGAGATTTTGTGTGATCAATGGCTATGGATGAGTCTTTGTCTTCATGTCACCATGGTCATATGTTCTTGATCTAGAACTTGATTTGTCTTTCTTGATGTACCTTTCATGTTAGCGGACAACATCATCCTCATACAACACCACAGTGCATTAGTACAATCATAAGTGTCATAACCTTAATCAATGAATGTCTTCTATCATTCACATGCATTCATACTTTTACTAAGGTGATAAGACAAGTCTAAAATTAATCAAGATTGTACTAACCTCAATAATATGAAGACAAACATATCATAAACTTAATCATGAACAGATTTCAAAACATACCTGAATCTCCTCAAGTCATACCTGTTGGGATTGCTTGTAGTCTTCTTATGTAAGGTCTTAGCCTCATCTCCCTCTAGAACTGGAATCTCTTCACTTATGTAGGTGTCCAAATCATTCTCTTCTAGGATTAACCCAATCCACTTTGATTTGATGAAGCTGGATCTGGAGGTGGCTAGGGTTTGACAAAGAAACCCTAAAAATCGAAACTTTGAATTTCAAACTTCTGATTGGATGAAAAGATGTGCCTTGTTGAGCTGATCAAGCTAGCATACTTCAATTTTGAAATTTCCAAAATTCGACTCCTCAAAATTGACATTGAAAGTTTCGGATCTGCATCTTCTGTCAAATTCTGGTTTTTTGGTCAAAATCCCGAACTAGGGTTTGATAGAGCCTGGGGTTCTACCCAACCAAAAACTTCGATCTTGGTCTCTAAATTTTGATTTTTCTGAGGAGCATCCAGCCATGGTCTCAGATTCAAGAAATTACAACTTTCTTCGAAACCCTAATTTCCTGTAGCATTGACAAACCAAAAATGGAAGTGCTCAGAATCCAATTCTGTTTGGACAGAAATACATGCCATATTGTTTCTGATGTATCTCTGAAATTTCGGATCCTCAGGGTTTGAAACTTCGGCCTGTGGTAGAATTACCTATCATCTTTCCAACCCCACAGGTATGAGCTGAAATGGATTCTTTGAGAGAGAGATATGCCAAGTGTCGCAACGTGATCTATTTATAGGATGAAACAGTATAACGAACTTGTACGGCGTGCCACGTGTCACTATTTCAACTTCGACCTCTGAAACCCGGACCTGTGAAACTACAATCTGTGCCCTAATTGTCACTTTTTATGTAATTCCATTTGGAGCTTCCTAGCCCGAGAATGACCTTTTGTCCTAGGTCACATGTTTAGGACTGTATTATGGAAGAGGCAGAAACCCTAACTTGTACGGATCATATCTCACAAAGTACAACGAATTTGAGGTTGTCCTTCGGACACAAGGTACATGGACATTTCATCTTCGACCTGTAAAAGTTTCAAATCCCGAACCTTCTCCAGAAGTGAGTTATAGTGAAAGTTCCACGATGACTGGTTTTTACTATACCAAGCCCTAGCTTCCAATCTGTCGCAAGTGCAACAAGTGTCATAAATGCCATACCATGCCTTCCTTCAGGCTAGCTCTGATACCATGTTACTTTTTCAGCATTTAATTCAATCTAATCTAGGATCTTAACTGATAGAACAACATGTACAACATATCAAACACAAGAGACAAGAGACACAAAGCATTTCACCGGGGAAAACCAAGAAGGTGAAAAACCCTGCAACTTCCTCAGAGATAGAATGAGCATCAATACAAATATCAAAAAGATCAAACCCCACAACAAGAGATATTCTCCTAGCAGCTGCTCCTCCTCCAATTGTGCGCACTCCTCCTCTCTCTCACTAATGTGAAGTGAGTGAGTGTGTGAATGAACAAATGAGAGAGTCACACTCTCTATTTATACTTTACTTTGACTTGCCTTTTACTCTAACTAGGCCAAACTCCCTTAGGAGAGTCTAATAACCCATTATCACTTGTCACTGGGCCAACCCCACTAGGGTGGTCTAATAACCCTTTGACCCACACAACTCATACAGGGTCGACCCCACCAAGGTGGTCTAATAACCCTATCAAATATAAGTTGCGACACTTACAATAATACTTGCGACACTTGCAAATACAAATGACGACACTTCCAATCGGAGGAATGATACATCTTTGTTGGGGATACAATAAAGTACAAATGTAATACATACAATAAACAAGTGAATATCTTCCGAAGTTACAAATACATCAACATAGAGAAGACAGTTTCAAAGTTATAGAGGTGTGTTTACTAGCCTGAAATGTAAGAAGATAGTGCATGGTTTGTTAGAGGATGCACAATTTGTTGTACAAGCAAGACTAGTAATAGGAAGCAAGGTCTATACCATCCCTTACCTATTCCTATGAGACCATGGGAGAGAATCTTCATGTATTTTGTGTGAGGGTTACCAACCACTAGAAAGGGATATGAATATATATTTTTGGTAGTTGACAAGTTCAACAAGATGTGCATTCATGTGCCTTGTAAAAATACCATCAAAGGACAAGAATCATCAAACATATTCTTTGAATAGGCCTGGGTGCACTTTGGGATATCCAGGAGCACCATCTTAGACATGGATACCATTTCTCTTAGTTTCTTATTTACCACACTTTGGAAGAAAACTAACACAAAATTGAAGAGATCTATAACATTCCATCCACAAACAGATGGAAAAACAAAAGTAGTCAATAGGAATTTGGTGCAGGTTTTGAGGGGTTACAATCATAAGCATCCGAAGACTTTAAATGAAAACTTGATATATATTCAACACTTCTATAATAGAGCAACCCACACTTCCATTGATAAATTGGTTTTTAAAACTTGTTTTGGATATATGCTACCTTCAGCTATAGATGTTGTATATGGACAACAAGCAACAGGGGGGGGGGGGGGGGGTGAGGGTGTTACACCAAAATATCGTCATCATGAGTTATGTGTCCTGGATATGCCATGATTCCTAAAGTACTTGGGTCGTTGACGTTGTTTGTCAGTTTGCAGCCTGCGTCGTTGACACAGTTTTTCAGTGAACATAGCGCGTCGTTGGGACTCCCAACGCTTTGATGCACCTTTGTCGGGCGCGTCGCCCTTCATTATTTGGTACACAGTATAAAACTAGCAAAGTTGATTTTTGGCTTGGTTTTTTTAGTTGTGTGTGATTGTCTTTCACTGCCATTGGACCTCCTAGGAACAATATATCTCATCCTTGGCTTATTATCTAAAGTTTGAGTATTGATTAGAGTCCAAGCTAGTCAAGCGAGTGTACCACTCGTAGTGGGAAATTTCAATCCCCCATGAGAAAACTCAGTCTTGTGACTCCTTATCAGGCCACCTGATCTGTTCGATGCAAATTCTAAGCCCTCCAATATTTGCTTGTTGTGATTTTACTCAATTTTGTGTGTTTTTTGAGATTTGGGTGATTGCATTTTTTCAAGAGTTTCCAATCAATCAAAGTTTGCAGTAGCATACATCCATTGATTTTTTTAGTATAGATTGAAAAGTGGTATAATTCTTAGATCTATTGGGCATATTAGCTAGAAAATCAAAGTTGTTTGTTATCTTCATTTCAAGCTTCATTTCTTGGAATCGTTGTTAAGAATTTTTTATGCTTTGGAATGAGTGTTTAAAATATCTTTGAAAAGTCCAAAAAAATGTTATTTGCTTGGATTTTCTTGGTCTTGAAAAGTCATTGATCATTTCCTTGAAAATTCTAAGCATATCTTAACTTTCTCAAAGCATTTCGAAGATAGTGAAAATTCTTGTATCTTTTGATTTTCTTCCCACTTTTTGATTTCTATTTCAGAATTGGGTGTTATTACATTCGAAAAACGGAAATTCGTCTTTTCATTTTTCGTAGATTTGTTTAAATTGAAAAGAGACAAAAGAAAAAGAGAAACATTTGGATTTGGTGTGTTATACTGGTCTTTGTTGGATTATCGAAAAGAGTGCTTTTGAATCTTTTTGGTTGATTTTGAAATTATAGAGGTACTTGTTCATTTCATTATCGAAAACAAGAAAGGTTTCTCCTTACTATAGCTAGTTTTCATCGAAAAGTAAAAGAAAAGACTTGCATTTTCATGTAGTTGAGGTTTGCATCTTTTTAAATTCCCAGTCTACATCTCATGCATCCACTTAACCGTCAAGATAAAATTTAACGGTAGCTTAGGTTAAAATTGTATAGAAACTTGTGTGTTAAGTTAGAGACGTGTTCCAGCGTCTTTAAGCGTGGCAGTTGTCGTTATTTGCCTCAACTACATCCCGAGGGCTTGTAGTTCTTCCATGTACCAATCGGTATATAGAATGACCTTTCACGTACCTTTGGGTATATAGAAAGGTAATTCACGTACTCGATAGTATATCGGAAGGCTCCTGTCATGCAGTTGTGTGTTAGACAACACCACTGCGAATTTGAGCTCCCACGTACCTTGTGTATATCGGGAGACCCGTTTAGGATTCCTGAAACCTTCTGAGTTAACTTTTGGCCATCTTTGCATGGAAATACACCGAGAACAACACTCGGGGAGCTACTATGCACAGACTACGAGGTCGTCGGGTTATACGTTTAGGGGTACGGTCCTAATCCTCCCTGGTTAGTGATCTGAAAAATTGGGCCAAGTATAACTCTTGGACCCTGTGGTATATCGCGAGTTGTGACGCCTTGATAATCTCGTGAGGTTACAGACCATTCAATACCACCTACCACATAAGTTTGCTTGCAACTTTAGATTGAGTAGATATTGGAGTTTATTTTTTTATTTTTGTATAAAACCCTTAGGAGAAATTTTGTTTCAGCCATTCTGGCTGATCAACCTTTAAGAAGATCCCGCAGGATTTTAAACTTACCACCTGAATATCCCCTTACTTAGGAGGAGAACTCGGGAGCAACTATGGATCAACCCACAACATATGTGTCCTATGAAGAAGACACTTCTACCTTAGAACCGAGAGTAAACTATTCACCTCCTGCAAACCCACATATCACTGATCCTATGGGACCTTTGATTGTGGAACAACCTACTTCATATGACACAAATTTTCATCATTCGATGGAAGGGAATTCCGGAGCTACGGACTGGATTTTCAGTCGGCCCCAGGAAGACCCAACATCAACAACGTTTGGTTCAACTGCATAATTTTGGGACACTTCTTTAGGTCAACATGTTTCCGATTTTGATTCACTTCCAATGGTGGAAACTCCACCCCGTCGGTTCCCTCCATGGATTCCTGACGATGTCTTTCTCGCACTAATTTACGAGACTATGGAACATTTATGAACGTTCGGTAATCAACTTAGACGTTAGAGTTTCCCCACTAGGTCCAATCCGAAAGTATCAATTTTTGAACAACATTCACCTATACATTCTTTTTCGTTTTCTTCACCAGGAATATCAATGCCAACCATGTCCACTTACGAGCTAGGCCAACCGTCTTTTCCATATTGTACTCCTCCAGACCATTTGACCGGATCTACACCTTATTCAACCCCAACCACTGAAGGGAAACCTTCAACTACTATCAACTATGTCACTGGAACGCTACCTCCACCGCCCCCACCTCAAAATTCGAGGGAGGTTATCATCTACCTGTGTTGCTGCTGCAACCATATCCCCAAAATTTTATTAAAATTGTAGGGCCCCTCCTTTTATTTTCTGGTTTACTTAGAGTTTGGCTCATCCTAGAGGGTTTACTATTGTCACTTAGAATTTTTTCCAGAAAACAAGTGAAAAGAGGCAAGTTTCTGGACCAAGTGCAACTCGACTTTTCCCGCCAAAACGGTCAGAGTAACTCGCCGAGTTGTGCCGAAAAGGTCGGAGTCGCGATTGTTTTGCTTAGAAAAAAGCTTGTTTCGGAGCAACTCACCGAGTCACAACGAAACAATCGGGTATGTGATTAATTTGCTTAGTAAGAAGCCTATTTCGGAGTAACTCGCCGAGTTTCACCGAAATGGTCACCGAACACTTAAACTTTTTCGAAGTTTCGTGAGTAGGAGAAACTCACTGAGTTACATCGATGCGTTTCGGCGTGAAAAACAAAATATGTGAAAGAACATGTCGGCGCAAGATTGAGAGTACCCCGACGTGTTTCGCTGCGTGTAAAGAAAAAATGCCAAATCGTATCGCTGGCAATAAAGAAGATCCGTCGACAAAGGGTTGGAGTAAAGTGTAAGTAGACGGGATTGGAGAAATTGCGTCAGTCACGCCAAAATGTTTCGGCGAAGAATGTGAAGAGCATCGATCTGCTTCGACATAAAAAGGCTAAAGAATGCCGAAGAGGAAGCCAACGTAGAATGACAAGTACTGTCGATGCATTTTGTTGCGAAAACGCGAGTCATGACGAAACACATCGGTGATAAAACTTTGCTGCTGCGATTTTCCTCGCCAAAACGGCCCCAGCGAAATGATGGACCCCACCAACGTTTTCCCGTACCCATTAATTGTTAGGGTTTTCCAAATATTATATAAAGGTTGAAAATCAGTTTTTAAACATTTTGCAAACACCGTTCGAGTGAAGCCGCTTCCACCAATCGCCTTACGCCCAACACCGTTGAAATTGACTTTGTGACCAGTCTGCGACTTCCAGGTAGGCTTTTTTTGTACCCTTATGCCCCATTTTCGAAATAAAGTTTTTCTTTTGGCAATTTGCTCATGTGCAAAACGTGCTTTGCATTATTTTGTTCACAGTTTTATTTTATTTATATATATATTTGAGAAGAATAAAAACCCTTAAGCCAACCGTTTTTTTCTTGACTAGTGGGGCACGGAGTGTTCGATAGTTTGTCTAGTTCCTTAACGTTTTTCCCGTCCGAGCGAATGCCTCATGCCAGGTTTACTATCCGGCTCCTTTCCGATGTTCACCTCCCTTGTATGTGACGCCCTATCTGCGATGCGAAGAAGGGGGTGGGATGAGTCCACTAGGTGGATGGTTTTAATTGGGAAAAACACCCTAGGACGTTGAGCGCGACAGTAGGCATACCCCATTTGGGTTAAACACATAGCCATGAACCATACACCTTGTTTAGCCCAAGCCAGAGTTAGTCATTGAAGACATTGTCTTTACTCAGTGAGCATATCCCTTCGGCTAGGTTCGCCAGATAGTTTTTTGGTTTGATGACCCTCATTGCGATTCCTAGATTGACCTAATCTTATGGGGCCAATATACATTGAAGGAACACGGTTCAATCATCTTTACCAACCAAAGTTGTTATATTCTAGAACTTGTTTTTAATCACAGAGTGGTCATAAATCTATCAGAATGGTTTGTTTTTGCAAGAGTGGGTTGAGTGAGTCGCATCCTGTAAATTTTCCGATCTTTAAAGAGCCAGAACCCCGGATTTTTCAACTTTTCCCCTCTAAATAGAATGGGCTATAGTGAAACATTGTTATAAATTTTCAAAATGACTGTGGGAGTGAAGCTGTGTTTAAAGACGTCTTTTAGTTAGTGGTGAACCTCTTTTTAGATTGTTTTCACAGAAATTTTCAGTAAATATTGGCTATCACACACCGGTGTACTTTATTGAGACATAACTAACATAACTAAGAAGACATTCAACATCATGGAAGTAATAATTTCTTAACCTCGCTTTTTCATGAACAATATCAATAAGGGATGTTTTATATGTTTCTTACTGCTATTTATTTGACTTTTAGATTTGCTTACACTGTGATTTAATGTGTCATTAGGATTTGGAAATGCAAAGGAGGAGTGGCAAGCGAAATCTCAAGACAACTGAGTCAGATTTTGACCTAGAAGTAGTTGCCGACACTCCAGCAGAAAACATGTTCAAGGACACCAAAGCTGCAACATGAATCACCCCAGAATACAAATGGGGTGAACTGTACCATCTTATTAGGAATCAGAATGTACCTGAGGCATCCACCGAAGAGATGATGGTATACCAAAACATCAAGAAATCAGTCCTTCACAAAGAATCCGCCCAAAGTTGTTTCCTTGCTCTGAAGTCAGTGGATGGATCTTGCCTTACGTGGATGTTGGCACAAGGATCATCTCAAACACAAAAGGAGAAGGGTTGGTGTCTTTCCAACCCGGTCACATATCTGCGGCGTATAAACTGCCACCACCCAAGGTCATGATGACCGAAGAATAGATCAGGGGGGTAAACATAGATCACTTCGAGCAAGCCAAGAAAATGATCATCCCCGAAAAGAAACTAAGGTCGAAAGCAAGTGGGGAATATGACAGTCAAAGTTTAAGAACCTCGTTGAGAATCATAGCTTTGATGCTGACCGGAATCTTGGTAGAGCTAGTGGAAACATCTACAAGCTTAATCGGGTTCCCCTGATATATCATATAGCCTTCCATGGACAAATATCATTTCAGACAGCTTGGTGTCGACCATAGCTGCAGCTCAGGGAGGAATAACCCAGAAGAAAGCGGAATTCTTCATGTCCTCGTATCTCATGGATTGTGTAATGATCAGACACCCATTCCCTAAATTGGGATGTATTTGGAACCGGGTTGAGTCTCCCCTCTATGTGGCCTATCAGATCACCTGGGCTCATAAATATGCGAGTTATTACAAACTCATCTGTGAGGAATTGATCTTTCCCTTGTATTGGTTAATTTTCAATGAAGAGCTAAACTGCCTATCCGACAACGCATGGTAGTTATTAATGAGTATGGAGATTATTATTTCTCTCATTATGTAACTGACTTCGTAGTACACAAGGAGGCTGTGAGGCAAGTTTTTGTTAATGGGGTTGGCAGTTTTTTGCATGAACATAAGAAGGCCTCCTACCCACCACTACCCGTTTGTGTTGGGGCCTACAAATGTCCCAAATTTAAAGGCGCGAAAGCTTTCATAAAGGATTTGGAAGCGTTCCATTTTGGGGAAAAGAGTTTCGTAAGAAATGATAGTCATCATAAGGTTGTCGATCATTGTGCGTCATGCAGAATCCATTTTGAATACACATATCACTTCTTGAAGGATGAGGAGGTGTACCGAAGGTAAAGTAACATGATTGATCTCAACAAACAATTTGTTCAGAAAAGTGGCGTGGGCCCCAGTCATACTGCCAATACTGCAAAAGAAGCATAATTAGAGAAGCAGAGAGAAGAAGCCGAAAGGCTACAAGCAACAGAAGTAGAACGACAGCTGAAGGAAGAAGCAGAAGGAGACATAAAGAAGAGGCAGGGAGGTTACTGAAGGAAGAAGCAGACAAAGCAAAGAGAGAAGAGGAAGTTAAAATACAAGAAGAAGCAGGAGGAAGAAAAAGAGAAGAAAGGGAAGCAACTGAGCAACAAAAGAGGAAATAAGAAGAGGACAAGTACAAGAAAGCTGTGGAAACAGAAGAAACTCAAGATGAAGACACATTCCCACAAGACATGGATATAGCCCCACCAGAATGGTTAGAAGTCATGATTACCGGGGACACCTACCATTTGTAGAGCTTGGGATCACACCTTTTACCCCGTCCAAACAACACAGTGGCCAAATTGGACACAATAATTTTTGATTCAAGGAGGAAAACCATCACAAGAAGGTCAGAGAAGAGATTGAAGATGGGCGCCCAGATTGATATAGTGACTGTCCAAGAAAACACTATCATGGAGGGTACTCACAAAGCCCGTAAGTTCACAACATCTATAAGCATAACAACTGCACAAGCACGTGCAGATAACGTCAGTAAGCTATTGAACGACATTGAGTGCAACAAGGAGAGAATGTTGAAGTTAAAAGATAACTTGGTAAAAGCATGAGGAGAGGGGATATAATTAAAAAGGAAGCATGATGCTATGGAGGTTGAAAAGGAGAGATTAATTATTGACTATCAAAATATGGACACCGATAAGGAGGTGTTGGATGTAAATGATCATGGAGGGAGAAAGAAGCGATTTTGACGCCTGCATAAGCAAATTGGACACAAAAGAGTCAACAACGACTCAGCAAATGGAAGAATTGAAAATTCAGATAGAGGAGCTGGTTAAGGAGAAGGAGTCTCTATTGGAACAGGTGGATCTGGAAAATAATAAGAAAGAATACATGGCCGCTTTCCATGAACATGCATGTAAAATTCAGGAGAGGATATATCACTCGCAAGAATTGTTGACTGAAGAAATATACAAAATCAAACAACTGATAGCAAGGATGAACACAATTGCTACAGAATCATTGAGGATCAGACAAAGATTGTTTAACACTGCAAATGAGATTAAGAGGTAGATGGCATGGAGAGAAGGAAAAACAGAATTCCCTGATCACTTTCCCCAGAAGATGACTGTAGACCTTAATTTAGACATGGCACTAGTTGAGTTTTGCAGAAAAGATGGCAGGAGAATAAATGTTGAAGTCCATAAATCTATTGAGAAATGTGTAGGATTCTACAAGAGGATTCATGAGATCCATGAAAAATGTCATCTCATCATGGCCACAGATATGAACGAGCTGCCTCCGAAAAATAAGCTCCTAACGGAGTTACAGAATGGGTTGAGGGATGAGATGGAGTATATTCAAACATTGGATGTGTTGAATGAAGAAGAGTTCCATCGGTATATCTGGAAGGCATCCATACATGCTTATTTCTTGGAGGACAACTACAAGGCAACAATAGAAGGAGTGAAAAGTATAGAAACAGAGCTATCATATCACAGAATATCTTTGAAAGTTTTAGATCATGTACAATGTAATATTATTTTTGAAGAGGCCGACATATGGGATAATTATCTCTCTAGTCTAGAGAGGCAAGTTGAAAATTAATTTCTTAATTGTAATTAATTGTATTTTTTATGTGCAAACACTAGAGGACAAATTTGGGGGTAGCCCAAAGGTTGGAGGAGTTGAAACAAACAGTCATGTGATGACAAAAATTTTGTAATATAAATATAGGAGATAGATACTGCATAAAGGACTTTTTGCTGGTGACTCTAGATGCTGGAGGCATTTTGTAAAAGAACTATTTCTTTGCTAATGAGAAAAGACTTGTTCGCTGGGGAAAAGCTTGCACTGGTGTTTGCCTGGAACATGTGATTAATGGAACATAATTATTTCTTTTATGCTTATATCATACTGTGAGATGTTTCTAATTCTATTGAACTATTTCAATGATGGTGAATGGTTTCTTTATTTCATGCAAATGTTTATGTGTAACAGAGTAATAGATTGTTCAAATTAATATCAGAGCCATCTTTGATAATTTTTGCTGTAAATGTGAATATTTATCTTAATGGATATCTGTTACGTTTATCTGAACATTTCAGATTATTACTCTTATTTTAAATTTTCTCCCTGCAGGGATAGGTTAGATTAATTTAGAATAGGAGTAGATAATTGATAAGGTAGGAGCGGTAAGACGAGAGGTAAGAACCTGCGCATTGCTAGTGTGGTTTCTACTTGTCAATTATATGCATTTAGTTAGAAAGCACTTGCATCTGCATACCTTTAAAAACTAAAACTACATAAACGGTGGGCTGGGCCGCAACTGGTAAAACAAAACAAAACAATCACACTTATGGTAGCCGGACCGTTAACTAGATGGATTCCCCATACCAAATAGTGAGTAGTCTAATTGGGATTATTCATTGGGGAGAATCTCTAATGTCGATGCTAGGATTTTTTGGGCATCAACATTTTTGGTGCTAGAAGGAGGACCGCCAGTGCATGGCTGGCATAGGAAGTCCGTTCTCGAGAGGAAATTTCTCTGGGTCTCCATTGAATACAACCATAGTTGAAGAATTGGTTTATGAAACTGACAATAAGGAAAAGTTAGACTCTGAAACTGAGAGAACTGAACCTTTATACGCTGTCCCATATGCAGAAATATACCACTTTAGAAGATATACAAGGTCTTATGTGAGGAAATGTGGTGGATTGAGCGTAGTTCCTGCCTTACCCAGAAGGAAAGCTCCCAAGAGACGAGTTACATAGATTAGGGATTCTGTGCTTGTGGAATCTTTGGAAGAGTTGGTTGATTTATCATTACAAGAAATCCCAGATCCCATTAATCAGTTGGGACCCGAGTCCCCACAGGCTTGTTCAGATATCCACATCATATTTTTCAGGATCTTGCATGCAATTAGGGTTTGCATGCAAATTCTAGGGTTTGCATGCATCCCAGTCACCAGGTTGATGCCTCCAGCACCTTAGCCACCTTATTCTAGCACCCGGGAGCCACTTACTTCAGAGTTTTAGCCCTCCTAGTCAGGAATGCGCCCACTTCTCACCTACTGCCAGAGAAGGGCGCACTTCTTCACCTACCACTGCAGTTCCACTTCAGTTACATTCAATTAGCTCCGATTCTCCCTGATTTGAGGCTAGTTTCACTCTCGACTGACTGTTTCACTTCCATTGGACCTCCAGATTGACTAGATGACTTGTTCTGACTTCAGTTAGCCTCCCATGCGCCCCCCACTGAGCCTCCTTCCCTTAATCAGTGCTACACACTTCAGTTACACTTGTTACACTCAGTTAGACTCAGATTGACACCTGGATGACTGGTTCTTGTGCATTGATGAGCACCACCGATTGATGATGAGGACTCCTAGTTGGAGTCAAGCTACTCCATTCAGTGATTCGAATGGCCTACTTAGTCAATTCGAATTGCTCACTCACATTGTCAAATTGTATTGTAATTATTCACCCTTATTGGGATATTGAGCACTGTGCATGTTTTACACAGTTTTACACCACATTTTCTATGTTCATCTGTTGTGATTGATTTACTTGTTCATTAGATCTGCTGTGACTAATTTTACATGGTATCAGAGCCATTGCAGGGACAAGATCTCTTTTCTACAGGTGTTTTTACAAGAAGATTTGACTGAATTGCTCAAATTGCAAAAAGTTTTGGCATGAGATATCTCAAGGGCATTCGCTCCTGTGCATGCAAAGCTTGAAAATACATCCAATACCACTCCAGAAGCTTGAGTTACCACATAATTCCTGGATCTGATACATTGGACCCATTCAACATTGTTTGATCTCCAATCCCAGGTGTGATGCAACTCTAAAAGGGTGGATTGTTCGACCTCATTGTTCTTGGTTTTCTTGTGATTTGCAGGTTATTGTCTCCATCTTTTGCATTTGCTACACTGTGAATGCAAGCTCCTTCTACATCAGTTTGACTCGCTCCTATCAATGGAATATTCTTCTTCAAAGCCTATCCTCACCCCATTCAATTATTTTGATTGGAAAGATGATATGGAGATCATATTACGTTCAAAAGGTTACTACCGAGTCACTCTTGGTCTTGAATTGGAGCCAAACAATGTGTCAGATCGAACCAAACACTACAACAAGCTTGATGAAGCTTATGGTCTTCTTTGTCTCTCCATCTCCAAAGATCTTCACTTCCATCTCAGCGGATTGAAGACCCCAAAAGCTATATGGGAGCAACTTGAAACACTATTTGGCAAGCAGGACGAGCTTAGGGCTTTTCAATTAGAGAATGATTTGATTGGACTTATTCCTGAGAATTTCGAGACCATTAATGAATTCTTCACAAAATTCAAGAACTTGAACATGCAGTTGAAGAACAGTGGAGTTATCAAAGAGGATAAACAATTGATCCTCTCCATTCTAAGCAAGCTTGGTAAAGATTATTCGGTATTTGTCTCTACTTTCAATTCCGGTCGGCTAACTACCCCGAATTGGAAGATGCCTACCTTAAATGCCTTCATTGAGTCCGTCACAAAAGAGCATGACAAGTTGGTTCAAATGGGGTCCATAAGCTCCAAAGATTCAGCCCTATATGTTCAAGGACCCAAGATCACGAATGGTAAAGGAAAGCAGAAGAAGGAGAAGCCCAAATTCGAGCCTAACAAGCAAAAGGAGAAAGGCAAACAAACGGATGCACCATCCAGTTCGAAATCCAAGCAAAAGGGCAAAGAAGGTAACCAAAAATCTAAATGTACTTATTGTAACCGTGGCTTTCATCCTGAAAGTTCATGTATGAAGAAGACTATAGATCAAATGGCCCTCCTTTTGGAAAAGAACAACATAACCCTTCCTGACGGTGCAAGGAAGAAGGATAGGAATGATGATCATGAAAGAGGACAAGCACTCATGGCAACTGTTTCGAAGCCCACTACTCTCTTGATAGATTCGGGTGCATCGAATCATATGGCTGCAAATATTGTTTCTTTTTCTTCATTCGATCCAAACAGATCCATCCCCATCCATTTGGGAGATGACTCAAAAATTTCTTCAAAGGGCAAAGGTACGATTCATGTAAATCATGGAAGCTTTCAGAATGTTCTCTATCTGCCTTCCTTGGCTTCAAATCTCCTTTCTGTGTATCAAATGACACACACTGGTGAACCGAAGCAAGTTACATTCAGCCCTAATACAGTTGAAATTTCTGATATCAAAAGTGGAAGACTTGTTGCAGTTGGAAAGGCAAACCACACTGCAAAATGCTATGAGTTTTCACACTTTATTCCCCTTGCAAAGCCCACTGCTCTTCGCACACATGGTAATGAGGTTAGTAGGATTTGGCATGAAAGATTTGGACATCTAAATTATAAATATTTGCTGCTGCTATCAAACAAATCCATGGTATATGGTCTTCCACAACTCCGTTCCTCGAAGGGAATATGCACTGGTTGCATCATTGGGAAGCACCCCGAGCACAGATTCGACCGCGGCAAAGCTAGCAGAGCTTCTACAATTTTTGGATTGATCCATTCTGATATCAGTGGTCCACTGCCCCATATTTCATTAAATGGTTCAATGTATGTTTTGACACTTATTGATGATTTTTCCCGCTTTACATGGGTATTCTTTCTCAAAAACAAGTCAGAAGTGCTTGGAAAATTCAAGGATTTTAAGGCTTCTGTTGAGACCGCCACTGAGAGCAAGATCAAAGCTCTTAGATCTGATAATGGTGGAGAATATATTAAATTCGAGTTGCTGCAACTTTGTGCCCAAAGCGGAATTCAGATCCAACATACAGTTCCCTACACACCCCAGCAGAACGGTGTAACGAAAAGGAAAAATCAGTCACTGAAAGAGATGGCTACATGCATGATTGAATCAAAAGGTTTGGCTGCAAATCTTTGGGCTGAAGCAATCAATGTTGCTGCATATATACAGAACTGTGTTCCACATTCATCCGTGAAAGGTATGACTCCTTTCGAAGCATTCTTTGGTCACAAACCGGATGTGTCAAATTTGAGAGTTTTTGGCTCTACTGCATGGGCTAGAATTCCTTCTGAGAAGAGACGAGCTTTGGATCCACAAAGTACCGAGTGCATACTGATAGGATATGGGGAAGAATCAAAAGCATATAAACTCATGGATATCAGATCTAAAAAGATATTCATAGAGCGCAGTGTGCAATTTGAAGAACCGCTTCAAGAATTGCAACTAGTCGAGGAGAAGACTGTCGATTCACCGCCTTCACCAGAAGAAGATCCGTGCAGCGATAATGAAGGTATGAGTTCTGATATTTATGATATTGTAGCAGAACATGATGATCATGACATATTAGGTTTGGAATCCGACCATTATGATCCTCCTCAGTTACCAAAGTGGGCCCAAAACACTCTTCAATCTGCTGGTTCGAATCTTGGAAATCCTATTGATCCGAGACGAACAAGAGCAGACTTTCAAAGAGCAGGTATGGCTCTTTCTATTGCTGATCCATTTCTTCCTGAGATTTGTTATTTGATGGCTAGTTCAGATCCTACATCATATTATTCTGCTCATCGAGATCCGAGATGGAAAAGTGCCATGGATGAAGAGTACAGTTCTCTTCAAAAGAACAACACATGGGAGCTAGTTTCTCTTCCACCTGGAAGAAAATTAGTGAAGTGTAAATGGGTCTACCGTACTAAAGTTGCTGCTGATGGCACTATCAGCAAATATAAAGCAAGGTTGGTGGCCAAAGGTTTCTCCCAAGTCCAAGGAGTGGACTACACTGAGACTTTTGCACCGGTTGCAAAGATGGATTCCATCCGCCTTGTTTTAGCTATTGCCGCATCCAAGCACTGGGAAGTGCACCACATGGATGTGAAGAGTGCATTTTTACATGGAGACCTTGCTGAAGAGGTATATATGCAGCAGCCAGAGGGTTATACATCAGATCCATCATTGGTTTGTAGATTGAAGAAATCTTTGTACGGGTTAAAACAGGCCCCAAGAGCTTGGTGCGCAAAGATGGACTCCTTCCTTCTTTCTCAGAATTTCCAAAGATTCAAATCTGATCCGAATGTGTATCTTCAGCGAGTTAAAGGTAATTTGTTGGTTATTGTACTTTATGTTGATGATATTCTCATTACTGGTAGCACTCTTACTTCAATAAACAAGCTAAAAACTGCCTTAAATCTAGCTTTTGACATGAGCGATTTGGGTTTGCTGAGTCACTTTTTGGGCTTGGAGATAGCTCAAAATTTTGATGGGATCACTATATCTCAGCAAAAATATGCTTCCAACCTGTTATTGAAGTTTAATATGGCTGAATGTAAGGCATCCCCATTCCCATTCCTCTCAGGAATCAGTCTTGAGGAGGGAGATTCTATACCGCTTGCAGATTGCAGTATGTATCGACAGTTGATTGGTTCACTACTTTATTTGACACACTCACGGCTTGATATCTCATATGCCGTGAGTGCCGTGTCAAGATATATGCAGCAGCCACATGAGCTTCATTGGCGAGCAGCCAAGCGGATCTTGCAGTATGTGCAAGGTACGAGACAGTTTGGCATACATTACGCTGCAGATTCTGAGCTTGATTTCATTGGTTTTACTGATTTAGATTGGGCAGGTGATAGCATTGATCGGAAGTCCACTTCCGGTTATGTTTTCATGATTGGTCATGGTGCTATTTGCTGGTCCATCAAAAAGCAAGCAGCCATTGCACTTTCTTCAGCAGAGGCAGAGTATCGAGGGGCAGTCAATGCCTGCATTCAGGCAGTTTGGTTGCAGGGTATTCTTTCCGAGTTTGGTTTTGGTGGCACTACTTCGACTGTCCTATTTTGTGGCAATCAAAGTGCTATCAATATCTCCACAGATCCAGTTCAGCGGCAGAGGACCAAACACATTGAGATTCATATGCATTACATTCGACAGTTGGTGCATGACCGCACCATCATTCTACAATATTGCCCTACTGATGAGCAAATTGCAGACATCTTCACCAAGAGCTTCACTGAGAAGAAGTTCTCTTACCTCCGTTCACTGTTGGGGGTGAGTTCCATCATGGTGGAGACAGATTGATCCATTATTATGCTTTAGCTTGAGGGGGGGCTTTCTTCCCACTGGGTTTTCCCTCTTTCCTCACTTAGTTTATTTTCAGCATTTTTTGGATTATTGTATTGGGGTGACCTTTGGTCTTAGTTACCAGGGCCCCACATTATTTTTTGCACATCATAGTCTAGCTTGAGGAGGGGTGTTCGGATATCCACATCATCTTTTTTAGGATCTTGCATGCAATTAGGGTTTGCATGCAAATTCTAGGGTTTGCATGCATTTTGCATGCATCCCAGTCACCAGGTTGATGCCTCCAGCACCTTAGCCACCTTATTCTAGCACCCGGGAGCCACTTACTTCAGAGTTTTAGCTCTCCTAGTCAGGAATGCGCCCACTTCTCACCTACTGCCAGAGAAGGGCGCACTTCTTCCCCTACCACTGCAGTTCCACTTCAGTTACATTCAGTTAGCTTCGATTCTCCCTGATTTGAGGCTAGTTTCACTCCCGACTGACTGTTTCACTTTCGTTGGACCTCCAGATTGACTAGATGACTTGTTCTGACTTCAGTTAGCCTCCCATGTGCCCCCCACTGAGCCTCCTTCCCTTAATCAGTGCCACACGCTTCAGTTACACTTGTTACACTCAGTTAGACTTAGATTGACACCTGGATGACTTGTTCTTGTGCATTGATGAGCACCACCGATTGATGATGAGGAATCCTAGTTGGAGTCAAGATACTCCATTCAGTGATTCAAATGGCCTACTTAGTCAATTCGAATTGCTCACTCACATTGTCAGATTGTATTGTAATTATTCACCCTTATTGGGATATTGAGCACTGTGCATGTTTTACACAGTTTTACACCACATTTTCTATGTTCATCTGTTGTGATTGATTTACTTGTTCATTAGATCTGATGTGACTAATTTTACAAGGCTCACACAATACCTCATACACCACCCCACAATCCACCTCACACACCACCTCATACTCCGCCTCATTCTCCCAGGCGTATTATGGATCACAATGTTAACCAACCACCGACATGGAGAGCCATAGGACCACTCAACCTGGCTGCACCTTTACATGATTTACCTAAGCACCCAGGAAGAGTTTTATGGAAATTTGATCCTAGAAAAGGTATTTCCGCTGAAGATCACCTGAAAAGTTTTTATTTGGCTTTGAATCTTTTAAATGTGGAACATGAAGATGTAGCTTACAGATTGTTTCCTTACAGTTTTGAGCCTAGAGCATCTTGATGGTATTTTAGTTTACAGGAAAACTCTGTAGTAGACTAGGACAGTTTTGAAAAGGTCTTTTTGAACAAATTTGGCAACCAAAAGACTGTCGCCACACTAATGAAAGAATTATTGTCTATGAGGATGGAAAAGAAAGAAAAAAATACAGGAATTCAACGAGATATTTACTATCATATTAAATAGTTTTAGTGCTGCAACTAAACCTGCTGAAGAATCCTTGGTAGAATACTATACTACAACACTTCTTACACCCATAGCCATGTTTGTTAAGAGAGTTGTTAAAACCACTTTGATAGAAAATTATGAAGAAGCCAAGAAAGTAGAGGCTAATCTAGACAGTATCATGAAACATGCAATGGAACTGGAAGTAAAACCAATGGCTAGCAAGAAGCCTTTGATACTAACTAAACCCAAAGAGGAGCCTTCAAATGAATTGGAGAATGTAGTTAAAATGGTCCAAAAACTGTCCAATAAGATAGTGGATTTGGAGAAAGAAAAGGGTGTTAGTTCTTCAAGAAAACCATTTAAACCATTCTATAAGAAAAGGGAGGAAAATGCACAACCACAACCACCATTGAATAATTCTTCTATTTTTAATCTGAATGAGGTAGGTATGGATAATTTTTGTACGTTCCATCAAGAACATCATTCTCAAAAAAGTTGTCCACAGTGGATTAACTCAATGACCCTGGTAATGAACCAATTATTGGATAACCAATTGTTAGACCAGGAAGAACAAGAAGAAGATCAAATTAATGAACAAGAAGATCAAAACAAAGAAACTATAATGGTATCATGGGATTGGGCACCAACTTTGGGGTTGAACGAAGAAGAAAAGGTAGATGAAATTCAAGTATCATCTGTAAATTACTCTACCAGGAGCAAAGGACCAGTTGAGGACCAAAGCATGATATTTCCCAAGGCGAAGACAACAAAGGAGAATGTAAAAAAGAACAACGGCATAAATCAATCACCACCTAAATATAATTATGGAATTACAAGAGAAACAAACCCATCGATAAATAAGCAAGTGAAGCCCATATCTAGCAAATGTGACAATGGTGAAAAGAGTACGGTAGATCATAACATGGGATAAGACATTGTGGAATACATTAAGAAAACCAAAGCAAATATATCTCTGTTCGAATTATTTAATTTGCCACAACAGAGGAAAAAATTGTTAGAAGCTTTTGATCCACAACCAAGCACTACAACGAACACAGTTGAGTCAAATACTGAGACTAACGAAGCGAGTATTGGTGGTAAGTCAAAGTCTCAAACTCATCCTTTCCTCTTAACTTTTGAAATATTTAATCATAATGTGCACAATTGCTTGGTAGATTCTGGAGCTTCATCTAATGTTATGCCACTATCTAGTTGTAGGAAGATTAATGGGCAACCCACATCATCTCCTTCTCAGATTATACAACTAGACAGATCTGTTGTTAAGGTTATAGGGGAGATGAAAAATGTACTAATCGGATTATCTGCAGACCCAAGGGTGTGTCAGTTTATTGATATTATGGTAGTAGACATAACTGAAGCTTATGGTATGATATTAAGTAGGGATTGGTCTACGAAATTGAATGGTTATTTTGCAATTGATTGGTCTCATTTGTGGCTGGCATATCGAAATAGGAAAAATCAGATTAAAGTACTAAGAGAACCTCACATGAAACAAAATGTAACTCAGTTGGAAGAAAAGAATGAGCCTGTAAACTTTTCATCTTCAGTTTTGGGGAATTATTTCTTAGAAATTGAGCCAGGAAATTATCAAGTGGAAGATGTTAGTCATGATTCGGATAAACAATCCGATCTCCTTCAATTCGCACGGACTGATGACATTGATTGTAACATAGTAGAACTGGTTACTAACTTATGAGATAGTACTACGTAGTTAAATCGGAAAATAAATTTTGGATTTTATATTTTGATGGTTCCAAAACACAAGAGGGATCAGGAGCCGGCTGTGTGCTTGTTTATCCCGAAGAAAATAAACAATTTCTCTCTTGTAGGCTAAAGTTTGAATGCACGAATAACACTGCTGAATATGAAGCTCTAGTTCAGGGTCTTAAAAGAGCCATTGATTTAAATGTAAAAAATTTAAAAGTTTTTGGTGACTCAGAAATAGTTGTTAGACAGGTAAGAAATACTATTCATTGTTTATCTCCACATTTGAATGGGTATCAATCTGAGGTTTGGAATTAAATATCTAAGTTTGATGCTCTTAACATAAACTCCATTCCTAGATTACAGAATGTTGCAACTGATTTACTAGCTACCTCTGCTTCTCGACTAGTACCAACCAATAACAAGTGTTCTATTGAATTAATTTTCAGGCCATTGGTACCTGACAACATAACAAATCTGAGGGTGTTTGATGATGATGAGTAGATCATCACTTTTTTGACGAACTAAGATGCTTTCAAGGAATCCATAATTGATGAAGAAGAACACCTGTTGGATTTGCAGAATAATGACATAAGTAAAGGAAATTTTATGCTGAAAGGAGTAAGGAATCTTGAAGGATTGTTTGACTTACAGAATAAATTCAGGAGACCAGCAAATGTCAAGACACACAGCTCCTTGATGCAGTATGAGTTGGTAAACTTAGGAACATAAGCAAAACCTAAATACGTTAATTTAGGAAAATGCTGTTCACCAGGCGAAAGATGCAAATTCATTAGTTTGTTTCAGCAATACAAATATATTTTTGCATGGACTTATGAAGACTTGAAGACATACGACACACGTATAATATAGCATGTGATACCCATCAAACAAGGAGTAAAGCCATTTCAACAACAACTCAGGAAGATGCATCCTACGCTTGAATGATTGATACAGAAGGAATTGAAGAAGTATTTGGATGCTAAGATTATTTTCAAAGTTCGACACTCTGAATTGGTGGCTATTTTGGTCCCTGTGAGGAAGAAATCAGGGGAAATAAGATTATGTGTTGACTTTAGGAATTTGAACAGAGCGTCGGATAAAGACAACTACACTGTGCCACCAATGAAATAAATTTTACAGATGGAATCAAGCTCAGAATTGCTCTCCCTATTAGATGGATTTTCAGGCTATAATCAAGTGTTAGTGGCCGAACAAGATCGACTCAAGACTATGTTTCCCACGAAATGGGGAACATTCGCATATAGGAGAATGCCTTTTGTCCTTATGAATGTTGGAGCCACATTTCAAAGGGACATGGATATCACATTCTGAGGTTTAGTAGGCCATTGTGTCATCATTTATTTAGATGATGTAACCATTTTTTCTAAGAAACGGGAAGACCATGTTTTCCATATGAAGCAGATTTTTTATCGTTGCAGAAAGTATGGTATATCTTTGAATCCAAAGAAAAGTATTTTTGCAGTACTCAAAGGAAAACTGTTGGGACACATCATCTCCAAGAAGGGAATCTCGATAGATCCAAAAAGAATTCAGGCCATAACTCAGATTCCCATGCCCCATAATAAAAAGACTGTGTAATCATTCATGGGCACGATCAATTTTGTTCGAAGGTTTGTACTGAATTTTGCACAGATTGTTAATCCTTTGCAACAAATGGTTAAGCAAAGTGTACATTTCAAATGGACTGATGTTGAGAAGGATGCATTCAGGGATATAAAGAATGCTATATCTCATGCACCTTCCTTAAGGAGTCCAGATTTTGAAAATGATTTTATCATATATACCTTTGCTTCAGACAATTCTCTCGCAGCAGTGCGTAGTGTTCACACAGAAAGGAGAACTAGGGGACTAATATCCAATATATTTCATGAGCACTGGGTTACAAGGAGATGAACTAAACTACCCAGCTGTGGATAAACAAGCATACGTTGTATTCAAGGTAGTAAAGCAGTTCAAACCTTATATTTTGAAGAACATAACGAAATTTATAATACCTCATCCAACTGTCAGATCCTTATTTGTGCAAAAGGAGTTGGGAGGAAGAAGATGAAATTGGGTAACTGCATTACATAAATATGACCTAGAGTTCAAACCAACTACTATCATTGAAGGTCAAGGGTTGTATAAGTTACTCACTGAAAACCCAACTAACAAAGATCATGAATGGGAAAATGAAGCTGAAATGAATTTGATTGAAGTATGTTCCATTTTCACTACTCTGGAATCTTGGTATAGAGATTTGGTTCACTATCTCCAACGAGGGTATTTACTAGAACATTGGAATTCCAAGCAGAGAAGGGCACTCCGATTGAAATCAACATCTTATTAGATAATAGATGGAGTACTCTTTAGAAAAAATTATGAGGGAATTTTTCTTTGATGTCTTGAGAAAGAAGATGCGAATAAGGTAGTCAAGGAGTTACATGATGGCCCTACAGCGGGACATTATTCCGGGGATACTAATACTCACAAAATACTAAGAGCCAGATACTATTGGCCCACTCTTTTCAAGGATGCTCATGCTTATGCAAGAAAATGCGATGTGTGTCAGAGGAGTGCTGGTAGATTACCGAAAGCAACATGACCATTGCAACCAATTATCATCTCAGAACCATTCGAGCAATGGGGCTTAGACATTATCAGGGAGATCAATCCAAACTATTCACTACAACACTGATATATTCTCACAGCTATGGATTATTTTACATGATGGACGGAAGCTACTCCTTTGCGTAAAGTGAACGAATATGCAGTCATCATATTTCTGCAGGAAAACATCATAACCAGGTTTGGGGTTCCAATTTCCCTAGTTTTTGATAACACAACTTACTTCTCATGTGTTAAGTTGACTGCATTTGCTTGTGAAAGAGGAATTAAATTGCATTATTCAGCTAATTATTATCCTCAAGGAAACGGACTAGCAGAATCCATGAATAAAAATCTCATTTGTATATTAAAGAAAACAATTATTGAGAGTCATAGGAATTGGCATGTAGCTCTTCCAAATGCTTTATGGGAAAATAGGGTCACTCCAAAAGATTCTTTAGGGGTTTATCCTTATATATTAGTTTATGGGAAAGAGGCTATACTTCCACCAAACATACTCCTCCCTTCCCTGCAATTAGCTCAAGCGTCTTGAGGATCAAGTAGTGAAATTCTACAATCACGAATCAATACTATGTTGAAACTCGAAGAATCACGCCAAAAGGCCAAGGATAGGTTCAACCACCACCAAGGTATTGTCAAAAGATGGTCTGATAAACGAAAGTCTGGTAAGAGAACTTTTGAGGTAAGAGACCTAGTTCTGAAATGGGATCACCCGCATGAAGAAAAGGGCAAACATACGAAATTTCAACAATTATGGCTTGGCCCCTATCGGATTGTGGAGAAGCTTGGACCGATGACATATAAACTGAAATATTTACAAGGGGAGGAGGAAAATCTCCCTGTCAATGGCCTAGCTCTTAAACATTACTTCACATAGATTTAGGAACACCTTTTGTACATAAATAAATTTTGTTTTCTCTTAGCCTTTCGAGTTTGTTGATTTTCTAGATTAGTTAGTTTCAGCCTTTATTTGCTTATTGTTTGGTTTGCTTTGTTTGATTTTTGTTTGCTTTGAATAAACCCCAGCTCAACATTTTGATGTGTGGAAATATAGGAATCCGAACAATCTCACGGCTATCACCAAAAGATCAGGACGAGTTTATAGAAAGGGGATTCTTTTGTATAACACCGTCATTTATGATTTTAATTGCTGCCTAGTTTTAGAAAGGGAAACCTGCTTCATGATCATGTTGAGTCATTATAAAACCTGTGAAATAACCAAGACCCACGAATTTCAAATTACTATCTTCGGGCTCCATTCATTCACACATAAATAACCATTTTAAGCAGCCTGCTATAACAGCCCCATGGAAAGTAAGCAAGTCTTACATATGTATGGCAATTAAAATGATCCCATGCTACAAATTCAAAGCCAAAAGGCTTATAATGAAGAGTCAAAGTCTGAAAATTCATCTCCATCAAAGAAAAGGTTTTGAAAACAAATATACCCAGTCAAGAAGATTTCCTAGATGGCAATTGCAGGAAGGTTCTTCTCCATCCGTGAGTATGACAAACAAATAAATCTCTCACTCACCCAAAAGGACATTATGGATGGAAGAACCCACGTCAAATTTTGAAGATCGAAGAAGGCTAATAACGAAAGACTCGGACGACACAACTCGTCTAAAGAAAGAATTTAAGAAATGCTCATGGCATGAGAATGAGGAACAAACGAATACATCTGTTTGATTTTGTTACGATCTTGTGGAGTCATATTTAGTGGCAGCCGAAAGACGGAACCAAAATGAACTCCATATTATGGTCTCAGGAGAGTGGTCAAGAAATCTGGTCCAGGTTACCCTATCTCCCGAAATGAATGACCAATATGATGTAAGAAAGACTACCTCCCTGTATAGAACTTTGGCCCTTTAAAATCTTGAAAAAAATCGATGAAGGCATTGTATTACATTTAGGATCAATAACATACAAGCACTTCTGATTTTCAAAAGGAATTGTTCAGAGATCTGTGTTCACCAGCCAGTCGCCAATTGTTGCTGCTGCAACCATATCCCCAAAATTTTCTTAAAATTGTAGGGCCCCTACTTCTATTTTTTGGTTTACTGAGAGTTTGGCTCATCCTAGAGGGTACACTTTTGTCAGTTAGAATTTTTTCCTGAAAACAGGTGAAAGAGCCAAGTTTTTGGACCAAGCAACTCGACTTTTCCCGCTGAAACGGTCGGAGTAACTATCCAAGTTGTGCCGAAACGGTCGAAGTTGCGATTGTTTTACTTAGAAAAAAGCCTGTTTCGGAGCGACTCATCGAGTCACGCCGAAACGGTCGAGGTTGTGATTGATTTGCTTAGCAAGAAGCTTGTTTTGGAGTAACTCGTCAAGTTTCACCAAAATGGTCGCCAGACACTTAAGCTTTTTTGAAGTTTCATGAGTTGGAGAAACTCATTGAGTTACGTTGATGCGTCTCGGTGTGAAATACGAAAGACGTTGACGAGGCCTCGACGAAAGAACACGTCGGCGCAAGATTGAGAGTACCTCGACGCATTTGGTTGCGCATAAAGGAAAATGCCGAAGCGTATCCTTGGCGATAAAGAAGATCCACCAACAAAGGGTTGGAGTAAAGTGTAAGTAGCCCGGATCGGTGAACATGCGCCAGTCGCACCGAAACGTTTCGGCGAAGAATGTGAAGAGCGTCGATATGCTTCAACGTGAAAAGGATAAAGAACACCAAAGAGGAAGCCGACATAGAATGACGAGTACTGCCGACACGTTTCGCTGCGAAAATGCGAGTCATGCTGAAACACGTCGGCGACAAAACTTTGCTGCTGCGATTTTTCACGCCGAAACGGCCTCGGCGAATTGATGGACCCCACCAACTTTTTCCCATACACATTAATTGCTAGAGTTTTCTAAATATTATATAAAGGTTGAAAATCAGTTTTTAAACATTTTGCAAACACCATTTGAGCGAAGCTGCTTCCACCAATCGCCTGATGCCCAACATCGTTGAAGTTGTCTTGCGACTAGTCTGCGATTGCCAGGTAGGCTTTTTCTGTACCCTTATGCCCCATTTTCGAAACAAAGTTTTTCTTTTGGCAATTTTCTCATGTGTAAAATGTTCTTGGCATTATTTTGTTCACAGTTTTGTTTTATTTATATATATTTGAGATGAATAAAAACCATTAAGCCAACCGTTTTGTTCTTGACCAGTGGGGCATGGAGTGATCGGTAGTTTATCTAGTTCCTTAAAGTTTTTCCCGTCCGAGCGAATGCCTCACGCCAGGTTTACTATCCGGCCCCTTTTCGATTTTCACCTCCTCTATATGCGACGCCCTATCCGCGATGCGAAGAAGGGGGTGGGATGAGTCCGCTAGGTGGACGATTTTAATTGGGAAAAACACCTTAGGACATTGAGCGCAGCAGTAGGCATACCCCATTTGGGTTAAACACATAGCCATGAATCCTGTGCCTGGTTTATCCTGAGTCGGAGTTAGTCATTGAAGCCATTGTGTTTACTCAGTGAGCATATCCATTCGGCTAGGTTCGCTGGATATTTTTTTGGTTTGATGACCCTCATTACGATTCCCGGATTAACCTAATCTTATGGGGCTAACATACATTGAAGGAACATGGTTCAATCGTCTTTACCAACCAAAGTATTTATATTCTAGAACTTGTTTTTAATCACAGAGTGGCCAGAAATATATTAGAATGGTTTGTTTTCGCAAGAGTGGGTTGAGTGAGTCGCATCCTGTAAATTTTTCGATCTTTAAAGAGTCAAAACCCCATATTTTTCAACTTTTCCCCTCTAAACAGAATGGGCTACATTGAAACATTTATATAAATTTTCAAAATGACCGTGGGAGTGAAGCTGTGTTTAAAGACGTCTTTTAGTCAGTGGTGAACCTCTTTTAGATTGTTTTCATAGAAATTTTCATTACATATTGGCTATCACACACTGGTGTCCTTTATTGAGACATAGCTTACATAACTAAGAAGACATTCAACATCATGGAAGTAATAATTTCTTAACCTTGCTTTTTCATGAACAATATTAATAAGGGATGTTTTATATGTTTCTTACTGCTATTTATTTGACATTTAGACTTGCTTACACTGTGATTTAATGTTTCATTAGGATTTGGAAATGCAAAGAAGGAGTGGTAAGCGAAATCTCAGGACAGTTGAATCAGATTCTGACGTAGAAGTAGTTGCTGACGCTCCAACATAAACCATGTTCGAGGACACCAAAGCTACAAAAGTAATCACCCCGGAATACAAATGGGGTGAACTGCACCATCTTATTAGGAATCAGAATGTCCCCGAGGCATCCATAGAAGAAATGATGGTATACAAAAACATCAAGAAATTGGGCCTTCACAAAGCATCCACGCACCCAGAGCTGTTTCCTTGCTTTGAATTCATTGGATGGATCCTGCCTTACGTGGATGTTGGCACAAGGATCATCTCAAACAAA
Organism: Larix kaempferi; assembly: GCA_027924585.1. Classification (NCBI taxonomy): domain Eukaryota; kingdom Viridiplantae; phylum Streptophyta; class Pinopsida; order Pinales; family Pinaceae; genus Larix; species Larix kaempferi. The sequence continues at coordinate 13,039,915 of BSBM01000289.1, forward strand.
AAAGGAGAAGGGTTGGCGTCTTTCCAACCCTGTCACATAGCTGCGACGTATAAATTGCCACCACCCAAGGTCATGATGACCGAAGACTAGATCAAGGGGGTAAACATAGATCACTTCGAGTATGCCAAGAAGATGATCATACTTGGGAAGCAACTAAGGTCGAAAGCAAGTGGGGAATATGACAGTAAAAGTTTAAGAACCCCGTTCAGAATCATAACTTTGAAGCTAAGCGGAATCTTTGGTAGAGCCAGTGGAAACATCTACAAGCTTAACTGGGTGCCCCTGATATATCATATAGCCTTCCATGGCATTGCTTTTAATTGGGAAGATATCATTTTAGACAGCTTGGTGTCGACCATAGCTGCAACTTAGGGAGGAATGACCCAAAAGAAAGAAGAATTATTCATGTCCTCGTATCTCATGGATTGTGTAATGATCAGACACCCATTCCCTAAATTGGGATGTATCTGGAACCGGGCTGAGTCTCCCCTCTTTGTGGCCTATTAGATCATCTGGGCTCACAAATATGCAAGTTATTATAAACTCATCTGTGAGGAATTGATCATTCCCTTCTATTGGTTAATTTTCAATGAAGAGCCAAACTACCTATCCAACAATGCTATGGCAGTTATTAATGAGTATGGAGATTATTATTATTTTCCTTAAGGAACCTATATTACAATGTATGGGGGTTCCAGAGCTCCATATCTAATGCCTCAATATGTAACTAACTTCGTAGTACACAAGGAGGTTGTGAGGCAAGTTTTTGTTAATGGGGTTGGCTTTTTTTTGCATGAACATAAGAAGGCCTCCTACCCAACACTACCCTTTTGTATTGAGGCCTACAAATTTCCCAAAGTTAAAGGTGCAAAAGCTTTCATAAAGGATTTGGAATCATTCCATTTTGGGGAAAAGAGTTTCGTAAGAAATGATAGTCATCATAAGGTCGTCGATCATTATGCGTCATGCAAAATCCATTTTGAATACACAGATCACTTCCCGAAGGATGAAGAGGTGTACCGAAGGGCAAGTAACATGACTGAGCTCAACAAACGATTTGTTCAGAAAAGTGGCGTGGGCCCCAGTCATACTGCCATTACTGCAAAAGAAGCAGAATTACAAAAGCAGAGAGAAGAAGCTGAAAGGATACAAGCAACATAAGCATAACGATTACGAGTATCCACAGCTAAACCAACAATTACCATATTTTTCCACACTTGATCTACCAAACTTGTCTCGGTTGACTAACGATCCCATTCTCTATGGCATAAATTGGCCAATGTTTCCTGTGAAGTTACCATCATATATTCCGAAGTTCGACGACAAGCCCGATGAGGACCTTAAGAAACACGTTATGACTTATCTTTGTGGTGTTGTTCCAATTCCTTAATGGATGATTCCATCCGTTTGAGGTTATTTCAATGAACCCTTACTAGTACTGTCACAAGTGGTACATTGAGTTGCCACCACATTCCTTTGTTGATTTTCGATCTTTAGCTATGTCATTTTTTACTCACTTTCAACTTCTGATCCGCTACGAAACTGACACAGATCTTTTGACTTCTCTCCATCAAACTACTTCCACTCACATTTTCGATCATATTCATGAGTGGAGGAGGATAAGATGTCTCATTAAAGCTCCCATTCCAGATTAACTTCTCGCCGATTGGCTCACAAAGTCACTACTTCCCACCATAGCTAAAGACGTGGCTATGGGTGGGGCCATCATTGAAGAACAGATCATATCTCGTGCTCAGTATTTAGACCTTGTCTATGCCCAATCTGGCACCTTATATGATATTATCCCTAATTATCCCTGCCCTACACATGATCCAACTAAACCACCTATAGGATCTCATGCCGATGCCATTGTTGGTTCCGTTCATACCCAACCTGCTACATAATCAGGTGGATCACAAAAACATCATGGCCCGACTCCACCTTTGCCATAGGCTGGAAACAACACCAAACGATCACCTAGCCCTGCTTCCATTGAAGAAGTGAATTGCGTTCAATCTACTTCACCTCAAAAATCCAGTGGAAAAAAGAAGAAAAAGGTAAATCTAAAAATCTTCTAACCTGCAGGAGACGAAAAATAATCCCAAAGACACCAAACAAAAGTGAAAGGTTAAATATCCTTGTTTACTATGTGGTGACGATCACTTCCCAAAGAATGCCCACATCGGGAGGAAGTGCAAAATTTTCTTAAAGGAAACCCCACACCTGCAGTTTTAACCGATCCGTTCCCTACACAACAATACAAAATGGTTGCACAACAACCTTCTCAAGGAGAAGCACCCACAAGTGCTCATGTTCTCATGATGCAAAGCGAAACATTCAACTTGTCCACTAGGTCGCAAACATATGACTCTACTTCTGACAAGGAATCTAACGAAGGTAATACTGGAAAACCCTCCACATCTACATCTAGCATTCCTTCACCTCAAGGTCCCCTCGTCATCGAGAAACCTTTACCGGATTCAGTATGGTGTCCACCCAAGAGCACAATTAGAAAATTCATTTTCAATCCAAACTCTCAGGTTGCTCAAAACTACAATATAGCAGAGGACCTAGCACAAGCTCCTTGTGCTATGTCGACGCTAGAAGTCTTACAAAACTATCCCAAGCAGCATAAGACCCTGTTATCCGCAATAGGAGTTGTGGATCTTGATTCCTCCTACACCATCATGTTCAAGCTAGAGTATTTCAATCCGAAGCTTTCCCACCAAATCACATTTCAAATTGTTACTAACGTTTATGGGAAAAACATCCATCGTACTGTCTTAGATGAAGGAGCATCTACCTCGGTTATGTCACTATCTTGCTGACGAGCCATTGGCTCTCCCAAGTTGAACCTTTCCCCCACTACATTGAAAGCATTTGATGGACGTGGATTTCAACCTCACAGGCTATTACAATATTTGGTCGTCGACTTGGGGGGTAAGACCGTTTCCATCAACATGGAAGTCGTCTCTACCCCATTGGATTATAAATTATTACTTGGTTGAAATTAGTTCTATGCCATGACCGCGGTTGCGTCATTTATCTTCCGCATCGTGCAATTTCCCCACCAAGGGAGAATTGTCACTATCGACCAATTAGATTTCTGTACACCTGACACCACTACTCATCCTGCGGATAACATCCCTCTTTTAGGCCACTCCACACAGATATATGAGAGTGTGGGGGTAGGAGTCCTTAAAGATTCATCCCTCATGGAAGTCTTTCCAACATCAAATCCCCCTACACATGTTTCCATGGTGAACATGATTCATCTCTGATCCCATCGTCTTCCAACTCGAACGACCAAACGGTTGTGCCCGATCCTGCTCATTTAGATTTGATTGGAGATGCGATGCCTCTTATCCCTACATAATCTACTTATAAGGCCATCCAATCAGCACCCGATCTACCAGATGTCCACTCTTCAGTGGAATCTACCCCAAGTTCTCTGCCTTTACAACGGACCTCATCCTTACCTAATCCTCTACTCCAGACTTTTCATTATGATGAGTTAATCATGGAGATCATGAATGTGGATGAACCCCCGTGGGAATCCCTTCACCATCGATCGTCCTTCCTTCCACCGTTAGATTCGGTAGAGAACTCTATTGAAACAATCGTTTCACCGGATGTCTTTCCTTACCCTCAACCTCCTATTCTTATATATGACATGGTAACCAAGGCAAACCTGGAAAACATCACGACTACCTTTCTGATCGACATCTTGGTCAAACCTGGAGTCATGGAAAACATTTGCATAGGCCAAACTTGTTCTCCGGAAGAAGTTACCACTTTCACGGCCTTGTTTAAACAATTCCACGACATCTTTGCATGGAGATACGAGGAAATTCCTGGGATTGATCCTGCTATTGTCATGCATGAGATTCAAACATATCCCGATGCAAAACTTGACTGACAAAAACTCCATCCTGTGCACCCTATGAAAACTGCAGCCATTAAGGCAAAGATAGAAAATATCTTGAAGGCTGGGTTCATTTATACTATTCCCTTAACAGATTGGGTCTCTAATGTCGTCCCGGTTACGAAAAAACAAGGAACCATCAGAGTTTCTGTTGATTACAGGGATCTAAATAAGGCTTGTCCCAAAGACAATTACCTTACCCTGTTTATCAACCAAATCATCGACAACTGTGCCGGAAGTGTCATCTTCTCATTCATGGATGGCTTTTCCAGCTATAATCAGATTGAAATCCATCCTTTCGACCAACACAAGACAACTTTAATCTTCCCATGGGGTACGTTCGCATATCGCAAACTCCCCTTTGGAATTAAAAACACTGGTGCTACATTCCAACGGGCTATGTTGTATGCTTTCTGCAATGTGAAAGATTTTGTGGAACCTTGCCTAAACGATCTTCTTGCTCATTCAAATCATCGTGACTTCCACATCGACCATCTAGCGACTGTCTTCCTCAGGTGTCGGCGGTATAATATCCGTTTAAATCCTCATAAGTGCATTTTTTGTGTTGAGTCTGGACACCTCTTAGGATTCATCATTTCCAAATATGGGATCCACACCGATCCGCTCAAGGTAGAGGCCATTGTTTCCCTACCACTACCCACGGATATAACATAACTTCAAAGTTTGCAGGGGAAGGCAAACTACCTGCAGATTTTGTGTGAAATTTCGCAGAGAAAACACATGGATACATGCGGTTGTTGAAGAAGGATGTCCCGTTCATTTGGGATGACTACGCTAAAAAATCCTTGACAACCTTAAACATGCCATTACTCATGCGCCCGTGTTACAACCGCCGAATTACACCAAGGATTACATCCTTTATCTTGTTGCTTCTACTTCCACTATTGCTATGGAAGATAGTGACACCCAAGAGCATGTGATATATTACCTTAGTAAGGGTCTCATTGACTTTGAAACTCGATATTCGCATGTAGAGAAACTAGCTCTCGCGGAAGTCATTACCGTTCAGAAGTTCCACCACTACATCCTCCTCCACACTACCACTATTATCGCCGACTCTAACCCCATGTACCACGTTCTCATGCAACAGGTACTAGGGGGAAAATATTCGCGCTGGATTGTGATTCTACAAGAATTCGATCTCCAGTTTGAGAAGGCCAAATCAAAGAAATATTTGGTTTTTGTGGAACATATTTGCGATCTTCCCCATACTGATCATGAAACTGAGCCCATGGAATCTCTCCCCGATGAGTCCTTGTTTCTCATCAATACTTCTGACCCATGGTATGGAGACATCACATTGTATCTCCAAACCCAACGATTTGGTCCTGAATTATCTCGTGACAAACGATGTCGGGTCCGTCACCACGCCAAATATTACCTCATCATTGGTATACATTATATCGTTGTGGTATCAACTCCATTCTCCGACGCTGCTTAACTTATGAGGAGGCCGAGTAGGTTTTGAATGATTGTTACTCAGGGTCATGTGGCGGTAAAATACAAAAATGGTACTGATACAAAAAACCTGAAGCTCATAATCTTTCAAGTAGAGTCTATCTACAAAATCTGAGGCCTATGGCCTTCAGTACATATATCATACATAAGAGCTATCCCTTTGGATGCTCATGATAACAGATGATAGCCCGAGCTACTCGATGGAGCAGCTGACCAAAGCGTCCTGAAACTCCAATTGTATGACATTGGTAATGGCGAGGTGAGTCATCGATGGATATGTCGGTAATATCCAACGTTAATCTGTGGAGATTCTCCTCCAGCTCGCCTAACAACTCCGCTGCATCCTGCTGAGCAACTGCCATCCCTTGTACCACTCCTCTCCTCTCAATCGAAGAATAATCTACTGGTCGATACGGACCAACATCTGCATGAAACATGTGTGAACTATTAGTACTACTCAAAAACATTTAAAAAACCATAAAATATGAACAAAAAAACAAGAGTTTTGTTCTTACCAAGGTCTCCCCACTGTTCCCCCATTGGAAGAGCTAGGTCCGGGTCTCCCCTAAAATCGGTACTTGCATATGCATAATCCTCAATCACGAGGAGCTTCCCGCGGAGCCACCTGAAGAAGGTGGGCCCATAACTGATAATAGGACCTCTTCCTCCATGGCGAACCATGAATTTTGACCATTGACCATATGCAGATCTCGCGGATCGAGATCATCCAACTCTACTTCTGGCCTCAACAGTGGAACTCGCTCTAGGAAGAACGAGACCTCGATGGATCCATACCCGAACTTCTTCAGCTCACTCCTGTGGCACTTGGTGAGATGATCCTTTAGGTTTGTGAGGAGTCCCTCACTCCAGTTGAAAACGATCGGTGCCATACACTCAATGGCATATAACATGTGGGCCTTGGTGGCCTGGTGAGTAGCCCTACTACCTGCCACCCAATCTATGGTAAAGAGCATAGTCCTCAAGGGTCGATCTCGAATGTTCTTGATGGGAATTTTCCCTGCAAGCATCTGCATCCCTGGTGTACAAAACTATGCCACCAAACTCTCTGTCGACCGATCACTACCCTGTGGATCTGATTGTGAAACTGGGGCTCCCCGCCTGGATAACCCCATCAGGAAACAAATGTTTTCCACATCCAATATGAGGATGTGGGTACCTACTCAGAAATGTTGCTGATCCGGATCCCATAGCCTGATTAGGTAGTCTAGTAATTGTACTTGGGCCTCATGCCCTGTACATGAAAGAATTTCAAGAGTCACATCCTTGTAAAGCATTCATCGAATGCAGATTATTTGCCGCTTGGTCATCTTCGATTTCATGCTCTCTTTCTTTCCATTGAACCATGGTGTGGGTTGGAACCTGCATGAACATCCATTAAACATGTATTAGAACCTTTTCATAACATTGGTTTGGGTCCTTTTGGCCCCATTTTTTATTTTTCATTATGGATCTGCATCGACGTACCTTGCTTTTGTGGACAGTGCACCGATGACGAACTTTCCCTATGGATGAAGCATGTCAGAACCCTCTCGATGCACTTCCTGCAAGCCCAGGGTGCGCGCAATCCCATTCTTTTTTAGCCCAAAAAAGCCAAAAAAGATAACTAAACTAAAAAATGATCCACTTAAAAGTTAAGGAGCAGGGTTTAGGCCTACTTGTGACTGACGAGGCGTGAAACAACTGACCGTAGCTTCCATAATCAACGTTTGAAAAACGAGCTCCAAAGAGGTGTTTTCAATATTCCAATTTGGTAAAAAACAATTGGTAAATATTTCTTTACTATTTGTCTTTTTATATAAAATAAATGGAATATTCCTTTTTTAATATTTCTTTTATGGGTTTTTTACTATAGTTGGTGACTTTTTTACGTTTTAACACCTCGTTATGAATTCTAACTTAGTTTTTGGAGTTCTCAGATGAAGTAAAGTGGTGTTCTGACTTTATTGGCGACCATCATACATGTTTCATACTTTTTATCAAGTGTGAACGAGTCTTCGAGTGTTTTTATGTTATCATGGCGCTCGGTAAAATCAAGTATTAATGGCATCAAGCTCACTTTTGTCCTTGCTTGTGCTCGTAAAACTATGAGAATAAGTTACCGAGTTACATTTTATCACTTTTCCGGGATCGTAAAATCCCACGAAAAGGAACCTCTCGTAGTTCCTCTTTAAGCTCTTTTCAGACTCCCTAAATATGAAAATATCGACAAGCGAACTTGATTCTTTCATGCTTGTAAAATTATTTGAAAGGTCATGTTTCTGGTGATAGTTTACCCCTTTTTTGAACCAGGAGGACTATTTACGAAAAGGGAACACTCCGGTTAATCATGACTGGAAGAGTTCTCTCTCATATTGTTTTATCATTTTTCGGATGAGGAGACTAACATTTACAAAAAAGAACCATGTGGAGTCTTCTTTAGTTCTTTTCAGACTCTATAAATATGAAATGACTCCGAGTTTTCCTTCTTTGGACTCGTTAAAATCTGACATTGAAGGACCCTTATTAGGACATAAGTCTCCTATCTCAGGTTCGTAAAACATATGAGATCGGACTCATCCAAAGGATGAGCTATATCGAGCATCCATTACCCTCCTCAAGCTCATTAAAAAACAAAAGAGGTACTCATCAATCGTGATGGGGATAAGGAAAGAGTTTGTTTTTCATTGTAATTATGACAGTACTTAGTCACTCTAGAACATGGCACTCATTTTCATATGCATTCAAACACTTGGATAATCTGCTTATCTTCGAGTCCCACCAATTCCGTGAGTCATTCCACTCCTTTGAGTCATCCAAAGAATGCTTCCATCATTAGTTGCATTAGGGGTCGGTGCCATTCTTGTCATGTCGACGTTGCCAAGTCATGCCATTCCCATGTTCAAGAGATGTCTGTTCATCGAGTCAAATATTTGCAGTCATTATACCTTCTATAATGTCAGTTACTCTTGAATCAGTCTCAAGTGTCACTCTACAGTCTGATCTAATCCAAAACATCTTTGATCGTGTTTCGTGTCGATGATGGGGGAAACATCATGGCCCTCCTTGACGGATTTGTCCTTGTCGACTTCAACACATCATCCAATGATTAAATCTATAAACCAATAAAGTACCTTGGGCCTGCATGCTTCAATGGAAGGTTACCTCGCTTTCAATAGTAAGTTTACATCACTGAATTCTGATTGAAAGATTTCACTAAGTGTTATACCTCAACTCATTGATTCACATTCAGTGGTATGGACTATGATACCTTGGGAATCATTGACATCAATTATGATTTCCCTTGTGCTTGTTAACGATATACATCAATGACTGGTAATCAAGTGGTTTCTACCATGTTCGACTTCAAAACATTGTAATCACACGGTTAGATTCGCATAATTGCGGGTTTAGCTTGAAGACCCTGGGTTAAATCACGTATCTCACCCAGGTTGCGATCGATATTTTTTGAGTTATATTACACGGATCCACTTTGTATTGGTCGTGGCTGTGTTATCATCTCATCATGGATCTACGATTGTGTTCAGTCAGTATTTGCTATCATGAATATGCAATGTATTGGTCGGCAACCATGTTATGAGTCAGTTTGAGACATGTATCTCAGAGTCAGTTGTACTGCAACAAATCTTTGTTTGTCACTCCAACCGACAATACTTACTTCAATTTTTTCCCTATTACAAACCATTTCACCTACCTTATTTTTCCAGCTTCATGCTTTGGGGGGAATTCTGTTACACCAAAATCTCGTCATCATGAGTTATGTGTCCTGTATACTCCTTGATTCCCAAAGTAATGGGGTTAAGACATCAAAAGGGAAGTTGTTGTTTATCCCTTTAACCTTATATTGTCAACCCGACGCGCCCTGATATCTGGCAAGGTGCGTTAGACTTAAGGTGACGCGCTCTACACCTTAGTAGAGTGCGTCGGTGGTGCATGGTTCCCTTGCACAAGGTGCGTCGACCTCCCATTGGCGCAAGTTGCTCTTATGTAAGGTGCATCGCTGGTGGTTAAAAAGGATGAAGGGAAGCTTCAAGCGACTTCTCGAAGCTTGGATGGTGTGGAGACTTATCCCTACATATATGGGAAGGTAGCAGTCGAACCCCTTACCTAGTGGGATGATCCCTTAAGCCTCTCCCCTAAATACTCAACCTCTCTTATCCCTTTAGCCCTATATATATGATCCCCTTATCCATTGTCAAGCCTGAGGAAGGATAGAGTACCTATATGCTGGTGTAATTTCTCTAGGTGATCCTCTTCGTCCATTAGGAGGCTAAGCATTTGATCTTGGAGGCTAGGATTGTTGGAAGGAGGTTATGACGTCAAAGCATCGGTTGTAACATCTCTCTCATTGTACTTCTTATTATTACATCTAATGCAAATTATTTCCATAAACTTGTTGCGTTAATAATGTTTATGATTAACTTCTTTGACTGTTGATCTAGTTCAATTCGCATTCATTTGTTTTTATTACTTGTCTGTTTCCACATGTTTTGTTCGGTTTTGCATCTAAATATCTGAAGATCAAGACTTGGATCAACAAGGAGAAAGGAACTGCACACTTACTATAAGCCATCTCTTTCACTTATCTTGCATTTCAATTGATCTAGGAAAGGCATTTGTATTATGTACTGTTCTGTTCTAGATCTGAACCATTCAGACTAGGGAGATCCATTTGAGTCCGCCCTTACAGATTGTCCATAAACAGAGGGAAGACACCATGAGATAAGTATTAAGATCTCAAAATTTCATTGATAATATTAAGAAGATCCATTTGCAAGTACAACAAGCATTGAAGAAGTCACAGGAAAAATACAAGGTCGGGCATGAACAACATAGTGTTGAAAAATCATTCAAAGTGGGAGACACAATGTGGTTACACCTAGACAAGGAAAGAATACAAGGTCCCGGTAAGAAGATAAAGGCTCTGAGGTAGGGACCTTTTGAGGTATTGGAGAAGGTAGGAGATAATTCCTACAGACTTAGTCTACCCCCATACATGCACATTTACTCCGTGGTGAATGTGGAAAATATAAAACTCTATGAAACTTCCATGTTGGATTAGGAACCTTAGCAAGCGTTACCTTATCTAGGGGACTTAGCACCAGGCGCTCAGGTAGAGTTAGCATAAGACACAATGTTGTAGAAGAAGTCCATAACTACCAGGTGGGGAGAGTATGAAATCTGGCAGATGGTGTTGAAAGGAAAACTTCCAGGAAAGGATAAATGGACTCCATGGAGTAGGTAGAGGATACATTTCCTCACCTCATATAGTAAAAGCTTTTGGGGACCAAAATCCTCCCAAAATGGGTAGGTGTGATTTGAAATCGATCAATAATAATTTTTCATCTATTTGGGTGCTTTCATGGGTGGAAAGATTGGACCAATTGGCTTGTAGGGCCATTTTAGGGGCAGGTCTTACTTTTTAGATTTGGGGTCAAAAACATGTAATACCCCATGTTTTTGACTTGGAATGCACTGAATAAAAATTATGTAAATGATGTAAATATTTTAAATGGACTGTATGGTTGGCTTGTTGGGCTAAATCAAAATCTATGTAAATATTATGTTGGAAAAATAATAAAAGGGTCCAAGATCGCTATGTAAAGAGCACCAGAGGGGCTATGATTCCACTATATGGGAAGAGGAAAGGGGGGTTATGGGTGATTAAATCCTTTATTTCCAAGTGTCAACTTTAGAACTCATCCAATTGCTTCCATGTGCCTTAAATGAGCCAATTACTTCCTGTTGACTATTAAATCCATTCATTGAATGCATGTGAGGGGTTGGTGAGAAAATTCCTCTCATGTTGTTATGGAATCATTAGATGAATATACTTTTATGATAGTTGTAAGGGTTTGTTGGGCCCACAAAAACTGCCAAGTAATTCCCCCTCCAAAGGAAAAATTGTTGGGCCCCCTTTTCTAAAATCTCCAGCCAAGTATGGATTAGAACTTTCAAACATTTTTTGGATGACAAACAAGCTTCGACTTTTGCAGCAGACTAGTAATATCATGACTCTTCCTAATACATCTTATTAAAACTCCGACAAATAAAATTTGATTCATCGGAGCCTTTATATCGAGGTACTTTTGAGCGCTTTGATATTTATCCCCAACAACACTTCCCCGATGACAAGAGCATCCATATTAGGGTTTTCTCTAATTGAGCAATTACTTCACATTGATAAATTAACCCAAATCGAAGGCTATTAGGCTTACCACCTTATGGAAATGCCCGATGCACTTGTTATACACCATAAATGGAAATACTCCTAATTAAACATGTAATGTTGTCGATTTTTTATATACACCTTATTTTTATCTCTGATATATCTACGTCGATACCTCCATATTGGACTTCTCCTATCAAAGTCATCCCTAATGCATCCTTTTGACAACCTCGAAAAACCAACTTCGATATGTCTATGTACGAAATTGTCGGGATACTCTCTAAAAAATATATCTTTGATGGATTTACGGTCCCATTTGTTTCAACAATGCAAAACACTAGAAATATTGTTGATATGGTTTTTTTAAGGATCTCAAGGATCTTTCATTAATTAGGCTATTAAATAGGTATAACATACCCGTTCGAAATGAACTTGGAAAGATCATGGCAAATCTAACCAAGGATATTCGACGCCTTTAAACTTATTGCAATTAATAAACCACATGATCAATGAGGCTTGTAATAAAAGAGAAAAAGAATAACCCTTTAATGTTTTCAAATTCAAAACATGTTTAAGTGAAGAAACCTAACGAATTAAGCTAAGTTGCATCAATATAGTTAGTCTATGACTATTCTGTGTTATTTGGGTTATTGCTCTGTTTCCTTACTTTGTATTTTTCTACCACTTGCAAGATGTCAGGACGCCAAGACACAAAGGGGCCACTCTAAAGGATGTTGAAGAGATACCAACACTTGTTGTTGTGAAAGGAATACTGTTATCTAACACCAGTCGTTTGACTAGGTTTGAAGGAGATCCCGCATGGGATGAGTTCTACCAAATCTATGCCATAAGGTATTTTCCTCCCGAAGAAAGTGACCTATATGTTTACGTGAAACCAAGAGAATCCATATCTTTGTTATTACACCCAAGCTACGATCATCCTTACAACGACATAGTGAGGTGGATTTATGACCACATTGACCCAAAGACTGGAACTGTGGTTGACAAAGAAGGTGTTGTTATAACTTCACTTTGGCCGAAATCATATGCATAGATGTTCAAATTAAAATGTCCCAAAGTGCAACTCAATGAGGAATTTCTTGGATAGTTTCTCAAAGAAAATCCCAATCTCGTAACACTCGTCAAAAGTTGTTGGGTTAAAGGCTAAGGTTTCACTGAGAAGGCTAAGCGAAAATACACAATACAATACTTCAAAAGTCCTTACAAACTAATGATGGCCATGATTTTTCTTCTCTATGGAAAAGAGCATGCAACACATTTCAAACAAGACTAGGTACCCCTTGTCCATCATGTGGTGGAAATAGGGCAAGTATTTAACTGGGTCAACATTTTGTCGGTCAATCTCCTAAGACTAAAATCCCAATTTTTTACATGTTTACTTATCTTATTGATGTTGTCTATTTTACAAACATATTTCCATTAATGAATTAAAATTCGAAACATGATTCTTTATCTGTACATGTACACTATCCGGGGCTATGGTTGTCAAACTACAGGTTTCACTTCTATGACATTTTTATTTCTTTTTTTTCTCCCTTATACACCTTGATTTTTAGGATACCAACTCCAAAGTTGTTAGATGAACCCATCGCTACTCTGTACATGGTAGGAGACCAATACATCCTAGAATATTTCACTTACATCTGAGTTTTCAACATTTCAGCCTCTTCACATCTTTTACCTACCTACGTCCGTAACGGGCTTTTGATTAGAGAAATTTCCTACCAAATTGTCATAAAAGGTGTTGTACCTCAATTATCCTGCCTAAATAAGAGGTCCTAGCTTAGATTCCCTATTAGGGTTAGGATATACACTTTGACCAATGCACCCCATGCACAAAAGAGGATCTTGTCCTCAAAGAGATGCAACTATGTTGGATTTGTCAAAGAAAACATGACCTGAAAAGGATGATTGAAGATCACTTTGAATTTGTAGGGTTAAACCCTACATATAAATATGAGGAAGATTCACAAGAACTCATTTTTCAAGGAGTTGGTAACTTTGATGAATTATTGAACAAAATCTATGATGTTGCTTAGAGGATCGACGTCCATAAACAACAAGTGGCTATGATGGAGGCAACCAATCTAGAGAGAAATACAATGTTTGAAACCGAAGCAGTATAGGAGTAACAACAAAAGGAAGTAGATAGAGCAAGGAGAGACGAAGCATTCGAGAAATTCTTTGCAGAGAAAGAAAGTCTAAAATGCCGGCATATCAAGCAGTCTTCTTAGGTCACATCGATTGAAGAGATAAGAAAAAAGGAAGATGAGGAAAAGAATTTCCAAGATGACCTTACCGTAGAAGAGGAAAGAAAGAAAAAGGAATCAGAACTGAAGGCTCAGTAGGAAGCAAAGGAATCCCAAAGAAGAGAAAAGGAACAAGAAGCACTTAAACAACAGGAAGCATCCAGGAAGGATATTGAAGAAGAAAGATTAAAGATAGAAGCATGCCAAAAGGATGAAGATGAGAAAAAAGGAAGACAAGAAGCAGCTCAAAAAGCTACATAAGGACAAAAGAAGAAATAATGAGACGATAAAATAGAGCATGAAAAGGCCCAACAAGCTTTAGAAGTAGAAGATAAAAGAAAACAAGAAGCCAATGCTGAAATGATCAGACAACAACCGCTCCAAGAGCAATTACAAAAGGATCAAGAGGCCCTTGTAGCAACATAAGAAAATAAAATAGAGAGGAAGAAGAAAGGAACATACATGAGGAAGCAAAGAAGGATAATTAGTTGGCCTTACCCAATTCCCCAATAAACCTAGGGACTCCACTTTCGATATGGCCAGGAGATTCCTCATCCACCTAGGAGATGAAGATTGATAACATAGTTATGTTAATGGGGGAATACTTTCTCAATTGGGATATTAAAACCATTTTTAAAAGACCATCCAAGTGACAAAGGACTCAGGGGATATCAAACAACATCATGGTTCTTGATATGACTGGTAAAGATCCCCAAGAACTTGCCTTTGATGCAGCTTCCCTGATTAGATTTTTTTTCGAATGTAAATGTTTCCTTGGTCAATGATGTGAATCAGTTGGTGGAACAATACAAGGAGAAGGTGGAGCAATTAAATAAACAACTCTTCGATACTCAACATCAACACTTCATGGATCTGGAACAATATTGAATTGTACATGAGAATGACGTGGCTCTCTTGTATGCATAATATCAAAGAAATTTGGATACTATGAGGATGGAAAAGGAGTATGTAGAGTTTAAAATTTAGACTTATCAGGAAGAAAAATTCTTTGCCCCTTAGTATTTTAAAGGAAGAGGCATTAAAAATAAATGAAAGGTTAAGAGAATCATAGAAAAACTTATTTTTGCAACTTAATGAACTCCAACAATGTTATGATATGTGATTAAACTAACTGGTTAAGATGAAATATTTGAAGATGAATACAAGCTAATACATGACTGGTTCGATGAACTTCTATATTAGCGACATCACTGTAAAGAAACCTCGGAGAGTTTACCAAAGATGGAAATGAAAAAGAATGCCAAAATAAGGGCCTGGAAAAACTCTAGGGAGGTCACCCAAGCCAAAGTAAATTATTTGATTGTGGTGCTAAGTGGGATTTCGCAAGGATATGGAACTTCACCAATTTTGCAATGGACAAGTTCAATATGCCTAACCTCTATGAGCTAAAACTAGCGTAGATCCATCTCAAACCCGAATCTATCAAGCACCGAGAGGGATCCAATTTCTTGAGGTGTAATTTTTTACACATTAAGAAAAAACTACTCTTCAAGAAATTGGATCCCTCTCTTTTAATTTTTTAATTTTTAATTTTTATTTTTGATAAGTTATGAGCGAACATGAAAATTTTAATTACTTTTGATTTTTTTTTATAATTTATGAGCTGACATGGAAACGTAACGTGACAAATGTGACAAACGTGACAAATGTGACAAATGTGAAAAACGTTACAACATCTCCCCCATATTGGGTTGTAATGTAACGTGACAAACGTGACAAATGTGACAAACGTTACAACATCTCCCCCATACTGGGTTGTAACGTAACGTGACAAACATGACAAATGTGACATGTGACATGTGACATCTGTTACAGGATCTCCCCCATACTATTACTTTTTACATTTTATTACTTTTGAAAATGTTACATGTGACATGTGACATCTGTTACAGGATCTCCCCCATACTGGGTTGTAAGCACCTCGTTTACACTCGGTGCAACAAGCAAATATGATTAAGTTGAAGATCGTTATCATTGAACAAGACAAGGATCAGAGTGAATAAGTGATAAATCAGGTTTTAAAGGCCGATGAAGAACTTTTTAACAATTGTCTATATCAATCGATTGAATTGGATACCTGGTCCGATGCTTTTGCATATCAAATTAAGAACGATATAAATAGGGAAATTGAACCAAGGATGTTTGGTGCTGAGATTCAGTTCGAGAAGTTGCAGGATGTTCAAGTGGCTAGAATTCTGGATTTACATGCTTAGTGGAAGAAAATCAACGAAGGAACATTGTGTGGACATCATACATGATCGTCATAAAGGAACATTGTGCGGAAATCATACATGATCATCATTAAAAATTGGCATTAGCTGACCATGCCCACAACTCTCACCACCACATTCACATTGAGGAAATAAAATTGATTGCAAAGGAAGAGCATTATAAAAGGAGAAAGATCAGGGAAGCTATAGAGATAGAGAAGGTTCCATTGAATCTGAATAGAGATGATGGTCTGGAATTAAATGAATGTTGGCGCCCTATAATCCACCATCTTAAAAGCAATAACTCACAAATAGAACAAAGGCACTAATAATTAAATGACTAATGTTTTTTGCCCCTTAGGGATTTTCTTAGTAAATTTTGGAGTGTGTAGGTAAAGGGTTTTTATGCTAGTATTAGTTATATGTTTCGTTGGTATTTAGGATAAAAGTTCAATTTAGTTTAATTTGTTAAGGTTGTTTGGGGTTTATTTAGTCTCTAAGGTTAATGGGTTAGATGGTGTATTGATAAGGTAGTTAAAAAATTTCGATAAATAATGAGTTAGTAACTCTTTTAAGGTTAGAGGTCAAACACTTTTATTATTAAGATATTATATTAACTAAGTTAAGATAATTTCCCAATATAATATTGAATATATTAATTTATTAGTAAAAGTTTATTTCGTTATTAGGTTAGTACTAATTTAGAAAGTATATTGGAATTGGGTCTATTATTCTAGACTTGGTAAGTTTAGGGTTAGTTTATTAAGTTAGTATAGTATTTGTTAGGGTTGACTTTTTAATATTAATTAAAATTGGTAGGAGTTAGTTTTTAAAATTAATTAATAATACTAGAATACTAATAACCTTATTAAAACTTTTTAGGATTATTATTATTAGTTAGTTTAGTCGACTAAAAACTTAAAACTAAGATATTACATGGCTATTCTCCATACCTAAACTCTTAGACACTTTTCTCTTGGTGATGAGTCATATTCTGAGGTTTGAAACGTCGAGAAGATAAACCATCCAAAACAATCTTTCTCCTATCTTTAAATTTACTTTGTTTATTATATTTGTTATATATTATGTTTAAAGAAAAAAATATCATTTTTAGTAATTATTGAATTCAATTGTCCCTTGGCTTGAGGTTATAAAAGAAAATCTTGACAAAGGCGAAATGTGGGGTGGTGAAGGGCAACCCTTTTCATCTCTACTTTGTACATTATTGTGACGAATTGGGTGGAAAGGAGAAGTATGATGTAATCACTGTAAGCAATTTCAAATATTGGAATGTTAAGGATTTATCTACAGTTTTCCGAGTGATATAATGAATGACGTCTTTTCATTTTGTATGTGAATTGAAATTTGTTTCTAGTTTACTCTTATGAATGCATCATTCAATCTTTCAGACTTTTACATTTAAGCTTCAGAAATATATGTGATATTTTAGGCAATTGATTGTTATTTATGTCATATGTATGATTAGATGTTAATTTAATAATTATGAAAAAATATTTTTTTATGTCAAGGATTTTGCATTTAAAGTTTTAGCTCACCATCATTCTAAAAATTATAATGTACAAACAATATTGATAGAATTAAATTGAAAAATATTCTTTACTTAAATTTATTTAAAGTTTTAGCTCACCGTTATTCTAAAAATTATAATGTACAAACAATATTGATAGAATTAAATTGAAAAATATTCTTTACTTAAATTTATTTTGTTGTGTTGATGATTTAATTTAATTTATGTTGAGAAACTTTTTTCTTTGTTTTGACATTAATATCTTTTTACTTGTGCATTTATTTAGTTAGAAGTTCTACTCCTAACCAAGATAGTTTATGGATTTGTATATTTCTTTAAATTAGGTTCATATTGATTATTTAGAGTAGATTTAAAACTAAAAACTAAATACTTTTTATAACAAAACTTCAACCGATGTGGAAACTAGGCCCATAACCAGTTAGAAAACGCTACCCCAAATGTGACCGAGTCTAACTTGGGACTTGCAATTGAGAGTTTATCCCTTATTGTTGACATGGTCATTATGAACCATCAATAAATTAGCACTAGAGGAGGGCCAAATCGAGATGAATGGATAATTTTAATTTAACAAACCCTACCATCCCGCAACAAAATTCCTCGCTGCTCCCTGATTCCCAAGGTCCTGAACCCGAACTGATTTTCAATCCCTGAGTTACTCTGGTTCTAACCCCTTTACAACTGCTAAATAGGTGAAGTATATATAAACATCATATTCTGGCTCACTCTTCACCATTAGTTGGCTCACCCAGAATCCCCCAATTGTTTTGACCATCCTAAGTTGTGACTCGATCTTTAGGAAGAGAGCTAGGACTATCTTTAGTCGCATATCCTATTTTTGGCCGGAATTGAAAAACTTGAAATGACACCACTAGTGAAAATAACATCCTGAATGACATGTCTCATAACCATATCCAACCAACACTATAAAACTCTGAAGCTGAAAACATAGAAATCCAAAACAATATCGGAGCCCCTCCCCGTCACCGGTTTCTCCTCTTGATTCTCCTCTGTCCACCCCAGGAGGCAGTTCTTCATAATATGAACACTCTAAGGAAGACTCTGAAGGAAACATAATTGGCTCAAATGCTAACATAAATCCACGCTGGAAGATGAAGGATGAAATAACTGTGCTCGGGGATGTACATCCACTCTCCAAACACCCTAAAGCATCTCTCTTAGAGTTCGATCCAGACCAAAAAGATTATGCTAAAGACCATATTACGAAAATCATGATGGCAGTTAATCTCTTGAATGTAGAACATGAGGATGTGCTCTGTAGACTTTTCCTGTATACTTTCACACGATGAGATTTCGCATGGTTCAAACCCTAAAGACCGCAATCAATTACAAATTGGGATGATATAGAGAAAGCCTTCTTAAGCAAATTCGGGGAAAACAAAAGCCTTGCCGAATTGGTCCTTGAATTATCTAGGAAAAAATGGAACATAAGGAAAAGGTTAAATAATTTAACTAAAGATTCCTAATATTGTTGAAAAAAATCCCTAATACTTCAAGACCAACAGATGGTGTAACCATTGAATTTTTCATTACTACCTTGCCCACCGCTATAGTTATGTTTGTCAAGCGGGCATAAAAGAAAAACCTTCATGATAATTTCAAAGTGGCCATCAAAGTAGAACAATATATGCTAATATTGAAAGGAAATCCTGGAGGAGAAGACGGCTTTGGCTCAACCTCATACAAGAAAAAGAACTGTCAAAATAAAACCAATTATGAGCCCAAAGAAATAGATCCGAAAGATATGGAGAGTTTACAAAGGTCAATGAAGAACTTCACCAATGAATTCATTGATTTTAGAAGAACGATTGGAGAGAAACCACCACCTAGGAATTACTACAGATCACCATACAATAGAGATTTTGCTCCTGATAATAGAACAACTTAACACACTAAGGTAATGAATTCCGAGGACCTATTTTTAAGCGTATTAAAAATGTCACTTTTTAAAAATGACCAGAACACCATGATGAAGGGATAGAAGAAATATTGGAAGAAGTGGAAGAAGAAGATCCTAGTAATAAATAAATTCCTGAACATCACATTAAATACTTGTGGGATGTTTGTTTCACTTGAAGAGAATATGATGAAGAGGATGTTGAGGAGATTCATGCCTATCAAACATGAAGCAAGGGCCCAATACAGATAAGGAGCAACCATGAAATTCGAGTCCTACAAATAAAAATTCTTCAATATGCAGATATGGCCTTGTCACATTTAAACCTGATTTACTGTTAGATTGTGATTTTTTAGATCTCAAGAAAACGAAAGCAAGTATCTCGTTATATGAGGCAATTCAGATCTCACAGGTATACCAACATCTATTATGAGCTCTTGAGAAATCATCCGAAAAAATGAGGGAAAGGGGTCATTATAGAAGAAAACACTGGAACCATTACAAACATTGATTCAAGTAAGTCAAACACGAAGAAATGCTCCATCGTTAATGTTTCCCTCATTGGACAAAAATCTACCTCAAATACCCCTATATTTATTTTAACATTTGAAATATTTAACATGAATGTACATAATTGTTTGGTAGATCTAGGTGCATCTTCCAATTTAATGCCATATTCAGTGTGTTAGAATCTCAATGCCATATTCAGTGTGTCAAAACCCAAGAGATGTGGTAATCAAATTGTCCAGTTAGATAGATCTAATGGAAAGGTTTACGAGGAACTGAAAAATGTCCTTATAAGACTAGCCTCCAATCCTAAAGTTCACCGAAAAATTGATATTATTGTAGTGGACATTCCTAAGGTCTACTATCTGTTGCTTAGCAAAGATTGGTCATAAAAATTAAACGAATACTTTAAGGTTGGTAGAAAAGATGACCATAAGCATTGCCAGTGTAGAGGGGCTAACACTAGACATATGAACAATGAAGGGACCTGGTGAAGTCCCTTGGAGAATAATTGAATTATAAAATAATCTTGGGGATATTGATTTACACTCTCTTATCTTATGTAGTTTCCTTATAAGGGGATTTAACTATGCCTGGATTAGGTAAGGGGATTTAACTGTGAGAAGTAGCTATGTTCTTGCCACAGCACCAAAGATTCGAACCTTGTAATGACCATCTATCCCAGAAATAGCTCTACATAAAGTTAGACCATTTCTACTTATTTTCCTACATATTGAACATACCTATGGTTACCATATGCCGGGTGAGAACCAAATTAGGGAAGAATGGGAAAGGTACATGAAATACATAGTAACTGAAATAGGTTCACCAAATGAGCCTGTTAAGTTTAACAACATGGGGAATTCTACCTTGGATACATTTTTGGGGATTTCAAGGATGAATTCTCAACACTGGCAAAGAGCAAGCAATAGTATGAACTCCTTCATTGCACTCATACCGCTGACCATAAAAGCTATCTTTCTGGGATATAAATAATGGTTGATACTAAGTTTTGGACATTATTCATTGAACGATAGAAGTTGTAAGAAGGAGCAAGTGCTAGTTGTATCTTGATAAACCCATAAGGAAACACAACCATGATTGCTTTCCGACTTGAATTCAAGTGTACTAATAATACTATAGAATATGAAGCACTGATTCAAGGATTAAAAAAGGATGTTGATTTGAATGTCAGATTTTCAAAATTATTTGCTGATTCATAGATCATTGTCAAAAAAGTACGAAAATACATTATGTCTTTAATCATCTTAAAAATAACCAACATGAGGTATGGAATTTAGTCAATAATTTTATTGCTTTCAATATTGACTATATACCCAAAAATCGTAACTTTGATGCTTACATGCTTGCAAATGTAGCTTTGAAATTAATTCCATCAAAGGGTTTTCCTGCTAATGTGTTTTCTGTTGAACTACTTTTTAGACCTTCCATAACAGATAACGTGACAAATTGGAGGTTTTTTTACGATGACGAATAGATCCTTCTTTTCTTACCTTCAAAGTTACTTTGAAGACTCAACCATCAACGAATTACAACATGAGAAAAAATTGACAGGTCCTATTGACCTTGAAAATCATAGCAATAAAGATATAAAACACCCTTAAAATCCTATACCAAAATTAGTAGTCGGGATGGAGAAATTGTACGACCATGAAGATAAATTCAAAAAGGTGACAAATGGAAAAACCAACAATTCCTCGATGCAATACAAAGTCGTAAATATTGGGACATAAAAGAATTCTCAAAGTATCAAACTTGGATACTGATGCTATCCTCATGAAAGGGATGCATTCATTCAATTGTACAAAGAATACAAGGGTGTGTTTGCATGGACATATAATGACTTGAAAACCTCCGACTCTAAAATCATGTAACACATCATCCCTCTTAAAACATACGCTAAATGATTTCAGAAAAAATTGTGGAACATGCATCCTACTCTCAAACCTCTGGTGAGAAAGGAATTGGACACGATGCTTGCAACAAAGATTATTTTTCCTGTTCGACATACCAAATGGGTAGCAAACTTGGTACATGTTAGGAAAAATAACAACGATATAAGGCTATGTGTTGATTTCTACTTCTAAAATATAAATAGAGGATCTCAGAAAGACAATTACACAATACCTCCTATGGAGCAAGTATGGTAGATTGTCACCGGATAAAAAATGTTTTCTCTGCTAGATGGTTTCTCAAGTTACAATCAGATTTTTGTATCACCTTCAAAATGAAATTGGGAATGTATGCCTATCGAAAAATTCCGTTTGATTTGATAGATGCTAGTGCTACCTTTCAAAGGGAAATGGGTCAAGGCTTAATTAATAAATTTGTGGTTCTGTACTTAGATGATTTTACTATCTTTTCCGAATGAAGTGATCATGGTTGTACTTTAAGCCAGATTTTTGACAAATGCCGAAAGTATGGAATTTATTTGAACCCAAAATAATTCATCTTTATAGTATAGGAAGGAAAATTGTTGGAATTTTTTGTTTCTAAATAAAAAATGAGAATTGAACCTGAGAGAATAGAGGCCATCGCCCAAATTTCCCTACCACATAACAAGAAATCTATGTAGTCATTTTTTGGAAAAATCAACTTCATACACACATTTGTATCGTGCTTCCGAGAAATGGTCAAACCCCTATAAGATATGATCAAGAAAATTGTTGAATTCAACTAGGGATCAAAGGAGAAAGAGTCATTTACACAAATCAGAAAAGCTATTTTCAAGGCACCAGCCCTAATAAGACCATATTTTTGAAAAGAATTTATGTTGTACACCTTCACTTCTGAAAATTAGTACACAATTGTCCTCACTTAAAGGATTCATAAAATAATGAAGGGCCTATTGCATTCATGAGATTGGGTTTCCAGGAAGCAGAATTGAAGTCCTGAAATAGGCAAGCAGGCTTATGATGTTTTCAAAGCGGTTAAACACTTCAAGCTTTATTTACTAAAATCTTAGACTAAGGTCATAGTGCCCTATCCTGCCATAGAAATTGCTAGTATAAAACTATTTGGTATAAAAGAGAGCTCACCAAATGATTATGATCCAAGAATATGATATGGAAATCAAACCTACTAAAAGGTATAAAAGAGAGCTCACCAAATGATTATGATCCAAGAATATGATATGGAAATCAAACCTACTAAAATTTTCAAGGGTCAAGGATTGTGTAAACTAGCAGTTGAAGTGCAAGAATTTGACAATGACAATGAGAGATGGGAAGAGGAAGTGGCTATACTTAAAAGGGAACTTTTGTACATCCCTTCTGCTACAAACGCATGGTATTATGAACTAAAATACTACCTCACCATGGAAGTGATCCAGAGTATTTAAATTCCCCTAAACGAAGAGATCTCAAATTGAAGTCTTTACAGTACCAATTAATCAATAGGATCCTGTTTTTAGCCGAAATTATTATGATGTGTTAATAAGATGCTTAGAGAAGCAAAAAGAATAAAAGGATCTCTTTCTGAACTCCATGATGGACCAGCTGGAGGACATTTTGGCAGTGATACAATGAATTATAAAATACTTAGGGAAACATATTACTGGCCTACTTTGTCCAAAGACGCTCACACATATGCATGAAAATATGAAACATGCCAGAAGTCAGTAAGAAGAGAAAATAAACCATCTTTTCCTCTACAACTTGTTTCAATGGATAACCGATTTCAACAATGGGGATTGGACATTGTTTGAGAAATTAATCCCCACTCATCACACCAACAGAAGTATATTCACATTTTGGACCACCACTCAAAGTCGTCAATGAAAATCAGGTGATTTGGTTCCTTGAAAACAACATCATTTTGAGATTTGGCATTCCTAGTTCATTTGTTTTTGATAATACAACTTATTTCTCTTCTTTAAAATTAACATAATTTGAATTAGGAAAGGGATTAACATTAAATACACCTATAATTATTAGCCTTAAGGGAATGGGTTAGTCGAGGCCACAAACAAAAATCTGATTTTCATCCTAAAGAAAAATGTTAGTGATCACTAGCGAAACTAGCACAAAGCTTTCCCAAATTCCCCGTGGGCAAATAGGGTGACTCCAAAAGCGTCACTTGGTTATTCTTCTTTTTCTTGGTTTATGGTAAAGAGGCCATATTTCTTCCCAATGTCTTCCTGTTGTCCCTGCAATTAGCATAGTATTTTAATGAGACAGAATGCTTGATCATGCTGAAAAAAAATTGCTAATCTAATAAAACTTGAAGAAGAGAGGGGAAAAGCAAAACATAAGTTTCATCAACATCAAAAAATAGTTAAGAAATTGTTTGATAAACACTCTGTAAGTGATAGGGATTCCAGGTTGGGGACCTTGTTTTGAAATGGGACAGAGCACATGAAGACAAAGGCAAACATGCCAAATTTCAACCACTTTGATTAGGGACTTTTCATATTGAAGAAAATATAGGTCAAAACACCTTCCGTTTCAGAAATTGACAAGGAGAAGTGGATGATCTACCAGTTAATGTACAGATCCTGAAAAAACATATTTCTTAATCACTTCAGGTGAACTATTTTTGTACCATATTGTATATTATTTTAAAAAGAAAGAATCTAAATAAAATAGTTGAAACCTATATGAACTTCCTGGTTTAGGGATCTTAGTAGATCCAATGTTCTATCTTAAAGGGGTAGGGGTTATTTGTGACTCAACAGTTGGAAATAAAAGCAAACAAAACTTTGAGGATCTAAAGAGGTGTTGAAGGAACACCTTAAATGAAACTCCAATGATATTTGAGGGAATTAAAACTAAATCTTATTGTGGAGAAACACACACAAAGCTTCCAATATTTATATAATGAATTATTAACATGTCTGACTTTAGGTACCTTCTAGGTATTCTTTAAAAGCTCCATCCATCACAGACACTTTTAAAGGCCAATTTTGCTACCTTTTTCTGGTTGCACATATAGGTGCGATGAACTATGGCCGTGACTGCAAATCTAACATTTATCTAAAAGTCATCCCATGCCTTTAAGAGGATTTTGAATCCACTCCCCCTATATGCAAATAAAAGCATAATAAAAGGAATGTGTGAATATATACATACTCATATGTTCTTACTCAAGAGATAAAAGGAGATTCTAATTGCATTTCCATGCCATTTAAGGGGCTTCTGAGCAACTACCCCAACCACAACAAAAGAAAAATGGTTTGGGACAAGAGTACTCAGGTAAATAGGGTGCAAGAGGCAACTCTGTTGGGCCTATGAATACTTGTTGGCATTAGAGCCATGCCTGTGGCAATAGATATTATTTGGGACATGATTATTTAGGTAAAATTGGTTGAAAATGGTGACAATGTCGAGGCTATAGATGCATACTGGTAGGAGAGAAACGACTATAGTGTTAGAGCTGAGGGACACACATCGAAATTTGGACATAATACAAGTTGTTACCTATGGTTTTGTAGTGAAGGAAACCATATGCAGAAGAATGCATGGAATTAATGAACCTCATACATTGGATTGCAGAGAATGGTCAAAAGATTACCTTTTGTAATGACTATTTGGTTCATACGTTTTAGAAGCTTGTGATGTGGGTCACATTGCACAAGATGAAAAATATTACTTCCTCAACATCGTCTATTAGTGTTGTAGATATTTCTTCCTACGGATAGAAAGAAGCCCTGTTAAGTTAGAGTAGGATAGACTGACTCTAATCTAAGACAAAAGTAAAACAAATGCTACCTTGAATACTAGATCAAACAAGCATTTCAAGATTTCAGTATTGGAAAATATGAGAGAAAATAACTAACCTTTCACTCTGATGTTTGTCCCACTTGTAGTCCAGATCTCGAAGTCCTCGCGATGAACCTATTAAGATCAGACGAGATACAAGCATATACAATTCTCCAAGTACCTTGAATTACAAGTTAGAATCTAAATCTAGCTAGATACAAATCATGTAATTGAATCATAATCAACATACACAAATTGGGAAACAAGACAAGTTATCTTTATTGGAAACTTGAGAATGCTCACAATGGTTGCTTGATGTCCAAGCCAACTTTCAGCTCCAAGTTCTTCCTCTAGCTATCTATGCAAAAGTCTCAAGATCATAGGTTGGATGCCCCAAGTAGTCCCCCCTTTGGCTCATGGAAGGCCTCTCCTTTATAGTTCTTGGAAGGGTTAACCATAAGGAGAATAAGGTGGATCTAATGAGTGTTTAGTGGATCAACCAAACTAAACAGGGAGAGGGAGTTGGGATCGAATCAGGATTGATAATCCCAAGAAAATATATCAAAGGATGAGATCCATGATCCATGGCAAAAGGATAAAAAGGGATTTTCGCACCCCTAGGTCTGAGGATAACGTGGAAATCATCTCGATTTTTGATTCCCAGGGAAAGTGCAAAATGCAAAAACCCTAATTTTTGCTACCCATCAGATGTGCAGAGTGCGAAAATCTATGCAGATAGGGTCAGCTGCTGTGGCACGTGGCATATAAGGTCATGTCTCGGAATTCAGTCAATGGATTTTTCTCCTGGGTGTCTAGATGAGACCAAGGAGGGAGCCAATAATGTGTGACGGTCATTAGGGAGAAATGTCTCTAGGTCACATGGTACAAAGATGCGACACTAGGGATCGAAGTGTAACTTTGAGGTATAACAGATGCCCCCTAAAGTGTGAGGTTAGAAGAGACTGATGGCCGAAATAATTTACCAATAAATTTCTCGGAGATAGCATCGAGGAAAGCAATGAGGAGCTGAAACAAAAACAATATGTCAAAGATACCACCGAGGCAGGCATACCCATGCTCGGAACAACAGACTCAAAGCATGGCTGTCGACCAATACGCTGCAGATCCATGAGTACTGAGATGATATAGACTGTGGACAAATCATGGCTACTATGAAAAATCGTAGATCCATGAAACAATAATGACACGGCCACGACCAATAAATAAGTGGATCTATGTGAAAATACAACAATGAGGTCATCCACGTAGTGACTATGTGGAAACCTACTTAACAATTGCCATTGCAACCTGGACGTAAACAAAATCAAAAGGTGTCCAGGGCCTTCTACCAGATCCCAAAACGATACGAATCTAGCCATGTGATTACAAGGTGTTGAAGTCGAACATGGTAGAAACCACTTGATTACCGATCAATGATGTGAACCGCTAACAAGTGCGAGGGAAATCACCAATGATGACAATGATCCCCAAGGTATCCCTAGTACATCTCAACGAAATGCAAATAGATGAGTTGACATCGAACATTTGTGAGATCATTTGATCATAGGTCAATTATGAAAACCTACTATCGAACGCGAGGAAACCTGCCATTGAGGCATGCAGGTACGAAGGTACTAATTGTTGATCTCTAAGCCTAATTGATAGAATTAAATCCAAAACAATATCGGAGCCCCTCCCAGTCACCGGTTTCTCCTCTTGATTCTCCTCTGTCCACCCCAGGAAGTAGTTCTTCATAATATGAACACTCTAAGGAAGACTCTGAAGGAAACATAATTGGCTCAAATGCTAACATAAATCCACGCTGGAAGATGAAGGATGAAATAACTGTGCTCGGGGATGTACATCCACTCTCCAAACACCCTAAAGCATCTCTCTTAGAGTTCGATCCAGACCAAAAAGATTATGCTAAAGACCATATTACGAAAATCATGATGGCAGTTAATCTCTTGAATTTAGAACATGAGGATGTGGTCTGCAGACTTTTCCTGTATACTTTCACACGATGAGATTTCGCATGGTTCAAACCCTTAAGACCGCAATCAATTACAAATTGGGATGATATAGAGAAAGCCTTCTTAAGCAAATTCGGGGAACAAAAGCCCTGCCGAATTGGTCCTTGAATTATCTAGGAAAAAATGGAACATAAGGAAAAGGTTAAATAATTTAACTAAAGATTCCTAATATTGTTGAAAAAAATCCCTAATACTTCAAGACCAACAGATGGTGTAACCATTGAATTTTTCATTACTACCTTGCCCACTGCTATAGTTATGTTTGTCAAGTGGGCATAAAAGAAAAACCTTCATGATAATTTCAAAGTGGCCATCAAAGTAGAACAATATATGCTAATATTGAAAGGAAATCCTGGAGGAGAAGACGACTTTGGCTCAACCTCATACAAGAAAAAGAACTGTCAAAATAAAACCAATTATGAGCCCAAAGAAATAGATCCGAAAGATATGGAGAGTTTACAAAGGTCAATGAAGAACTTCACCAATGAATTCATTGATTTTAGAAGAACGATTGGAGAGAAACCACCACCTAGGAATTACTACAGATCACCATACAATAGAGATTTTGCTCCTGATAATAGAACAACTTAACACACTAAGGTAATGAATTCCGAGGACCTATTTTTAAGCGTATTAAAAATGTCACTTTTTAAAAATGACCAGAACACCATGATGAAGGGATAGAAGAAATATTGGAAGAAGTGGAAGAAGAAGATCCTAGTAATAAATAAGTACCTGAACATCACATTAAATACTTGTGGGATGTTTGTTTCACTTGAAGAGAATAGGATGAAGAGGATGTTGAGGAGATTCATGCCTATCAAACATGAAGCAAGGGCCCAATACAGATAAGGAGAAACCATGAAATTCGAGTCCTACAAATAAAAATTCTTCAATATGCAGATATGGCCTTGTCACATTTAGACCTGATTTACTGTTAGATTATGATTTTTTAGATCTCAAGAAAACGAAAGCAAGTATCTCGTTATATGAGGCAATTAAAATCTCACAGGTATACCAACATCTATTACGAGCTCTTGAGAAATCATCCGAAAAAATGAGGGAAAGGGGTCATTATAGAAGAAAACACTGGAACCATTACAAACATTGATTCAAGTAAGTCAAACACGAAGAAATGCTCCATCGTTATGTTTCCCTCATTAGACAAAAATCTACCTCAAATACCCCTATATTTATTTTAACATTTGAAATATTTAACATGAATGTACATAATTGTTTGGTAGATCTAGGTGCATCTTCCAATTTAATGCCATATTCAGTGTGTTAGAATCTCAATGCCATATTCAGTGTGTCAAAACCCAAGAGATGTGGTAATCAAATTGTCCAGTTAGATAGATCTAATGGAAAGGTTTACGAGGAACTGAAAAATGTCCTTATAAGACTAGCCTCCAATCCTAAAGTTCACCGAAAAATTGATATTATTGTAGTGGACATTCCTAAGGCCTACTATGTAATACCCCCAATTCGACCCTTTGGATATATTAGCCTTTAATGTAAATAATGTGTACATGTGATGTATGTTTTTCAAGCGTGGAGCTCAAGGCCAAGGCCCCTCTAGTGAAAGCCCGAATTTTATTTAAAGGGCAAGTATTTGATATTTTGATACCATGTGCTCTGAAGCTATGGAACATTGTAAAAGGGTGTAATTAAACATCATGCAATATAAAATACCAAAACTGGCTACGGAGGCAACGAATGAGAAGGGACCATGTGTATCCACTAGGGAGTGGTGAGGGGGCTATGGGAGTGAACCCTAGGCTGCCATATGTCATTATGAGAACCCTTTGACTTCCCTAGAGGACATTTATTCCTGTTGTAAGAGAGTGGTTGAAGAATTAAGTCAATGGATTTGATGGAGCATGGGCAACCCTGAAATTCGTATGGGTAGGTATGGGCTTTGTTTACTTGTCCCACAAGTCACTCTACCTCATGGGAGGGGGCTTCATTCTCATCCCTATCCCATGGTGGAGGGGGCAGCTTCACTCTCCATCCAAAAACGAGCTCCCAGCAGTGAGAAAACCAGAAATCGCGACTGTGAGAGAACCCACGTTTTGGGAAGCCAAAAACGTCCCGATTTGGTATTGGACAGTGGAATCAAATGGGGGATCCATTGGTAGGAACCTTGGGGTGAATTTGGGAGCAACAACTACCCCAAAATCCATGGGAAAACCCAGTTTAACTGCCCAGAAAAACCAGTGACGGATTTGGGTTATTTGCTGAACAGAGCTGTGAGAAGTCCATGTGTGGATGTTCGAATGGAGGCTGGGATCGTTTGAGTCTAGCCTGATGTGGACCTAGCTCTGGGATTGAGCTCAGTGGACTAGCATCCTTCCCCATTCCTATTGCATGCTTGAAAAACCCAACTGTGTGTTGGCTTAGCATGGTTGTCTGAGTGAAACCTTGACTGTGAGTGAGCCATCTAGTTCCTCCTTAGTGGATACACAGCCCAGCCCGGGGGTGATCTCTTAGCTGAAAGAATACAGGCTGGACATAGATCTATGGTTGGGTGGAACGTTGCTCTCACGTAGCCAGTTGTTGGACATTTGCGTTGCAAGATAAGTATTTCTTTGTAGATTAAATTATATACAATCTGTGTTCTGTAATGTGGTATTTGAATGATTATTTCTGCATGTTAATGAATTCAATATGAAGTAGCATAAGAAGGGGATTGAATTCTCTGCCTATTGATTGCTTGAGATAAATATGCTGATGTGAATCTATGCTTATGTGTGTTGTTATGTTTAAATTCCGCTGTGTTTTATTGAAGTACGCATTTGCATAGAGAATTTTTAATTGTTACCTATTTACGCGTCTAAATATTGGGGCTAAGCCTGCTAAAAGCCCGGTGCGTTGTTAATGTTTCATTCCCTGCAAGTAATAAGGAGAAGGGGACATTACAGAGTGGTATCAGAGCTCTGGGTTCAACACTACGGATGTTGGGCCTTTCACAGAGATATAAATCATTGTGTGTACATGCATTTTGTATTTGGAACTAAAATGCATTAAAGAAACCTCAAGATCGCATGGCTTTTATTTGTTGGAATGGGAAATCATTTCCATGGCTGTTTGGGGATTTTTGCAAGCTGCTTGCATTGATTGCATTCTATGAAATAGATGAAGGAGGGAGAAAATTCATTTTCAGGTTGAATGCTTGTTCTAATTTGTCCCCAATGCTGTAGCATTCAGTTTTGTAATTGTCTGTTTGCCTCCATCTTATATTGTTCTTGTTGCAAATATGATTTCTATTTGTTAAATTCCTGTGTAAAAGCATGAACAGTTGGCTGCTTGGAGATTAATTGTGAATCCATTGGTTGGATTGTTGAATGTGTGATGAAAGAAAGATTGCAAATTTTTCCTAAGTGTTTTTCGAGAATTTCGTTTAAGTCTGTTTCGGAGAGAATTCCCGAATGACTTCCGCAACTGCGGAAGCATTCGGCGAATTGCTCCGAAACTGCGAAAGCATTCCGCAAGTTTTTCCGCAATGCGGCAGAGTTCGGGAAGTCGCCTCGAAATTTGCGGAAGGAATTCCCTTCCGAAATTTGCGGAAGGAATTCCCTTCCGAAATTTGCGGAAGGAATTCTCTTCTGAAATTTGCGGAAGGATTCAACAAGTTGTCCCGCAACGCGGAAAAATTCGGTGAAATGCTCCGAAAAGCAGAAAATTTTCTAAGTGTCGGTGTCGAAAGGAATTTTCGGAAGGAATTCTCTTCCGAAATTTCGGAAGGATTCCGCGAATCGTTCCGAAACGCAGGAGAATTCGGCGAGTCGTTCCGAAGTTGCAGAAGACTTCGGCGAATCATTCCGCAACTGCGGAAGACTTCGGCGAATCGTTCCACAACTGCGGAAGACTTCAGCGAATCGTTCCGCAACTGCGGAAGACTTCGGCGAATCGTTCTGCAATTGTGGAAGGCTTCCACGAACCTCTCCGAAATTTCGGAAATGTCCGACGAACCGCCCCGCAATGGAGGCGAGCCGAGAATCACCCCGGAATTGCGGAAGGCTTCCGCCAAGCGCCCGATAAAAAAAAAAAAAAAAAAAAAAAAAAAAAAAAAAAAGGTGACTAAAACTTGATTTTTGGATAGCAGGAGCATTCGGACTCAGAATGGAATGATTCCTGTGGGGCTCGGAGGCCATTGACGAGGGCCATGAAGGAACTAGTGAAGACCCCTAGCCCATTACACTCCGATTTGACAGAAAATGGATAATAGTGACTTTTGAAGGACGGAATCCCGAGGCTTGACAGGTCGGTGACTAAAACTTGATTTTTGGATAGCAGGAGCATTCGGACTCAGAATGGAATGATTCCTGTGGGGCTCGGAGGCCATTGACGAGGGCCATGAAGGAACTAGTGAAGACCCCTAGCCCATTACACTCCGATTTGACAGAAAATGGATAATAGTGACTTTTGAAGGACGGAATCCCGAGGCTTGACAGAAGGTCGGTTTGAGCTGAAATTGATATGAGGCAGTCATGAAGCAGGCACGATGTTAAGTTCAGAATCTTGGAGTCAAACTCCAAAGGATGTGAAGTCGGGGTGAGCAAGAAGGCCAAAAAGCACTGTTCCGGGCCACTTTTTCGGGATTTTGAAAAGCTTGTGGGCAGTAAAAGTGACCCTAGAGGTGGGAATCAGAAATTTTACTAAACTAGACATTTCATATTCTCATTAAGATGAACAGTTTCCGTTAGACGAAGATTTTCCAGAAATGCACTGTTTGGGAGATAGCCATTTTTGGCCCAAAATTTGGAATTTTGGAAAAATGTGAAAAGTGAGAAGTAGTAAAACCCAGAAATTCATAGAAGATGAATGGTGCATCGAAATTGAAATCCGGGAATTGCTGAGTGTTCCTTGTTATATGGACTAACTTCTCCCGATAGATAAGTTTTTGTGATTCCTCATATATTTTCTTCCACAGGTGGCTAAAGTTGGCATTCTGGACCAAAATGCAACTGTGTAAAATGTGCAGAATTGGAGTGAAAGTTGTCATTTTTGAAGAGATGCAGTTCCCGCACCCGATGTCGGAATGGAGCATGAAAATAGGCATTGGAAAGCTTGTCCAGCAGGGAACAATGATGCATGACCAGAGTTTGAATGAGGTCTACATATATCATAGGTATTTAGTGCAGAAGAGTGCCAGCGACTGTTTGACCAACAAATTTTGTTGTCAATATGGACAATTTTTACAATTGCATGATATGGAAGAGGAATTCCATGTTACAATGAGGGATCGAAAAGGGAAGAATTCTTTAAACCCCTGTTTGTTATCATACTTATAATTATGAAATTGTCATATGGCATACAAATGTTAAAAATGTAAGGGATTACATAGATGTATATGCACTAGATGGCATCTTAACAAACAATGCATAGTGCATATGGAAATACTTGTGCATAAATGGGATATTGCATATTGGTAGAATAATGAAGTCTGCATATGCAATGAACCACTAATGGAGAATATTGTGGTTGATAATCACTATTGATGTTGGTATTGGTTGTAGGACCAAAGATAACAAAGAGCATGGCTAAATGTGCTGAGGATGTTGTTGCATGAAGCCAACAACCTTATGCAGAAAGGATGGTGCAACAATCTATGACCATAAAGTTGGCAAAAGGACCAAGCAACTTTGGTAAGAGGCCAATTGATCAGGTAACATCAGGCGATGTTAATGGTAACCATGCAGGTAATGATTATTGGTGCCAAATTGCATAAATGTTGAAAGAGAATTTGGTAAGATCTCTTCAACTGTGTTTGAGCTATGTTAAGTTAGTTTGCATGTGATATTGAATGCCGATTGGGACTGTTAACCTACCAAGCTTGGTGATGTGTGGATAAGTGAAGGAAATGATCCTTACACCCTATGACTGTTTAGAAATCTCAATGCATTCATATGAATGAATATCATGCCATGTGTATGTCATGTACTTAATAACCAAAGCAAGTGAGAACTGGTGGTCCTGATTATGGTAATACAAGTTATATGAGATAGTCATGTTTTGATCTGCTTGAATGCATAGTACTCATGAAACAAGGCAAGGTAGCATTGAGTAGATGTGCATTAAGAGATTTTATAAATCTTGGGATGCATTGTATGAATGCATAGGGATGATGCATATGTTATTGTAAAGTAAATAATGAATGAAATGATGAATTGATGATAATTCTAGGACCATTTCATGGGCTGTTATGTGTGCAAAATAGTAAGTGTATGAAGAGCCCAATCATGATCGATGGGCTGCTAGAATGCTTTGTGGAAGGACAGAGTTGCATAAATGATGTGACTGTACCTTGCAACTGAGTATGCCAATGATGCATATATAGAAGTGTATATATTTTGTTGTATTTCAAATGTTAACAGCTAAGTGTTATAATTCCGAGATCACTTCAGTGACTGTTGTGGCAATGAAATGATAATATGCATAGATGCTCATGATGTGTTTGGCTGATTGAAGTTTCAATTTCAGGTAGAAAGGTCTTACATATGGCTATGAGGATAAGTCCATAGTAGAGACCGGGATCTACCACATGCAGAAGCCAAGGTTATGAGAAGGTTCTCATGGTTGAGAGCTCTAAGTTCTGTTAGTAAGAACAGTTGTAAATCTCAGATTTGTAAATGTTTTAGATTGGAAATTTTGCTAATAATTGCTAATGACTGTTTGGCCTATATGAAAATGTGTTAGGAGGACATGCTGTAAGTGGATGCTCATGTATGGCAGCGGGCATAAGACCATAATGGGCAGAGTGGTGTCACTTACAGGAGCCAAACAAAATGAAGATAGCCTCATGGATAAGAAAACCAATTTCTGTAGTAGACAAAGTTGCAAATTCATACTGAATTTAATTATTAGTGCCATGGATTGGTTATGGAACAATCGGATTTGAATTGTATTGATTAAATGTTGCTAACTGTTTGGCTGTTCAATAAGTGTGCCAGGAAGACACATTGCAGTAAGACCATGAGAGTGGGCCTGCAGAAGCCAAACTTCATGGGAAGGGATTCCATGATTTGAAAATGGGTTTCAGGTGAAATGCCATAAGACATTATTAATGTCTCATCTGCACTACATGATTGGTAAACGATATGAGTGGGATGGTGAAGATTATGTCAGTAAGACATATGAAGGTTATGTAACATCAAAAGGAATTGGGATGGAAAACCGAGGGACTGTCAACTCAGAGAAGGAGCCTCCATTCCTCATTAAAGAAGAGAAATA
This sequence comes from Larix kaempferi, assembly GCA_027924585.1. Classification (NCBI taxonomy): domain Eukaryota; kingdom Viridiplantae; phylum Streptophyta; class Pinopsida; order Pinales; family Pinaceae; genus Larix; species Larix kaempferi. The sequence continues at coordinate 13,074,964 of BSBM01000289.1, forward strand.
ACATCTGCAAAATGGATAAGTTTTCCATAAACCCTGAATGATATATATATCTAATTATTAGAGTTAATATGCAGAGCATGTTTTGATTTTATTTCCATCATGAAAGACTGCTTGAAGTATGATTAGGACCTTCATAGTTCACATCAGTAAGGAGTGCACGCCTTTCTGGTGCTGAGTTATGTTAGGGATGCCAATATTGACTACGCCTTAAGGGAATGGACACATTCCTAGTGTTTCAAGGTTGGATAATGGATGTTATGAAATATGTTACAGTTCTAAAGCAGCAATACTAATGAGCTTGCTATCCATTTTGTGTTGACAGATTATACATATGAAATTCAATGCTGCACATTAAAGGGAAAAGTGAAGAAAAGAATACTCAAGAGGACTGTATGAACAGTGGTAACCCTTATGTAGGGTGAGTGGGTATCATGGGGTCATGATAGCCTGCAGTTAAGAAAGTCACCTAAAGAATTCCTTAATGGAACCCGCCGGCTTACACAAGAGAAGAAGTGCCACCCTCGTGTGGGTGAAGAATTGTTATGGGCATTGAGGGATTGTGATACATGTGAAAGGCTGATGCAAGCCTAAGGCAGAGTAGTGGAGCCTTGACCTGTCATGGTCGGTGGCGCAGTTACCTTCCATTGGTCGATGACCCAGACGTATGTGCTGGCTCGGAAATGGAGAGGGCCAACCAGGTATGGGACTGGTTGGGCACCATCAAATGCTTGGTAAACCCAGTCGGCGTGAAGGTGTACTGGTAGGGCATTAATTATTTGATGATTTGGATCAGCTTGCGTGCTGGCCAAACATCCTAGTCTGCAGGAGGATCCCAAGGCTTATAAAGTAAAAGCAGGACCCTGTGGACCAGAGAGGAAAACACAATATAGATAAGTATTCAATTTCATTCATTTCTTATTTGAAATAATGAAGGTTTCAAGCATAAAGCTTGTAACAGTGAGCTGATGCATTATTGTTTCTTTGTTGGAAACCTTGGTCATACAGGAAGCAAGGATCTTGAAAGAACTATAAACTGCTTGGTAAATCCAGAGAGTGGCTGGTTGGGAAAGATTATTGATGATTTGGAGCAGCCTACGTGCTAGCCAAACATGCAAGATGATTTGGAGCAGCCTGCGTGCTGGCCAGACATGCAAGATTGTTGATGATTTGGAGCAGCCTGCGTGCTGGCCAAACATACAAGGTTATTTGATGTTGTGGAGCAGCCTGCGTGCTGGACAAACATACAAGACTATTAGATGTTGAGGGGCAAGCCTGCGCGCTGGCCAAACACCCAAATCCATAGGCGATTCCAAGGCTTGTAAAGCAAAGAAGGACCCTATGGAATAAAGTGAAGACATCTAGTGCAGATAAGTATTTGGTTATCTTGTAATTCTTGCTTATGAATATACATGTGTATATGATTTGGTTCTGATTTCATATGAAAATAAACTAAACATGTGAATTAATTCAATGTTTGAGTGTAGGTATTGCTGGAAGCAATGATTATGAAAACATCTCAAAGATGCGTGTGGACATGTAACCACCCTAAAGAGCTCAGCATGAATAGTAATGAAAGATGGGGCTAGTGGAACTGTGTGAGTTCTAGCAGCCAAGAGTTAGACCAACCAAGTGGAAGAACTCCATGGTTGAGAGATCTGGAATAGACCATAGACACTACGTGTCATAGCCAAGAAGGGCAAGTCGAGCATTCACGTGAAGTGAAAGAGGACAGGAGCATGAAAACCACAGTGGTGGTGTGGGTTCCAAGATGGAATAAAACTAAGAGGAGAAACTCTTACTGCTCCCTCTCTTTCCTTTGTATTGATGCATTTATAGAATTAGAAAATTGCTGAATGCATGCATGACTGAAAGTAACAGTGTGTTTATTTGATTAAAGTGAATTGTGAATGCTAATTAATGAATTTTTTGTGAATGGATGAACATGAAGGAATTCATGTGTATGTTGGGCAAGCATAAAAAGTGTGGAAGTCTCATGAGTAAAGCATGGACTATCCATGTCAACTGGGGATAAACCATTGACTGATTTTTAATGTTTGGGTTATGCTTGGCCTAACGAGAATTGTAATGATGAATTTCACAGGTGGAAACTGAATCAATTGGTTGCAGCCAGTACAGGCAAGTGTTGCTAGTGAGCAAAGTGTGGTCAGTTGTTTCCATTGACCATGGCGGCAGACCAAGGGCTATTAGAATTGGCTGGAAGTCTTCTTCAAACAATTGCCAAGACCCAAGAAAATCTTGGAGAGATGCTCAAGATGCAAAAGCAGCAGAACGAGATGAACCACAAGGTCTTGCAGGACACTCTTCGTCTGCAGAAAGAGGTAAAAAGCATTATGAGAGAAATCAGCAAGGGGAAGAAAAGTCGATCAATGAAGAAGCATTCATCCAATCGTCCGATTAAGAAACGCTCCAGGTGGGAAGACTCAAAGGAAATTGAGCAGGTAAAAATGAAGCAACCCGTGAAGTGTTGGAAATGTGGGGGGGATCATTGCCTCTGCAATTGCCCAACAAGAGAACCTCAAGAGGGTAGTAGCCATAAAGTTTTTAGACTTATGGATGAGCTAGAAGATCCAAATCAGCAGGAGCAGCTCGTGAAGATCAAAGGACTTGGTCCTGAAAGTTCAAAGTAAATGATAGAATGCAGAGCAGATCTGCAAAGTTTTTGAAGTTTTGGACATGTGTAAATTGTATATGTATGCCTAAGTCTTGGAACACCGAGGACAGTGTTGTGCTAAGGGGGAGGGGAATGTAATACCCCCAATTCGACCCTTAGGATATATTAGCCTTTAATGTAAATAATGTGTACATGTGATGTATGTTTTCCTAGCGTGGAGCTCAAGGCCAAGGCCTCGCTAGTGAAAGCCCGAATTTTATTTAAAGGGCAAGTATTTGATATTTTGATACCATGTGCTCTGAAGCCATGGAACATTGTAAAAGGGTGTAATTAAACATCATGCAATATAAAATACCAAAACTGGCTACGGAGGCAACGAATGAGAAGGGGCCACGTGTATCCACTAGGGAGTGGTGAGGGGGCTATGGGAGTGAACCCTAGGCTGCCATATGTCATTATGAGAACCCTTTGACTTCCCGAGAGGACATTTATTCCTGTTGTAAGAGAGTGGTTGAAGAATTAAGTCAATGGCTTTGATGGAGCATGGGCAGCCCTGAAATTCGTATGGGTAGGTATGGGCTTTGTTTACTTGTCCCACAAGTCACTCTACCTCATGGGAGGGGGATTCATTCTCATCCCTATCCCATGGTGGAGGGGGCAGCTTCACTCTCCATCCAAAAACGAGCTCCCAGCAGTGAGAAAACCAGAAATCGCGACTGTGAGAGAACCCACGTTTTGGGAAGCCAAAAACGTCTCGATTTGGTATTGGACAGTGGAATCCAATGGGGGATCCATTGGTAGGAACCTTGGGGCGAATTTGGGAGCAACAACTACCCCAAAATCCATGGGAAAACCCAGTTTAATTGCCCAGAAAAACCAGTGACGGATTTGGGTTATTTGCTGAACAAAGCTGTGAGAAGTCCATGTGTGGATGTTCGAATGGAGGCTGGGATCATTTGAGTCTAGCTTCATGTGGACCTAGCTCTGGGATTGAGCTCAGTGGACTAGCATCCTTCCCCATTCCTATTGCATGCTTGAAAAACCCAACTGTGTGTTGGCTTAGCATGGTTGTCTGAGTGAAACCCTGACTGTGAGTGAGCCATCTAGTTCCTCCTTAGTGGATACACAGCCCAGCTCGGGGGTGATCTCTCAGCTGAAAGAATACAGGCTGGACAGAGATCTATGGTTGGGTGGAACGTTTCTCTCACGTAGCCAGTCGTTGGACATTTGCGTTGCAAGATAAGTATTTCTTTGTAGATTAAATTATATACAATCTGTGTTCTGCAATGTGGTATTGAATGATTATTTCTGCATGTTAATGAATTCGATATGAAGTAGCATAAGAAGGGGATTGAATTCTCTGCCTATTGATTGCTTGAGATAAATATGCTGATGTGAATCTATGCTTATGTGTGTTGTTATGTTTAAATTCCGCTGTGTTTTATTGAAGTACGCATCTGCATAGAGAATTTTTAATTGTTACCTATTTACGCGTCTAAATATTGGGGCTAAGCCTGCTAAAAGCCCGGTGCGTTGTTGATGTTTCCTTCCCTGCAAGTAATAAGGAGAAGGGGACATTACATATTATCTGTTGCTTAGCAAAGATTGGTCATAAAAATTAAACGAATACTTTAAGGTTGGTAGAAAAGATGACCATAAGCATTGCCAGTGTAGAGGGGCTAACACTAGACATATGAACAATCAAGGGACCTGGTGAAGTCCCTTGGAGAATAATTGAATTATAAAATAATCTTGGGGATATTGATTTACACTCTCTTATCTTATGTAGTTTCCTTATAAGGGGATTTAACTATGCCTGGATTAGGTAAGGGGATTTAACTGTGAGAAGTAGCTATGTTCTTGCCGCGGCACCAAAGATTCGAACCTTGTAACGACCATCTATCCCAGAAATAGCTCTACATAAAGTTAGACCATTTCTACTTATTTTCCTACATATTGAACATACCTATGGTTACCATATGCCGGGTGAGAACCAAATTAGGGAAGAATGGGAAAGGTACATGAAATACATAGTAACTGAAATAGGTTCACCAAATGAGCCTGTTAAGTTTAACAACATGGGGAATTCTACCTTGGATACATTTTTGTGGATTTCAAGGATGAATTCTCAACACTGGCAAAGAGCAAGCAATAGTATGAACTCCTTCATTGCACTCATACTGCTGACCATAAAAGCTATCTTTCTGGGATATAAATAATGGTTGATACTGAGTTTTGGACATTATTCATTGAACGATAGAAGTTGTAAGAAGGAGCAAGTGCTAGTTGTATCTTGATAAACCCATAAGGAAACACAACCATGATTGCTTTACGACTTGAATTCAAGTGTACTAATAATACTATAGAATATGAAGCACTGATTCAAGGATTAAAAAAGGATGTTGATTTGAATGTCAGATTTTCAAAATTATTTGCTGATTCATAGATCGTTGTAAAAAAAGTACGAAAATAATACATTATGTCTTTAATCATCTTAAAAATAACCAACATGAGTTATGGAATTTAGTCAATAATTTTATTGCTTTCAATATTGACTATATACCTAAAAATAGTAACTCTGATGCTTACATGCTTGCAAATGTAGCTTTGAAATTAATTCCATCAAAGGGTTTTCCTGCTAATGTGTTTTCTGTTGAACTACTTTTTAGACCTTCCATAACAGATAACGTGACAAATTGGAGGTTTTTTTACGATGACGAATAGATCCTTCATTTTCTTACCTTCAAAGTTACTTTGAAGACTCAACCATCAACGAATTACAACATGAGAAAAAATTGACACGTCCTATTGACCTTGAAAATCATAGCAATAAAGAGATAAAACACCCTTAAAATCCTATACCAAAATTAGTAGTCGGGATGGAGAAATTGTACGACCATGAAGATAAATTCAAAAAGGTGACAAATGGAAAAACCAACAATTCCTCGATGCAATACAAAGTCGTAAATATTGGGACATAAAAGAATTCTCAAAGTATCAAACTTGGATACTGATGCTCTCCTCATGAAAGGGATGCATTCATTCAATTGTACAAAGGATACAAGGGTGTGTTTGCATGGACATATAATGACTTGAAAACCTCCAACTCTAAAATCATGTAACACATCATCCCTCTTAAAACATACGCTAAATGATTTCAGAAAAAATTGTGGAACATGCATCCTATTCTCAAACCTCTGGTGAGAAAGGAATTGGACACGATGCTTGCAACAAAGATTATTTTTCCTGTTCGACATACCAAATGGGTATCCAACTTGGTACATGTTAGGAAAAATAACAACGATATAAGGCTATGTGTTGATTTCTACTTCTAAAATATAAATAGAGGATCTCAGAAAGACAATTACACAATACCTCCTATGGAGCAAGTATGGTAGATTGTCACCGGATAAAAAATGTTTTCTCTGCTAGATGGTTTCTCAAGTTACAATCAGATTTTTGTATCACCTTCAAAATGAAATTGGGAATGTATGCCTATCGAAAAATTCCGTTTGTTTTGATAGATGCTAGTGCTACCTTTCAAAGGGAAATGGGTCAAGGCTTAATTAATAAATTTGTGGTTCTGTACTTAGATGATTTTACTATCTTTTCCGAATGAAGTGATCATGGTTGTACTTTAAGCCAGATTTTTGACAAATGCCGAAAGTATGAAATTTATTTGAACCCAAAATAATTCATCTTTATAGTATAGGAAGGAAAATTGTTGGAATTTTTTGTTTCTAAATAAAAAATGAGAATTGAACCTGAGAGAATAGAGGCCATTGCCCAAATTTCCCTACCACATAATAAGAAATCTATGTAGTCATTTTTTGGAAAAATCAACTTCATACACACATTTGTATCGTGCTTCCGAGAAATGGTCAAACCCCTATAAGATATGATCAAGAAAATTGTTGAATTCAACTAGGGATCAAAGGAGAAAGAGTCATTTACACAAATCAGAAAAGCTATTTTCAAGGCACCAGCCCTAATAAGACCATATTTTTGAAAAGAATTTATGTTGTACACCTTCACTTCTGAAAATTAGTACACAATCGTCCTCACTTAAAGGATTTAGAAAATAATGAAGGGCCTATTGCATTCATGAGATTGGGTTTCCAAGAAGTAGAATTGAAGTCCTGAAATAGGCAGGCTTATGATGTTTTCAAAGCGGTTAAACACTTCAAGCTTTATTTACTAAAATCTCAGACTAAGGTCATAGTGCCCTATCCTGCCATAGAAATTGCTAGTATAAAATTATTTGGTATAAAAGAGAGCTCACCAAATGATTATGCTCCAAGAATATGATATGGAAATCAAACGTACTAAAATTTTCAAGGGTCAAGGATTGTGTAAACTAGCAGTTGAAGTGCAAGAATTTGACAATGACAATGAGAGATGGGAAGAGGAAGTGGCTATACTTAAAAGGGAAGTTTTGTACATCCCTTCTGCTACAAACGCATGGTATTATGAACTAAAATACTACCTCACCATGGAAGTGATCCAGAGTATTTAAATTCCCCTAAACGAAGAGATCTCAAATTGAAGTCTTTACAGTACCAATTAATCAATAGGATCATGTTTTTAGCCGAAATTATTATGATGTGTTAATAAGATGCTTAGAGAAGCACAAAGAATAAAAGGATCTCTTTCTGAACTCCATGATGGACCAACTGGAGGAAATTTTGGCAGTGATACAATGAATTATAAAATACTTAGGGAAACATATTACTGGCCTACTTTGTTCAAAGACGCTCACACATATGCATGAAAATATGAAACATGCCAGAAGTCAGTAAGAAAAGAAAATAAACCATCTTTTCCTCTACAACTTGTTTCAATGGATAACCCATTTCAACAATGGGGATTGGACATTGTTTGAGAAATTAATCCCCACTCATCACACCAACAGAAGTATATTCACATTTTGGACCACCACTCAAAGTCGTCAATGAAAATCAGGTGATTTGGTTCCTTGAAAACAACATCATTTTGAGATTTGGCATTCCTAGTTCATTTGTTTTTGATATTACAACCTATTTCTCTTCTTTAAAATTAACATAATTTGAATTAGGAAAGGGATTAACATTAAATACACCTATAATTATTAGCCTTAAGGGAATGGGTTAGTCGAGGCCACAAACAAAAATCTGATTTTCATCCTAAATAAAAATGTTAGTGATCACTAGCGAAACTAGCACAAAGCTTTCCCAAATTCCCCGTGGGCAGATAGGGTGACTCCAAAAGCGTCACTTGGTTATTCTTCTTTCTTCTTGGTTTATGGTAAAGAGGCCATATTTCTTCCCAATGTCTTCCTGTTGTCCTTGCAATTAGCATAGTATTTTAATGAGACATAATGCTTGATCATGCTGAAAAAAAATTGCTAATCTAATAAAACTTGAAGAAGAGAGGGGAAAAGCAAAACTTAAGTTTCATCAACATCAAAAAATAGTTAAGAAATTGTTTGATAAACACTCTGTAAGTGATAGGGATTCCAGGTTGGGGACCTTGTTTTGAAATGGGACAGAGCACATGAAGACAAAGGCAAACATGCCAAATTTCAACCACTTTGATTAGGGACTTTTCATATTGAATAAAATATAGGTCAAAACACCTCCCGTTTTAGAAATTGACAAGGAGAAGTGGATGATCTACCAGTTAATGTACAGATCCTGAAAAAACATATTTCTTAATCACTTCAGGTGAACTATTTTTGTACCATATTGTATATTATTTTAAAAAGAAAGAATCTGAATAAAATAGTTGAAACCTATATGAACTTCCTGGTCTAGGGATCTTAGTAGATCCAATGTTCTATCTTAAAGGGGTAGGGGTTATTTGTGACTCAACAGTTGGAAATAAAAGCAAACAAAACTTTGAGGATCTCAAGAGGTGCTGAAGGAACACCTAAAATGAAACTCCAATGATATTTGAGGGAATTAAAACTAAATCTTATTGTGGAGAAACACACACAAAGCTTCCAATATTTATATAATGAATTATTAACATGTCTGACTTTAGGTACCTTCTAGGTATTCTTTAAAAGCTCCATCCATCACAGACACTTTTAAAGGCCAATTTTGCTACCTTTTTCTGGTTGCACATATAGGTGCAATGAACTATGGCCGTGACTGCAAATCTAACATTTATCTAAAAGTCATCCCATGCCTTTAAGAGGATTTTGAATCCGCTCCCCCTATATGCAAATAAAAGCATAATAAAAGGAATGTGTGAATATATACATACTCATATGTTCTTACTCAAGAGATAAAAGGAGATTCTAATTGCATTTCCATGCCATTTAAGGGGCTTCTGAGCAACTACCCCAACCACAACAAAAGAAAAATGGTTTGGGACAAGAGTACTCAGGTAAATAGGGTGCAAGAGGCAACTCTGTTGGGCCTATGAATGCTTGTTGGCATTAGAGCCATGCCTGTGGCAATAGATATTATTTGGGACATGATTATTTAGGTAAAATTGGTTGAAAATGGTGACAATGTCGAGGCTATAGATGCATACTGGTAGGAGAGAAACGACTATAGTGTTAGAGCTGAGGGACACACATCGAAATTTGGACATAATACAAGTTGTTACCTATGGTTTTGTAGTGAAGGAAACCATATGCAGAAGAAGGCATGGAATTAATGAACCTCATACATTGGATTGCAGAGAATGGTCGAAAGATTACCTTTTGTAATGACTATTTGGTTCATATGTTTTAGAAGCTTGTGATGTGGGTCACATTGCACAAGATGAAAAATATTACTTCCTCAACATCGTCTATTAGTGTTGTAGATATTTCTTCCTACGGATAGAAAGAAGCCCTGTTAAGTTAGAGTAGGATAGACTGACTCTAATCTAAGACAAAAGTAAAACAAATGCTACCTTGAATCCTAGATCAAACAAGCATTTCAAGATTTCAGTATTGGAAAATATGAGAGAAAATAACTAACCTTTCACTTTGATGTTTGTCCCACTTGTAGTCCAGATCTCGAAGTCCTCGCGATGAACCTATTAAGATCAGACGAGATACAAGCATATACAATTCTCCAAGTACCTTGAATTACAAGTTAGAATCTAAATCTAGCTAGATACAAATCATGTAATTGAATCATAATCAACATACACAAATTGGGAAACAAGACAAGTTATCTTTATTGGAAACTTGAGAATGCTTACAATGGTTGCTTGATGTCCAAGCCAACTTTCAGCTCCAAGTTCTTCCTCTAGCTATCTCTGCAAAAGTCTCAAGATCATAGGTTGGATGCCCCATGTAGTCCCCCCTTTGGCTCATGGAAGGCCTCTCCTTTATAGTGCTTGGAAGGGTTAACCATAAGGAGAATAAGGTGGATCTAATGAGTGTTTAGTGGATCAACCAAACTAAACAGGGAGAGGGAGTTGGGATCGAATCAGGATTGATAATCCCAAGAAAATATCTCAAAGGATGAGATCCATGATCCATGGCAAAAGGATAAAAAGGGATTTTCGCACCCCTAGGTCTGAGCATAACGCGGAAATCATCTCGATTTTGGCTTCCCAGGGAAAGTGCAAAATGCGAAAACCCTAATTTTCGCTACCCATCAGATGTGCAGAGCGCGAAAATCTATGCAGATAGGGTCAACTGCTGTGACACGTGGCATATAAGGTCATGTCTCGGAATTCAGTCAATGGATTTTGCTCCTGGGTGTCTAGATGAGACCAAGGAGGGAGCCAATAATGTGTGACGGTCATTAGGGATAAATGTCTCTAGGTCACATGGTACAAAGATGCGACACTAGGGATCGAAGTGTAACTTTGAGGTATGACAGATGCCCCCTAAAGTGTGAGGTCAGAAGAGACTAATGGCCGAAATAATTTACCAATAAATTTCTCGGAGATAGCATCGAGGAAAGCAACGAGGAGCTGAAACAAAAACAATATGTCAAAGATACCACCGAGGCAGGCATACCCATGCTCGGAACAACAGACTCAAAGCATGGCTGCCGACCAATACGCTGTAGATCCATGAGTACTGAGATGATATAGACTGTGGACAAATCATGGCTACTATGAACAATCGTAGATCCATGAAACAATAATGACACAACCACGACCAATACATAAGTGGATCTGTGTGACAATACAACAATGAGGTCATCCACGTAGTGACTATGTGGAAACCTACTTAACAATCACCATTGCAACCTAGACGTAAACAAAATCAAAAGGTGTCCAGGGCCTTCTACCAGATCCCAAAATGATATGAATCTAGCCATGTGATTACAAGGTGTTGAAGTCGAACATGGTAGAAACCACTTGATTACCGATCAATGATGTGAACCGCTAACAAGTGCGAGGGAAATCACCAATGATGACAATGATCCCCAAGGTATCCCTAGTACATCTCAACGAAATGCAAATAGATGAGTTGACGTTGAACATTCGTGAGATCATTTGATCATAGGTCAATTATGAAAACCTACTATCGAACGCGAGGAAACCTGCCATTGAGGCATGCAGGTACCAAGGTACTAATTGTTGATCTCTAAGCCTAATTCCTGGATAGTGAGTTGATGTCGACAGGAATAGACTCGTCGAAGGTGGGCCATGATGAATCCCACATCATCGACACGAAATTGGTATGAGAGAGGTGTGTAGAAATGGAACAAAAGGACATGTACTGACACAATGGAAGGTTTGACACAAAGCAGAGGTTGACTTCATAGCAATAACCCTTTGAACATATAACGGCATGAAATGGAACTTGGCAGCAGGGACTAATTGAACAGACAGAACCAACGGAGGCGTGAACTCATAATGAAGATGAGGATGCATAACTACAATGATGACTCTATTAGCAAGACTGACTACCCAAAGCGGACAAGGTGAGGATGCATGCCATGTTCAAAGGTGACGACTGACAAGCTGCCAACAAGGTAAACTTGACTCATTTCCCATTTTTCCCCGACATGATGGACGAGTACCTCTTTGTTGTTTTAGCTTGAAGAGGATAAAAGATGCTCAGTATAGCTCATCTGACGGATGAGTCCAATCTCACATGTTTTACGAACCTGAAAAAGGAGGGGTTCGTCCCAAAGTGGGCCCTTTGATGTCAAATTTTAACGAGACCAAGGAAGGAAAACTCGACAGTTTTTCATATTTAGAGAGTTTGAAAAACTTAAAGAAGGCTCCAAAATGTACTTTTTCGTAAATTTAGTCCCCCAGTCCCGAAAAAGTGTAAAACAATTCCCGAGAGAACTCTCCCAGTCAAAAGTTGACTGAGGTATTCCTTTCTCATAAATAATCTAGACGAGCCGAAAAAGGGGTAACCTCTCATCGAATAGACGTCCTTTCAAATACTTTTACAAGTGTGAAAGAGACAAGTGCACTTGGCAATCTTTTCGCAACGAGGGAGTCCGAAAAGAGATTAAAGAGAACTCCAATGGTATTTTTCGTAATTTTTAATCACTTTGGTCCGAAAAAAGAATAAAATAATACCAAAATGATACTTTCCTCATCGTTTTACGAGCACGAGTAAAGTCGACTAAGTTCGACACCGTTTTTCTAGGTTTTAACAAGCATGACTAAGGTGTGAAAAGCGCTTGAAATATTTTTCATGTTTGGATCCAGAGCATGAAAAAGGAAAAAGTAAGCTCAAAATGAAGGTCAAAAAATGTCTCAACACCCGTGTGAACAACGTAAAAGATCATGCCAGAAATTTGTCAACCACCTTGGAAAACAGGACATTAGTAATATGGAAAATTTGACTCAAAAAGGTTTTTATAATAAAATAATAATAAAAAATGACTCTTTAGATGTATATAAAGGAAGGGAAAAAGAGGAAATTACTCATTTTACCTTGGCCATTTCACCCAAAGAGGAAAATTACCTTGGAGAGGACAAATATTCCAGCGGAGATATCCGGAGATCTACGGCACCATTTTGACCACCGTCTGAACCAGGTAAGTGCTCTTTCTCTTCTCTTTCATTTCATATCAGCATTTATCGATTTCAGGGCATTTTTTATTTTCTGGGAAAGAGCCTAGGGCATCATTTTCGCCCTCAGGAATTTTCGCGCTATCCCCATGTCGGGAAGCACGATAAAATCCCGATTTTCGCGTAGCAGGGTCAAGCTAGAACGCGATAACTAGTAGTTATCGTGCAACACCAAACCTGTGCAGCATGAAAATCGACATAAAAGAAAAATGTTCAAGTGTTTTCAGTTGCTAAAGATGAAATCAAGTTGCCATCTTCTAATATATGCTTTGTTTGGCTTTTCTCAGGGTTTGACAACTTGTCTGAGCAAATATGGTTGATTGGAAAGAGAGGGAACACGAAGATGATGACCGATTGGCTTTGAATGATCAAATGACATTGACCGTGCTGCGTGAATGTGGTTGAATCAAGTTCTTCAAGACCATGGGTATTCAGAAGCAAGGAAGGCTTTTGAATTATATAATCCAAATGTGGGATAGTGACATACATGATTTCCGGATCGGGGAACACACCCTCGAGATTGAGATCGAGGACATCTACTTCCTCACTGGCCTCTCCAAGAGAGGGGAAAGGGTTAACCTATCTGGGCATAGGGCCTCGGAAGAGAGCACAAGTGATTTGGTTGCTTGCTATTGCAGACAGGGTTACCGCAAGTCAAGTGGGAAAGTGCCCATAAAAGAGGTAATAGAACTTCCGTTGAGAACTGTGTTGTTCACCATTACATGAGTAGCGGGTAGTGTGGGTCCCCACCGTGCGACACGGGGACAAATGAATCTTGCTATAGAGTGCATGGTACTGACACTATTCAACTGGTGCGAAGGGGTCCTAACTAACCTTAAGGAACAAGTCACCAAGTGAAAAAATGGGGACACTTGCCAGTTTGGGTACGGGAGTATCCTGGTCACCTTCTTCTTGGAGAGGGTGCCATTGTTGCACCCTCAGATATCCATGCCTATCCCCTGTGACCCAACCTCGGATGGGGATATGGAGTGATTATGCAGGATGACTCGGCGGGCCATAAGTCTTATCATTCGACGAAGATTTCTTCTCATAGCTCGAGGAGTAGATCATTATGATCGAGGACTACCCCTATGAAGGGGTGGATTTTCGTGAGGACATTGACTTAGCACTTCCTGAGGATGAGGATTGGGACAATTCAAGTATGACCTTCACAAATTGTTTTTTTTTAATAATTTTTAGTGATTTTTTGATGTGTGGAAAGATCTAACTTATGTACATGTTCATACCGCAGATTGTGGACCAAGGAAGCCAGTAGGCTACTCGCCGCTACACCGAGGAGGCGTTCAACAATGCACCGTTTATGAGGAGGAGGAGGAGGAAGAAGAAGCAGGAGGGATCCGCAATGTAGAGTGGAACCTTCAAGGTTTGACCATGGGGGTTCCTGTTATGAGGATGGATGATATCCCTCTTCATCTCTAGAGGCATATTGTAGGTGTGCCATGGCGTATCGACCGACTGCTTCGTCGGGTAACTAGAGCAGTGGTATGCTACCACGAGCATCGCGAGGATGATGATTAGTGTTTTAGATAACAGTATTTGTTTTTAGCGGAATGTACACGATATGTAGGCCAGAGAGCCAATTTTTGTATGGGACGAGATCCCAAATTTTGTCTTTGGACACATCTTATTATATGCATTTAGAAAAAACATTTTATATGTGATTATATACATGTGGACCTATTTCTATGACTTGTTTATTTACAGCGGCTTGTGTGTTTATTTATGATGTATTTTATGTATGAGCTAGATGCCAATCCAATATGTAGTTAGCCAATGAGTCAGCTACAATATTGAATTCTCTCGGTACATGTTGATATGGAATATAATGAAATGATCGTTCCAAGAGGCATACCCTTCTAAATAAACGAAGTAACGTAGGATCGCAGACAGTGTAGACACTGTTCAGATGGGATACCATGAGTTGGGAATCCAAGTAGACTGAAAAGGTGCAGGTTCCAAGGGAAGCAAATTCAGTTAAGAGTCCGATGACTGCATGGTACTCTGCAATGTTGTTGGTTGCAGGGCCCAAGCAAGTGCCACCTAAGGATATCAACTCGCCAACAGGAGAATATATAACCCATGCTGCGGAAGCAAGGTTCTAGGTATGTTGGCTAGCGCCATCTACGAATTTGTAGTAAGCTGACATCTGTGCATAGAAGCACAAGTCACAGTAAATAATGGTACATGAAACAAAATCCATGCACACACACACAAAAAGAAAAAAATATTGAAAAAAAAAACTAAGTACATTATGTACAAGGTATCTCACACAGGATAGACCTACATGTAGAACCGTTTGAGGTATAGCCTGTTGTGGGGCCGTGCCAAAGGTGTGCCATCATATTCGATGAGTTCGTAAGCTCCTTTCTCCAATACCCGTTTCACGATATAGGGGCCATACCACATTGACTCAAGTTTTCCTTTTCCCAATTTATCATGCATTTGGTCGTATGTGAGGACAAGGTCACCCTCGTTAAAGATCCGGGGTTGAACAGATTTACGTATTGTGCTTTGATGCATTTCTTGTGGGATTCATTAGCCAGAGCGACATCGCGGCGAGTCTCATCTAGCTTGGACAGATACAGAAACCGTTCTTCCTCAGAGGTCGTATTGGGAAGTAGCTCAACGACTATCTTCAGTAACGGAATTTCACATTCAACTGGTAAAATAGCTTCTAGGCCATACACCAGTTGAAATGTTGTGAACTCGGTTGCATTTTTTACTGAGGTTCGATAGGCCCACAAAGCCGAAAAGACAGCTAAGTGCCAATTTGAATTTTGGGTACCTACAATGCATTGAATCATGCGCTTCAAGACCTTGTTTATGGCCTCTAGTTGGCCGTTCGCCTGCGAGTAATATGAGGTTGAGTTTTCATGACGAAAACCCAACTTGGCACTCAATTCTTCAATCATATGGTTCCTGAAATGAGAACCATGATCGGTCACAATAGATTGTGTAACTCTTAACCTAGTTATAATATGGTTGAATATGAATTGTGCTGTTGTTTTGCCACCTTCTCCAAAATTAGGCATCGCTTCAGCCCATTTTGTGAAGTAATCCACAACTACTATGACATAGCCATGCCCCCCGACTGAAGTGGGTTTACAATGCATGAAATCAATACCCCATTTTGCAAAGGGGTTGACGATAATCACAGGAAGGAGTGGAGCAGGATGATAGCACTTCTTACTACGGAAAAATTGGCAGGGTGGACACTTCTTGACCGTTTCAATGCAATCTTTGAAAATCGAGGGCCAGAAATATCCCACACATAAAATCTTCTGGGCCGTAGCCATCCCAGAGAAGTGGCCGCCACATGATCTAGAGTGGCAGTCATTGAGAACGTGTTCAGCCTCATCTAAAGTTAGACAACGTTGTAGAACGACATCAACACCACGGCGATATAGAGTATCGCTAATAATAAGGTAATACTTAGCATGGTGTCTGATATGGCGACGTTCATCCCGATTGAGGTTGGGCCGAAAGCGTTGGGTTTGGAGATACAAAATGATATCCCCATACCAAGGATCATACGTGCCAATGAGAAACAATGATTCGTCTGGGAGAGAATCGATGAGCTCTGGTTGCTCAGTGACACGGGGCAAAGTACAAATCAGCTCTGCAAAGACCAAAGATTTCTTGGATTTTGCCTTGGCAAATTCCAAGTCAAACTCTTGAAGGAAAACAATCCAACGAGAATATTTTCCCCCAAGAACTTGGCGTGTGAGGATGTAGTACATTGGATTGAATTCTGCTATGACAGTGGTCTTGTGAAGCATAATGTAATGGTGAAACCTATGGACAACAAAAACTGTGGCAAGAGCCAGCTTTTCCACATGCGAGTAGCGGGTTTCGGAGTCGAGAAGACTCTTACTGAGATAATAAATCACATTTTCTATGCCGTTGGGGTCTTCCTGGACTAACACCATGCTAATGGTGGAAATGGAAGCTGCGAGATACAAGATGTAATCCCGTGTATAGTTGGGGGGTTGAATTATGGGATCCTTAGTGAGGGCTGCCTTCAGATTGTCAAAGGATTGTTGGGCTTCGTTGTCCCAGATGAAAGGGATGTCCTTTTTTAGAAACGACATAGAAAGTTTGCATGCCCTTGCAAACTTTGGAGTTCTGGAATGTCAGTGGGTGAAGGCATAGCTAGAATGGCTTCTACCTTCGTTGGGTCTAGGCGTATGCTGTCCTTGGAGATAATGAATCCTAACAGTTTTCCGGCTTCAACACAAAAGACACATTTGTGTGGACTTAAGTGAATATTGTAGTGGCGGCACCTTGAAAAGATGGTGCTCAAATGATCCGGATGATAATCCCGAGTCTGAGAATGGGAGGGAAGTTCATCGAGATATGGTTCCACAATATGCTTAATGTCGTGAAATGCGTACGACATTGCACGTTGGAAAGTTTCCTTGGCATTCTTAAGGCCAAAGGGTAGCTTGCGGTACGTGAAGGTCCCCCATGGACAAATGAAGGCTATCTTATGCTGGTCTGCAGGGAGTATCTCTATCTGATTATAGCCAGAGAAGCCATCCATGAATGAGAAGATGACACTCTCGGCACAATTATCGATAATCTGGTCGATAAACAGAGTTGGATAGTTGTCTTTTGGATAAGCCTTGTTCAAATCTCGGTAATCGACACAGACCCTAATCGTACCCTGTTTCTTTGCCACAGGAATGATGTTCAACTTTGCCTTGATAGCCGCTGCTTTGCGGGGATGAACGGGTCGGAGTTTCTGCTGAACAGGTTAGGCACCAGGAAATTTTGGATTTCGTGGACCACGATTGATGGATCTATTCCTGGCATCTCTTCATAACTCCAAACAAACACGTTGCAGAATTATTTGAATAAGGCAGTATAAAAATCCACCTTAGTGGGAGTGCATGTCTTGCCTATGTGAATATTGTCCACGACACCAGGTTTCACCGAAATGTCAATATGATTGGTTGCCATGATGTTGGCCAAGTTTCCTTCAGAGAATATATCGTCAAATGAAGTGGGAAACTTGGGTTTGACAACTTCAAGTGAACTACTAGATTTGGTATCTTGCTTGATCGCCTGGATAGTTGGGAAAGAAGACCGATGATGGTAATATTCCCAAGGTGGCTCATCGAAGCACATGACCTCCATAATCAACTTGTCGGAAGGAAAAATATGTGTGAGAGGATCAATAAATGGCGACGATGGATCAACCTTAGACGAGATCTATGCCACTGCGTGATGTGTAACAGAATCGACCCAATCTATGGCTGACTGGATCGCCTGGTAAGTCGCGAGGTTCCTATTCAAAGTCATGGAACTGCCATAGGTTTCAAGCTTTGTAGGACTCGGTATTACCCATGAATCAGTAGGTTCGTTGGATGGAATAACACTCGACGATATCATGTTTATGGCAAGGACAAGGTTTCTAGTTCTGGAAATACCCCTATGAGGGAGGAGTCCTTCATAAGACCAACGCCAATATCTTCAAAATGGTGATGGGATTGACCCAGTAACGGGACATTGTGGGTGGAGTTCTGATGAATGTCCGGAGTACAAAAATCCAACTGATCTATAGTAACAATTTTCCCATGATGAGGAAATTGTACTAGTCGAAAGACGGAGGATGCGACGACGGTCATGGCATAGAATCAGTTCCAACCGAATAGAAGATTATAGTCTAATGGCGCATCTATGACTTCGACATGTATAGATATTGTCTTGTCCCCTAGTTCAATGGCAAGTGCAGGGATGAGTCCGTATGGTTGAAAACCATGTTTGTCAAACGCTTTAAGAGTAGTAGGAGAAGGTGTGACCTCAGGTGAGCCTATGACTCTCTAACAAGTCAAGGACATGATCGATGTGGAATCACCCTCGTCTAGGATAGTGCGATGAATGTTGTTCCCATGGATCTTCATCTGGATCTGGAAGGATAACTGGTGGGAAAGCCTAGGCTTAAAATACTCCAAGTTAAACATGATCATGTTAGAAGTATTCGGGTCCACCGCCCCTAGTGCTGAAAGTAAGGTTCTGCGTTGTACGGGACCGTGTTGGAGAACCTAGAGAGTCGACATCGCACATGGTGCTTGAGCTAGGTCCTCAACAATATTGTAATTTTGGGCCGTTCGCGTGTTCGGGTTAAATGTTGCCTTTCAGATAGTGCCCTTGGGTGCGCATAGCACCGTGTCAGTGACAGGTCTCTCAATATGGAGATGACCATTGGGGGGAGGTGTGATAGGAGGATCTTTAGGAAGAGTCTTTCCATGGGTTGTCTCCATTTTGTTTGAACTTGGAGGGGTATCGTACGTCCTTGCTCGAGTGGATATATGGATCTCTTCGTTACTCATCATCAAAATGTCGCGGTTTGCGAACGTTTCTCCACGGGGTGGGTTGTTCGGATTTCCCCCTTACGGGGGATCATGAGTAACCATTTGTTCTTGCAGATGGGGGAAAGGATCGGTTAGCATTGCCGGGCGGGAAGACCCATTAACAAATTTATTGACTTCCTCCTTGTAAGGACAGTCTCGTGTATAGTGGTCTTCTTGACAAATAAGGCAGTGAAAATTCGCTTTTCAACGTGGTTTATGATCATTGTTGGTTTGTTGCGGCTTGGGGTTTTCCTGTTGGTTGGGAGGTTTCTTAGATTTTCCTCGATTATTCTTCTTCTTTCCTCCGGATTGTTGTGACGAATATTGGACAACGTTCACTTTGGAGGAAGCAACAGGAGGGGTGGAGGTTTTGGGATTAGCCTGGTTCGGAGATGGGGCAGCATTTTGTGGCTGCCCACTCGATTTGTTCGCAGGCTGGGCCTTTACTGAATTGACGATACCATCAATGGGGGGGTTCAGTGGTGGGATTGGTTGGATTAGTGGTGGTGCGGGCCGTGTGAGGGATAAGCTCTTATAAAGTTCTATATTGGGTATATACCAAATCCATATACTGAGCGTGAGAAATAGCTTGTTCCTCCGTAACAGGTT
Source organism: Larix kaempferi (assembly GCA_027924585.1). Lineage (NCBI taxonomy): Eukaryota > Viridiplantae > Streptophyta > Pinopsida > Pinales > Pinaceae > Larix > Larix kaempferi. The sequence goes on from BSBM01000289.1 coordinate 13,094,557, forward strand.
CTCCCATGGCAATATCCCTGGCAATGGGAGGCATAAATGACTTAGTGAACCAATCAACCAATAATTGGTCTTGGATGGGTGCCTTGATTAATCTTCGGCATCGCCGCCACTCATGAATATGATCAGGTATATGCGTGGAAGTGGTTTGACACAACGAAGTCAACAGGTCTGTTCCAGTCTCATATCGGATGGGGAGCTAGAAATGTGTCAAAAACTGCATGGCCAGGGTATTGAAATCTTGAAAAGAGTACTGTGGCAGCTTGATATACCATTTTTCTGCCATGCCAGTAAGCGTGAGCTGGAAGAGCCGTAACGGAATGGAGTCATCCATTAATGAGTTTGATGAACACCAGAGATGGAAAGTCATAACGTGGTTCTTAGGGTCTTCCCTGGGCTTGGCATCGAACTTTGGGATGTCCGATGGTAGTTTGGCCGGGATGGGTGGCTAGTTTGGTTCATGCCATATTGGATCGTTAATGAGTCTAGACAAATCAGGCAAATCGAGCGTGGCAAAAAATGGAAGCTACTGATTAGGCTTCGGGTATGAGTAATAATTGTAGGGTGTAGGGATACCTATGGGACCCTGCACATCATGTTGCTGCGTATTGCACCCAAACATGTTACCTACAGGATACTGTTGAAAATTTTGAGGGTAGTAGACCATCTGGTTAACCAGTGGTGTATTCAGAATCATAAGATTTACTGTTTGATTCGGGATCAAAGTAGAGACCGGTTATTGGATGTTTTACTGGGTGGGGATAGTAGGTATAGGCCCCTGGGATTGTTGTGCCCCATGAATGTTTCCAGTTCCTTGATTGGGTATAGTCCCCTGGGATTGTTGTGTCCTAGGGATGTTTCTAACTCGTTGATTGGATGATGGATTACCCATACCTATGTTAGGGGGTTTCTGAAAAAATGGGTCCATGGAATATTTGTTCCACCCTGATTAAGAGGTGGAGGCTGAAGAGGTGGGTTCCATGGAGTATTCGAAGCGTTAGGATAAGGAATTCCTGTATTCAAGTTAGGGAGAACGAAAGCTTGATGTGGGTTAGGTTTCCCCCCAACTCGATTCCAGTTTTCGAATAAAGAATACCCCCCACTCTATGGGATTTGAGGTCTCCAAGAAGGAATTGGACCTGATGAGGGAGTTTGAAGATTAGTTCCGGTCGGGATACTAACATAAGGTTGTCCACTTCCAGGTGGATTATATGTGCCCCACTGAGAAGATGATGCTGATGGCGGGGGTTGTTGAATGGTGCTGGTTGGGGCGTTAACAAATGGTATACCTATAGAAGGTGTGGTATGTGGGCCCTGCTGAGCCGATGAAATGAATGGAGGTGTTTGTTGAGTAGCCCCGCTTGGGATGGAACCAAGCAGTTGTCCTCCAACAGATGGGATTGATGGTTCGGCTGGAGGAGGTTGGTTATTGGGACCAATGGTTCCAATAGATGGTTGTCCTCCGACGGGTGGGATCGACGGTCCAATCGGAGGTGGTTGGTTACTGGGACTAATGGTTCCAATAGACGGTTGTCCCCTGAAAATGGTATATATGGTGGCCAAAGATGGATATCCGGCTAAAATAGGTGATCCAACAGTATGGATAGATGTTCTTCCAATACTGACATTAGAAGAGTGAGGTAGTGCAGATTGGCCAATTGCACCAAAGGTGTCGACTTGTGAACAGGATCTTCCGCCGGTTCTAGATGGAGACAGTGAGAAGATTGGGTTATCCCTCATAAGGGGTTCATCCCCTGAAGTTAAGCCAAACATGTTGTGCGACAATAAGTGTGGGGAGTATAACCGAGGACTTTCAGGTGTCACGTCCATAGGAATTGGAATGGTGCAAATATCATCGAGGGCTTGGCCTGGATTTGTATCCCATAGAGTGGAGGCTGGATAAAAAATGTGAGTTGTCCTGTCGGGGTCTGGAAGGAGTTCTGGTATAGTTCAATCTGAGGGTCCGGGATGATCTATGAATGATTCGTGATATTCCGTGCTAGACGGAGGTAGGGGAGCTGGGAAACCAGGAGGATTTGTCGTTTGAGAGGTGCGTTCCAGGGGATACTGTGAAGCCGATGAGAGCATGTTAGTTGTATCACGTCTAAAACGTTCCGATGTTAGGGGGGAGTTGGCTAGACTAACCATACTGGATTGGATTGATGCCATGATCTCAGGTCCTGAAGGGAGATTAGGGAAGGACACACTGAACGGTACGTTACTAGAAGAGCCCGTTTCATAAGTATGGATACCTGATGATGTAGTAGTGGCAGGTGGAGGTTCCACCTATGCAGTAGGATATTCAAAATCAGAATGAAACGGTGTAGGAGGTAGTTCAGTTTCTTCAATGATTTCAACGTACCCGCCAGGGACTTGAATCAAGTTTGTCGTGTCTTTGTCAGATCCTTCAAGGGTTTCAATGTACCCTTCAGGGACATTGTGTAATGTAGTCGAGTGTGGTGTAGTGCTAGTCTCTGGAAAGGTGATGCCTTCCAGCCTAACATCATGTGAAGTACTGACTTCAAAAGCTAACAGAGTGTCCACTGTGGTGTGAATTTATAGAACAATAGTGGATTGTGGTACAGCATGAATCTTAGGTGTACTACTAGTTTCAATGTCTGTAAAAGGTTCTGAGATGATGCTGTGGTCTACGGGTACGAAAGCAACTGAAGATGTTGTACTGGTAGATGGTGGAATGGTCCCCCGACCAGCTTCGCAGCCGGCAAGGGTAGGGATGCGTGATGCAGGCGGACCAAAGTCTATGGTGGTGGGTCGAGGCTTCTCCCCTTTTGTCTCCGTGATTCCTTGGATCAAACATTATGATGGGATTACAAGTTTTGGGGACAATCTCATAAAAAAGAACTCAAAAATCCTAGAGCAATCGAGTGTGCAAAATGGGTGCTAGGAAAAGACAAGGTTCGCAGGCCAAAAAAGCAAGCTCAAAAAACTGTATTGAGACCGGCGTCACAGTAAGCGAGTTGAAACAAACATGGCCAGAATGCCAACAGGCAACACTAAAAAGAAAAAAGACCCTCTAAAAAGGTGAAATAGCAAGCAAACTTCCTAACTAAGAGTTGGAGACCTCAACAAATCGTATCCTTCGCAAGGTGATGAAATCCAAGTCGAACAATACGAAATGAGAGACCAAAGTAGAAGGATATACCTCTATCGAAAGGGATCTTGGGTAAAAGAGCACTAGAAGGAAGGTCACTAGGCTACCTCGTTCATGACACGTCGGAGAAAGTGAACTGGCACTTCTGTCTTTGAGCCCAAGTATCACCTATACTGTAAATAGAAGGAAGACAATGTATAGATATCCTTAGGCGCTAAGTGGAGTGTGGCATTCCACAAAGTCCATCCGGAACCTGTCCTCGCGGCTTACCCCCATGAAACGGGAGGCCCTCTCCACAAATTGGTCGATGACCGTGTCAATAAGTACAAGAGGATTTTAGTACCCTAGAGGACAACAACTATGTCTTAGATGAAAATGACAGGGGTGAATTATTTGGATTCCTATCCACGGTGTCCTACCTAACTACCAAATTCTTTTATTTCCTCAAGTGAGGTTAATGTTGGTTGAGTTAGGGAGATTGATTTTATAGGTTGCCTTACTCATTCGGGTAATGGAAATGCAACTTGATGGTGTGATGACTAACTCAAACCATGCAAATGAATATGAATCAAAACAAGCCTTTCTTTTCAATGAACGCTAGATAAGGAAAGGAGAGAGTTCTTCGGTCAAATGTAAGCACAAACTTTTTCAAGGGAATGGAAAAACCACTCCAAAAAAATTGTTTTCTTTTTGAATATGCCAAACTAATGTAACTACTTTCAAGATGAAACTGATCTACAACTAATGCAAAGTATGTGGTGTTAAAATTCAATATGCTAAGAAAGAAAATAGCAGCATTACATTCCATTTCACAATAATAGCATATACAGGATCACTGAAGAAACAACAAGCACAGCATAAACACAAGAGACAGAGATTTATCCTGGGAAACCCTCATGGGGTAGAAAACCCAGCAAAGCTTCCTCAATATAGATGACCAGCAATATACAAAGATGAAACCCTGAGACATGATCTCCTCCTCCACAATAGCAGACCTCTCCTCCACAAGTGCGCTATCCTCAAGTGTGTGAGTGTATCAAATGAGGAACACACCTCCTCTATTTATACACTACTCTGATATGTATTTTACACAAGTACATGTAGGCTCGTATTTAACCATTAGGTTAAATACCCCATTATAACTGATTGGGCCGACCCCCACATGGTGGGTCTAATAACCCTAGTTACCACACCCAACTCGGAGGAATAAACATCTCCGGATTTATAGTATAATCACATCGGAGGTATGGAACATCTCCGGAATAAATAATATACAAATATAATATTCTTTGAAGTTACAATATTTCAACACTCCCCCTTAACGAGAAGGATATTATAACAGTATCTGCACGAGCAAGGAGTCATCAACATCATACATGATACATCTATAAATCATTGGAAGCTTTTTCAACATCATCAGTAACTCAAGCAGTTACTGGAACATCTTCAATACTGGAACATCAACATCTTCAGTACTGAGTCTTTATCTTCTGCAGCAGTCGAACAACTACAACAACATCAACATCTGGATCCTCACGATCATCAGTATCGTCATCTCACGATCATCAGCATCGTCATCACACGATCATCAGCATCGTCATCACACGATCATCAGCATCGTCATCTCACGATCATCAGCATCGTCATCACACGATCATCAGCATCGTCATCACACGATCATCAGCATCGTCATCTCACGATCATCAGCATCGTCATCACACGATCATCAGCATCGTCATCTCACGATCATCAGCATCGTCATCACACGATCATCAGCATCGTCATCACACGATCATCAGCATCGTCATCTCACGATCATCAGCATCGTCATCACACGATCATCAGCATCGTCATCACACGATCATCAGTATCGTCATCACACGATCGTCAGCATCGTCATCAACACAGGTATCCATAACAATACAAGTATCCACATCATTAGTACAAGTATTCATGCCAATACAAGTATACATATCATCAATACAAGTATCCATACTGATACAAGTAATCATGTCATCAATACATGTATCCTACCGATACAAGTAACCACATCATCAATACAAGTATCCATACCGATACAAGTAACCACGTCACCAATACAAGTATCCTACCGATACAAGTAACCACATCATCAATACAAGTATCCTACCGATACAAGTAACCACATCATCAATAAAAGTATCCTACCGATACAAGTAACCACATCATCAATACAAGTATCCTACCGATACAAGTAACCACATCAAAAATCACTTTCTCGGAGACCATACGTCTACGGATCAATTCAGGGACCGAAGTCCGGGGATGATACAATCCCCATTTCTCGGAGACCATACGTCTACAGATCAATTCAGGGACCGCAGTCCGGGGATGATACAATCCCCACTTCTCGGAGACCTCACGTCTACGGATCAATTCAGGGACCTAAGTCCGGGGATGATACAATCCCCACTTCTCGGAGACCTCATGTCTACGGATCAATTCAGGGACCTAAGTCCGGGGATGATACAATCCCCACTTCTCGGAGACCTCATGTCTACGGATCAATTCAGGGACCTCAGTCCGGGGACGATGCAATCCCCTGCCTGTTCATTCAGGACTTCATTATCGGAGACCCAGTCTACGGCTCTATTCTGGGACCTCAGTCCGGGGACGATGCAATCCCCTGCCTGTTCATTCAGGACTTCATTATCGGAGACCCAGTCTACGGCTCTATTCTGGGACCTCAGTCCGGGGACGATGCAATCCCCTGCCTGTTCATTCAGGACTTCATTATCGGAGACCTCTCGTCTACGGCTCTCTTTAGGACTGAAAGTCCAGGGATGATCCAATCCCCTCAACTGTCCACTAAGGACTTCATTCTCGGAGACCTCACGTCTACGGCTCTCTTTAGGACTGAAAGTCCAGGGATGATCCAATCCCCTCAACTGTCCACTAAGGACTTCATTCTCGGAGACCTCACATCTACGGCTCTCTTTAGGACTGAAAGTCCCGGGATGATCCAATCCCCTCAACTATCCACTAAGGACTTCATTCTCAGAGACCATACGTCTACGGATCTATTCAGGGACCGAAGTCCAGGGATGATACAATCCCCACCTGTCCACTAAGGACTTCATTTTCGGAGACCATACGTCTACGGATCTATTCAGGGACCGAAGTCCAGGGATGATACAATCCCCACCTATCCACTAAGGACTTCATTTTCGGAGACCATACGTCTACGGATCTATTCAGGGACCGAAGTCCAGGGATGATACAATCCCCACATGTATTCTCATCAATACATCTATCATCAAAAGCATGTATTCTTACTAATACATATAACATCAAAAGCATGTATAAGTAAAACTAAGTATTCTAAGTATAAGAGTCCTAAATCTAAATATTTCTAAGTATCTAGGTGTAGAGAACAAGTTACCTCATCATCGACCTTGTTGTTCGATGAGACAATCTCATCAACAGTGACCATACTACTCCCCCTTTCAAGGAGGGTCCTTTTGAACTACACCAAGCTTGTCTCGGAAGTATTCAAATTTCACCTGAGACAGAAGTTTGGTAACTTCTTCACTTTATAGTTCCTTTCTGTGTCATATCTTGTTAGTTCCCTATGTTCTTTGACTTATCATGGAACACTAGAATCTATGTCATCCTGATACAACTCTATTTATCACATAGGATCACAATTGGTTCTATCTCTAAGTCAAACAATCCTGAAGCCAAACTTCTTCACAACAAGTAGAGAAAGCAACCATATATTCCGCTTGTGCTGAGAGCCACACTAGACTGCTTCCAGCTAAACCACGAGATCATGGCTAATCCCAGACAATAACATCCTCTCGATGTGTTCTTCCTGTCTGATACACTTTCTTCCCAATCAGCATCTGAGTAGTCATCTGAATTCATGATCTCCAAGATAGCATAGATCAAAGTCTATCGTATCCTTTATGTACCTCATGACATGCTTTGCAACTATCGGGTGAACACATCTAGTTTCCACTAGATACTGACTCAAGGTGTTCACAACAAAGCATATATCTAACCTAGTATATGTTAGATACATCAATGACCCAATAATTTGACTGTACAGAGTTGTATCCACTAACTCTGATGAGTCATCTCCTAACAGCTTCAAGTTGGAATCCATAAGAGTGGCCATTCCAACATATCAAGTCTTCTCAAGATTTCTCAGCATACTTTCTCTGGTTGAGAGAGATTCCTTCTGAGACTTTCCATACTTTTAGACCTAGAAAGTAATGCATCAATATGAGATCTTTCAATTTCATTTCTACAGTCATCTATCTGTGCCATCTCTCATCAGATGGGTCTATTGAGATAAGCCTCAACATCATTCGAACTCTGTGGTGAGTTCCTTCTTGCATCCATGTCATATGTGTATAGAAGCCATATTCAACCTTGTAGCAAAGGTTGAGATCCACATCACCCATGGTGATCATTAAGCTTATCAATTTATTATCGATCCTAGGTACCTATACAGAACCTGATTCACACTTCTTCTTTAATTACACCATACTTGGAGCAAACATCTTGTCATGATTCTCTTCCCCTTTCTAAGAGAATCTTCTAGCCATGAGCCTTCTATATTTTCTTTGATTTGTAAATCTTCTTGTTTGAACATCCACCACTTGTACGGTGACCTTTCCTACAAATCAAAATTAAGTACATGATTAGTAATACTTCATAATCATCAAATCATATTGACATGATAACCTATTATGCATACAGATATCATTTACATAGTGATGCAACTATTTTGACCAATACTTTGGCACAACACTTTCCCATATCCTGTATGCATACAGTGGCTATCTAGATGCCTTCCATCTCTACCAGAACATACTATCGAGAGTGTGCACAACTCTCAGCATGTCAGCAAAGAGGTTTCATTCTAGACAAGCAACAATGGAATGTTTGTCCAACTTACCAATCATATGCATATTAGTAGTATACTGTTCAATGTTCTATGAATATTTACACTCAGCATGATATATTATAGGAATACAAATATGCATACAATCTATTACAGGCAATATCATTTACTATTTCAAATAACAACTCAAATACTTATCTTTTATGTTCGTGTGGTTGCCTCCCGCTTGATCTTCTGTATGTCTTTTGAACTTCTATTCATTCTGTACCATTGTGCATGCTCAAATGTGCACTAGTGTCATCATCATGATCTCATACACAAACATACATTCATTAGTATAATCTCAATGTTATCAAAACATTATAGTTCTAAATAATCTTGAAAATGTATAATCATGATTATAGATAATATTCAAGGTTTCAGGGAAGTCTTCCTTTACTTATGCATATTCTTGTTTGATCTAGTTAGTTAAATAATCAACCAAGATAAGAGACATGATATGCATAAACCCTTGATTACTAACTTTATGAATAAGCATAACCAATCATACCAAGTATACTTATATAAGGGATCCTAATCACAAGGTAAGATTCTAACATGACATAGGAAAACATACCTGGATTAGTATACCTGCTTAGTTATGTGCAACATACCTAAACAATCTCTTCATTGATTTAGAGATCCTGAGCTAGAACCTGTATCTTGTTAGCAGACAACATCAACCTTTCGAGATCGCTTGTAATATCCTTATGTAAAGCCTTAGCCTCATCTCCCTCTGAAACAAGAACTCCTTCACTTATGCAGGTGACCAATCCATCTTCTTCTAGGATTAACCCTATCCACTTGATTTGCAAGAACTGGACCTGGAGCTAGATATGGGTTTGTCAGAGAAACCCCAAAAATTCAAACTTTGAATTTCAAACTTCCGAAAGGATAGAAATATGCGCCTTGATGAGCTGATCAAACTGATATATTCAGAATTTGAAAACTGCAAAGTTTCACTCCTCAATTTTGCCTTTGAAACTTCCGGATTCACTGGACGTGACCCTGAACTGGGGTTTGATGAATCCCACTCTTCTGCCCAATCAAAATGTTTGATCCAAAGCTCTAAGCTTCTATTTTTCTGAGGAGCTTCCAGCCATGGTCACAGATTTCAAAAATTCCCATTTTTACAGAAGCCCTAATTTTCCACTTTTCTGATCAAAGTCCCGAACTAGGGTTTGATCAAGCCCGGCCTTCTGACCAACCAAAAAATCTTATCTTGGTCTCTAAATTTCTATTTTTATGAGTAGCATTCAGCCGTGGTCTCCGTTTACAAAAATTCCAACTTTCTTCAAAGCCCTAAATTCCGGAAGCCATGAATGAAGGTACTCAAAAATAATTCTGTTTTGACAGAAATATGTACCTGATTGTTTCTGGTGTAACTCCAAACTTTTCAATCCACAGGGTCTGAAAAAGTTTTCTGAGATATCCTGACCTGTTATCTTTCCATCTTGACAGGTCTGACCTCAATTGGATTCTCTGAGAGAGAGTTATGTCAAATGTCGCAACGTGACCTGTTTTGGGATAAAACAGAAGAGCGAACTTGTACGGCGTGCCACGTGTCACTGTTTGAACTTCGGCCTCTAAAAAACTTTCCTGAGGTATCTCGGCCTGTTATCTTTCCATCCTGACAGGTCTGACATCAATTGGACTCTCTGAGAGAGAGTTATGCCAAGTGTCGCAACATGACCTGTTTATGGGATAATACAGGAGAGCGAACTTGTACGGAGTGCCACGTGTCACTGGTTCAACTTCGGCCTCTGAAAAAGTTTTTTGAGATAGTAAAGACTGTGTACTACCTGTCACTTTTTACGAAATTGCATTTGGAGCTTCCTAGCCCAAGATATGACCTTTTTCCCAAGGTCACCTGATTTTGACTCAGATCTGGAAGAGGCAAAAACCCTATATTGTACAGATCATAAATCACAAAGTGCAACGAATTAGAGATTGTCCTTTGGAAACAAGGTACCTGGAGATTTAATCTTCGTCTTGTAACAATTTCAGATCCGAAAACTTTGCCAAAACGGATTTATAGCGAATGTGCTACGATGACTGGTTTTGCTATGTAAAACCCTAACCTTCAAATTGTCGTAAGTAAAGCAAGTGTCTTTAGTGCCATACCTTGTCTTCCTTCAGGTTAGATCTGATACCATGTTAAAATTCAATATGCTAAGAAAGAAAATAGCAGCATTACATTCCATTTCACAATAATAGCATATACAGGATCACTGAAGAAACAACAAGCACAGCATAAACACAAGAGACATAGATTTATCCTGGGAAACCCTCATGGGGTAGAAAACCCAGCAAAGCTTCCTCAATATAGATGACCAGCAATATACAAAGATGAAACCCTGAGACATGATCTCCTCCTCCACAATAGCAGACCTCTCCTCCACAAGTGCGCTATCCTCAAGTGTGTGAGTGTATCAAATGAGGAACACACCTCCTCTATTTATACACTACTCTGATATGTATTTTACACAAGTACATGTAGGCTCGTATTTAACCATTAGGTTAAATACCCCATTATAACTGATTGGGCCGACCCCCACATGGTGGGTCTAATAACCCTAGTTACCACACCCAACTCGGAGGAATAAACATCTCCGGATTTATAGTATAATCACATCGGAGGTATGGAACATCTCCGGAATAAATAATATACAAATATAATATTCTTTGAAGTTACAATATTTCAACACTCCCCCTTAACGAGAAGGATATTATAACAGTATCTGCACGAGCAAGGAGTCATCAACATCATACATGATACATCTATAAATCATTGGAAGCTTTTTCAACATCATCAGTAACTCAAGCAGTTACTGGAACATCTTCAATACTGGAACATCAACATCTTCAGTACTGAGTCTTTATCTTCTGCAGCAGTCGAACAACTACAACAACATCAACATCTGGATCCTCACGATCATCAGTATCGTCATCTCACGATCATCAGCATCGTCATCACACGATCATCAGCATCGTCATCACACGATCATCAGCATCGTCATCTCACGATCATCAACATCGTCATCACACGATCATCAGCATCGTCATCTCACGATCATCAGCATCGTCATCACACGATCATCAGCATCGTCATCTCACGATCATCAGCATCGTCATCACACGATCATCAGCATCGTCATCACACGATCATCAGCATCGTCATCTCACGATCATCAGCATCGTCATCACACGATCATCAGCATCGTCATCACACGATCATCAGTATCGTCATCACACGATCGTCAGCATCGTCATCAACACAGGTATCCATAACAATACAAGTATCCACATCATTAGTACAAGTATTCATGCCAATACAAGTATACATATCATCAATACAAGTATCCATACTGATACAAGTAATCATGTCATCAATACATGTATCCTACCGATACAAGTAACCACATCATCAATACAAGTATCCATACCGATACAAGTAACCACGTCATCAATACAAGTATCCTACCGATACAAGTAACCACATCATCAATACAAGTATCCTACCGATACAAGTAACCACATCATCAATAAAAGTATCCTACCGATACAAGTAACCACATCATCAATACAAGTATCCTACCGATACAAGTAACCACATCAAAAATCACTTTCTCGGAGACCATACGTCTACGGATCAATTCAGGGACCGAAGTCCGGGGATGATACAATCCCCATTTCTCGGAGACCATACGTCTACAGATCAATTCAGGGACCGCAGTCCGGGGATGATACAATCCCCACTTCTCGGAGACCTCACGTCTACGGATCAATTCAGGGACCTAAGTCCGGGGATGATACAATCCCCACTTCTCGGAGACCTCATGTCTACGGATCAATTCAGGGACCTAAGTCCGGGGATGATACAATCCCCACTTCTCGGAGACCTCATGTCTACGGATCAATTCAGGGACCTCAGTCCGGGGACGATGCAATCCCCTGCCTGTTCATTCAGGACTTCATTATCGGAGACCCAGTCTACGGCTCTATTCTGGGACCTCAGTCCGGGGACGATGCAATCCCCTGCCTGTTCATTCAGGACTTCATTATCGGAGACCCAGTCTACGGCTCTATTCTGGGACCTCAGTCCGGGGACGATGCAATCCCCTGCCTGTTCATTCAGGACTTCATTATCGGAGACCTCTCGTCTACGGCTCTCTTTAGGACTGAAAGTCCAGGGATGATCCAATCCCCTCAACTGTCCACTAAGGACTTCATTCTCGGAGACCTCACGTCTACGGCTCTCTTTAGGACTGAAAGTCCAGGGATGATCCAATCCCCTCAACTGTCCACTAAGGACTTCATTCTCGGAGACCTCACGTCTACGGCTCTCTTTAGGACTGAAAGTCCCGGGATGATCCAATCCCCTCAACTATCCACTAAGGACTTCATTCTCAGAGACCATACGTCTACGGATCTATTCAGGGACCGAAGTCCAGGGATGATACAATCCCCACCTGTCCACTAAGGACTTCATTTTCGGAGACCATACGTCTACGGATCTATTCAGGGACCGAAGTCCAGGGATGATACAATCCCCACCTATCCACTAAGGACTTCATTTTCGGAGACCATACGTCTACGGATCTATTCAGGGACCGAAGTCCAGGGATGATACAATCCCCACATGTATTCTCATCAATACATCTATCATCAAAAGCATGTATTCTTACTAATACATATAACATCAAAAGCATGTATAAGTAAAACTAAGTATTCTAAGTATAAGAGTCCTAAATCTAAATATTTCTAAGTATCTAGGTGTAGAGAACAAGTTACCTCATCATCGACCTTGTTGTTCGATGAGACAATCTCATCAACAGTGACCATACTACTCCCCCTTTCAAGGAGGGTCCTTTTGAACTACACCAAGCTTGTCTCGGAAGTATTCAAATTTCACCTGAGACAGAAGTTTGGTAACTTCTTCACTTTATAGTTCCTTTCTGTGTCATATCTTGTTAGTTCCCTATGTTCTTTGACTTATCATGGAACACTAGAATCTATGTCATCCTGATACAACTCTATTTATCACATAGGATCACAATTGGTTCTATCTCTAAGTCAAACAATCCTGAAGCCAAACTTCTTCACAACAAGTAGAGAAAGCAACCATATATTCCGCTTGTGCTGAGAGCCACACTAGACTGCTTCCAGCTAAACCACGAGATCATGGCTAATCCCAGACAATAACATCCTCTCGATGTGTTCTTCCTGTCTGATACACTTTCTTCCCAATCAGCATCTGAGTAGTCATCTGAATTCATGATCTCCAAGATAGCATAGATCAAAGTCTATCGTATCCTTTATGTACCTCATGACATGCTTGCAACTATCGGGTGAACACATCTAGTTTCCACTAGATACTGACTCAAGGTGTTCACAACAAAGCATATATCTAACCTAGTATATGTTAGATACATCAATGACCCAATAATTTGACTGTACAGAGTTGTATCCACTAACTCTGATGAGTCATCTCCTAACAGCTTCAAGTTGGAATCCATAAGAGTGGCCATTCCAACATATCAAGTCTTCTCAAGATTTCTCAGCATACTTTCTCTGGTTGAGAGAGATTCCTTCTGAGACTTTCCATACTTTTAGACCTAGAAAGTAATGCATCAATATGAGATCTTTCAATTTCATTTCTACAGTCATCTATCTGTGCCATCTCTCATCAGATGGGTCTATTGAGATAAGCCTCAACATCATTCGAACTCTGTGGTGAGTTCCTTCTTGCATCCATGTCATATGTGTATAGAAGCCATATTCAACCTTGTAGCAAAGGTTGAGATCCACATCACCCATGGTGATCATTAAGCTTATCAATTTATTATCGATCCTAGGTACCTATACAGAACCTGATTCACACTTCTTCTTTAATTACACCATACTTGGAGCAAACATCTTGTCATGATTCTCTTCCCCTTTCTAAGAGAATCTTCTAGCCATGAGCCTTCTATATTTTCTTTGATTTGTAAATCTTCTTGTTTGAACATCCACCACTTGTACGGTGACCTTTCCTACAAATCAAAATTAAGTACATGATTAGTAATACTTCATAATCATCAAATCATATTGACATGATAACCTATTATGCATACAGATATCATTTACATAGTGATGCAACTATTTTGACCAATACTTTGGCACAACACTTTCCCATATCCTGTATGCATACAGTGGCTATCTAGATGCCTTCCATCTCTACCAGAACATACTATCGAGAGTGTGCACAACTCTCAGCATGTCAGCAAAGAGGTTTCATTCTAGACAAGCAACAATGGAATGTTTGTCCAACTTACCAATCATATGCATATTAGTAGTATACTGTTCAATGTTCTATGAATATTTACACTCAGCATGATATATTATAGGAATACAAATATGCATACAATCTATTACAGGCAATATCATTTACTATTTCAAATAACAACTCAAATACTTATCTTTTATGTTCGTGTGGTTGCCTCCCGCTTGATCTTCTGTATGTCTTTTGAACTTCTATTCATTCTGTACCATTGTGCATGCTCAAATGTGCACTAGTGTCATCATCATGATCTCATACACAAACATACATTCATTAGTATAATCTCAATGTTATCAAAACATTATAGTTCTAAATAATCTTGAAAATGTATAATCATGATTATAGATAATATTCAAGGTTTCAGGGAAGTCTTCCTTTACTTATGCATATTCTTGTTTGATCTAGTTAGTTAAATAATCAACCAAGATAAGAGACATGATATGCATAAACCCTTGATTACTAACTTTATGAATAAGCATAACCAATCATACCAAGTATACTTATATAAGGGATCCTAATCACAAGGTAAGATTCTAACATGACATAGGAAAACATACCTGGATTAGTATACCTGCTTAGTTATGTGCAACATACCTAAACAATCTCTTCATTGATTTAGAGATCCTGAGCTAGAACCTGTATCTTGTTAGCAGACAACATCAACCTGTCGAGATCGCTTGTAATATCCTTATGTAAAGCCTTAGCCTCATCTCCCTCTGAAACAAGAACTCCTTCACTTATGCAGGTGACCAATCCATCTTCTTCTAGGATTAACCCTATCCACTTGATTTGCAAGAACTGGACCTGGAGCTAGATATGGGTTTGTCAGAGAAACCCCAAAAATTCAAACTTTGAATTTCAAACTTCCGAAAGGATAGAAATATGCGCCTTGATGAGCTGATCAAACTGATATATTCAGAATTTGAAAACTGCAAAGTTTCACTCCTCAATTTTGCCTTTGAAACTTCCGGATTCACTGGACGTGACCCTGAACTGGGGTTTGATGAATCCCACTCTTCTGCCCAATCAAAATGTTTGATCCAAAGCTCTAAGCTTCTATTTTTCTGAGGAGCTTCCAGCCATGGTCACAGATTTCAAAAATTCCCATTTTTACAGAAGCCCTAATTTTCCACTTTTCTGATCAAAGTCCCGAACTAGGGTTTGATCAAGCCCGGCCTTCTGACCAACCAAAAAATCTTATCTTGGTCTCTAAATTTCTATTTTTATGAGTAGCATTCAGCCGTGGTCTCCGTTTACAAAAATTCCAACTTTCTTCAAAGCCCTAAATTCCGGAAGCCATGAATGAAGGTACTCAAAAATAATTCTGTTTTGACAGAAATATGTACCTGATTGTTTCTGGTGTAACTCCAAACTTTTCAATCCACAGGGTCTGAAAAAGTTTTCTGAGATATCCTGACCTGTTATCTTTCCATCTTGACAGGTCTGACCTCAATTGGATTCTCTGAGAGAGAGTTATGTCAAATGTCGCAACGTGACCTGTTTTGGGATAAAACAGAAGAGTGAACTTGTACGGCGTGCCACGTGTCACTGTTTGAACTTCGGCCTCTAAAAAACTTTTCTGAGGTATCTCGGCCTGTTATCTTTCCATCCTGACAGGTCTGACATCAATTGGACTCTCTGAGAGAGAGTTATGCCAAGTGTCGCAACATGACCTGTTTATGGGATAATACAGGAGAGCGAACTTGTACGGAGTGCCACGTGTCACTGGTTCAACTTCGGCCTCTGAAAAAGGTTTCTGAGATAGTAAAGACTGTGTACTACCTGTCACTTTTTACGAAATTGCATTTGGAGCTTCCTAGCCCAAGATATGACCTTTTTCCCAAGGTCACCTGATTTTGACTCAGATCTGGAAGAGGCAAAAACCCTATATTGTACAGATCATAAATCACAAAGTGCAACGAATTAGAGATTGTCCTTTGGAAACAAGGTACCTGGAGATTTAATCTTCGTCTTGTAACAATTTCAGATCCGAAAACTTTGCCAAAACGGATTTATAGCGAATGTGCTACGATGACTGGTTTTTGCTATGTAAAACCCTAACCTTCAAATTGTCGTAAGTAAAGCAAGTGTCTTTAGTGCCATACCTTGTCTTCCTTCAGGTTAGATCTGATACCATGTTAAAATTCAATATGCTAAGAAAGAAAATAGCAGCATTACATTCCATTTCACAATAATAGAATATACAGGATCACTGAAGAAACAACAAGCACAGCATAAACACAAGAGACAGAGATTTATCCTGGGAAACCCTCATGGGGTAGAAAACCCAGCAAAGCTTCCTCAATATAGATGACCAACAATATACAAAGATGAAACCCTGAGACATGATCTCCTCCTCCACAATAGCATACCTCTCCTCCACAAGTGCGCTATCCTCAAGTGTGTGAGTGTATCAAATGAGGAACACACCTCCTCTATTTATACACTACTCTGATATGTATTTTACACAAGTACATGTAGGCTCGTATTTAGTGCCATACTCTGATATGAAAACTGATTCACTTCCTAAATGCAAGATTATGAACTTGATCTTTTCAACAAAAAGAGAACATGTTCCAAAAAGTCTTCCAAAATTGTTTTTTGATAACAAAAATGGAAAGCTACTTCTGTAAGAATAATACAATCTCTGCGATAATGCAATCAAGGAATTTGACAAACAAAAAATAAATTTTACTGTCTTGAAAGGACCAATCAATTGCAAAAATGGCAAGGAGGTGATCAAACTGGGTACAATGCCACAAAACTCAAAAATCCAAGCTCGAAAATAAACAAAACAAACCAAAAGACACTTGCAACTTTGCTGAAAGGTGACAAGAGAAATGTGCAGACAATATGTAAAAGGTAATGAGTAAGTAGGTATGGCTGTAACAATGACCTAAAACTCAAAATGTCCAATGTGTCTACCAAAGAGTTTTTGAGACCAAGCAAAGACGAAAAAACTTAAAATAGAAATGAAATGCAAGTGATGTACTGCAGCTGGACAGGTTACAGGTGTCTGATAAATATCAGAAAAACAATCAGAAGTAGAGAATCCAAAACTTGACTGAAGGTAACCAAGCAAACTTAAAATTTTTCCCTTTTTACAGAGATTTTCGCGTGTCTGCAAGCAGCCCAGGCGCGATAACTGGGAATTTTCACGTTCTGGAAAGTGGCTGGGTAGAGAAAATCTGGTAATTTTCACTCTGTAAGTAGTGTAAAAGGCGCGAAAATGCTCAGAAGGAGGATGAAGGCGAGAGTTTTAAGAAAATATTTTGACTTTTCCAGGGTTTGCCAACCCAAAGGACTAGCTGTTCACTAACAGAGGTCTGATGCTGAGAGGAGGGGAATGAATGAGGGTCTAAGAGACCAACTTTCACAACTGGCTTGAAAGGAGAGAAAATTCACAATAAAAAATGGATGAAAGTAAAAAACTCAAAACAAAGGGGTTCAAACCAGCGGAGTCGCCAGTGGAGTCGCCAGTTTTTGTTGTAGAGATTTCTTCCTACGGATAGAAATAAGCCCTCCTAAGTTAGAGTAGGATAGACTGACTCTAATCTACGACAAAAGTAAAACAAATGCTACCTTGAATCCTAGATCAAACAACCATTTCAAGATTTCAGTATTGGAAAATATGAGAGAAAATAACTAACCTTTCACTCTGATGTTTGTCCCGCTTGTAGTCCAGATCTCGAAGTCCTTGCGATGAACCTGTTAAGATCAGACGAGATACAAGCATATACAATTCTCCAAGTACCTTGAATTACAAGTTAGAATCTAAATCTAGCTAGATACAAATCATGTAATTGAATCAAAATCAACATACACAAATTGGCAAACAAGACAAGTTATCTTTATTGGAAACTTGAGAATGCTTACAATGGTTGCTTGATGTCCAAGCCAACTTTCATCTCCAAGTTCTTCCTCTAGCTATCTCTGCAAAAGTCTCAAGATCATAGGTTGGATGCCCCAAGTAGTCCCCCCTTTGGCTCATGGAAGGCCTCTCCTTTATAGTGCTTGGAAGGGTTAACCATAAGGAGAATAAGGTGGATCTAATGAGTGTTTAGTGGATTAGCCAAACTAAACAGGGAGAGGGAGTTGGGATCGAATCAGGACTGATAATCCCAAGAAAATCTCTCGAAGGATGAGATCCATGATCCATGGCAAAAGGCTAAAAAGGGATTTTCGTGCCCCTAGGTCTGAGCATAATGCGAAAATCATCTCAATTTTTGCCTCCCAGGGAAAGTGCAAAATGCGAAAACCCTAATTTTCACTACCCATCAGATGTGTAGAGCACGAAAATCTATGCAGATAGGGTTAGCTGCTGTGACACGTGGCAGATAAGGTCATGTCTCGGCATTCAGTCAATGGATTTTGCTCCTGGGTGTCCAGATGAGACCCAGGAGGGAGCCAATAATGTGTGACGGTCATTAGGGAGAAATGTCGCCAGGTCACATCGTACAAAGATGCGACACTAGGGCTCGAAGTGTAACTTTGAGGTATAACAATTAGAACCTTGATTTTCTTTCCTTTGGTACCTCCTTTAAATGAATAGAGATAATTGGTTCGCCTAATATGTCGCCATTTTTTGTTCCCACAACAACGCCCAAGCAATTCCCTCCCTAAAGGAAAAATTGTTGGTCCCCCCTTTTCTAAAAATTCCAACTAAGTATGGATAAAAAATTTCAAACATTTTTCAAACTTTCTCCCTAACAATAAAACTTTGACTATTGCAGCGCACTTGTAATATCGAGACTCTTCCCGGTCCTTTATGTCTGGGTACTTTTGAATGATTTGATATTTATCCTTGACAACACTTCCTTAACGATCAGACCCTCCATATCAAAGTTTTATTAGAATAAGCAATTATTCACACTGATAAATTAACCCATACTAAAGGCTATTAGACTTACCACAACAAGGAAATGTCTGATGCACTTTGTGTACACCATTGATGGATATACTCCGAAGTTTTAGTCGGAGATGTAAGGTCATCAATTTTTTTGATACACCTTATGTTCATATCCGATATATCTACTCTAATATATCGATATTGAACCTCTCCTATCGGGGTCATCCCTGATGCATCCTTTTGACAACCCTAAAAAGCCAACTTTGATCTATCTTTATACTAAACTATCAACATAATATTCAAAAAATATATCTGTCACGTCCCCATTTTGACCCCCCTTTTTGTAAATGATGTAAATACTGATATTTAATCATGGTGAGGAGCTCAAGGCCAAGGCCCCACCATTGATTTAGCGTTTATGTATCGGCAATTAAAATAGATGCCTATGGTTCTTGTGCGAGATGGGCACAATGTATATAAGACATCATGTAATTACGAATTTTTAATGAAAAAAAACCCACAACCGGCTATGCAATGCAACAAAAGAGATGGGGCATGGTTCTACAAGGAATAGGGAGGGAAATTATTCAAACCCTTGAGCCAATGGTATTAATCCATGTGTCAATGGGGAAACCCATAAACCACCAACTACCCATTTTGTCTCATGCACCCAATCATTTAATTCTCCCAAGAAATTGGTTAAGGCAGTTAATGCCTTGGAAATGAAGAAGTATGGGCAAGCCATTTTCGTGCATGGGCAAGCCATCAACCTGGAAATTCATGTTTTTGCTTGTGGGGCAAGAAAACACCCACGAAATGGTGCCCAAAGCCATGGGGGAATGGAGAGTCTTCACTCATTCACGCAGTTGGAGTTAGCTGGGTCTTTCCATATACGTTTTTCATCAAAAATCCTGCATTTTTCCATGCCTGGGGGTCGTTTTTGCCTGGTATAACAGTTGGGAGAGGAAGGCCACGAATTGGGGACTAGGAGGGAGGTCGTTTTTGCCCCGAATTGACCCTGGACGTTTTACTAAAAACGGATTTGGCTTCGTGGGTTGTTCCCCAACTTCCCATTTCGTTTTTGTGGGTTCCCATGTTTTGCTGAGCTAGCTGAAACCCCATCTCATGCATCTACCTGTAAAAACGTTTTATCCTGCCCCATGATTGTGTTCTGCTGTGGTGTGCATCCCCATTTTTGGTTTGAACCTGTGAATTGAAGTTTTGGAGTGGTATTGGACAGAAGTAGCTTGATAAACCTAGTGGGGGAGACAACCTCTCAAGAAGATCAAGAGGGCTTTGGTTACTCTTCTATGCATGCCCTGAGAGCACTAGATAGGGAAGGTATGGATTGAGGGACTGTACAGCAGTGAAAAGAATACTTCCTTGTGCTAGGTGTGTAGGTATTGTGGGTGCCAAGCTAGATAGATCTTGCAAGGTTATCCCTGGATCTGTGCTGGAGCTCACTAGCTTAGCAACTCTTCCTTTCCATCTCCTAGCAGCCTGATAAACCCAATTGTAGATTGGCTTGGCTCATTTTGGTGTACGCTTGGCTATGTGTGAGTTTGCTGTTCCCTGGTTCCTTGTAGAGATCATGCCCAGCTCGGGGGGTGGCAGTGGTGCCGAGAGATTGAGGAGCACACTGGCCTACGGTTGGGTGGAACGTTGCAGTTGCATAGCCAGTTGCGTGGGACTACTTCTGTATAAGATAAGTATTCTCTTGTGCGTTAAATTGGCAATTCTCATTGGATGAATATTAGAATGAATGATGGATGTGCTATTAATTTTACTTCCGCTGAGCTTTTACAAGTTTATGCACGTCCATATGATCTTTTATAATTCTGCAAAGGTCTTTATTTGGCTGTCACAGAAATCTTGAGTGTATGATTAGATATCAACAACATTTACTTAATTTCTGTTGTGTTTCTATTGCATGCCCTTATACATGTATTTGTATCAATGAGTTTAATTTAATAGATATGGGGCTAATTGCCCGGTTTAACCTCGCGATCCTCTCCACCTAGCTGGTAGGATGGGAGGGGACGTGACAATATCGTTAATGGATTTACAATTCCGTTGGTTTTGGCACCGCAAAACACCATAAAGATCATGGATACAACTGTTATAAGGTCATGAGGATCTTTCATTAATTAGGCTATTAAATAGGTACGACATACCCATTCGAAATGAATTTGGAAAGATACTAGCAAATCTAACCAAGGATCTTTGATGCCTTGAAACTTAATGCATTTAATACACCATGTGATCGTCAAGACTTGTAATAAACGAGAATAATCATTAAGCCTTTAATGTTTTCAAATTCTAAAAGTGTTTAAGTGAATAAATCTAATGAATTGAGCTCATTTACATTAGTAATGTTACTCTACAACTATTGTGTGTGATTTGGCATGATTGCTCTGTCTCCTTACTTTGTATTTTTATGTCACTTGTGAGATGTTGAGGATGCTAGGATGCAAATAGGACACTCTAAAGGAAGTTGAAGAGATATCAACACATGTTGTTGCAGAAGGAAAAATGTTATTTGATACCAGCCATTCAACTAGGTTCGAAGGAGATCCTGCATAGGATGAGCTTTACCAAATCTATACCATGGGGGATTTTTCGCTTGACAACGATGACTTGGATGTTTATGAGAACTCCAAGAGAATTCATATATTTGCTATTACATCCAGGCCAACAATCATGCCTTACAACAATATAGTGAGTTGTATTTACGTCCACATTGACCCAAAGAATGGAACTGTGGTTGACAAAGAAGGAGCTATTATAGCTTCACTCCGGTCGGAATCATATGCACAGATGTTCAACTGAAATATACCAAATTGCAACTTAGTGAGGACTTTATGGGATAGTTTCTGAACGGAAATACCAATACGGTGACACTCGTCAAAATCTGGTGGGTTGAAGGCTGAGGTTTCATTAATAAGGCCAACTGGAAATACATAATACAATACTTTAGAAGGACTTACTGACTATTGATGGCCATGATTTGTTGTATCTATGGCGAGGATCATGAAATGCATTTCAAACTAGACTAGTTAGATCTTGTCCCATATATGGTAGAAACAGGGCAAGTCTTCAACTGGGCCAACATTTTGTTGGCCAATCTCCTATAGGTACCTATTACTAAAACCCCAAATTTTACAAGTGTGTTTCTCTTATTGGTGTTGCATGTTCCATGCAAACCCGTTTCCATTAATGAATTGGAATTGAAAACATGATTATTTACTTGTACATGTACATTGTCGAGAGCTATGGGTGTCAAACTATAGGTTTCACTTCTATTCCATTTTTTATTTCTTTTTTTATACCTTATACATCCTAATTTTTAAGAGACCAAATCTCAGGTTGTCAAATGAAGCCATCCCTACTCTGCAGAGGGTAAGCAATTGGTATATCCTAAAATATTTCACTTACATCCAAGTTTTTGGTGTTTCATCCTCTCCACATCTTTTACCTACCTACATCGCTGACAGGCTTTTGATCAGAGAAATTGCCTACCAAACTGTCATAAAAAGTGTTGCACCTTAATTATCCTACCTAAATAAGAGGTCCTGGCCTACCTTCCCTATTAGGGTTGGAATTTACACTTTGACCAATGCACCCCATGCACAAAAGAAGGCTCTTATGCTCAAAGAGCTAAAATTCTGTTGGATTTCCAAAAGAAAACATGAACCAAAAAAGATGATTGAATATCACTTCAAATATGTATGATTAAACCCTACATATAAACATGAGGAAGATTCACAGGAACTCCTTTTCAAGCAATTGGTAATTTTGACGAAGTCTTCAACAAAATCTCTGATTTTTCCTAGAGGTTTGATGTCCATAAACAATAAGTGGCTATGCTGGAGGCAACCAATCTAGAGAGAAACATAGCTTTTGAAACTGAAGCAATACAAGAGCAATAAAAGACAGGGAGTAGATAGAGAAATGGGAGACAAAGTAGTTAGGAAATTATTTTCAAAGGAAGAAGGGCTAAAATGATAGCATATTGGGTAGTCCTCTCAGTACACATTAGTTGAAGTTAAAGAAACAAGGGAATCCAAGGAAAAGGCTCACCAAATGCCCTTTCCATAGAAGAGGAAAGAAAGAAAAAAAGTAGATCTAAAGGCTCAACAGGAGGTTGAGGAAGACCAAATAAGAGAAAAGGAACAAGCTGAACTTAAACAACAAGAAGCAGCTAGGAAGGATGCTAGCAACCCAAAAGGATGAAGATGAGAAAAATGGAAGGAAAGAAGCAACTAAAAAAGTTGCAGAAGGACAAGAGAAAAAAGAACATGGAAAGGCCTAGCAAGCTTTAGAAGAAGAATATGTCATGTACCTAGTGTCTTCACGAGGCCATTGGGGCTGTAAACACCCAAATTATTAACTAAAAACAACTCTGATACAACTCTGTCATGTACCTAGTGTCCTCACGATGCCATTGGCGCCACGGAACACCCATATTATTAACTGAAAGAACCTCCGATATTCCATTTTGTTTTTTTCATTGTTTAAATTAAATATTTGCAGTGGGATTGAATGCATAAATGATTACTCATAATTTTTATATGCATATATGAAGTTATTGCAGGTAATTTCTACATGAATGTAGTCACACGATGCCATTAATTCTATGCAATTAAATCATTATATAATGACAATTACGTTAAGCACACATTAAAGATAAACACAACACATTTTATACATAGGTGAATACTTATCTGAAAAAATAATCTGACTAACTACATACCAAGGATGTTCCTCCCAGTCGTAGGCTCTATCAAGCCATATATTTCTTTGATAGTCCACCCATGAGTCGGGGTTATTAAGCCACAAGAAGGTATCGAGTTTTCTTAATACAACTATATGAATCCACTAGAACTCCTTCCCCATCATCCTGTACAACCTAATCAATGGGGATCCATTCTCTAAGTTAATAGTCCCTCGGGATCCCTTCTTTGATTTGACAGTCCCTCGAGTTTCTAACCCAAATTCCCTTTCAGGGCTCTAACACAGGCTGGCTAGGAACTCTGTATGATAGGACTCCAGGGAATTTTGTTGTTTTCGGTATGGCTCTAGTCTACAGTACAAGTGATGGTGTTATGGGTGAGGGTGGTTCACATCTGACAAAAGCTGATGGCTCCATAATGGGAGAATGATGGAAGAATGGACTAGTTCTCAATAATTATATGGATTTTGAGAACTAGCCAAGCGACATGAAGGATGATAGTAACTAGACAATTCACATACATGGGGTTGGACACATTTTCCCCTTCTAATCCATAGCTTAGGATAATTAACCCAAAATTATGGTTAATGAACTTTTATAAAGAAGGATTAATAAAAATTACGATAAAATGAATATTAAGGATAATGACTCAACTCCTAAGTCACTAGGGTCATCTCCCTTCTAACCCCTCTCTCACTCTCCCTCTTGTGGAATGATAGCTCCCCATATTTTTTCGTCCTTTACTTTGTAGTAGTCATGGATTTTATATTAAAAAGTGAAAATGTGCATATTTACATAATTTGGTCATGCTGGACCATTTATATCCGACTTGTATCCATTTCATCAACAATTGCATATTTACATATTGGGGTCAAAACGGGGTGTTACATTCCCCTCCCCCTTAATTTATGCACTTTCCTTGGTTCATTTCACCACTATTTACATATACAAAATTTCAAAACAACTGCATGTATGCATCCCGCATGGTATCCTCCAGCTCCCATATTGCTTCTTCAGGGATGTAATATGTCCACTCAACCTTTACCTACTCGATGGCCCTGTTCCAGAGCAACGTGACTTTCTTGTCCATGATACACAGTGGTAGTACCAATATATCTCCTTTCATTTCCACCCGAATCAAGGCCCAATCAATAATGTGGTTAGGATCAAGAACATACTTTTTTAATAAAGATACATGAAACACATTATGAACTTTTATGGAGGTAGGCAATGCAAGCTCATATGCAATAGGCCTTATCATAGTTAATATTTCAAATGGCCCACAATATCTGGGCACCAGCTTAGGACATATTGCAATCTTCAAGGAACTTTTCTTTGGCCTTAATTTTAGATACACATGATCACCAAATTTAAATTCTTTTGTGATTCTGCCTTTGTCTACATAACTTTTTTGTCTATCCGATGCCGTTTTTAAATTTTGGTTGATCTTAACCATCTTATCTTCCATTTACTTAAGACATTTTGGCCCAATAACCACTCTGTCTACTGGATTATCCCAACTGATTCGAGTATTGCATTTTATTCTGTACAATGCTTCAAATGGAGACATCTTTAAAGATGCATGATATCCATTATTATAAGCAAACTCTACCAAATGCAAGTAATATTCCCATTTTGATGGTTGATCCATCACATACACTCTGAGCATATCTTCAATAACCCGATTTAGCCTCTTAGTTTGTCCATCTATTTATGGTCGATATGTTGTACTCATATTTAGATTTGTTCCAAATACTTTAAATAATCCTTTCTAAAAATATGAAGTAAATTTTGAATCCCTATCAAAAACAATTGCCTTGGGTATTCCATGTAATCTTGCAATCTCCTTCATATAAATTTCTGCTATGTTAGCTACCTTATGAGTTGACTTAACTGGAATGAAGTGCACAACCTTTGTCAACTTATCCACCACTACCATGTTTGAGTCATGTTAACCATCCTGGTTAGTTTGGTGATGAAATCTATTGTCACCACATCCCATTTCCATTCTAAAATTGGCAATGGATGAAGTAATCATGTTGTATGTCCATGCTCCACCTTTACTTTCGGACATTTCATGCATATTGCTATGTACTCAGCTATGTATTTCTTCATTCCTGGACATAAGCACTTACTTCTTACTACTGTAATAGTCTTTTGATATCCAAAATGTCTTGCATATGGCACCTTGTGTATTTCATCCATTACTACCTTTCTTAATTCGGTAGGATCAGGAATGTAAATTATATTATTATTCATAGGAATCCCATCTTTTTCCAATCCATATCATTTAAACTTCCACTGTAAATTTTCCCTTGTAGTTCTTCTTTCAACTGAATATAATGTTGATGTGAAATAACAACTTCAACAATTATGAATTTTAAATTTGATTTGCACATGCTAATGGTTGTAGCACGCATTGTATGTGCTCTTCTGTTGAGTGCATCTGCAACTTTATTCTCCTTGCCTTTAATATGTTTGATTTCTAAATCGAACTCACATAGAAATTCCAACCATCTTGTTTGTCTTGCATTTAAAGTCCGTTTCTCAAATATATATTTCAGCCCACTGTGATATGTTCTTAATTCGAATTTTCTACCCATGAGGTAATGTCTCCACATTTTTAAGGCATGCACTATAGCATTCAACTCTAAATCATGTGTGGCATCATTTTTCTCATGTTCCTTCAACTTCCTAGATTCATAACAAACCACATGCCCATCTTGCATGAATACACCACCAATTCCTTCTTTACAAGCATCTATACATACCACAAAATTGTTAGAAAAACAGGATCGCAGAGTAATAACAATAAACAAAAATGCAAATATAATCACACATACACATTACAAGAGAGACACAGATATATCGTGGTTCACCCAACTTGGGCTACGTCCACACTGAATTTTCCAGTCCTTATTATTATTACCGTCCAGCAAGGTGAAGGGATACAACCTGCAACACAACCGCTGCACTTCCTCTTCTCTGTTTCATAGTCTCTCTCCTGATCTCAGAGATCTTTACAATGCATAAAACCTAATACATCACCCCCCCTAGCCATATTACAATGTATTTATTTTATAAGGGAAATACAATGGGAAAATACCACGGGATACCCAAAACCATGGGCCCGCAAAACAGTTGGCGAAAATAGCCCCAAAAATTTTCTTCAGGGGCGCTGCCCCCGAACTCCCGCCGGGGGACCGCTGGCCCCCGGACCCCCTAGCCAGGGGGGATGGTCCCCCCTAGAACCCCGTGGGGGGGCAATGCCCCCCGCTGGGGTGACTATACAGTCCACCTACATATCATATAAAACTAGGGTACAAACACGGCTGATACAATATCATCTATGAGACTAGAAGATCTGGCTCCACAACCAACAAAAATATTCCTTTGAATCAACAATTTTGAGAATTGGTGCACTAGTGATCAATCTCTTCAACTATTGGAAACTTTCTTCTCACTTCTTTGTCCATTCAAATTTGACTCCCTTCTTTTGCAAGGATGTAATTGGATGTGTTACTTTTGAGAATCCCTTTATGGACCTTCTGTAATATCCATCTATTCCAATAAATGATTTGACCTTTGTTACATTCCTGGGTGTATGCCACCCCATGATAGCTTCATTCTTCCTTGGGTCTACTACTATCCCTTCCTCATAAATGATGTGTCCCAAGTACTGAATTTGTTTTTGATAGAATGAGAATTTAATTAGCTTGGCATATAATTGATTCTCCCTTAACACCTGTAGAACTAATCTCAAATGCTCCTCATGCTCCTCCACTGATTTTGAATAGATAAGAATGTCATCTAAAAATACAATGACAAACTTATCCAAATACTATCTAAATATGTCATTCATTAAGCACATAAAAGTAGCTGGTGCATTTGATAATCCAAATGACAAACTCATAATGACCATATCGAGTCCTAGAAGTTGTTTTGTTGATATCTTCATCCTTTATACTCACTTGATGATAAATTGATCTCAAGTCTATCTTCGAATAAATCCTTGCCCCTTTCAAGTGGTCAAACAAATCATCAATTCTAGGTATAGGATATTTGTTCTTCACTATAACTTTATTTAATTGCTTGAAGTCAATACACAATATCAAGGTTCCACCTTTCTTCTTTAAAAGGGTATTTGTACTCCCCAAGGAGACACACTTAGTCATATGTACCCCTTCTGAATTGAAACTCTTTCAATTCAAGTGTACACATTCTATATGGTATTTTGGAAACTCGGGTAGCTTCAGACACCAAGTTAATAGAAAAATCAATATCTCTTTTTGGTGGTAATTCAGGTATTTGTTCAAATACATCTACATTTTTTCCAAAGAAAAAAGTGTTATTTCATTATGAGTTAATCAAATTACATACTGCATAAGAGCTTCTAAGAGACCTTTCTGAAGGTAAGCTTTCCAACTTCAAGTATCAAAAAAATATAATAGTAGCACCATCAAAAAAATAGTGGTTTCGAGCTCTCAAGAGAAGCTCAATATCTGATCATATTTACATCAAAGTATCCAAATATCCACTATAAATTTTATAGTCGATAGTTCCAGCAAAGAAAACCAAAAAATATCAGATGATTTGTGCTTCAATCCCTTCGATAAACAGTTTGTGGTAGTATTCATGGAACAAATCATTGTTTTGTTCTCTGATTTTCCATTGACCGAGTTGTAGGGTCAATCCCAACTTTGATAAGAGATCGGCCTGCCGATTCCTTTCCCTATAGACATGTTGACATGTGAAAGTGTCAAAATTTCCTGTTATCCTCAATGTTTGTTCTAACATTGTGATTAAGAGCAAATTATGACACCTATGTAGATGATTTATCCAGTTGATGATAATCATGGACTCACCAAAAATTTGTAAATGTGTGCAATGTTTTTCCAATGCAAAAGTAATAAGAAATTTTAAGGCAAAGAGTTCAACATAATTGTTTGTGCCATGTCCCAGCCCCATGTGAATCTTGAAAGAATGGTTTTTAGTTAAGTGTAGTATTGCACCGCTGCCACATATATTGTTTTGCAAGGCTCTGTTAAAGTAGGCTCATGGCTGGGTGGGGTTTATGGATTCTTCAATGATGATGCGAGGAATATGTCGGTTCTTTTCCTGCGAAAAGTAAGAAAGAATCGATAAGCTGCGATTTACCAAGAGAGAAGGAGTTGAATATTTTCCAAGAAATATCTGTTGGTTTCGAGCGATCTAGATGCCCCAGATAGTGATCAAAGGTAATGCACGAATATAGGCAGTGTCTAGCGTTTCGTGCCAGTTTTTCCAAGCCTCTTCAATAGAGTCCCCAACCCACAATCTTGCAGCTGGGTGCAAGATCTTCAACTCAGACCAAATTTGTTTAGTGAAAGTGCAACCAAGGAAGACGTGTGTGATAGTTTCCTCATCCTGTTTGTAGAGTGTGCACCAGCCCAGGCCTTCAATATTTTTCTTCTTTATGTGGTCCCAAGTAGGAATCCTATTTGCAAGCATGCAGCACATAAAAATTTTGGATTTTGAAGGGCAGTGTGTTTCCCAAATCTTTTGCCACCACCATTTGTTCTCCACATTTTGTTGTTTTTGTTCCATCAGCAATTTGTAGCCCAATTTTGGATTATATTTTCCATTAGAGGTCGGCGACCAGATGAGTTCATCAGCAGAGTCAATTATTCGGACATGGGAGATTCTCAGTGAAATAATGTACTCATTCCAACTATTGACGAATGCAACCGGGATATCCATATCCTCCGGGCTCCTCCAACCTTGTTTCCAAATGGTAGTAGAAAGGGGGTCTACAACTTGATTTAAATGGAAGATTCCCTGTTGATTTAGAAAAAGGATTAGTGGATTTGGGATGATATGTTTGTTTTGACACCCTAACCAAGGATCCGATCCAATACGAATTTGAGTGTCATTTCCCACCTTCCAAGCAAGCCCCTATTTTATGAGTGGGAGGGAGGCCAGTACCACCTTCCATACGATTGAGATCCTAGCGAATGGATTTGTAGGATTTCGAATCCAGTGTAAGAGCGAGCCAGGGACTATGTACTTCTGTTTAACCAATTACGTCCAGAGGTTTTCAGTGGTGAGGATTCTCCAACCGACCTTAGCAACAAGGGATTTTGCAAAAGTGTGAATATGTTTAAGTCCCCATCCCCCCAAAGATTTCGGCAAGGAAAGTCTTTCCCAATTGAACCAGGGCGCTACAAATGTATCAAAGTGTCTAGAACAGAGGAAACAAAAGCAGAGTTTTCTATATTTTTCCAGGATACCCTTAGGGATCCATACCAGCGACATCCAGTAGACCGGGATGGGCTCCAGAATCAATTTAATAAGAACCAGTCGGCCTGCTCTTGAGAGCTACCGATGGTTCCAAATCATCATCCTTTTCTCCAGTTTTGAGAGAAGCCAAGTCCAATCACAATTTTTATAGCCATTTGGCTTTAAATGAAAGCCCAAATATTTCAATCCCACATCCAAGGTTAAAATTTCAAAAGGAAAGAGTGATAGGTACCTGTATCTTTCTTCATCGGTCAATTTGTAGAGAGTAATAGAGGATTTGAGTACGTTTATGACCATTCCCGTTGCCTCTTGAAAGAGTTTTAGAATGAGATCAAGTTGTTCCGCATCCCTAATCGAGCCATTGCAAAAAAGTAGTATATCATCTACAAAGAGAAGGTGGGAGAGTCGAAGAGTGTTGGAGATGCGGATTCCATGGAAAGTGCCTTGGCTCTTTACATCCAGGAGGGCTCTGCTTAGACCTTTTGCCACCAGAAGAAATAATAGTGGAGATAAAGGGAAACCCTGGTGCAGACCCCTTTCAGCACATAAAAAAGTTGATGGGGAACCATTTATGAGTACAACAAAAGATGCTGTTGTGATGCAACTCATCATCCATTTGATGAAGTCATAATCAAAACTTAGACGTGTCATTAATAGAAGGAGGTAGAGCCAACTAACTCTATCAAAATCCTTTGAGAGATCAATTTTGATTACAACTCCTTTTATGAATTTCAGTTTTTGAGAGTGTAAACCTTCTTGTGCAATGGCCCAATAGCTTCATGTATCTTCCTTCCTTCCAGGAAGCCAAATTGTTCCTTTGAGATGAAATTTGAGAGTACACTTTTTAGCCTCTTGGCCATGATTTTTTCCACAACCTTGTAAGTGATATTGCAAAGAGAGACAGGACAGAAATCATGCATGGATTCAGGTTTGTCAGTTTTGGGGATAATAGCAATAAAAGTGGCGTTTAAGGGCGGATGAACATGTCCCCCATGTCTGGATTCTTCTACTAGCTGTAGTAGGTCAGTGCTGATGATTTCATAGAATTCAAGAAAGAATTCTATCGTCGATCCGTCAGGTCCAGGGATTTTATCTTTTTGAAAACTGTGAAGGGTTTCCTTGAGTTCCTCTTAAGAGATTTCTTCCAGTAAGTTCTGATTATCCTCATGTGTGAAAGCTCCAGGAAAAAATTGTGAGAGTCGGATGACTTCAACAATGTTTGCTCTTCTAGTTTCAGAGAAGAGAGCTTTGAAGTGTGAAGTGCCCAAGGAATCCAGATCATCAAAAGAGGTGAAGACCTCGTCTTGTTCATTTTTTAAATCCCAGATGGTATTTTGTGACTTCCGATCCTTTTCATAAGCCTGAAAGAATTTTGTGTTTTCATTTCCACTCTCTAGCCAGATGGCCCTGCTCTTTAGTCTCCAGAATTCCTCCTGATCTAAGAGAAGTTTATTTCGAATGCCTTCCAAATATTTTAGTAGTTTAGTAGACTCCGGGGAGAGAAAACCACCCCCATCGGAGTCCTGTAAGCTGGCAATTTCCTTTTCAACACGTATTAACTCTGTTTCATCTCTTTCTTTCTTTTTGAAGGCCCAATCTTTTACCAAATTCTTTACTCTAGTGAGATTTTTGACAAAGTGTGGAGCAACAAAAATACCTTTATCTGGTTGATAGGGGATCCATGAGTCTTTAACAATTTTTGATACCTCCTCCTCTTTAAGCCATGCAACACAGAGTTTGAAAGGGATGGGAGTTTTTGTAGAGTTTCCCATAATTTCAAGGCAAATAGGGTAATGATCTGAGAAGCCTCTGGAGTCCACCCATTGTCGGAATCTGTAATTTTTTCCCACCAAGTTTTCTGCCAACAGAAAATGATCCAGACACTTTGTGATTCTTCCCTCACCAGTTCTGCGATTTGTCCAAGTAGGAATCAATTTCGTGGGATGTATATCAATGAGGTGAGCTTCCTTTAGAAGAATATCAAAATATCCATCAATAGCATCGAAACTAGCAAGAGGTCCCCAATGTTCATGAGATCCTAGGGTGAAGTTCAGATCTCCACCAAGGATCAACTCTCCCCCTGTAAGTAGGTATTTGTTCCGAAGTGAGTCCCAGAAATCAACACGTTCCAAGTATGGGCCATAAATGTTTAGAACTGTGAAAGACCTATTTAGGCCAGCGTGAAATATCTCCACCCCCATCCCAGAAGCAAGAGTTTAAGGCTTTTACCGAAGACTTTTTCCAACCCAAGGCGAGACCACCAGAGAGACCTCGGGCACTAGTGGCAGCAAAATAAAAAAGGGGGAAAGTGAAGTGAGGGAAACCATGACATCTTCTTCAGACCCCATAGTTTCTTGTAACAGAAAAATATCCGGCTGATGTAGAGAAATCAACCTCTTGAGAGCAAGTTTTTTGGGTTTACTTGCCAAACCTCGACAATTTAAAGAATAAATTTTCATTGAGTAACCCCTTTATGGGCCTTTGCTGCTCTAAGCGCCCCATCAATGGTTTTCTGTTTGCCATCCGCGAGGTCTAGGATAGCCTTCTATTGATCCGAAGATAAAAGAGAGGGTCGACCATGACCTTTTGACAGTTTTAGGGGTAGTGGGTTCAAGCCTAGACCAGGGCCGAAGGTGATGGAAGTCGAGAGGACAGGAATATCACGAGAGCGTAAGTGGAAACGTATAGGGGATTTTCCCAGGGGGCCAGTGCCAGGGAGTCATAGGTGCAGACCATAGGCGAAGGGGGGACCCCAGATGTGGCAGTGTGAACTAGGGGAGGGAGGTTTTCAAGACCTGCAGGGAAAAAGGGTGCAACATTTCCAACCAAATCCAAATTTAAAGACAAAAAAGAAGATTCAAGAGTGGAGATAAGAGTAGTGGGAACATCAACCTTACCCATTGTAGGGAGAGGAGATATGACATCAGAGTGTGCTGACAACGAAACAGGGTCTGCAACGCTGATATCCATAGGGAGTTGATTGATATTGGGTTCAGCATCACCATGGCCCACCAAATGAGCCTGAGTGGTGAGTGGATAAACCATCTCGTAGTGTACCTCCCATGTATTTTCATTTATTTTGCTCGCTTTCTGAAAACCCTCGCAGACCCCCGGACCGCTCCCTTCCATTCGCTTCCGGGAGGAATCTGCTTTCTTGTTAAAATGAAGACGGAAATGTTTAGCCAAGTGTCCATAGCAATGGCACCGATGGTGGCGGAAGGGTACTCCTTCGTAATCCAAATGCTGAATGCGCTGCTCCTGCCCCCAGAATAAATTTAGTTGTTCACGAAGCCCATATCTGACATTAATGGAGACCAAAATTCTGGCCACCAACATTCTCCTGGTTTGAATGAAGGTCATATCAACATCAATATATGCTCCTAGCGCATTCCCTATATCTCTGAAAGAATCCTAGTTCCAAAATTCCCAAGGAAGACCCCACCAATGAACCCATATAGGGATGACATCAAAATTTTTAGTGTGGGCATCAAACATCGACGTCCAACTTTTGAAAAGAATAGGTGTATTTCCAAAAATCCAGTGTTTCTGTAGGACATGACCCACATGTTCCCGATTTTTGGGTTTGAAAACAAACCAACCCCTGGAGAGAACCATAATCTCCGGTTTGTAATCAAATAGAGTCGACCAATTTGTGGAGATCCACTTATCCAAACCGTCGAAACTGGGAAATTTTACCTTGGTACGCCCAACAATCGCCGTTTCTGCCATGTGCAAGGAGTTTGACATAGTAATGTGTTTCCCACAAATGAGATTTAAGGGAGCTCATGAGTTCTTGAGGAAATTACCTTTTTGCTTCAGCGAGGGAGAATCCTCCCGGTTCTTGTGGGGATGTTTGTAAGAGCATGTTCCTGACACGTTTGCCCGAGGAGAAGAAAACCCTAAATGCGCTGGAGATTGTATGAGAGAGTCAAAGAAATCATCAGGATAATGTGTGAGAGGTACCTCGACTGAGTTGTGTTATACCTCAAAGTTACACATTAATCCCTAGTGTCGCATCCTTATACCATGTGACCTAACAACACTTATCCATAATGATCATCATACATTACTGGTAACCTCCTTGGTCTCATCTGGACACCCAGGAGCAAAATCCATTGACTGAATGACGAAGACAACACCTTATCTGCCACGTGTCACAAAAGCTAACCCTATCTGCATATATTTTCACGCTTTTCACATTTGCTGGGTAGCAACAATTAGGGTTGTCATGCTATGCTCAGACCCTAGGGCGCGATAATTTCACGTTATGCTTAGACCCAGGGGTGTGAAAATCCCTTTTGAGCCTTTTTTCCATGGATGATGGATCTCATCTTTCAAGAGATTTTCTTGGGATTACTAGCTCTGATTCGATCCCAACCCCCTCTCTTTTTTTAGTATGCCTGATCCACCAAACACTCACTAGATCCATCTTACTCTCCTTTTGGTTAACCCTTCCAAGCACTATAAAGGAGAGGCCTTCCATGAGCCAAAGGGAGGACTTTTGGGGCATCCAACCTATGATCTTGAGACTTTTGCAGATATAGCTAGAGGAGGAAATTGGAGCTGAAAGTTGGCTTGGACATCAAGCAACCATTGTAAGCATCTTCAAGTTGTAATAAAGATAACTTGTCTTGTTTCCCAATTCATGTGTGTTGATTATGTTTCAATTACATGATTTGTATCTAGCTAGATTTGGATTCTAACTTGTGATTCAAGGTACTTGGAGAATTGTATATGCTTGTATATGGTCTGATCTTAACAGGTTCATCGCGAGGACTTCGAGATCAGGACTATAAGCGGGACAAACATCAGATTGAAAGGTCAGTCATCTTCTCTCACTTTCTTCAATACTGAAACCTTGAAATACTTGTTTAATCTAGGATTCAAGATTGCATTTGTTTCACTTTTGTCTTAGTATAGAGTCAGTTCATCCTGCTTTATCCTAAGATGGATTATTTCTATCCGTAGGAAGAAATCTCTACAACAAAAACTAGCAACTCCACTGGCCTGAACCCCTTTATTTTAAGTTCTTTTACTTTCATTCATCTTTTGATTGTGAATTTGCTCTTCTTTCAAACCAGTTGTGAAAGTTGGTCTTTTTTTACCTTCATTCACTCCCATGCCCTTTGCATTAGACCTCTGTCAGTGATAAGTGAGTCCTCTGGGTTGGAAAAACCTGGAAGAGTCAAATTGTTTTCTTAAACTCCTGCCCTCATCCTCTTTTTGAGCATTTTCGCGCCCCTTCCACTTCTTACAGAGCGAAAATTACCACATTTTCGCTACCCATACATTTTCCAGAATGCTATAATTCCTAATTATCGCGCCTGGGCTGCTTGTAGCCACGCGAAAATCTCTGTAAAAAAGGAAATTTCTTCCAGTTTGCTTAGTTACCTCCAGTCAAGTTTAGTTTCTCTGTCTCTGATTGCTTTTCTGGTCTTCATCAGACACCTGTAACCTACCTAGCTGTAGTTCATTACTTGCATTTCATCTTTTGAAGTTTTGTAGACACTTTGGACATGTTCAGGTTTTAGGTCACTGTCATAGCCATACCTACTTACTCATTACCTTTTGCATCTTGTCTACACATCTTGTCACCTTTCACAAGTTGCAAGTGTTTTGTGGTTTGTTTTGTTTGTTTTTGAGCTTGGATTTTTGAGTTTTGTGTCATTGTACCCATTTTGATCACCTCCTTATCATTCTTGCATTTGCTTGGTCCTCTCATGATAGTCAAGTTTTATTACTGTTTGTCCATTCCTTGATTATATTATTTCCAAGACTATATTGTTCTTATAGAAGTAACTTTCCATTCTTGTTATTACAAAATCAATATTGGAAGACTCTTTGAACATGTCTTCCTTTTGTTGAAAAGATCAAGTTTATAATTTTGCATTTAGGAAGTGAATCAATTATCATTGCTTGTCACATAATTTTACTCATTTGAAGTACCATCAGTTGTATATCAGTTTCATTTTGAAAGTAGTTCTGTTAGTTTGGCTTATTCATAAAAGACAACAAACTTTTTTGGAGTGTTTTTTTTTCATTTATTTGAAAAAGTTATGCATTGTGATCAAAGAACTCTCCCTTTACTTTAGCTAGCATTCATCAAACATAAAGGCTCATTTCGATTCATCTTCATTTGCATGGTTTGAGTCGTCATAACACCACAAGTTGCGCTTCCATCACCCGATTGAGTAATACAACCATTAAAATTTACACTCCCTAACTCAACACACTTTAACCTCACTTGAGGAGAAAAAGAATTTGTTAGTTAGGTAGGACACCGGGGATAGGCATCCAAATAATTATCCCTTTTCATTTTCACTTGAGACATAGTTGTTGTCCTCTAGGGTGCTAAAATCCTCTAGTACTTGTTGACACAGTCATCGACCAGTTTGTGGAGGGGCCTCCCATTTTTTCGGGGGTTAATCCGTGAGGATTGATTCCGAATGGAATTTGTGGAATGTCGCACTCCACTTAGCCCCTAAGGCATATCAATCCATTGTCTTCCTTGTACTCTACCGTATTGGTGATACATGGGTGATAAGACAGAAGTGCCGAAAACCTTCTCTGACGTGTCATGAATGAGGTATCTTAGTGACTTTTCTTCTAGGGATCTTTTACCCATGATCCCTTTCGGTAGAGGGATATCCTTCCTATATTGGTCTCTCATTTTGTATTGTTTGACTTGGATTTCATCACCTTGCGAAGGATACAACTTGTTGAGGTCTCCAACTCTTAGTTAGGAGGTTTTGCTTACTATTTCATCTTCTTAGAGGGTCATTTTTCTTTTTAGTGCTGCTTGTTGGAATTCTGGCCACCTTTGTTTCAGCTCGCTTACTGTGACGCCGGTCTTAGTATAGTTTTTTGAGCTTGCCTTTTTTGGCCTGCGAGCCTTGTCTTTTTCTAGCTCCCCTTTTGCACACTCGATTTCTTTAGGGTTTTTGAGTTCTTTTTTACGAGAATGTCCCCGAACCTTGTAATCCCACCATTATGGATGATCAACAAAGATAACGAAGAATACAAGGACGAAGCCCTGACCCACCACCACCACCACGAACTTCTGGTCTGCCTGCATCATGTATCCCTGCCCCTGCTGGCTGCGGTGCTGGTTGGGGTACCGTTCCACCACCTATCAGTACTACATCTCCAATTCCTTCTATACCTATAGACCATGGCACCATCTCAGAACCGCCTACAGTCACTGAACCTCGTAGTACACCTAAGATTCCTGCTATCCCACAGTCCGCTGCTATTCTAGAAGTTTCTACCACAAAGGACACTACACCAGCTACTGAAGTTAGTACTTCACACGATGTTACACCGGAGGTCA
The DNA here is from genome assembly GCA_027924585.1 of Larix kaempferi. Lineage (NCBI taxonomy): Eukaryota > Viridiplantae > Streptophyta > Pinopsida > Pinales > Pinaceae > Larix > Larix kaempferi. Next base: position 13,132,108 of record BSBM01000289.1, read on the forward strand.
TCATCCTCCAAGATATTATCATTATACCACACTTGACCACATTATACGATGTCCCTGAAGGGCACATTGAAACTATTGAAGGATGCGATGAAGACACAACAGATTTGATTCGAGTCCCGAGCAGATACGTTGAAATCATTGAAGAAACTGAATTACCCCCTGCACCGTTTCAACCTGAGTTTTAATTTTCCACCACGCAGGTGGATCCTCCACCTGCCATAATTACACCATCAGGTATTCATACTTATGAAACGGGATCTTCTAGCAACGTACTGTTCACGGTGTCCTTCCTTAATCTCCCTTCAGGACACGAGATTATGGCATCTATCCAATCCAGTATGGTTAGTTTAGCTAATTCACCCTTAGCATAGGAACAATTTAGATGTGATACAGAGCAAATGCTCTCATCGGCTTCCCAATAGCCCCTTGCACACACCTCTCCAACGACCCGTCCTCCTAGTTACCGAGCTCCCCTTCCTCCGTCTAGTACGGAGTACCATGCATCCTACACCGATGGATCCGGACCCTCAGACGAGACTATACCTGAACTCCTTCCGGACCCCGACAAGACAACTCACATTTTTAACCCAACCTCTACTTTATGGGATACAAATCCGAGCCAAGCCCTCGATGATCTTCCCATCTTTCCAATCCCTATGGATGTGATGCCTGATAGCCCCCGGTTATACTCCCCCCACTTATTGTTGCACAATATGTTCGACCTAACTTTAGGGGACGCACCCCTTATGAGGGACAACCCCATCTTTTCACCATCACCACCCGAAACGAACGGAAGATCTCCTCCACAAGTCGGCACCTTTGGTGCTATTGGCCAATTGACACTACCCCATCTTTCTAGTGCTCATATTGGAAGAACATCTATCCATACTGTTGGATCATCCATGCGAACCGTTGGTTCATCTTCGGCCACCATATATACCATTTTCGAAGGGGGACAACCGTCTACTGGAACCATCGATCCCAATAACCAACCTCCTCCGGGTGGACCATCAAACCCACTCGTATGAGGACAACCATCTGTTGGGACCATTGGTCCCAGTAACCAACCTCCTTCGACCAGACCATCCAATCCATCCACTGGAGGAAAACCCCTTAGTGCTATCCAAAGCGGGGCTACTCAACAAACACCTCCATTTTTTCCATCGGCTGAGCAAGGCCCACAACTTACATCATTTGGAGGAATACTGGTTGTTAACGCCCCCACTGGAACCATTCAACAACCCCCTCCATCAGCATCATCTGCTCAGTTGGGCACATACAATTCACTTGGCAGTGGACAACCTCATGTTGGCATCCCAACCAGGACCAATTTCCAACATCTCTCGTCAGGAACAGTTCTTTCTTGGGAACCTCACATCCCACCGAGTGGGGGTTACTCTCTTTTCGGAAACTAGAATCAAACTGGGGGGAAACCTACTCAAACTTTCATTCCCCTCAACTTGAATTCCAGCATTCCTTATCCTATAGCTGCAAATACTCCATGGAACCCACCTCTTCAACCTCCACCTCTTCATTAGGGTGGAACCAACATTCCATGGACGCCATTCTTTCAGGCATCCCCTAACACTGGTATGGGAAATCCTCCACCCAATCAAGTTGTTGGAAACATTCCTGGGACACAACAATCCTAGGGAACTATACCCCAACAAGGAACAGGAAACATTCCTGGGACGCAACAACCCCAGATTACTATACCCGTCATCCCCGCTCAACAAAACGTTCAACAACCGACCACTACTGTGATTCCGAATCAGACGATAAATCCCATGATTTCGAATACACAAGCGGTTAATTAGATGGTCTACTATCCTCAGAATTTTCAACAGTATCCTGTGGGAAACATGTATGGGTACAATACGCAACACTATGCTGTGTAGGGTCCCACGGGCATCCCTACACCATACAATTATTACTCATACCCACAACCCAATCGACAACTTCCTTTCTTGGCCACACTAGACTTGCCCGATTTGTCTAGGCTTATTAACAATCCAATATGGCATTAACCACATTGGCCACCCATCCCGACCAAACTACCATCGGACATTCCAAAGTTCGATGCCATGCCCGGGGAAGACCCCAAGAATCACGTTATGACCTTCCATCTTTGGTGTTCTTCGAACTCATTAATGGATGACTCCATTCGGTTGCGGCTCTTCCAGTGCATGCTTACCGACATGGCATCAAAATGGTACATCGAGCTGCCACAACACTACTTTCACAATTTCAATACCTTGGCCATGCAGTTTTTGACAAATTTTCAGCTCCCCATCTGGTACAAGACTGGAATCAACCTGTTGACCTCGCTGCGTCAAACCACTTCTAGGCATATCTCTAATCATATTCATGAGTGGCTTCGACGCCGTAGGTTAATTAAGGCACCCATCCTGGACCAATTACTCGCTGATTGGTTCACTAAGTCATTTCTGCCTCCCATCACTAGGGATATTTCCATGGGCGGACCTGTCACGGAGGAACAAGCGATTTATCACGCTTAATATATGGATTTGGTATATACCCAATCTAGAAATTTATACGAGCTTATTCCTCACGCCTCCCGCATCATTAATGATCCAAGCAAGCCTGACACTGAATCTCCCATTGACTACATCGTCGGTTCAGTTAAGGCTTAGCCTACAACCAAACCAAGTGGGCAACAAGCTACTGCTACCCTCTCTCCACCCCAGGCTGCACCCAAAGCTTCTACTTCTCTTGCTCCTTCCTCCGAGGTGAACGCTGTTCAATCCACGTCACAACAATCCGGGGGAAAGAAGAAGAATAATAGAGGAAAATCCAAGAAAACTTCTAACCAACAAGAGAAACCCAAGCCGCAACCAACCAACATGATCCCAAACCACGTCGGAAAGCAAAATTTCCCTGCCTTATTTGTCAGGAAGATCACTACACATGAGACTATCCCTGCAAGGACGTAGTCAATACATTTTTTAAAGGATCTTCCCGCCTGGCAGTGCTAACCGATCCTTTCCCCCATCAGCAGCAATAGATGGTTAGTCACGATCCCCCGCAAGGGGGCAATTCGAACAACCCACCCCGTGGAGAAACATCCGCAAACTGCGATGTTTTGATGATGAGTAACAAAGAGATCCATATATCCACTTGATAAAGGACATACGATACCCCTCCAAATTCAAACAAAACAGAGACAACCCATGGAAAGTCCACTCCTGAAGATCCTTCTATCACCCCTCCGCCCAATGGTCATCTCCACATTGAGAGACATGTCATAGACACAGTGCTACGCCCACCCAAGGGAACCATCCGAAAGACGACATTTAATCCTAACATGCAAGAAACCCAAAATTACAATATTGTTGAGGACCTAGATCAAGCACCATGCGCGATGTCGACTCTCGAGGTTCTCCAACACTGCCCCACGTAGTGTAGGACCTTTCAACACTAGGATTAGTGGAACCAGATACTTCTAACACGATTATGTTTAACTTGGAGTATTTTAAACCTAGGCTTTCTCACCAGTTAGCCTTCCAGATCCAAACAAAGATCCGTGGAAACAACATTCATCGCACTGTCTTAGACGAAGGTGCTTCCACGTCGATCATGTCCTTGACTTGTTGGAGAGCCATATGCTCACCTGAAGTTACACCTTCTCCCACTACTCTCAAAGCATTTGAAGGACATGGTTTTCGGCCATACAGACTCATCCCTGCGATTGGCGTCGAACTAGGGGAAAAAAAACATCTATACACATCAAAGTCGTAGATGCACCATTGGATTATAATATCCTACTCAGTCGGAATTGGTTCTATGCCATGAACACCATTGCATCCTCCGTTTTTCTGCTAGTACAATTTCCTCATCAAGGGAAAGTTGTCACTATAGATCAGTTAGACTTTTGTACTCCAGACATTCATTCGAACTCCGCCCATAATGTCCCGTTGCTGGGTCAGTCCCAATACCGTTTTGAAGATGTTGGTGTTGGTCTTACGAAGGATTCCTCCCTCATCGGAGTATTTCTAGAGCTTAGATCCCCTATCTATGACATAAACATGATATCGTCAAGTATCACTCCATCCAATGAACCTGTTGATTCTTGGGTGATACCGGGTCCTACCGAGCTTGAAACCTATGGCAATTCCATGCCTTTAAACAAGAACCTCGCAACTTACCAGGCGATTTAGTCAGCCACAGATTGGGTCGATTCTACTATGCATCACGCCGTGGCATAGCTCTCGTCTGAGGCTGGCCCATCGTCGCCATTTATTGATCCTCTCGCACTGATTTTTCCTTCTGACGAGTTGATTATGGAGGTTATGTGCATCGATGAACCACCTTGGGAAGATTACCATCATCGGTCTTCTTTCCCTACTATCTAGGCGATCGAGCAAGATACCAAACCTAGTAGTTCACCTGAAATTGTTAAACCCAAGTTTCCCACTTCATTCAACGATATATTCTCTGAAGGAAACTTGGCCAACATTATGGCAACCACTCCTATTAACATTTCAGTGAAACCTGGTGTCGTGGAAAAACTTCACATATGCAAGACATGTACTCCCACCAAGGTGGAGTTCTACACTGCCTTAGTCAAAGAATTCCACGATGTTTTTGCTTGGAGTTATGAAGAGATGCCAGGAATAGACCCATCCATCATGGTCCACGAAATCCAAAATTTTCCTGGTGCCCGACCAGTTCGGCAGAAACTTCGACCCGTTCATCCCTGCAAGGCAGCGGCTATCAAAGAAGAAATTGAAAATTTTTTGCGTGCTGGTTTTATCTATCCTGTCTCGTTGACAGAATGGGTGTCTAACATTGTTCCCGTAGCAAAGAAACAGGGTACAATTAGAGTCTGTGTTGATTACCGAGATTTGAACAAAGCTTGTCCAAAAGACAACTATCCAACTCCGTTTATTGACCAGATTATTGATAACTATGGCGGAAGTGTCATCTTTTCATTTATGGATGGCTTCTCCGGCTATAATCAGATAGAGATACTCCCCGTCGACCAGCATAAGACAACCTTCATTTGTCCCTGGGGGACCTTTGCATACCGAAATCTACCTTTTGGCCTCAAGAATGACGGGGCAACTTTCCAACGGGAAATGTCATACGCATTTCACGACATTAAGCATATTGTGGAACCTTATCTCGATGACCTTCCAACCCATTCTCAGGCTCGGGATGATCATCCAGACCGTTTGAGCGCCATCTTTTCAAGATGCCTCCACTATAATATTCATTTAAATCCACACAAATGTGTCTTTTGTGTCGAAGCCGAAAAACTGTTGGGATTCATAATCTCCAAAGACGGCATACACCTAGACCCAGTGAAGGTAGAAGCCATTCTAGCCTTGCCTTCACCCACCAACATACCAACACTTCAAAGTTTGCAAGGGCATGCAAACATTCTAGGCCGTTTTGTGTGCAATTTTGCTGAGATCACAAAAGGCTACATGAGGCTTCTGAAAAAGGAAATCCCTTTCATCGGGGACGACAAAGCCCAACGATCCTTTGACAATCTAAAGGCAACCCTCACTAAGGATCCCGTAATCCAACCCCCCAATTACACATGGGATTACATCTTATATCTCGCAGCTTCCACTTCCACCATTGGCATGGTGTTAGTCCAGGAAGAAGAAAACGACATAGAACATGTAGTTTATTATCTTAGTAAGAGTCTTCTCGAGTCCGAAACCCGCTACTCACATGTTGAAAAACTGGCCCTGCTATAATTTTTGTTGTCCAGAGGTTCCGCAATTACATTCTGCTCCGCCAGACCACTGTCATCACTGACTTCAATCCAAAGTACTACATCCTCACACGCCAAGTGATTGGGGGAAAATACTCTCGTTGGATTGTTGTCCTTCAAGAGTTTGACTTGGAATTTTCCAAAGCAAAATCTAAGAAATCTTTGGTCTTCGCAGAGCTGATTTGTACTTTGCCCCGCGTCACTGAGAAACCAGAGCCCATTGATTCCCTCCTTGACAAATCATTTTTTCTCATTGGCACATCCGATCTGTAGTATGGGGATATCATACTCTATCTCCAAACCCAACGTTTTTGGCCCAAACTCAACCGGGATGAACGTCGACACATCCGACACCATGCCAAGTACTATCTTATCATTAACGATACCCTTTATCGCTGTGGTGTCGATACCATTCTACGACGTTGTCTAACTTTGGACGAGGCCAAACACGTTATCAATGACTGCCACTCTGGAGCATGTGGTGGTCACCTCTCTGGGATGGCTACGGCCCAAAAGATTTTATGAGAGGGATATTTTTGGACCACGATTTTCAAAGACTGCAATGAAATGGTCAAAAAGTGTCCACCGTGCCAATTCTTCCATAGCAAAAAATGCTCACATCCTGCTCCACTCCATCCTGTTGTTGTCGTTGGCCCCTTTTCCAAATGGGGCAATTTCACGCATTGTATGCCCACTTCAGCCAGGGGGCATGGCTATGTCATAGTAGTCGTAGATTATTTCACAAAATGGGATGAAGCGATGCCTACTTTTGCGGAAGATGGTAAAACAATAGCACAATTCATATTCAACCATATTATAGCTAGGTTTGGAGTCCCACAATCTATTGTGACCGATCATGGTTCCCATTTCAGGAACCATACGATTGAAGAATTGAGTCCCAAGTTGGGTTTTCGTCATGAAAATTCAACCTCCTACTAACCACAGGCAAATGGCTAAGTAGAGGCCATAAACAAGGTCTTGAAGCCCATGATCCAACGCATTGTGGGTACCCATAAGTCCAATTGGCACTTAGCTCTCTTTTCAACTTTGTGGGCCTACCGAACCTCAGTGAAAAGTGCCACCGGGTTCACACCATTCCAACTGGTGTATGGTCTGGAAGCCATTTTACCGATTGAATGTGAAATTCCATCACTGAAGATAGCTGTTGAGGTACTTCCCAATACAACCTCTGAGGAAGAACGGTTTCTGTATCTAGCCAAGCTAGATGAAACCCACCACGACACCGATTTGGCTAACGAATCCCACAAGAAATGTGTCAAAGCACAGTATGAAAAATCCATTCAACCTAGGATCTTTAACGAGGGTGACCTTGTACTCACATACGACCAAATGCATGACAAGTTAGGAAAAGGCAAGCTAGAGTAGATGTGGTATGGTCCCTTCATTGTAAAACATGTATTGGAAAAAGGAGCTTACGAGCTCGTCGACTGTGATGGTACACCTGTGGCACGACCCCGCAATGGGCTGTACCTAAAACGATTCTATGCATGGTTTGTCCTGTGCGAGACATCTTGTACATAAGGTACTTAGCTTGTTTTCAGTTATTTATTTTTGTGTGTGTGTGCATGGATTTTATTTCATGTATCCTTATTTACTTTGACTTGTGCTTCTATGCGCAGATGTCTTCCTACTACGGATTCATAGATGGTGCTATCCGACACACCTGGAACCTTGCTTCCGCAGCATGGGTTATCTATTCTCCTGCTGGCGAGTTGGTATCCTCAGGGGGCACTTGCTTGGGCCCCACAACCAACAACATTGCAGAGTACCATGCAGTCATCGGACTCTTAACTGAAGTTGCTTTGCTTGGAATCCACACCTTTTCAGTCTTATTGGATTCCCAACTCGTGGTGTCCCATATGAACCATTTCTACACTGTCCACGATCATATATTACTTCTCTTATTTAGAAGGGTACGCCTCTTGGAACGATCTTTTGATTACATTTCATATCAACGTATACCAAGAGAATTCAATTTTGTAGCTGACTCATTGGCTAACTACATATTGGATTGGCATCTAGCTCATACATAAAAATACATCATAATTCAAACACACAAGCCACTGTAAATGAACGAATCATAGAAATAGATCCACATGTAAATAATCACATATAAAATGTTTTTCCTGAATTCATATAATAAGATGTGTCCAAAGACAAAATTTGGGATCTTGTCCCATACAAAATTTGGCCCTCTGGACTACATATCGTGTACATGCCGCAAAAAATAAATACTACTGTCTAAGGAGACTAATCATCATCCTTGCCCTGTTCGTGGTAGCATACCACGGCTCTAGCCACCTTATGAAGGAGTTGGCCGATACGCCCGGGCACACCCACAGTATGCCGTTGGAGATGAAGAGGGATGTCATCCATCCTCATAGCAGTGACTCCCATAGTCAATCCATGAAGGTTATGCTCTACATCACAGATACCTCCTACTTCTTCGTTGTCATCCTCCTCCTCAACAACAGCCTGATGTTGGACCCCACCTTGGTGCAACGATGAGTAACCCGTTGGTCTCCTTGCTCCGCGATCTGCGACATGCACGTGAACATACATTAGATATTTCTACACATTAAAAAAAAATCACTAAAAGTTACATATATTAAAAAATATTTAAAAACACATTGGTGAAGGTCATATACCTGAGTTGTCCCAATCCTCATCCTCAGGCAGTGCCAAGTTGATGTCCTCATGAAAGTCCACCCCTTCATAGGGGAAGTCCTCTATCATAATAATCTACTCCTCGAGCCACGAGAAGAAGTCTTTGCTAAATGCCAAGACTTGTGGCCCACCGAGCCGACTTGTGTAATCACTCCATCGCCCCATCCGAGGCTCAGTCACAGGACGAACATGCATGGATATTTGAGGACGCAACAATGGCACCCTCTCTAGGAAGAAAGTGACCAGGATACTCCCATACCCAAAATAGCGAGTGTCCCCATTTATGCACTTGGTAACCTTCTCCTTGAGGTTGGTTAAGACCCCTTCACACCAGTTGAACAGAGTTGGTGCCATGCACTCTATGGCAAGAGTCATTTTCCCTCGGGTTGCATGGTGAGGACCCACACTACCCGCTACTCATGTTATGGCAAACAATATGGTTCTCATCGGAAGCTCTATCACATCCTTGATGGCCACTTTCCCACTTTTCTTTAAAGAACCTTGTTTGCAGTAATGTACAATCAAGTCACTTGTACTCTCTTTTGAGGCCCTATGCCCAGATAGGTTGACCCTTGCCCCTCTCTTGGAGAGGACAGTGAGAAGGTAGATGTCCTCGAGCTCAATCTCGAGAGTATGTTCCCCAATGCGGAAATCCTGAATGTCACTATCGCATAACTGTATAATGTGATTCAGAAGCCTTCCTTGCTTCCAAATGCCCCCGGTCTTGAAAAATTTAAGTAACCCACATACCCGCAGCGCATTCAGTGTCATTTGGTCATCTGCAGCTAATTGATCATCATTCTCATGTCCCCTCTCTTTCCAATCCACCATCTTGACTCAAATGAGATGCAAAATCCTGTCAAAAGCCAAATAAAGCATTCATGAGAAGTTGGAAAACTGATTTTTTGCTAATTGTGAGGAACCAACTCATTCTTTTTCCTATTTTCTGCGATTTTCGTGCCTGGGCGTTTTCGGGCTGCGTGAAAACTGTAAATTTCTGCGCCCCTATCAAAGACCCCTGTGCGATAATCGGGGAGTTTTCGTGCTTCCCGATAGAGGGAGGCCACGCAAATTCCAGATGCGAAAAAGATTCCCTAGAGGCTCTTCAAAAAATAAAAAATTGACATGAGATCAAAAAATAAAAACATTAAATGAAAGAGGAGCTCGAGAGCTCTTACCTGGCGCAGACGGCTATCAGAATGGTGCCTTGGATCTCCGGATATGGTTGCTTGAATATTTTACCTCCAATAAGGTAAAACTCCCTCTATAAGTGAAAATGGCCAAGTTAAAATGGTAACTTCCTCTTTTACCTATTATTTATATAAGTTACATGGCTATTTTTGCTCATTATTTTATTATAAATATCTTTTAGGTCAAATTTTTCACATGACTAATATTTTTTTTCCAAGGTTTTATAAACCATTTTTGACAGGGTCTCTATACATTGTTCACACTGGTGATATATCATTGTTTTGACCTTCACTTGAGTTGACTTTATCTTTTTCGTGCTTTGGATTAAAACCTGAAAAAGATTCCAAGTGCCTTTTCACACCCGTCTTGTGCTTGTTAAAATTAAGTAAATGGGGTCGAGCTTAGTCGACTTTACTCTTGCTCGTAAAACGATGAGGAAAGTATCCTTTTGGTATTATTTTATTCTTTTTTCGGACCAAAATGATTAAAAAATTACGAAAAAGACCATTGGAGTTCTCTTTAAGCTCTTTTTGGACTCCCTCGTTGTGAAAAGATTGCCAAGTGCACTTGTCTCTTTCACACTTGTAAAAGTATTCGAAAGGACGTCTATTCGGTGATAGGTTACCCCCTTTTCGGCCCGTCTAGACTATTTACGAGAAAGGAATACCTCAGTCAATCTCTGACTAGGAGAGTTCTCTCAGGAATTGTTTTACACTTTTTCGGGACTAGGGGACTAAAATTATGAAAAAGTACATTTTGGAGCCTTCTTTAAGTTTTTCAGGCTCTCCAAATATGAAAAACTGCCAAGTTTTTCCTTCTTTGGACTCGTTAAAATTAACATCGAAGGGCCCATCTCTTGGAAGAACCCCTCCTTTCTTAGGTTCATAAAACATGTGAGATCGGACTCATCTATGAGATGAGCTATATCGAGCATCTGTTATTCTCATCAAGATTGTAAAACAACAAAGAGGTACTCATCCATCATGTCGGGGGAAAAATGAGAAATGAGTCAAGTTTACCTTGTTGGCAGCTTGTCAGTCGTCACCTTTGAACATGGCATGCGTCTGTCCCTTGTCTTCTTTTGGGTATTCATCTTTTCCTCCTGAGTTAGGAATCAACCATCAGTACCTTGGTGCCTACATGCCTCAATGGCAGGTTTCCTCATGTGCGACAGTAGGTTTTCATCATTGACCTCTGATCGAATAATCTCCCAAGTGCTCGACGCCAACTCATCTATTCGCATTTCGTTTAGATGTACTAAGGATACCTTGGGGATCATTGTCATCATTGGTGATTTCCCTCGCATTTGTTAACGGTTCACATCATTGACCGGTAATCAAATGGTTTCTACCATGTTCGACTTCAACACCTTGTAATCGCATGGCTAGATTCGTATCATTTTGGGATTGGGTAGAAGACCCTGGACACATTTCGATATTGACTACGTCTAGGTTGCGATGGCGATTATTGAACAGGTTTCCACATAATCATTACGTGGGTAACCTCATTGTTGTATTGTCACACAAATCCACTTATGTATTGGTCGTGGCTGTGTCATTATTGTCTCATGGATCTACGATTGTTCAGAGTAGCCATGATTTGTCTACAGTCTATATCATCTCAGTACTCATGGATTTGCAATGTATTGGTCGGAAACCATGCTTTGAGTCAGTTGTTCCAAGCATGGGTATGCCCGCCTTGGTGGTATTTTTGACATCTTGTTTATGTTTCAGCTCCTTGTTGCTTCCCTCGATGCTATCTCCGTGAAATTTATTTGTAAAGTCTTTCGGCCATCATTCTATTCTGACCTCACACTTTAGGGGGCATCTGTTATACCTCAAAGTTACACATTAAGCCCTAGTGTCGCATCCTTATACCATGTGACATAACGACACTTCTCCCTAATGATCATCATACATTATTGGTACCCTCCTTGGTCTCATCTGGACACCCAGGAGCAAAATCCATTGAATGAATGACAAAGACAACACCTTATCTACCACGTGTCACCAAAGCTGACCCTATCTGCATATATTTTCACACTTTGCACATCTTTTGGGTAGCGACAATTGGGGTTGTCGCGCTATGCTCAGACCCTAGGGAGTGATAATTTCACATTATGCTTAGACCCAGGGGCGCGAAAATCCCCTTTTATCCTTTTTTCCATGGATCATGGATCTCATCTTTCGAGAGATTTTCTTGGGATTACTAGCTCTGATTCGATCCCAACCCCCTCTCTCTGTTTAGTATGCCTGATCCATTAAACATTCACTAGATCCATCTTACTCTCCTTTTGGTTAAGCCTTCCAAGCACTATAAAGGAGAGGCCTTCCATGAGCCAAAGGGAGGACTTTTGGGGCATCCAACCTATGATCTTGAGACTTTTGCAGAGATAGCTAGAGGAGGAACTTGGAGCTGAAAGTTGGCTTGGACATCAAGCAACCATTGTAAGCATCTTCAAGTTGTAATAAAGATAACTTGTCTTGTTTCCCAATTCATATGTGTTGATTATGTTTCAATTACATGATTTGTATCTAGCTAGATTTGGATTCTAATTTGTGATTCAAGGTACTTGGAGATCTGATCTTAACAGATTCATCACGAGGACTTCGAGATCTGGACTACAAGCGGGACAAACATCAGAGTGAAAGGTCAGTCATCTTCTTTCACTTTCTTCAATATTGAAACCTTGAAATACTTGTTTAATCTAGGATTCAAGATTGCATTTGTTTTACTTTTGTCTTAGTATAGAGTCAGTTCATCCTGCTTTATCCTAAGAGGGATTCTTTCTATCCGTAGGAAGAAATATCTAAAACAAGTTGAAGGGAGTCACCAGTTGTTCCAACGGATCACGGAATGGCCACCCACACTCTTGCAGATCTGTGATGAAGGGCGAGCCAATATCCCATCCCTCTGTCTGTAGAAAAATGTGTGTGATAGTGGAGTCGGTGAGTGGCGAAAATCCCAGACTGTTTAATGGGGGTGGTTCAAAGAGTGTGAAAGGCGTGCCGCCAAGCTCCGGGGTGAGTGGGCGAGCAATGCTTATGTTTAAAGGAAGAGAAACTGCCTCCACCCGGGTCGTGCAATCTGAAAATGGTAGACCAACCATCAGTAATCTGGCCACAGGTGTCTTATACCTCACCGAACCAGTTCCAGTTGTCAGATGAAAGGTTAATCCCGACGAGAAAACAATTGCAGCATAGTTAGTTGGTGACCACGGTTTGAAATCCAAGGCATGGTAAAAAATGTTTTTACCTTCGTAGGGATCCATGGAGTAATCAACTGCATCCACAACATGGTTAACTATGCCAGAAACAGTTGGAGTGGATGTACATTCCATTGGTAACTGTGGCGTCGTCAAGACCAATCGAAAGTAGGGTTTAGTTGCAGGTTTGTAGCCCCGGAGGGTTGCTGAACCCTAATCGCCACTCCATCCTCTCAATACATCTACATATTCTTGTAATACTGGAAAATATTCTAGGTTGGGGGCCTTATCCTTTTTTGGTTCTTCCACATGAGTTGCATACAACTAACACCCTTTTGTGAAACATCTTTTTAACTTCACAACTGAAACTCGCCTTATAGAAATAGGCTTTGGAATGCCTTTCATTATCTTATGTTTTCCTTCTTCATCAAGGAAAGTGAGAGTCTTGTAATGGAAATCTAAAATGACATGGTGTGTATCCAACCAATACATTCCAATAAGCACACCATAAGAACCAAGAGGGATTATGTTCAATCTACAAATGTATGGAGTCCATTCATATCCAAGGAGCAACTTTTTATATTTCATCGATTCTTCTTTTGGTTATGGTAGCCAACTGTACCAACCATGACTTACCATGCTTGCTTTTCTTTAACTTAAATATTTCAACCAAATTGGGAGAAATATAACTATGAGTTGCCCCTGAATCAATTAAAATGGCAATGGGTTGATCATTAATCTTACCTTCAATCTCAATCATATTGGATTGGTTCTCCGCCTACTCGTTATCCAAGGATGCATAAATTCTAGGAATATATCTAGGCACATCTTGTACTATGCTTGATTCATGTATGTTATGCATAGTTCTCATTTGGTCTCCCTTGTGAGGGAAATTTATAAATGTATCATTTCCTTCACATCCCCAACATTTGATTTGTTGATTTGTCCACTTTCCTTGAGACTCTACCATTTTTGGTCCATTTCGAATTGTATTGCTATGTTGAAATGAATTTTGGTAATTTCTTCAGAAAGGAGGCTTGAATCCTTTCTTCACATGATCTTGCTTGTTTATTTGCTTATCCGTGCAAGATTTCTGAACATTTTATCTTCCCTTATTATGATCATATAGATGCTCAACCTTTCGAATTGTCTCTTCAAGGGATTTGGATTTGTCATATTGGATTCTGTCTTTGTAAAATGTAGGAAGTCCACTTAGAAACCTCTGGATTTTTAATTTTTCTTCCTTAATAAACCTAACATACCTCATCAAATCCAGAAATTTTATCCCATATTCTTCCATGCTCATAGCTCCCAACTTGAGCTCAAAGAAATCCTCCATTTTATTCTTATAATAATGTCTAGATAAGTATTTCTACTGAAAATAATTTTTGAATTGTTTCCATGAAACTCTTTTCTCACTGATATGCTTCACTTCCCATAATTGATCTTACCATATGGAATCTTTTCCCTGCAAGTTATAAATGGAAATTCAGGACTCCATATTTGAAGAGTAACTATGTAATCGCAGGTATTTCCACATCCCTAATAACCAGGCTTCAACATCTTCTCCTTTCATGTTCTCACCATCAAAAGTAGTTGGCTTAATATTTCTAAGCTCCCCTTGCAACACTTCTTCCACATGTCTTCTTTGATGATGCCTCCTTGGAGATATTTCTAGGTTGCTGCCAGAATCCTCTATTGTATACGATCTCCTGTTCGCATGAGGTGGTGAATAATGAGGTTTATGACCCCTGGTAATGCTTTTAGAGTGTATATTTTTCATGAGATCTCTTCTTTGAACTGCCCATGTCTTCTTTCTTAGAGCATGAAACTGATCCAACTTGCATTTGCCTATGTAACAAGTTCCATCTTTGCATAAGTTGATTATTTAACTGATTTTGCTGCTCTTGAGATCTCAACATTATTTCGTTATCAGATCTACAACTCTATACTTCCATATTCAATCTTCTCATAGTTTCCACCAGCTATACTGATTCTACATTATTTATGTGCCCATTAGATTCTATCTCTTCATTGCCCACATTGATATTTTGCCCTTTTGCTTCTTCTCTCAAATGGCATGAAAATTCCATTCCTTCCATCTTTACCTTTCATTTTTTCTCTATGTTTCACTTAGCTGTAAACTTGTAACTCATAACAATCTGCTATACCAATATTTGCATTGTGTTCAAATCATCAAAAACTATTAGATGAATCTCTTCAAAATTCATAAAAAAAGTATGTACAAAACAAAAAGAATCCTAGAAAATGTCATTTTGACAACTTTTTCCAAATTAAGCTAAAGACCTCATTTATGTTAGATTTATGGGAAAATAGGAAATATTGATTCATAATTAGGTTCATTATTCTTAATCTCCTATTTATACTCTTTCCAATGACTATACCCCTATTCAATTCTCATTTCACTTCTAAAAATTATATTTATCTGAAATCACAGTTTTTGTCCTATTTGACCATATTTTTGTAACTGCACTTATTCTGAAGGACCAACTTTCGAGACATGTAGAATAAAATCAGTAAGGAACTAGAAAAACTTTTATATAAGGGGTTGATATCCCATATGGTGGTGAGTACCCAAACATCTTCAATGTTCAAATATGCTATTTCCATTAAATTTTATAAAATTATGGAATCGCCAACTTTTAATTTATGTAATTCTTCATATTGAATTTTCATTGAAATATGCTATCTCTCAATCTAAGCATTTATGAGAAATCGCCTCGAAGCAAAGTTCAACTCAACAAGTAGACACAATTTTGAAATAAAATTGTTTTCTAGCTATGAGTTCTTGGGCCACTTTTGCCTCCTCCAAGTTTTCAAAAATCAACCTTTCGCATGCCCAAATAGTGGATTTTGGCCTTCTTTTATCTCCTGAATTTATATCTTTTTGAATTTGTACTCAAGGATCCAAATCTATCTGTGTGCCTGGATCATGACTACTCCATGAAAATTTGGGCCTCAATCGGGCCCCCATCCATTCTTGAGCTACACACCTTCAAAACCCATTAAACCAATATTTCTACAAAATTGAAGCAGAATGGGTCCTTGCCCCTCATTGGAAATCCTGTAGACTCAGTAAATGGCGTCGAAATGGTGCAAGTCTCATCAATTTTAGAGTTAATATGCTCATGATATAGCCAAAACAAAAAAATTGGCTCCAATTTTTTATAGCTTTTCTATTTTTCCTCCTGATATGGCATGATGTTGATGTGGTAGGGTGCTGATGTGTCATGACACGTGTTTCCTGATATGTCAGATGATCCTACGTGTCATTCTGTGATGTGACCAGGTCACCCTTCATTGTCCACCAGGTTGCAATGCTACTTGCCTTTTGGCAGAAATAACTTGACGGTATTCCATTACCAAAAGTGGTAACGAATCGCGAAGCAGTGGTTTTTGTAAAAGTATTTTCAGATCCATTTCCAATTAAAAGGAGACACGTGGACATGCGGTATCCACCCAACGATCCATGCGACTGTGATTAACATGTGTGCAAATCATTGATGCACTATGAGCCATAGCTATCGATCATGGGCACCTTCACCCAATCTTGTCCGTCGATGATGTTTTGCTCCCTTTCCTCCAAGCCTTAGGTTCTTGCCCCAAATCACATGGTTCATCAGTTTGGCACTCCGTGCTAAGCTCCAATGAGTCCTCAGATAGGATTGTACTACTCAGGTGCTAGTGTTTTCAAGGACTAGCCTGTAGGCTAACACTTGGTTGAGGTTACTAGTCCACTTTACCTTCTTCACCCAAGTGGAAACTTCACATTGCATTGGAACCATGTGGAACCTTGACATCACATTTCCCAAGTGGCACTTGTGGGGTCCATAAAAGAATTTTTAGAAATTTTCAAAATTTTGACAGGTGACTCCAAGATAATTACACTTGGAACTTTTCTCATAAATAGGTGGCAAACCCAAATTTATATCCGTCCATTCCCAGTACTGGAAAATCATTCTATCGACAAACATAACTGTTAATTCCTGGAACTTTCCTTATACTATTTTTTTTTTTTCGTCAGTTAACATAATGGACAAACTTTTAAAACTAATGCAAAATTTCACCCAAATTCAACTGAAATTCATAATTTTCACCATGGATTCCTTTTGAATTAAACCATGAAATTATTAAACATGGTTTTCCCCAATATTTTCCCTGTTGCATTTCATCAAATAATTTATGTACAACCTATGATTCTGTTTGTAAAATTAAAATATGGCCCATGCAGTCCCATTGCTACAACCTAGGAACTGATACTAATCTATCATGTACCCATTGGGCAATTTCTACATGAATGCAGTCACATAATTCCATTAATTCTATGCAATTAAATAATTATATAACAATAATTATTTTAAGCACACATAATAGATAAACACCACACATTTTCTACACAAGTGAATACTTATCTGAAAATATACTCCGATTGATTGTAGACCAAGGACATTCCTCTCAGTTATAGGCTCTGTCAAGGCATATCTTCCTTTGAAAAGCCACCCCTGAGCTGGGGCTATTAAACCACAAGAAGGTACCGAGTTTTTTTGCTACAACTATCCCAATCCACTAGCACTCCTTCCCCATCATCCTGCACAACCCAAGGAATGGGGCTCCCTTCTCTAAGTTAACAGTGCCTCGGGATCCCTTCTCTGAGTTAATAGTCCCTCGGGTTTCTTACCCCAATTCCCTTTCAAGTCTCTAGCACATACTGTCCAAGAAATCTCTATGTCAGGACTCCAGGGAATTTTTTTGTTCTTTGTATGGATTCAGTCTACAGTAGATGTGATGGTGGTACGAGTGTGGGTGGTTCAATCCCAATAATAGGTGATGGTTCCATCATGGGAGAATAATGATAGAATGGACTAGTTCTCAATAATTATATGCATGTTGAGAACTATCCAAGTGGCATGAAGGATGATAGAAACTAGACAAATGGCATACATGGGATTGGAAACCTTTTTCCTTTCTAATTCCAAGCTTAGGAATTAACCCAGAATTATGGTTAATGAACTTTTTTAAAGAGGGATTAATAAAACTTGGGATAAATGGATATTAAGGATAATGACTTGACTCCTAAGTCACTAGGGTCATGTCCCTTCTAACCCTCCTCTCACTCTCTCTCTTGTGGAATGATATCCCCCCATCTCTTCTTCATCCTTTAGTCTACAATAGTCATGGATTTTAATTAAAAAGTGAAAATGTACATAATTACATAATTTGGTCATGCTAGACCATTCATATATGGCTTGTATCCATTTCATTAATATTTGCATATTTACATACTGGGGTAAGAAATGGGGTGTTATAGAAGAGAAAATAAAACTATAAGAAGCCAATGCTGAAATGACCAGACATCAACTACTCCAAGAGAAGTTACAAAAGGATCGAGAGGATCGAGAGGCCCTTACAACAGTAAAAGAAAAGAAAATAAAAGAGGAAGAAGAAAGGAACGTATAGGAGGAAGCGGAGAAGGCTAATTAGTTGGCCTTACTCAATTCCCCAATAAACCCAAGGATTCCTCTTTCTATACGACAAGGAGAATCTTCATCTACCCAAGATATGGAGATTGATAACACAAATGCATCATTGGGGGATTAATTTCTCAATCTAAAAAGTAAATTCATTTTGAAAAAACCATCCAAGAGACAAAGGACTCAGGGGATATCAGACAACATCATGGTTTTTGATATGACTGATAAATATCCCCAAGAAATTGCCTCTGATGCAGCTTCCCTTATTGGAGTTTTGGTGAATGAAAATTCCTCCTCAACTAATGATGTGAATCGGTTGGTGGAATAGTACAAGGAACAAGTGGAGCAGTTAAAGAAACAACTCTTTGATACTCAACATCAACACTTCATGGATTTGGAACAATCTCGATTTGTACATGAAAATGATGCGGCCCTTTTGGATGCATGATATCAAAGAAATTTGGATACTATTGTTGGGAAAAATAATTGCATATTTTTCTTTACAGAAATTATCAACCGGGGTTAGTAAACTGGCGAGGTGACGTGTAAAATATATGCAGAACTAAGCCTAATTAACCACACTTAACAAACTGCTCAAAGGAAATCTCAAACAGATTGAATGAATTCATTGCGTGTATATCAACAATCACTATTCAGTTTTAATATTCATGAATTAAGATATTGTTCATATTATCACAATGTTTAGGTAACAATATGGTCTTTGGAAAATATGCACACAACAAATAAACTATACTATGATTCTCCAGGCAATAACCAACAGACTGTATACATTCACCTAGTATATACCACCAATTAGATATTGAACCAACGAAGATATTTCACAAACTATTAGA
This sequence comes from Larix kaempferi, assembly GCA_027924585.1. NCBI lineage: Eukaryota > Viridiplantae > Streptophyta > Pinopsida > Pinales > Pinaceae > Larix > Larix kaempferi. The sequence continues at coordinate 13,151,284 of BSBM01000289.1, forward strand.
ATTATCAGGATGTCCAGAAAGCAATCAATATTTGATCATTGCCAATCAAAGAAGTGTTCTAATCACACTGTGCATGAAAGATAAACCAGGTAGATGAAGGTTCACAGGTCTAGGTCCAATGTCGATTAGATTCACATATCGACTTCTCAGGTTTGTGTCCTTCAACTATTGGAACACACCAATAGATAAGGATCCTTGTAAAGTTCTAAAGATAAAATGAAATAAACCTAGGCATCAAACATTATCCTACAGGTTCCAAATTAAATTTATAATGATGGAAAGTTTGTACCAAACAAAATTATGAAACAAGGAAACAAATCTGCAATAAAATCATGATCACACTCAGAAACTTGTTTTATAATAATCCAAGGTAAAGTATGAACACCAATCAAATCTGAAATATAACCTGAGCAAACTGTAACAACATTAACCAAACATACAAAAATTAAATCTATAATCTAATACTATGATACAATTCAGAATAGGGGGCCCTCCTGTCCAAGTGCACTACAATGGTTAAGAACTCAAAAAAATTATTAGAACAATAGAGTCTTCCTTAATCAAGATAAAGAGTTACATTACAAGAGTCCAAAAGAGATCTAAACTCACAACTCGACACTCCTGGTACTATGTATGTACTTAACACAACTAGAGCTAACCTCCTTACATGACTGTCTCAAAATATATACGAGTTCATATGTGATCAATTACAACAGTGATCCATTCAACATGGATCTCAATTTCCCATAGATAGACATGGAATAACAAACATAGGAAAATATCTTAATATTCGATTTCATGATTAACAACATGAAATCATGACATGAAACCCAAATTACATATGACTCCATTGATTATTAATCATGAGTCCAGTCAACAGGATTGTTGAAATCTTAGTGTGGAATGCCAGGCGCACATCAAGGAACAAATACCGTCCTCTACTCCATGATTTAAATCTGTCTAGAACTGGTTGACATGTTGCAACAGTCACTCCTACAATTATGGTAATACACATCGTTGAAAGATAGCATGGATGGATTACTGGAATGCCCATTTCTGGTAGGACATACTATTTGAAGGATAACGTTACTGAATTACTAGAATACCCAGTTCCAATAACTTGCAATCCTGCAGTAAAAAGGATATAGTTGCTGCAATCCCACAATAGTTAGGCCAATCACCCCATATTTGAAAATACATAAAAAAACATGATAAATCATATCTAATTAAGTGTAGTTACCTTAGATATATGAGGTAATGAGAAGACCAAGTAGTTTAAGGAAAAACACATAGGTATCAAACAAAAGTCAGGGAAATGGAAGGTGTTAAATATAAAGGGCTAGCCAACATAAGTTCAAAAACTGATAAAAAATGAGGCCCAAAATCTCATCTAGGCCTGATCCTTTGCATGCCCTCATGCAACGTATTTTGGTGACTTCTCTTTGGGCCACCTGCTCTCTTGCCACCTCAGTGGATTCTGTCAGAATATCAAATCCAGTGGAAGTGTGTTGTACCGGTCGAGCTTTCTTTTGCAACAATTTGATTTTAAGTATTTTGTTATGGCTCCTCAAGGCTTCCTTCTGATGATACCATTTCCTGGATTTTCTAAACAAGATCTCACATTCAACATCATTATTTTCGTAGTTTGCTTTGAGAGTCTCGTTTTCCTTTTTCAAATAAGCATCTAATACGTTGTACTCTCTTAACCTCCTTATGAGCCTCCTCAATTTCTTACTCCCTTTATTCTTTTGAACCTCTTGAGAGGTTTCTTAGTATGTTCCTTGTTCTTGTACTGGTTCCTCTACTTCTGAATCAAAATAAGGTAAATTAAGAGGATTTCCTTCCATATGCTCTTCAGTTTTAGTCCTTTTATTCTCTTCTTTTGACAATTTAAGCATAGCATCAGGCATGGGCTCAGAGACCCTAGCCTCTCCTCCTATAGGTGATTTAGGGACTAAGTCTTCTATGGGTTCAAATAATTTAACCCATTCTTCTTCGATTGTTGTCTCCGTGAGATGCTTAGAACCCAAATTTTCATTATGTTGTAGTTCCTTCAAGGATTCAACAGACTTTTTGACAATAGATTGTGAAAGATGTTCTTCCAGCTTAGTCTCCAGAAAGGGTAATTCAAGAATACAGTCATTCAAAGACTCAACCTTTTCATACTCACCACCCATGGGAGCTATTTCTGTAGTATGTTTTTGTTGGTTGAGTTCTGTCTTGACTCTCGACTGTTTATGCTTTGTCTCTTGAGAAGGAGATGAACTCCTTATGACCATTACTTCATCCATATTGCGGGGCTCCTGATCATATTGTCGAAATAACTATATATCCCGACTCCTAGTAACCCTCACAGTCTCTTATAGTGTACCCAACTCCTCTTTCACTTTTCTATTCATTTTCTTGGATGACTTGGCAGAGTGTTTCTTCTTGGTATCCTTTGTTACTAAAAAAACACCCATGATTTAAATAGAATCTTCCCTTTGAAAAGCATGTTCACTGGTGTCTCCCTCTGAATATTTATTTTCCTTTCGTCAAACTTCTTCTTTTTATTTTGGATCCTGGTCTTTACTAGAAGATGGTTTGGTTGGTGAACTCTTAGTGGCTTCCTTCTTCTTTTCTACCAGAGGAGAAGCTTCAGATTTCCCTCTTGGTTTCGTCTTCGTCCTCCTTGACAAGTCTCCAAGTTCATCTAACTTCTTGTACTTAAAAAGAGTCTTGACACGTTCCATAAGATTTAGCTCCAACTCATTTGAAGGGATCTGTTGTGCATTATCTCTTATTTGTCATGCATCAGAGGTCCTAGACCTCTTCTTAAATTTTGACTCTAGTTTCTCTTATGCAACAAGCTAGATGGCTAGATTTGTGTCCTGAATTCTACTTCCAACATCAATATCTTCTCTTCGAATCTCAGAAGCAACAATCCACCTTTGTTGCAACCTCTTATGCAATATGAAGTTCACCCTTATCATCATCATATTTTCTATCATTGGGGGTATGGGGTTCCTCTGTTTGTCCTCCTGATGAATTCATGACAACCCCTAGAGAGGGAGCTTGTTCTACCATGACTTCCACGGATTTAGTGGAAGTCGCTTCTCCTTCGACTCATTTCCTTTTTCTCTGGGACCTTCCAGTACATTGTGAAGGCTTAACTGATTTCTCTGAGGGAGGCGACTCAGAATTCTCCTTTTCAAATCCTCCCCATAAGAGGAAATGCCTCCATGTTTGACCCCTTTTCTTCAACTCCTCCTTAATTAGAAGCCTAATAAGACCATGGTGAAACAAGCTAGTTTCTATGTTATGGGGGTGCAACTGAACATGGGTTTCCATTTTTGAGATGCTTTTCAAAAGAAAGTAAGGTAGATTTATCTTTTTAGTTCCATTAAAATGAAGAAGGAACCAAAGGTGATATTGAAATGTGACTATGTAACTAAATTCACAAGTAAAGTACTTCTGGACTGCATATAGAATGTCTCTCCATTCCTTTACCACCTAGGCATGAGAGATTCCTTTACTCCAGTTAGGGTTTTCATACATTGGAATTAGAAATTGATTATAATCACAATCCTTCACTGGTGTGCCCTTAAACCACCACTCGCTCTCTTATGGAATCCCCATGCATTGGGCAATAGAGTCCCCAATCACTATTAATGTTAACTGTCCCAGTTGCGCTATATGACCATCAAACAACTCTGCGAATTCCTTCGTCACCCTAGCATCGTAACCATGCAACCTTTCACAAAACGACAACCATCTCGTCCCTGAATGATCTTTACAGGTCGCATAATTATCCAAAAATTCTGCACCCACAGGCTTGAATCTAGACACCATCAAACTCGCTCTTTTCTTTCGTTGTTTGTCTCCCATATTTGCAACTTGTGGGGATTGATCAACTCGAATTCTCATAGGTTATTCACTCTGTAGACTGTAAGTTATGGGAAAGGCGTTGTTTTTTCTTGTCTCTTTCAATTTGATAGGGTGTAGAAAAAAGTTATTTGGATCCTTACAATGATCTAAATCACTTACCCATAAGGGATATATGCATGCAGAATCATGATTTCAGACGATATTGAACTTAATTGGGCAAGGTGGCGGTACAACGATTATCATATAGGACTTAATTGGTGAGGTAACTTGCCATTACTATAAATGATATTATTCATGCTTATCACTAATTTCCTAAAACAAGGGATAACGTTACGATGATTTACCTGGTACGGAGCACTAAATTCAGAGGCTCCCGGTATGTGCGAAAGAATGATGGCCCTACTGGATCACACAACTGCAGTATCCAACATACGAAGTCACCACTAGCTTTTAAGGCTAATGGATACTAGAATTGAATGCCAAAATATCTTTGCAATGTCTCTGTACGGTAGTGGATGTGTCGCTCCTAGTTGGCTCTGACTTGGCATTTGATGATGATGTCACTCCGTGTTGTCTCTGACTCGAAACTTGATGATGCAAGGTTCGAATTGAAAGATCATAATAGTCCGAGGTTGGGGTATACTCTCTCCATATGTTATGACACGTTCTCTTCATTATTAGTGTAACTTGGCCTTTTACACCTCATGAGCACTAATCGGGAGCACTTTTCATTCAACAATCGTAACTTAAGTAAATGATGCATTTTGCCTATGTCGGATGCCAGTAGTATGACTAGAACAGTGCCCCATCGTGAACATGATATCTCAGTAGAGCAAAGAGGGTCACTTATACATGACTATTTCGGTAGCATCTTATTATAATATGTAATGGAGCATGCTATTGGAAAAAGGTACTCTGGTAATTCACAGTCCTGAAAGATGAGGTACTATACTATTGGAAGATTGTATTCCTGTAGCCCGACGTTCTGTAACGTCCCCATCCCTCAATCTGGAAAGTAGGAAGGGACATTAACTAAATCAGGGCCTCTAAATTTCGCCCCATATCCATAATTACGAATTTATACAGCTAAAATGCATGTCCAGACATGGAAAATAAAAACACATGGTGGAATAAACTCAATCTACACACACAAAATGCAATTTACATGCATAATTATCACATTAATACAAATAAAAATCATTGCACATCAAATACATGAGAATACTTATCTTTAAGCAAAGAAGATCCAAGCAACTGGTTGTGTAAGACAGATTTTCCACCCAACCATAGGCACTTTGTCCAGCATATACTCTTTCTACTGAGAGGCCACCCCCAAGCTGGGCTATGAGGCCACCAGGGCGAAGGAAACACCCACAAGCTTCTCTCTCTCAACCCACAATCCACTCTACTCTCTATGCTTAGCCAAAATCTCTAACAAAGCTCTACATGGGTCTCACTAAGCCTTCACAGCCATGGCTCTCCTTCCAACTACCCCACACAACACAAGGAAGGCATTTCCATTCACTGATCCACAGTTCCCTGAGGAAATCCAACCCTTAACGTGCTTACTAGTGTGTTTAGTAAGAGTCCAACATGTTGTAAGCTATTGGAGAACCTCCTGCAACATTAATCCATGGATTCTCAAGCATCCATGAGTAGAATAACTCAATGGTTAAAGGTTCCTAGCTTGCCCAATCTCCATGCTCACCTGCAAGCATCTATGTTTCCTTCCAAAAATGTAGCTATATCTCCAAATTCGAATTTCTGGGTTAAAACCTCATCTGGTAATGGACATGAACATCAATGGAAGACTTTGCATAGTGTAGGAACATGCATGAGAGAATGATCAAAAGAGTGTTGAATCTAAGGATACGAGGTAATGGTGAAAAGAAAACTGACATAGCTTCTGACCATAGAAGAAATAGGACTGCCGACAGCTGACATGACTGCCACAACCCCCATGCTTCAATAACTACATGAAGTGACTTTTCCCACCAACCTCACATATGCATTCAATGATTGGATTTAATAGTCAAGAGAAGGTAATTGGCTTATTTAAGGCACATGACAGATTTTGGATGAGTTCTAAGGTTGACACATGGAAACATATGAATTTGTTTCCCCATAGGCCCCCCTTTCCTCTTCCCCTCTTGTCGAATTATAGCCCCTATAGTGTTCTTTACACAACCATCTTGGACCATTTCATTAATTTCCAACATAATATTTACATAGATTCCGAATTGGCACAGTAAGCCAACCATATGGTCCAAATAAAAAAACATATACATCATACATGCTTAGACATTCTCTAGTCGGGCCTTGGCCTTGAGCTTCGCACTAGGAATCCATACTAGCATATTTACATCATTTACATAATTTTGATTAAATACATCCAAGTCAAAACTTGGGGTATTACAGGTTCTAAGAAATATGACGTGATACTGAAGAACATGCCATCGTGCTAACAGAAAAAGGAACTCCAGTAATTTCCTTCATTCTGCTTTGTCCCATGCCATCTTACTGGAATAATTTTTTTCTTCTTGTCTGCCCAGACATCAACAATGAAGACAAGGGTGTTATTGTCTTCTATCTTCTTCATTGCAGATTATGTTGTCAATAAGTATTTGAGCACCTCCTACTAGTTAAGCTTGTTCCTGGGAGGAGCACTGATACATGGTTTTGAAGCATTGGCTTTCCGAATATCCAAATTCAAAACAACATGTTGTGTCCATCCTTCAATCTAGTTTTAACTAAAAAATGTCGTGATCTCACATATTCCTTCTTCAATCCATCAAGCTTGATTAAGGTGTTGATTTTCTTTGTTTGAATGTCATACATTTTTTTGATCTTCTTCAGGAACTGAAAGCATGTTGATCTATCAAGTGACCAATATCTTCCTTGATCAGAGCTTCGTTCTATTCTTCTGCTACTATGACAATTTTTATTTTTGATAACCCTATCATGATAACAAACCTATCCCTACTACCATTCTTTGATCAAAACTATAAATCTACTGGCATATCTATGATAATTCTATGATGTTATACCTTGCTTCCCTTTTCTATTCTAACAAATTTCCAATTATGTTGCAAGATCTCAGAACTCTTCGTCTTGTCCTTTTCTCTATGCAGTTTCTTTACACACGAAAAATGAGCTGATGTTGAATGTGCAAGAGACTCATTGGATTACCGTACCTTAATGAATGTTGTTAACCAATGAGAAGTTCACCACCATTAATGTGAATGGGAACCAAGGCACCCTGATGCATCATAACAGGTTTGAATGAATGAGTTGATGTTGAACCCCCCATAGGTTCCAACACTTAGGAGTAATTAGTGCATCCCCTCTACTATTGGAGAGATGATATGTCATTGAGGCATATGAACCTCAAGGAATCATATAAGCTCTAGTCTTGAAACTCAGATGATATGTTGCGGTCAATGAGTCATGACTGTTGAATGGAAGGCCTTGATGAATCCTTCATCAATCCAACACGAGCAAGAACAAGAATTTTTATTGAATGATGGAAAAACATAACTTGAACTGGGCACCTCACTAGTAGGAACACTGATGAGAATCTACTGTCCTGTGTATTTTTCTTGAGCCCAAGGTAGTTAATGCTTGATGATATTTCATTTTTAGGGAGTCTGAAAATACTTAAGAAAAATCCAGGAGGCATCTTTGTCATGGTTGATAACCAAGCACGACAAAGATTTAATAGTAAGCTCAACACAATTCCTCTTTCATAAGTAGTCCACTGAGTTCAGATAAAGAGATAAACATATACTTAGCAGAAATCCTTCTTCATGGTTTAATGAGCATCGAAAGGAACATAGAAGCTCAAGTTTATTAGTTAGAAAAAACAATTTTATGTTTTTCTCATTTTTATGGATTTTTAATGTTTTTGTTAGTTTTATTCAGACCTTTATTAGAATTTTAAAGTGGGGGAACATAAATAGGAAGATTACCTTCCTTACTTACCACATCCATCTCATTCTGTTGGAGCATGCTTGAAATGAATTCTTCCTTTGACATGGGCTTATGATACAACTTCAGTCTATGCCCATTCACCAAAAAAGAAGTCTTATTTTCATCAATGGTTTTAATCTGAATTGATCCATTTTCAAAGATAATGTTTATTTTGTAAGGCCATAGCCAATGAGTGGTTAGTTTCCCTTTAAAATTTTTGAATTTCGAATCAAAGAGAAGTTCCCAATCACCGGGATGAAATTGTTTCTTCTTAATAAGTTTGTTGTGCCAATTTTTCCTTTGCTGTCGAGAGTCAAAGTGGTCTTCTGAACAACATCTTGTTTAATCTCATCCAATTGGTTTAGTTGCAATATCCTCTTCTATTGATCCTCTGTTAGGTCGATCCCAAGCTTTGTTGCAGTCTTGAAAGTCTTGATTTAAAATTCTATAGGAAGTAAGACCTGCTTTCCATATACTAAATCATATGGGGTGAATCCTGTAACATTCCTCCAAGTAGTCTTGTAAGTCCACAATTATTCTGGAAGATGATCCACCTAATGCCTGTGGTGTGACTGTACTGTTTTTGTTAAAATAGCTTCAAGGACCTTATTGGTGGATTCAAATTGGTCATTTTCCTGTGGGTGGTATGGAGTCGAAGTTCTATGTCGAATATGGTATTGTTCAAAAATAGACTCGATGAGATTTGAAGTAAACTGGGTCCCTTGGTCTATTACAATATCTCGTGGCACTCCAAACCTAGTGAATATGTCTTCATACAAAAAGTACGCAACTAATTGTTCGGTAGCTCAAAACAGAGCTTTGGCTTCCACCCATTTAGTCACATAGTCGGTGCAAACAAGAATGTATTTCTTCCGCCTTGACATTGGAGTGATAGGCCCTATGAAATATAAATCCCATTTTTCAAATGGTTCAACCAACACTTGTGGACGTAAAGGAATATCGCTGGACTGCACTAGTTTCCCCATTCTTTGGAAACTATCACAACCTTTAACATATTGCTTGGAATCCCTAAAAAGGGTGTGGCAGTAATACCCTACATGTAGTACTTTGTTAGCTGTTCTTCAATATGCAAAATGGCATTCGCATGGTTCATCATGACAGGCCTTAAAATGTCAAATGTTTTGTCTTCACTAACATATCTTCGGATGATTAGATCTGGTCTTATACAGAACAAATCACCACCAATCCAAGAGTAAGCAACACTTTCTCTAATGATATTTTTCTTTTCTCTGGATGACAAATGCAAAGGCAACTTCCCTAAGGCTAAATAAGTAGAAACCTTAGCAAACCAAGGGGAATGAGTAGAAATTGAAAATAAATGTTCATCAGGGAAGTTATCGTCTACAGGAGCAACATTACCTTCACTTTGCAATCTGGAAAGGAAATTAGCAACTAAGTTTTCCTTACATGTTCTATCCATAATTGTAATGTCAAACTCCTGTAGCAACAAAAGCCAACATGTAATTCTTCCATTTGTGACTAGTTTATTCATCAAATATCATATAGCAGAATGGTCAGTTGGCACATAGACTTCATATCAGGTAATATAATGCCTAAATTTATTAATATCATACACCACTGCTAAAAATTCTTTTCCCATGATTGTGTAATTTAGTTCAATTGGTGCAAGATTTTTACTGATGTCATATATGGCATAATGAATATGATTTTATTTTTTCCCTAGGAAAACCCCTAAAGCAAAGTCTGAGGCATCCATAGATATGTGAAATGGAAGGGACCAATCATGCCCCCTTAATACAAGAGTGGCAAAAAGCTTCTTTTTCAAAGTCTCGAAAGCACATTGACAGTTAGCATCCTAGAGAAAAATAACATCTCTGGACAACAGTTTAAACAGAGGGGCAACAATTTGAGTGAATTTCTCGATAAATCGTTTGTAGTACCCGGCGTGGCCAAGAAATCTTCTTACCTCTTTATGAGCTTTGGGGACTGGTAGCTTTGTAAGGATTTCAATTTTAGCAGTGTCTACTTCAATCCCTGCAATAAAGATAACATGTCCTAAAACTACCCCCCTAGTCAACAACATCTTACACTTCTCATTACTCAAGGCAACGTTTGTCTCTTGGCATCTGATCAATACTTTTTCAAGGTTTTCCAAGGATTCCTCAAATGTATCCCCATAAATGGTGAAATCGTCCATGTACACCTCTACACAATCATGAATGAGGTCTAAAAAGATTCCCAAGACTTCCCTCTGAGAGGTGGTGAGAGCATTACACAAGCCAAAGGGATGAACACAGTAAGCAAAATTTCCCCATGGGAAAGTGAACGTGGTCTTCTCTTGATCTTCTGGTGATATTTGGATCTGGTTGTACCCGCTAAACCCATCTAAGAACAAGAAATATCTCTTTCTGGACAAGGTATATAGGACTTGATACGAGGAAAATAATCTTTCATTTTAGCCTTGTTCAATTCTTGGTAATCTACACATATACGCCATTTTCCATTCTTTTTGGGAACTACAACTAAAGGTGAAACCCACTTACTGTTAGATATAGGGTAGATGAAATTGGCATTCAATAGTTTCTGCAATTCTTCTTTAACCACCTCCTTAAGGGACGATTTCATCCTTCGCCAGGGTTTCCTAACATGTCGAGAATCAACTTGTGTATAAATGTGATTGGAACAAGTTTTATGATCAATTCCCTTCATATCATGGTAATCCCAAGCAAAGGCACTGGAGTGCTTACATAAAACTTGGATGAGTTTCTCTCGCTGAAAATCAGATAGCTGATTGCTAATATTAAAAAAATTACATGGTTGAATCTCCACCAGAATGCTATAACAACTTTCTTCTTGCATGTTGGATGCGCTACAGAATCAAGACAATGCCATTAGATCACTAGTCTCTTGTATGACTGCTCCCACAATCTGATCTAAAGGCAATGAAAATGAATTAGCCAACTGTGAAAAATCAGAACCACACAGAAAAGTATGAACCTGATTATATTATGTTTCTCCTTTAAATTTTATTACTTGATCAACGATGCAAATAGGCTGAACCATCTCTTCATCGCTGGCTGCATTGTCTATCCATGGAATGTCTTCATTTTTCAGCCAGAGGTTTTGCTGGTGGGAACAATGATATTTTTTTAACTACGTCTCATCGAGAGATAATTATTGATCCTGATCTGCATCCTATTAATGCATTGGCAGTGGCAAGCCAAGGCCTCCCAAGAATATCAGGGTGTCCTCCTGAGGAAGTATTGGGCTGTAAGACCATAAAGTCTACTGGACATGTCCATGATTCCAAAGCCACTATCACGTCTTCTAGGATCCCTTTTGGTTTGATCTTATAATGGTCAGCAAGCTCAAGGACAATAGGAGTTGGGCGAATGTTTGTCAAATCCAAACGTTTCATGGTTCCTATAGTCATAATATTAATGGTTGCTCCAATGTCAATCAAAGTGTTAGGGATACAAATCCCATTGATTTGCATGAAAACAACAGGATTCATGGGGTCTAGATACTTCTCAATGAGTTTCTTACCACTTATCAAATCAGTGGTTTCCCCAACAAAATGAATGGTGGGTGGATCTCTTCTTTTTCTCCCTGGTTGTTTTACACATAATTCCTTTACTGTCTTATCATTATATCTTTTAGGGCCTACAGTAAAGGAATTCTGATGAAGACATTTTTAAGTTCAGTAAGCAAATCATATTCAGGAGCAACTACTAGCTTCTTTAATTGTAACCTTTCTAGATAGGGTGGTTCTCTCGAATAAGATGGATGCTCTGGTAAAGTGACTGATTGTTTATTTACAGATGGGGGTTCCTTATTAATGACTACATTAGAAATCAGTTCTTCCTCTTCTTCTTTCGTGATAATAGGGTTTGAATTTTGAAGGACCTTCCCAGAACGTAAATGAATATCCTGTAGCTCTACAAGAGTGACTGTATATGTTGGGAAGGAATGCAAATCACCTTGAAGAACATGTTGAGTTGGTTTATTATTTGGGTTAGCTACTTGTTGGACATGGAGTTGATGTTTCCTAGGGGGTTGCGGAGCAGGCAGCCAAAGCTGTCGAGATTGCATAGTTGGTGGCTGTGATTGGGTAGGAATTTGAGAGTACGATTGAGGTAGATATTGTTGAGGTTTCATGGGAGGATGATTTTGCATGGGGTAAGGGTATGAAGGCATAGTCCCAAAACTAGGCCCTCTCCATCCTTGTTTCCAAGGATGGGTTTGAATTATATGTTGGGGTCATGCTTTCCAAGGGGTTGTTTGATTCCAATTATATTGCTGCCCTGGAAAGTATGCAGAGTTTGAAACAATAGGATCAGTAGACATAAATGCTGGACAAGGTTGCCATGGATTTTTAGCTTCAAATGCACATAATTTCTCTATGGTATCCTCCTCTCCTTGATGCACTACTTTCAATCCAAGAAGCAAAGGGGATTGATCAATAGGATGATTGTCTACACAAATACCACAAACAAAAAAACTTATTTAGAGGATATTCTTTCAATGGATGCTTTTTACGACACTTAGAACAAAAGATAGCTAAATATGCATTCTCTTCATCCCGTATTTTTCTATCCTGGAGTGCATCTAATTGAATTCTAAGGGTGTTGAGAATGTCTGTCTTATAGCTTTCCAAAAGGTTACCCAACTCTGTTCTAGTGACCCCTCCTGGTGAACTCTTAAGATTTCTGGGGAGAGGGTCTCAGAGTCCTTTACCTGTTCTTGCGTGTCCCCTTGAATATTTCATGCATAACTCACCAATTTTATCAAGAGGCAATCGAGAAACATCCCCATCTCCTATCAAGTTGAGTACATTCATTGATTCATCTGAAATGCCTCTAAGGAAGATAACTTTATTGTCTCTTGATTTAGTCTATGCTATTTGGAACACTGGAGGTTATATTTAAATCATTCAAGATAATCCTCTAGGCTCTCATCTTCTGCTTGTTTCATTCGAAAAATCTCTTCTCTCAGTTCCCTTGCCTTGCAATATTCCAAGTATTTTTGGATAAATACCCTTCTCATTTCATCCCAAGTCCTTATTGTGTCTCCTCCCAATCCCATAAACCAATGTAATGCTGAGTCTTTGAGAGTGGCAAGTAACAATTTTAGTTTTTGTGCATTACTAAAATAATCATAGCTTCTACAAAAAATATCAAATTCAAACAGGAAGGATGTAATGTCCCCATTTTTTGATACCACCATGGTCCACCATTACCCATTCAACCCCAAGGGTCCTAGTGATAGTTTAGAATTAATTAATTAATGAGAGGTTAAGTTTTGAGGCATTAATTGCCAAGGTATTTAATTCTACTTCCTTAAGTTTGAGATGGACTTGACAAAAGTTATTTTTCATTAATAAATATTTATCTGAATGAAATAAAGTGGATAATGATCCACAAGGGCGCATTAGAGGATAAGCTTTGACCAAGAGATAACTTGCACAAAAAGAAAATATGAACGCAATTAAAGCTAGGAAAGCAAGAAAAAGAAAGGAAAAGCTGTCACAAGGCAGAAAAGTAGTAAAGCTCAGGAAAAGAAGAATAAAGCAGAAAAGCAGACAAAAGCATAAAGCAGGATAAGGCAGAAAAGCAGGATAAGGCAGAAAAGCAGGAAAAATAGGATAAGGTAGAAAAGCAGGAAAAAAGAAAAAAGCAGGATAGAAAAGCAAAAGCAAAAGCAAAAGCATAAATCTAGAGCAAGATAGAAACGCTAAAGCAAGATAGAAAAGCAAAAGCAAGATAAAGCAAAGGCAGAAAGAAAAGGAAAAAAAGAAAATCTTGAAAGCTAGCTATCCTTATCCACTCCATGAGAGCACTTTAGCCTATTTGAATTGCTCCACAAGTCACCTTAAATCTATAAAATAAGGACTGCACCACTTGCATATCTTTTGACAGTTTGAGAATTGAATTGAGAGAAATTTTGCCTCTGTGACTTGGGAGATGTCCCCCTGCTTCTTCTCAAATGATGATGACATCCAATATTCATCATTGAGTTTATTGTATGTATTGAAGTATGATCCAATGAAATTCAATCTTGTTGCAGAGATTAGAGAGCCTTTGATTCATAGTTATGATGATTGCTAGTCTTTCTATGATGGATAATCCTATTTCTTATGTATTTATTTCCTGAGAGTTATATGAGATGTATTTCAGCTACTGATGGTTGTTATTATGTAAATTTGAACCTATGAAGTCCATTATGCAGTTTGAATAAAGAAAATCCCGCCTTTCATATCCATCTTTTGCACCTAGTCTAGATTGTCATGGAAAATAGCTAGTTTTTAGTGTTTAATTAATAAATGAACTTCTACAGCTCCAAATTGATTTCTTTCTATTGCTGTTGTTACTTAAAATTCCAATATACTCATTCCATGTCTGAAACTGAGAATTCAAAGTCTTCTCCCACTGTTTGGAAAATCCTGAAGTTAAACTAGTTGTGCAATCCTAGGAGACAATTTTACTTGTTTGTTTGTGAAACCTCCTCAGAACTTCTTCAAACTTGATGGAGAAAACCTAGAATAATATTTTCCTATATTTTAATTTTTTGAAGCCTTCCTAAGTCAAAATACTCCACCATTGGTTCTCAGGTAGTGCTCAGTTGAAGATCTAGTTTGCATATGCTGGGGTGCCTAGGAACCTTGGAGTAGACTTCAACCTAGATGATGTTTGAAACATTAATGGTCCCAATAAATTGTGCAAAGGGTCTCTTATCTATCATGATCCTCATCTCTTCCAGAGTTGTTTGAAATTTCCTTCCTCTAGCCAGTTAAGTCACTAGTTTCATTATTTTGCCTTAAGTATTGTAAGGGAGTCAGTTAGTGTATCATGATATATGATTTGTACATTACAAAGGAATCAATATCATCACTTACTCAACCATGGAAATGAGGAAGTGCGGAAGGAGGAATATTGTTCAACTGCACAATTGCAAGAGGATTAGTAATAGGAAAACCAAAAGTTACTTCTTCTTCAGTCGTATGTTCTTCTTATCGATGATTATGTTCCTCCTCCTGATGGTTATGCTCCTCCATACGATTGTGCTCCTCCCTACGATTGTGCGTCTCTCCTTAAAATTCAACCATATTTCCCTCAAATATAGTGTACCACGTTTCAATGTGGGGGGATTCTAACCCAACAATTACCTCTTTAGTCTGCCTCTCTGTGATACCAACCATGGTTGCCTCGCTTGTAGGAATTGCAGAAGAATTCAAAAGTTCCACCTTAGGGTTCGTGGTATTCATATATATAGAAGGCTGTTCACTTCTTCTTACTAGAGTTTTCCCTGCATACCCTTTTATGTTCTTCCCTACCAACGTGTTAGTAGATGAAGGGGTTTTAACAAAACTATTGAAAGAAACAGTTGTAGGAATCTTACCTCTAAGAAATCTACCTTTACTATTTGTTTCTTGACTCATACAGTACTAGAACCATCTAGTTCCAACAAAGCCGTGTACTTACCAAAGCAAGCTAGTGCGCAGGTTCTTACCTCTCGTCTTACCAAACCACCTTGGTGTATTCTAGGGAACCAGACTTCCTGCACAAAAAAAGAACCTATGGCACACAAGTAATCAAACTCAAATAAAATAAATGTTTGACTAAGATCTAGTTCTTTGAAACCTCCTCGACAATGGCGCGAAAAATGTTGGGAAAATTAATTGCTTATTTTGCTTTAAATAAATTATCAATTGGGATTAGTAAATTGGCAAGGTGACATGCAAAATATATGCATAACTAAGCCTAATTAACCAACTTAACAAACTGCTCAAAGGAAATCTCAGACAAATTGACTGAATTCACTGCGTGTATATCAACAATCACTCTTCAGTTTTAATATTCATGAATTAAGATATTGTTCATATTATCACAATGTTCAGGTAACAATCCAGTCTTTGGAAAAGATGCACACAACAAATAGAATATACTATGATTCTCCAGGAAATAACCAACAAACTGTGTAGATTCACCCAGTATATCCTACCAATCAGCTATTGAACCAACAAATATCTTTCACCAACTATTAGAATTATTAGGATGTCTAGAAAGCAATCAATATTTGACAATTGCCAATTAGAGAAGTGCTCTAGTCGCAGTGTGCATGAAAGATAAACTAGGTAGATGAAGGTTCACATGTCTAGGTCCAATGTCGATTAGATTCACATATGCAATTCTCAGATTTGTGTCCTTCAACTATTGGAACAAACCAACAAATAAGGATCCTTGTAAAGTTCTCAAGAGCAAATGAAATAAACCTAGGCATCAATCATTATCCTACAGGTTCCAAATTAAATTTATAGTGCTGGAAATTCTATACCAAACCAAATTATGAAACAAGGAAACAAATCTGCAATAAAATCATGATCACACTCAGAAACCTGTTTTACAATAATCCAAGGTAAAGTATGAACACCAATCAAATCTGAAATATAACTTGAGCAAACTGTAACAACATTAACCACACATACATAAATTAAATCTATATTCTAACATTGTGGTACAACTCAAAACAGGGGGCCCTCCTGGATGAGTCCACTATAGTGGTTAAGAACTCAAAAAAATTACCAAAACAACAGAGTCTTCATTAATCAAGATAAAGAGTTACATTATAGGAGTCCAAAAGAGATCTGAACTCACAACCCAACACTCCTGGTACTCTGTATGTACTTAACACAATCTGAGCTAACTTGCCTTCATGACTGTCTCAAAATATATATGAGTTCATATGTGATCAATTACAACAGTGATCCATTCAATGTGGATCTCAATTTCCTATAGATAGACATGGAATGACAAACATAGGAAAATCTCTTGATATTTGATTTCATGATTAGCAACATGAAATCGTGACATGAAACCCAAATTACATATGAATCCATTGATTTTTAATCACAAGTCCAGTCAGTAGGATTGTTGAATATCTTAGCATGGAATGCCAGATGCACATCAAGGAACAAATCCCGTCTTCTACTCCATGCTTCAAATCTCTCGAGAACTGGCTAAAGTGTTGCGTGAGTCACTCCTGTAATTTCGGTAATACACATTGTTGAAATATAACATGGTTGGGTTACCGAAACACCCAATTCTGATAGCACGTACTATTTGGAGGATAACGTTATTGAATTATCGAAATACCTAGTTCTGGTAGCCTTCAGTTCTGTAGTAAAAAAGAGATAGTTGCTACAATCCCACAATAGTTAGGCTAATCACCCTATATTTGAAAATAAGTAACAAAACATGATCAATCATATCTAATTAAGTGTAGTTACCTTAGATAGATGTAGGAATGATAGGACCATGTAATGTAAGGAAAAACATAGAAGTATGGAACAAAAGGCAGGGAAATAGAAGGTGTTAAGTACAAAAGGATAGCCAACATAAGTGCAAAACTGATAAAAAATGAGGCCCAAAAGCTATGAATATGGAAACAAAGTATGCAAAGTTTAAAATCAAGACTTATCTAAAAGATAATGCTTTTCCCCTTAGTGTTTTAAAGTAAGAGGTATTAAAAATAAATGAAAGATTAAGAGAATCCCATAAAAACTTCTTTTGCAACTTGATGAACTCCAATAATGTTATGATAATGTTATTAAACTAACTGATCAAGTTGAAATATTTGAAGATGAATACCAGATGATACATGACGAGTTCTATGAACTTCTATATTGGAAACATCACTATAAAGAAACTCCAGAGAGTTTACCAAAGATGGAAAGGAAAGAGATTGCCAAAACAAGGGCCTGGAAAAACACTAGGGAGGTCTCCCAAGCTGAAGTAAATGATATTATCGGTGGTGCTAAGCGAGCTTGCATAAGGATATGGAAATCCCCCAAAGCTGCAATGGACAAGTTCAATATGCCTGCCCTTGATGAGCTAAAACAAGCAGATCCGATTAAGCTGAAAATCACCATCATTGAACAAGACATGGATCATAGTGAAGAAGTGATAAACAAGGTTACAAAGGAAGATGAAGAACTTCTTAACAATTGTCTATATCAACCGATTGAATTGGCTACCTGTCTTATGCTTTTGCGGATGAGATTATGAATGATATAAATAGGGAAATTGAACAAAGGATGTTTGGTGTTGAGATTTAGTTTGAGAAGTTGCAATATGTTTGAGTGGCTAGAATCTTGGACTTACATTCTTAATGGAAGAAATTCCATAAAGGAAATAGTGAAATTCACTTTGTTTATTATATTTGTTGTATATTATGTTTAAATAAACAATTATCATTTTTGACAGTTCTTGAATTCAGTTGTGCAACAGCTTGAGGATATAAAGGAAAAAAAATTATGAACCCGAAAGGGGTGTGTTGGTGGGAAACCATTTTCATTTCTATTTTGTACATTATTGTGATAAATTGGGTGAAAGGAGAAGTCCAAAGTAATCGTTAAGCAGTTTTGGATATCAGAATGCTGGACATTGATCTACAATTTTTTGGGTGATATAATGAATGTTGTATTTTCATTTTTGGTGTGAATTGAAATTTGTTTCCAGTTCTCTTATGAATGCATCATTCAATCTTTTACATTTAAGCTACATGAATATATGTGATATTTTATGCGATTGATTGTTGTTCATGTCATATGTATAATTAGATGTTAATTTAATGATTACATAGACTTATTTTCTTATGTCAAGGATTTGCATTTAAGCATGTAGCACCATCACTCTGAAAATTATAATGTATGGACAACATTGTTAGAATTAATTTAAAGAATATTCTTTACTTCAATTTATTTTGTTACGTTGATGATTTAATTTACTATTCTACATAGAAACTTATTTCTTTGTTTTGACAATAATATATTTTTATCTATGCATTTATTTAGTTAGAAGTTATGCTCCTAATCATGATACTATTGTGGATTTATATCTTTCTTTAAGTTAGGCTCAATTTGGTTATTTAGGGTATATTTAAAACTAAAAAGGACAAAAAAATTATAACAAAATTTCAACTGTCGTGGAAACTAGGCCCATAACTAGTCAGAAAATGCTACCCTAAATGTGACCGAGTCTAACTTGGGACTTGCGACCAAGCATTTTTCCCTCATTGTTGATGTGGTCATTTTGAACTGTCAACAAATTGGCTCTATAAGGAGGTATGAATTGAGATGAATGGATAATTTGAATTTAACAAATCCTATGCAGGATTGCTCAATCCACCCCATAGAGAAATTCCTTGCGGCTCCCTTTTTCCCAAGATCCACCCAAATCAATTTTTAATCCCCGAGTTACTCCAGTTCTAACCACTTTACAATTCCTCAACAACCAAAGTAGATCTCAACAACATATTTGAGCTCACTCTTCGTCGTTAATTGGATCACCCAAAATTGCCCAATTGTTTCAACCATCTCGGTTTATGACTCGAGCTTTGGGAAGAGAACTAAGACTATCATTCATTGCATATCCTATTCTCGGTCGGAATAGACATAACTAAAACGACACCACTAGTGAACATAACATCTTGATCGATGTGTATCCTGACTGTGGCCAACCAACACTACAAAACTCGGAACTTGAAGACATAGAAATCCAAAACAAGGAGCACCTCCCATTCCATTGGTTCTCCTTTTGATTCTCCTTCATCCACCCCAGGAGGTAGTTCTTTGTAATATGAACACTCCAAGGAAGTATAGACTAAAACATGGTTAGCGCTAATGCTAAAAACAATCCATGCTGGAAGATGGAGGATGCAATAGCTACTCTGGCAATGTACATCCACTCCCAAAACGCCCTAAAAAATCTCTCCTAGAGTTCTATCTAGGCCAAAAGTATTCATTTGAAGACCATAAAACGAAATTCATGATGGTAGTTAATCTCTTGAATGTAAAATATGAGGATGTAGTCTATACACTTTTCTCGTATACTTTCAGAAGACAAGCTCTCACATGGTTCAAATCCTTAAGACCACAATCAATTACAAATTGGGGTGATTTAGAGAAAGGCTTCTAAAGCAAATTTGGGTAAAACAAAAGCCTCGGTGAATTGGTCCTCAGATTATCTAGGATAAAAATAGAAGCTAAGGAAAAGGTTAAATATTTTAAACAAATATTCCTATTCTTGTTGAACAAAATCCCCAACAATTCAAGACTAGTAGATGATGTAACTATTGAATTTTTCATTATTGCATTGCCCACCACTATAACTATGTTTTTCAAGTGGGCATAAAAGAAAAACCTTGACGATAATTTCAAAGTGGCCATCAAAGTATAACAAGATATGTTAAGCTTGAAAGGAAATCCTCGAGGAGAAGATGGGTTTGGCTCAAATTCATACAAGAAAAAGAACCCTGAAAATTAAACCAATTTTGAGCCTAAAGAAATAGATCTCAAATATATGGAGAGTTTACAAAGGTTAACAAAGAAATTCATCAATGAATTCATTGATTTTAGAAGAACGGCTGGAGAGGAACCACCACCTAGGAATTACTACAGACTGCCATATAAAAGAGATTTTCCTCCTGATATTAGAACGACTTCTCACCCTGAGGGAATGTATGTCGAGGACCTATTTTTAAATATGTTAAAAAATGCCACTTTTAAAAAATCATCATACCACCATGATGAAGGGATAGAGGAAATACAAGAAGAAGTGGAAGAAGAAGATCCTGGTAATAAAGAAATTCCCGCACATCACATTGATGTCTTGTGGGATGTTTCCTTTAATAGAAGAGAGGAGGATGAAGAGGATGTTAGGAGATTCATTCCTATCAGACATGAAGCAAGGGACCAATTACATATAAGGAGAAACCATGAACTTCAAGTCCTACAAATAAAAATTCTTAAATATCTAGATCTGGTCTTGTCACATTTAAACCTTCTTTATTGCTAGATTATGATTTTTTAGAAGATCTCAAGAAAATGAAAGCAAGTCTCTCATTATAAGAGGCAGTTAAAATACCACAGGTACACCAATATCTAATCCAAGCTCTCGATTAATCATCTTAAAAACAAGGGAAAAGGGTCAGTATAGAAGAAAACACTAGAACCATTAAAAACATTGATTCAAGTAATTCAAACATGAAGAAATGCTTTAGTGTTAATGCTTCCCTCATTGGAAAAAAGTATGCCTCAAATACATCTCCATTTCATTTAAAATTTGAAATGTTTAACAAGAATGTACATAACTGTCTTGTAGATTCAAGTGAATTTTTGGCGCAAAATCGAGACTAGGGTTCTTGCACATGGGCCAGCAAAAGGGCGTTGTTGTAGTCTAGTGTGCTAGCATTTCCAATCCCCTTAAGGGGGAATATCTCACCTGAATCACAACCAAGACTAGCATAAGATAGAGAATGGTTAACTATATGGATGCAGTGTTGGGGTTTATGTCCTTCATATCGCAACAACACCTAGCAAAAAATCATTCATTCGAGCACATTGCAACCTTATTCAAATATACTACTCGTTAAAGCATAACAATAAACATAACCAAACATATCTGAGATAATCATAATAGAAAATTTAAGGGGCCCAACAATAATTTCTTATTATGGGAAATACTTCATCATTACAACAAATTGCATCATGGATCTGAGGCCTTACAGTCACCATAGAATTACCCATCGCGGGATATCCCCTCATACAAAGAAAACCCAAAACCCAGATACATAACTTCTGTTGTAGATCTCAAGTCTCTGTCTTCAACTAGCTTTGATCTTCTAATGCTCAGATGCTTTTATGCTCTTATGTTCTTTTTGGTCTTCCTTCTCTCTCTTTTCCACTTACCCTATGCTTCCTTTTATACTTGTGGAGCAGGTCCAAAACTGGTCCAAAAGTCGTTACGGTTGTTACCTATTTTCTGCAACTTTCACTTCCTTTATGCACTTCCTTCCTTGGTCTTTACTTCTTCTGCCCTGTCTAATATTCTTCAAAAATGAAGGATCCAATAGGCACTGACCACATAGGTTGACTCTCACTCGAGTCAAATTTTTTGTGTTATTGATCCTTGTTCATCTTCTATTGTTGTTTCTTCAAACGAGGGATCCATTTTTGGTACTGAACAACATCGTTGTATCGCTTTTGGTACTGAACAACATCAGTATTTATCCTTTGTGTCATGGACACCGAAGAAAATTTCCATATGCTACGCCAAGGAAAATGATTGCAAGAAATACTACTTCCCTCCTGGTTCTTGGCTTTATAGGAAATAGACTCGACAAACGATATTTCATCTTCAAAATATTCATTCCTGAGGACTCCATTGTAGATGGAAAATTTCCATCTTCCTGTTCAACAAAAGACCAGACTTCCAGATACGATCTTCCGATCATCAAGGAGACTAAGAAATGAGGATGACGCATGTGCACCGATACTGACAAGGTTAGCAGCTGTGTCTTGGCTTGTGAGGCATCACTCTCTCTTAAAATTTCACAGTGGCAGAAGGGGAATTGAGAGAGTGAACTGTGGTAGGAGTATTAGGAGAAAATTTCATCCAAAGAACATCATGATCCCTCTAAATGTTAATCTAACGTGAGTCCCGAAGTTCCTTCCAGGCATTGTGCATCGAAATGTTCATCTAACGCCAAGTGAGACTTGGAACGATCAATGGGGTGCTCTGCAGGGAGGCAATTGAGCAAGGACTGACGGGAGATAACATCTCATACAATAGCAAGGGAATGAACATAGGGGATGGATGAGTTATTTGCATGGCTACAGTAGGACGAGACATGGGAAAATGACTTATGGGTGGCAAGGGATATTATGTATCCATATATAGGTGTGGAATAATGGTGGGGTGTCCTTTCGCATTATGTGGATTGGATGGGAAATTATACATCAGGGATCCGGTGATGGGGTTGGTATCTTCATGATGGCAATTGCATAAGTCAAGGATAATGGTTTGGGAATCATATGTATGAGAGCGGGGTAATGATGAATGATGGGTCACATGGTTTGGATAGCTAGACGGTTGGGCTTACTGTGATGTTGAAATGCTGAGTCTTTCAATGATGACACATTGGATGACCTGGAGCAGTTGCGACTTTTCATGAGTGACCAACGATTGATGGTTAAGGAAATTGTACTACATCAACATGGAACCGACAACAACTTATTGGAATTGTGGGTCCCTCCCCGAATATAATGGTGAATACTAAATGACAAGGAAACTAAATTGTAGGAACCAACTAAAGACTGAAAAGAAAAATCACTGGTCTGAAAAATAAATCCTAAATCCTAACTAACTCACTCCCAAGAGAAGGAGTGGCTTCTTGCAGAATTATTGAGCAAAGACGTATGGATTCATGCATGCACAATTCACCCATCTTGGACGTAAGATACCATCAAGCTATGCAAGTTTCACAGCACTAGAATCCTTGATTTCCACAACAATGAATGGTCCCAACCAATACATCTGTAGTTTTCTTGGATGCTTCATAATATTGTTGTCATACATCAGTACTTTATCACCTTTTCTAAATTATTATGCTTGATATTGAAATTGTGCCCTTTTTCCACTATTGCATCATAATTTTCCATAAAACGAGATTCTTCAAGCTCCATTAGTTATGCAAGTCGTTCTGCAACTAATTATTTTTATGTCATATGTGTTGCATGCGCAATGTAAATACTTGGGACTACAAATTATGCGGGAACTACCACTTGTCTGTCATAGACCAACTGGAATGGGGTATTATTGTGAATCTTGTTAGTGGTAGTCCTATAAGCCCATAATATAGCCAAAATTTTCTCATCCTAATCATCCTTGTTTGCATAACAGAATTTGGTCATCACATTCTCTAGAATTTTGTTGAATGCTTCCGCCGTGCCATTCGCTTGAGGATGATATGGACCAATTTTATGATGTTGAATTAAAAATTTAGCTGTCAATTCTTCAATTGTATTGTTTAGAAAATGCTTTCCTTGATCACTTGTAATACTTCTTGGGCACCCGAACGGAGTAATAATGTTTTCATAAATGAATTGAGTAGTTTTCTCTACGGAATACTCTTGAATTGGCGCATCTTTTGCCCACTTGTTTAAATAATTTTTTGTAGTGAAAATATAATGGGACTTTGAATGATTCGTCGGTGGGTTGATGGGGCCCACAAAATCAATCGCCCATTTCTCAAATGGTTGCAGTGCTCTCACTAGGTGCAATGGGAGTTCGTCTCTTTGGGAGGGTTGACCAATGTGCTAGAAAACGTCCCATTTCTAGGTGTATTCCTTGGCATCTTTGAAGACTGTAGGAGACCATAGTCCTACTTGTAGCACCTTCCTTCCTGTGGTTTTCCCGCCAACATATCCTCTCGCAACTCCAACATGAAATTCCAACAAAATAATTTCACGCTCATGATCTAATACACATCTATGCAGGATGCCATTGACCCCCAATATTTATAATTATCCCACAATTAACTGATATTCTGTAGCTCTTACAACTAAGTGCCTTTTTTGTGTTGGGGAATAATCATATGGATCCTTTCTTGTGGTGAGAAACAATGCAATATATTCTAGGTGATATGGAATGGATTCCACCCTAAATAATGTTGCATCTAGTAGCGGGTCATGTTAGAGTATTAAAAACTCATTCCATACTTAGGATATCGTTTTATTAGTCTTCATGATTAATTTCCTAGGTGTTGACTAGGTAAGTTGGCCTAATTTTGTCTTACATGGGACCACATGCCATCCTGAGTCACTGAGGCGCACTTGAGGAGATTCTAGATAATATTTATTCCGATTCTATGAGATTTCTTTCCATTCCTGCAATAGAAGGGCGCCTTTTTGCTTTATCTTGCTTTTTTTTGCTTTTAGTGGAAAATGTAAAGTTAATGAAGTTGGTAACTGGATATTTTTGCACAACTCGCCCTCCTTGTTTTTATTCTATCCAAAAACCATGATTTAGTTTCTTTTCCATCACTCATCACCTCACAACTCAGCTTTGTCAATTCACGAGCCTTAGGTGTGATTTGGAAAGTGATTTAGTTACCTAGGGGGGTTTTCACCAATTTAGGAAGCCCGCTTTTGTGAGAATTTTGAATGCCTTCTTTGGATTTCAAATATCCGATGTAATTATATATTTGGAAAACCATTACATAGACCAATTTTGGCTAATGTAGACTTATTCAATAGACTTTTACTTTTTGCATCAAATTCATGATGTGATATTTGACTAGTTTTTGCAAGACAATTTGTGAGAATAATTGTTTGCTTTGCAAGATAAGCCTGTGAATGAAATTTATCATGGTATCAGAGCTCAATTAACAACATATTCTTCAATTATTTTCCTATAGGATTGAACCAGTCTCTCAGAGGGTGCATCTCAACATCAGTTGTTAACACCTAAAAATTGCACACATGTGACATTTCGACGATTCATCTAGTAAAGCGTTATCAACATAAATAATGCATCTCACAATAGGCATACTCAATAGATAAAAAACACATCATGAGTCCACAATTTCCTAGAAACAGTCAAAACAAAGGAGTAGCATGGGTATTACACAGGTGACCTGCACTACAGCACATGTTATTTGAACAAAGCCTATGCTACACCCATGCGACTTTTCCTTTGATAGCCGCACTATTGTCAAAACAACAGGACCACTTCATCCCAACGGCTCATTAAAGGCTCAATACTTCCCAAGGATCAGAATTCGGCTCCTCGCACACTTGGTGGCATTAATCAACCCCCCTTATGTACCTTGGAACTAGTTCATGAAGGAGGATAGTTCACATTTGGATCTAGTTGTTTGTTGGCCACCTCTTGGCCTATAAAAATAATCCATTGGCATGCATTTTGTAGAGAGAAATTAGATCAAGGTTATGCTGCTAGATTTGAGTTGGAGCTTCCTCATAGCATACCATTTCCTACTGTTGTGAGCATTTCCAAGCTTTCTTTCCACCTACCATCAAGGGGCAAGTGTTTCTCTCCATTGTTCTTCCGTCTACTTAGCATTTAGTTTGGACAAGAAAGGTCTCCCTAAGGGATATTGTTGGATTCTCTTGAATCCTTCACCTCATAGGTGTTGTACATCTATTCCATTGGGAAATACAAGAGTGGTTCAACATATCTTTGGTTGTTGTTGAATTTTGCATTCTCCCCCCATATCTTTCATTTTGTTTTTTATCAATATTTTCATGTTTGGATGTGAACTACACTAACAATCTCTTGCAGGATCACTAGGAGGAATACCAAACCACATCAAAAGGGGCTCCAAGGACTGAGGCCTTGCAACAACCTAAAAGGCTTAGCCCCTTACCAAGTGGAAGAGTGCACTTGTGCAATTTTGTTTCCACAACTGTTCTAATGAAAACCATACTTATTTTGGTTCATTTCTTTTTAAACTAGGTTGTTTTATGCTAAGTAGCTAATTCTGTGTATTTGTCACTTGTAGGAGATAAGGTATTCCACCTCTTGCTTCCAAAATTTGGCCCCATCACGGCCCCATTTATTTTTCCGCAGCTACGCAGTTCCCAGTGTCTTTGTTGCACTGATAGCGTGGAATCAACTCGGATAGTCGCACTCATAACGCATGTTACCAGTGCTAGACTCGCGCTAACTGCTTATCGCACATGCATAGAAGGTTAGTGTATTACTCGCGCTATAGTGCATCTATTTTGTATTAACTTGCACGGTCCGTGCAACAGAGTTCGGTTTATCCGTTTTACTATTGTTTATTTTCTTTTTATCTGCATAGCTTAGTTTGGCAGCCCAATTGCTGCTTACTAGTGAACTTAAATTAAGGCCAATTCACCCAATTACTTAATTTCTTAGTAATTAGTGCACCTAGACCAATATTAGGAATTAAAGAGTACATCTCTCTTGAAACTTACCTATGTAACCAACTTTGAGGCTTTCAATAGGCCCCATTGTTGTCATTAGTATTCAATACCATTTCTTATTTATGCATCAAACCAACATGTTGTTTTTAGTAGTATCGCTAGTGTAGAAAACAATTTTTGCACACAAGCAAGGACCTAAAGATACTTGTTTCCCGGAGTATGATCTACACCTCGCACTTCATGTGAGCTTGGTGAATCAGAAAAAGGGTGAGAAGTGTGAAATACCTCCATTGCACACTTGTCTATTAGTTAGAAATATTTTATTTTGCAAAGCGTCATGAGCATCTCTTAGAGTTAAAAGTATGCATTACTTGATATACTCTTTTAGTTAATTTGCCGATAAAATCATTTTTTTCTTTGGTTTTTGCTTTCATTACATGTGTTTGCACAACTAGCACACAATAAGAGGCATAAAGACTCTTCCAATCCTAGTATGCTCTTCACGTCACACTTCATATGAGCTTGGTGAATCAGAAAGGTAGGGATTGTAAAATACCCCTCTTACACTCCATAAGTGAAACATTCAAACCCCTTAAAATCAACATTGTAATTGTCATAACCAACTAAAATCCTCCACAGGAGGTCACAAAACAATATTTTATAGTAGGTGGGATTGATTGGGCTAGGTATCCATTAATGCCCACCAATAAAGTTTCATTAGCAATATTTTGAAACATAGCATTGTTGTCTCATAGGGTACTTATAAAATCCTGCTATAAGCAAGTGTTAAAATAAATCTTGGATCAGAAGTGCGCTGTGACCAAGGAGGTGAATGCCGAGGTATATCTTCCTACTCTCCCCTACAAGCCACTCAAATTTTTGTAGGGAGACATCACTATACCATGTAAGACGAACCATTGATCCACATTTGACGCAAGGTATCTTAGTGGCCCAAATTAGGATATCACCAAGGAGCAATTGTGAGTGCATTTGATTCCTGAAGTTAGATATTTCCTTTGGGAGGTGTTTCCAAGTCTTCTTGATTGGATCATTGGCCCCATTGTCGATAGAACTAGCTCTTTGTTACCTCCACTAGTCGATTGGTGAGTGGATACCATTATCACCATAAATTGTGCTTTTAGGAGGCCCGGTTACATTTGAGAGGAAGGACGTTAAGTCTTCTAGGGAATTTACATTTATTTTATTTTTAACTACAAGTTCACAAAAATTGTAATAAAAAGAACTTACATGTGGGGACTCATGCACTAAAATCGATGTTGCACATATCACTCACTTATCGCACCATTTCGCATATGTTGTGGTTGGAATATTTTTGCATTTGCTCAATTGTTTTTAGTCCACTATCACTCTCATATTGACACAAATACTTCACCATTGAGGAACAAAACAACATCCTAAGATAGTCTCGTAGACTGCAAGGCCTATCCCCTATCTCGAGGGGCATTTTGATACCGTTCCCCCGTGTTACACGCAGAGGGAATTCAATCTAGGGTCGTTCCCAAGCAGCATTGATAAGATCATCTAGTCAAGGACAAGCCTGGCTAGGTACATTTTCTCCCCTCGGAGAATCTATTAATTACACCACTTCTTCCCCCATCGGAAGTAGGCCCCCACTAGATTCTCCCCATGGAGATCCCTTGGATACCTTTGACCCATCTTCTCTCATAGGAGGTCAACCGTTGTTTACAACACCACCATGGTATCCCCCTCATTGAAATCACATCCCAAACAAAATGGCAAGACCATTCGTCCATACCTTACCATTTATGGCTAGCTTAAATCTATGAGATTTGGCCAAACTGATAAATGAACCCATTGCTCATGATGTGACATGGTTGGCTATGCCAGACAAGCTTCCTTTCGATATTCCCAAACTTGAAGGGAAATAGGGAGATTATCCCGCTAACCACGTTATCTCTTTCCACTTATGGTGTTCATCTAACAGCATAGTGGATGACCCCATGAGGATTCGCCTATTCCAACATACCCTCACCAGAACGACATCAAAATGGTACGTAAACCTAGAAAGTGGCACCCATTCCACATTCATGACATTGGCCACCGCATTTCTTACATACTTTCAACTACCAATCCCGCATGATTTAGGCCTTGAAATTCTCATTGAGTTTCATCAAAATACTTCTACCCACATCGCAGACCACATCCATGAGTGGTGTAGAAGCTGCACACTATGTAAGATCGAAATACAACCTCCCTTTCTATTAGATTGGTTTATCAAATCTCTCCAATCCACCATAGCCAAATATGTTTCCACCTCCATGCCGCAAAGTGAGGAAGAGGATATTATGAAATCACAACATTTTGATCTCATATATGCACAATCTGACTATCTTTACACAATCCTCCCTGATGCCCCTCGGCATCGGTAGTTGGATCCTACACTTTCAGGATTGTCACATTCGGATGATGGGGTTATTGGGTCCATTTCCCATCTAGGAAAGGCTCCTCTTACCACATCAATGCCATTTAACATGGATCCACACTACCCATCCATGCCATCTGCCTGGATAATATTTAATTTGATTCTGTGAGATTTATTTCCATTCCTAGAATAGAAGGGCGCCTTCCTGCTTTATCTTTCTTTTTTTTTCTTTTAGTGGAAAAGGTAAATCTAATTATCTAATACACATCTATGCAGGATGCTATTGATCCCCAATTTGTATAATTATCCCGCAATTAACTGATATTATGTAGCTCTTACAACTAAGTGCCTTTTTTTATGTTGGGGAATAGTCATATGGAGCCTTTCTTGTGGTGAGAAACAATGCAATATCTTCTAGGTGATATGGAATGGATTCCACCCTAAATAATGTTGCATCTGGTAGCTGGTCATGTTAGAGTATTAAAAACCCATTCCATACTTAGGATATCATTTGATTAGTCTTCATGATTAATTTCCTAGGTGTTGACTAGGTAAGTTGGCCTAGCTTTGTTTTATATGGGATCACATGCCATATTGAGTCACTAGGGCTCACTTGAGGAGATTATAGATACTATTTACTCTGATTCTGTGAGATTTCTTTCCATTCCTAGAATAGAAGGGCTCCTTCCTGCTTTATCCTACTTTTTTCTGCTTTCAGTGGAAAAGGTAAAGCTAGTGAACTTAGTCACTGGATCGTTTTGGCCAACTCGCCCTCCTTGTTTTTATTCTTTACAAAAGCCATGATTTAGTTGCTTTTCCATCACTCATCACCTCACAACTCATATTTTTCCAATTCATGAGCCTTAGGAGTGATTTGGAAAGTGATTTAGTCACCTAGGGTTTTTTTCGCCAATTTAGTAAGCCTGCTTTTGTGAGGATTGCGAATGCCTTATTTGGATTTTAAATCTACGATTTAATTATATATTTGGACATCCATTACATAGCCCAAGTTTGGTTGATGTGGAATTATTCAATAGAATTTTACTATTTGCATCAAATTCATGACTGTTGTATGTGATCTTTGACTAGTTTTTGCAAGACAATTTGTGAGAGAAATTGTTTGCTTTGTAAGATAAGCCTGTGAATGAAATTTCACAGGTCATCCACAGGTCCATTAGCTTCACCTGATTCTATGTGAGAGAGATGATCAGGTCCATGATTGTATTTCTCTGGCTTCACTATGACTTAAAATAAAATTCCCAAAACAAAAGTAACCATCTACAGATTCTTCCTTCTAACACTGGCTTATTTACCATACACTTCAAGGTGGAGTGATCTGTGAAAAAATTGAAGTGTCCTCCAAATAAGTAGTGGAAATTTTTTTGTAATGCGTAAATCATAGCCAATCCTTCTCGCTCCGCTATCGTTTAGTTGTGCTCTGCTTGCGATAGATTTTTACTAGCGAAATAAACTGGATGGTCCATCTCGCCTTCTCCTGGCTGAGACAATATAGTGCCAAGAGGTATTCCTGATGCGTCAACATGAACATGGAAGTAATATCCCCCATGGATATCAAATGGAATTAGGGACATATCATTAGCTCTAAAAGGCCAATTACAAAATTTAAGCACAACAGAGAAATATAATAATTACTTAATTTCAATTTTCACAAATTAATTATGACAAAATAACGATAATCGCAAATTAATTAAAATAAAATTTACATCTAAGAAAGAAACTGAACCGAGGTTGGAAAATCTTATCTGACACTTTCCAAAGTCATTATAAATCCATCCCAAGCCATAACACAGGTTACTTGCACCCAAAAAGGTCATTTCCAATAATATGTCATTAACTAGTTAATTAAGGTAATTAATGTGCTAATTATAACTCTTAACTTACAAATGACGACACTTAGCATAAAATAATTTGTTTAACTAATTAATGCATTTTATCAGTCCCAATGAATAATTAACACCTACATCCATGTAAATATGGCCAAATAACCATTTTTAAATAATTAAACATAATATACACGAAAATGAGATACCAAGACTAGTCAACTAGTTTCACTACACAAACAACTAGTCTTGTGCATTTTCGACGCACACCAACTATCCAAAAAGTGAACCTATATAAATTATGTGCATACATAGGCATGCATGTACAACAAAATAAAAGTACATTTTCATCTCTGAATCGAGTACATGAATGAAGAATCTTTCAAGTTTAATCAGTAAAAGTAGTTAATAAACACTGCTAGGAATTCAATCAAACCAATCGTACCGAGTTCTTAGGTGTTGAAATTTGGTTGATATTTGACCTTTAATTCATTTAGATCGGTGATGGTACTCTTTTAACTAGTCATATATTTGGATGCACCACTGTCAATCAACCATGTGTTTGCATTTGTGATGACGGATCCCGAAAGGGATGAGACAAGATAATACTCCCTTCTTGTCTCCTTTTCTCCGGATGCGTTATTTTGAGTGATTTCATCTTCTATGGCGGTAGAATCATGAAAATTTATTTTCCTCTTTGCTCTACAATCTCTTCAGAAATGTCCTTTCTTGTTGCAATTGAAGCATCTAGCTTTGACTTGTTAAAGCCTTTGTTGAACTTCTTCTTCTTTGAATGAGAGAATTTCTTTTGGAAGAAGGGTTTCTTTCCTTTCTTCATTATTTCCGTGAGGGAAATATTTTATTCTTTGATGTACACTGACTTGCTCTGGACTCGCCCCTCCTCTTGGAGGCACTCATGCCACAAACTTTCGAAGTTAGGTTGTACCTCTCATCCATTTACCATAGCCAAGAATGTCTCCCATGAGGATGGGAGACCATTAATAGCGGTTTGGAGAAGATCATCTTCATACACCACTACTCCAATAATAGCAAGTTGATCTCTTACCTGAGAGATCTTGTAGAAGAAGGAGGCCATTGTCTCATCCATCTCCATCTTTAAGTTTCGAAGCTTATCCTTCAATTCCCTCTTTTGACTCGGGGCCTTCTTCTCATATAGCTTAGTCAATGTATCATAACATTCTTTCACGGTATTCAACTGTGTGATCACGGGCATTAAGTTATCTTTTACCGAATCATCGATGATCTGTTTATCCTTATCTTGATTCTTCTTGAAGTTGATGCACCCTGCATAAGATGTAGGCTCCTCCACCACAGTGGATACATAGACATCCAAGTCATGTTCCTCTAGGATGTTGAGAATCCTAACCTTCCAAGTGTTGACGTTTGAGGTTCCCTCAAGACGGTCTTCCAGTCGTACAAAGACTAATGCCATAGTCTTCAAATTTTGTGCTCAATTTCTCAGGATCTACGTAGGCTCTAGATGGCATGAAAAACTGAGCTCCTTCACACCCTTAGCTCTGATACCATGTTGAAATTTGGTTGAGATTTGATCTTTAATTATTTTAGATGCAGAGACTTGAAGCAATGAGACAATTCAATCCATGAAATTCATACAACTATAACACAAGATATACCCTGGGGAAAATCCTCAAAATTATGAGAACAAAAACCCCAACAATTCTTCTCAGTATAATATAATGGATAGCAGAGAATGCTTTCTTTTACAAAATAACAGATTGCTTTCGAAAGATAATATATCACCAAACTTATTGGTGAAGATACAGAAGCAATAGAGAAGGGATATCAATTGGATGTGTGCCCAACACAACAATAGCAAGCATAAACAATAACATGCACAAAGAGAAGTGCCTTGCCTTCAATGGAGAAGAGAATTCGCTTCACACTGGATTCAACAATCCTATATATCATATTTATACATTCTTCTCTTCTATTTTTAATTTTTAACTTTGGGATACACTTGCCCTCAAACTAGATGTATTAATATTGCATGGAGTGGTGTGCCCCACTTCTCATGCAGTGCTTCATCTCACTGAGTTGTCACTTAGGATGAAATCATCTCTTAAATGGAAGCTTTCCCACTTAGTTAGGTGGCTAAGTTAGGTGTTGCCATGCAAGTGTAACAACTCATGTGCCATCTTTTAGTTTAACATAAGTGTCGTCATGCAATAACACTTAGTTAACTAGATCTTATTTGTTGTCACTTAGTTAAATATCTTTAACTAAAGTGTTGTCTTTTAGCTTAACTAAAGTGAAAATAATTTAGTTAACTAGTCCCTTTTATTTAACACTTAGTTAACTGAAATCATGCTGATTGATTTACTTGAAGTGACCACTGTGAGTTCTTTAGTTAACTGAGACATATCTTTAACCGATGCTTTAACTAAAGCATTGATACTTAACTGAAGCTTTATAACCGAAGCTTTAATAATCTGAGTTCTCTTTAATTAGCTGAAGTGTCTGCATGGGAAATTTAGAATTCTCTTGATATCTATTCTTTATCTTTTATTTCTTTATCTCTTACTGCATGGTCAATATGTGCTAAATTTAATTATCCATCACATTACATTATACTAAGAAGAATTATCAGATGCTGTGATCATATTATATTATTCCAGACCAAATGATCATATACTAAAGTAATTCACTTTAGAGGTGATCAATCTCTAACGGAGACTTAATAGCAATCCGGTGATCATGGTTAATAATATATCACACAACGTTAAATTCTTTTAATAAGTAAAGCATGACCTTTATACAGAAGGTCCACCTCTATACGAGAGGTCCATCTCATGGATACCTTTATACGAAAGGTTCACATGATAATCATGACTTGATACACACAAGTTCGGATCCTTGTCCAACAAGAATTTACAACATCATTACTTTGATCAATTACCTCTATATGGGAGGAATAACCTTTACACAGAAGGCAATCAAAGTGCTCACCTTTATACGGGAGGATCAATCTTGACTACACAAGATTGGTTTGGAGAACGTCTCCTGATGCTGTACATTTAACATGAGGAACACATAGGTGAAGGTATATATTTAAAAAATATAATTCTACAGGACAAATAAAGTACCAAAAACATAGCATATGTGTGTAAATCATCTTTCACCAAAAAAAAGATTCGAATCCAAAAACTAGTTACCAATTTCACTGCTTCGAAGCTAGTTTCCAATTCTAGTTTTCAAAATCAATTCAACAAGAAGGAACTGAAGATTGGAGGTTAGGATAAGCATATTAGAGATCATCTACAGTCATATGGATGTAGCTTCATACTAATATACAATCTATATTTCAAATCCCAAATCTAGCTATGCCAACCTCTCCGAAAATAATAGTAGTTCGAAAAATATACTAGTGTTAAGACCTAAATATTGGCACATTACCCCTTATGTAGTGGCACATTACCACTTTATTATGGTGCATTACATATTATTGATGTCAGCTTGGGTCTATTATTTTTTATTGTACCCCTTTTTCTCCTATATATAGGAAGGAGACCTTTTCATTTAGTCATCATTGTATCTTGTCTTGTCTTTTGTACTTAGTACATTGTCTAAGGAGGTTCCTCCCTCAAATAGGATTGTTATTCATCTCATTTATTCATTATTAAGTCATGTATTACTTTATTTTGGTCTATTTATACTATTTTTATGCTATATCTGGGACTTGGTTGCATAACATTTGGTATCAAAGCTCTTTTCTCAGGACTGGTTTCTTCAAAACGAGTCATCTTGTAATTTTAGCTATAATATTTTTTCTACAATGATTCAAACAATGATATTCAAAACCCATATCCAAAACATGATGAACTAGCTTTGATCCAATTTTCAGATCCTGATACTGTACAAGTTCGGAGATATTCACTTCTGAATATAGAGTTTTTTACTAGTCCAAAAACTAGTCTAAAAAACGTGTTATGGGGAAAAAGGTCATATCTGGGGAATTCAAGATCCAAATTGAGTGAGACCTATTGAATAAAAAAGAATACAGAAAAAAGTATCTATGGTATGGTTTTCAACCTCAGATATGAAATATTATACACATGGCAGACCCTACAAGTTTTCTCTTCTGGAAAGACCTAAAATAAGAAGTGTTGGGAGATTCACAATAAATTCTTAGTGGTACATTAGAATTAGGTCATACCTGTGGCATTGGAAAAAGGAAACATTAGCCGAATTTTCAGATCGAGAGGAGCAGAAAATTCAAATTTAAGTCAGTCACAAGTCATCCATAAAACGATCTTCCAATCAGGGTTTGAGAAATGTACGCCATTTTAAATTTGAATAGATTTGAGTAGAAGGATCTAATTCTGGTAGAACCTAGGGTGCGATATCTATTTATATTGTTCAAAATGACACCAAAATGAAGTGTAAAAACTCACACTCCCATCAAACCACTAGAGGATCCATACCCGACTTACGATGAAAGGGAAGACCTATCTTTTCGAGTGTCCCAGTTGGAGGATATGATTAAAGGGACTGTGAAAAAAGTTGATTTAGTTAATTTAGAGGAGAATTTGAATAAAATGGAGAAAAATATGAAAGGTTCAGTGAGAACAACTGATTTACTCAATTTAGAGGAGAAGTTGAACAATAATGCTAATCTTATACAAAATTCAAGGGATACTCCCCCTATAGGTGATGATGTGTTCCAGGATACTTAGGAGGATAAAGATAATTTCCATGTTGAGAAACATTCCATGAATACAAATATTCCAAGAGGAAATGATTATAGTAATGGAATTCATCTGGGATGTCACTAAAGGGTACCCAACTTCCTAAAATTGACATGAGAAAGTTTGATGGCAATGATCCAATAACTTGGATATTCCATATGGAGCAATTCTTTGATCTATACTAGGTGCCAACTTTGCAAAATGTAACTAACGCATACTTATATTTAGATCATGATCAATTTGTATGGTACCAATGGATTTGTGACCGTAAAAAGGACTCTGTTATCTTATGGTCTATATTCACAAAAGAATTGATTGCACATTATGGGGATATAAATAGCAACACCTTCTTTAGCCAGTTGGTAAATCTAAATAAAAAAGGCCTAGTTACATAGCACATCAAGCAGTTTCAGAAGATAAGTCTCAGAGTGAAGAATATTTCAGAAGATAATTTGTTGGATCTCCTTATTGGAACTTTGAAGGATAACATCCAACATGAGGTTCGCCTTTGGGAACCTAAGTCCTTGGATCATGCATTGAGGGTGGCAAGAAAAGTTGAAAACAAAATTATGGCAACAAGGAAGTCTACCACTTACAACTATAAAGAAGGAAGAGTGGTCTCAAGTCATCTACAACCTACAAGGTTGACACCACAACAAATAGAGGAAAAAAGAGCAAAATGGATTTGTTACAGTTGTGATATCAAATACAGTAAGGCCCACAAGTGCACGGAGAAGAAACTATTTTACATAGATTGTGAAGCAGAGGAAGAAAATGAACAAGAAGCACCAAAAGAATAGGAGCCATCTCAAGATGAAGAAATAAAATATACTACTTCCAAAGAGATTACTCCCACCATATCCTGTCATGCACTGGATGGAATTAGCCCTCCTCAAACTCTCAAGATCAAAGGATATATAAAAAATAAAAAGGTAACCGTGTTGATTGATTTTGGTAGTACTCATAATTTCATTCACTGTAAATTATCCAAGGTTCTTAATTGATTTGTATATCCAACACCCGAGTTTCAAGTAATGATTATAGATGGAGGAACTATCAATGGCTAAGGAAAATGCCATAATATCAATCTCACTATGGGGAAATATGTATTGAATAATACAATGATTGCTATTTTGCTGGGGGGTGTTGATGTTGTTTTAGGAGTTCAATGGTTACAATCATTGGGAACAATGGATTTTAATTTTCAAAATCTTTTCATGAAATTTTTATGGGAAGGAAAATAATATGAGTTAAAGGGTATCACAAGGAAACCAAGTAAGGCGATAAGCTCTAATGGCATGGAAAAATTGATAAAAAAGGGACATCAAGGTGTAATTGCACAATTATGCTTATTATATGTTTAGACATCTAAGTCTTCTATTTCCCTAGATCTAAAGGTGATTGATAAGAATTCCAAGGTATTTGAAGATATTCCAAAAGGCCTTCCACCTGTTCGAGATTTTGTTCATGTTACTCACTTAATTCCGAGAAGTGTTCCTCCTAACATCATACCTTACAGATACCCCTATGGACAAAAGAGTGAAATTGAGTGTATGGTGGAAGAAATGTTAGAGGTCGACATAATTAGGCCTAGCCAAAGTTCTTACTCTACACCAATGGTAATGGTACACAAGCCAGATGGATCATGGTGTATGTGTCCATATTATAGAGAGATCAACAAGATCACCATTAAAGACAAATTTCCCATTCCTGTCATTGATGAATTGTTAGATGAATTACATGGAGTAGTTTTCATTACAAAGTTGGATCTTCATTTTGAATATCATCATATTAAAATGAAGGAGGAAGACATTTCAAAAACAACATTCAGAACTCATGAAGGTCATTATGAATTTTTCGTCATGCCATTTGGTCTCACAAATGCAACTTCCACATTTCAAGGTTTGATGAATTCCATTTTCAAGCCTTTCCTTAGAAATTTTTTGATAGTATTCTTTGATGATATACTAATCTATAGCAAGTCTTGGGAAGAACATGTTCAACATGTTGACAGGGTACTACAACTACTAAAGGAGCAACAACTATATGCAAAACCTTCCAAATGTTTCTTTGGGGTAAAGGAGGTAGAATATTTGGGTCATATTGTATCTCAGGAAGGTGTCAAGGTAGACTCCGACAAAATTGAATCCATGATGGAATGGACAGTTCCCCAAACCCTAATGAATCTTCGAGGATTCTTAGGTCTGACAGGGTACTACCGCAAGTTTGTTCGGAACTATGGAAGAATAGAAACACCTCTAAAAACATTATTGAAGAAAGATGCATTTTCTTGAACTCTAGAGGAAATTCAAGCTTTTGAACAACTTAAGGAGGCAATGTGCAAAGCTCATGTTTTGGCCACACCAGACTTCACAAAAACATTTATTGTGGAATGTGATGCTTCAAGAAATGGCATTGGTGCCGTTCTAATGCAAGAAGGACACCCGCTTGCTTTCACAAGTCATCCAATCAAGGGAAAGCACTTATAGAAGCCCATTTATGAGAATGAAATATTGGAAATTCTACATGCTCTTAAGAAATGGTGTCCTTACCTAATAGGTAGACATTTCAAGGTCAAAACATATCACAATAGTCTTAAATACTTCTTGGAACAAAGATTATATTTGGAAGAGTAACAGAAATGGGTAACCAAGATGTTGGGATATGGATTTGAAATCATCTATAGAAAAGGGAAACATAATGTGGTGGCAGATGCACTTTCTAGAAAAGATGAAGATGTCAGGGAATTACTTTGTGCAATTTCCACTCTACAACCCGATTGGAAAGTATTTGGAAGGGAAGAATGGAAAAATGACCTATATGTGTGGACTCTCATTCAAAATCTACATGACAATCCAAGTGTATCAGATACTGTTTTGTGGAAAAATGATTCACTATGGTATAAGGATCGCTTATATTTATGCAAAGACTCCCAACTCAAACAAAAGGTCCTCTCGAAATTACACACCTCTCCTAAAGGTGGGCACTCCGGATTCTTGAAAACTTACCACAGGGTCAAGAAGGAATTTTTTTGGGAAGGTCTTAAATATGATGTTCAAAGGTTCATGGCCGAATGCTTGGTTTTCCAACAAAATAAGGTGGAAATAATTAAGACCCTAGGACTTCTACAACCATTAGACATACCTTTCCAGCGCTGGGAAGAAGTCTCAATGGATTTTATCACGGGTCTACCCAAGTCAGAAGGTATGCACATTTTTGTGCACTCTCTCACCATTTTAATGCAAGTACAATAGTCACAACTTTCCTAGAAATAGTTCAGAAGTTACATGGAAATCCGAAGATTATTGTAAGCGATAGAGATCCAATTTTCACTGGAAAAATTTGGACTAAATTATTTTCTTGTTTGGGTACCCAATTGGCTCACAGTTTATATTATCATCCTCAATTTGATGGGAAAACTGAGATAGTGAACAAATGTTTGGAAGGCTATCTTCGTTGCTTTGCATTTGATAAACAAACATAGTGGGTGAAGTGGTTATCTTTGGTAGAATGGTGGTACAATACTTCCTTCCATACATCATAAAAAATGCCTCCATTTATGGCACTTTATGGGTACCAACCTCCATCTATCACATCTCCCTTGAAGGAAAAATCTAAATTTCAACTTGTGGAAGATCACATAGATCACCAGCAAGAATTTCTCCATTCACTTAAGGACAACCTAGCCATGTCACAAAACATTATGAAACAACAAGATGATCAACATCAGAGTGAAAGGAGTTTCGAAGAAGGGGATTGGGTATTTCCGAGGCTACAACCTTACAAGAAGATGTCCCTCAAGCAAATAAATAAGGACAATAAATTAGCACCCAAGTATTATGGTGCTTATAAAGTGTTGCCGAATATTGGTAATGTGGCTTACAAATTGGAGCTCCCTTAATCTTCAAGAGTGCATCCAGTCTTCCATGTTTCTTGCATAAAGAAGGTAATAGGAGACAAGATCCCAATTCAAACAATCTTGCTCGAGCTTGATGAAGAAGGAAGAGTCATATTGGAACATGAAAAAATCACTGAAATAAGGACCAAAAAACTACGTAATCGGGCTATTACTGAGTACCTCATCAAATTGAAGAACCTTCCAGTGGAAGATTCGACATGGGAAGATGAATCCTTCATACAGAAGCATCCACAACTAATCAAGCGTTGAGGACAACACTTATCTAAAGGGGAGGGGCATGTTAAGACCTAAATAGTGGTACATTACCCCTTTATTCTGGTGACTTACATATTATTGATGTCGGCTCGAGTCTATAAGTGGGCCTATTAGTTGTTATTGTACCCCTTTGTCTCCTATATATAGGAAGGATACCTTTTAATTTTAGTAATCATTGTATATTGTTTTGTATTTTGTACTTAGTACACTGTCTAAGGATGTTCCTCCCTTGAAAATGATTGGTATTCATCTCAATTTTTCATTATTAAGTCATGGATTACTTTCTTTTGGTCTATTTCTGCTATTTTTATGCTATATTTCAGACTTGGTTGCATAACAACTAGGATTGTGGTAACAAATTTTATAGACTATCTTGGAATATATTCCACACATTTAGTCAAACATATAAGTTGTAAATATCAGATCTGAATCAATTAACTGATATAGACATTTTAACAAACACTTTTCTTGCAAAGTCTCGAATCTAGCTACAACTATTTTTCCAGAAACTAGTAATTGAAAAACAACGAGATTCATTACAAATGGATTACATAGAACTTTTTAAAAATATTCCACATTCGAATAACACATTCTACCAATATTATCAGAGACACAAAAATCAAATATGTAGCATAGGAGTCTCATAGACAATTTAACAAACATTTCTCTTGCAAAGTCCCAAAACTAGCTTTCGCAAATTTTCCAAAAGAACTAGTAATGGAAAAACAACCAGAATCATAGAAAAGAAAATTTTCACATTTGATTCACACATTCCATCAAATATTTCAGATGCACACACACACACACACACACACACACACACATATATAAGATCATAAACAAATAGCCCATATAAATCAAAGACAACCACTTATCTTGTAAATTTCCGCAACTGAAAATGACCGTGCCACGATCCACCTAGTCGTAGACACTGTACAAGCCAAATATTTCTTTGCATAGGTCACCCATGAGCTGGAACCATGATGCCACAAGCAAGAGTGCACTCAATCATAAAACCCAACTATCATCGGTCCAACTACAATTCCAATGGAAAGTGGATTCCATACAACTTCCAATCCAGGATAGTAGCTCCAAGACATATAGTCACAAGTCTACCATTGGTCCAACTGTATTCCAATGGAAAATAGATCCCACTATTTCCAATATAGGACATACAACTCTAGGATAGATAGACTCAATAAAACACTAATCTACCATCAGTCCAACTGCATCCAATGGAAATTGGATCCCACATCACTTCCAATCTAGGACAAGTAGCTTCCAGAAAATATAGACTAGCAACAATCAAGTCTCTCTACTTGGGCACAGGCTCAACAAGGG
The DNA here is from genome assembly GCA_027924585.1 of Larix kaempferi. Taxonomy (NCBI): domain Eukaryota; kingdom Viridiplantae; phylum Streptophyta; class Pinopsida; order Pinales; family Pinaceae; genus Larix; species Larix kaempferi. The sequence continues at coordinate 13,192,337 of BSBM01000289.1, forward strand.
AACACCAATTATCCAAAAATACCACTGGATCATAGGATATCACACATACCAAGGAAAACAAATCAAATTCACAAGTGCCAAAGAGAAATGCACATGAGTGAGTGAACCAATAACAAAGAGAATGAATCCAAGAACCAAGAAGCAAAAATAAGAGAAAAAATGAAGCACACACCAACTAATTCGAATTCCTCATGGAGAACTTCGAGTTGGGGGAGAGAGAGAGTCACAAGAGGAGATAATTTCCCAGAATAGAAAACCACTAAGGAGGATTTACAACTTTCATGAGGGAAACACCAAGTGGCACTCAAGGGGGCGCACTAGGAGAGAGAGTGACTCCAATTTTAATAAAAACCATCCTGGAATAATAAAATCAAGGAGAAACACAACATAAGAGGGTGCACAAGTCAAGAGGGTCCACCAACATAGACACAAACACTTAGGAACACACTTTCCCACTTCCCCTTGTTCATGACATCATGGTTTCTCATACTCTTTTATGTGGCATCGATCAATATCAATAGTTTTATTTTATTAATTAATAATAATAATAATGTGCAAACCATAGTCCCAACACCTCATGCCATAATGTCACAAAATCAAAATAATAATAACATATCCAGGGGCTAAACCAGAGGGTATTACATCCTCCTCCCCTTAAACCATGCATCATCATCGATCCATATTACATGCATGCCTTTACAAAAGGATAGCAGACATGCCCATACATGCCTCAGAAAGATAACATCTTTCAAACTCTCACATACATGCCCATACATGCCTAAGAAAGATAACATCTTTCTAACTCTCAAAGACATGCCCATACATGCCTAAGAAAGATAACATCTTTCTAGCCACAATACTTCCCACTACCACTTACTTTCATGTCCATCTCCACTACCCATGGGAGAACCAAGACTAGTAGAGTGGACTTAAGGAAGCAATGGTTAATCTTCAATCCCCATCACAGGGTCTTCATCCTCTTTACAAGGCCTTCAAACCTTCAACAAAGATACATCCACCTGAAACTCATATTTCAATCACTCATATGATTAACATCAGGTATATAAAAATATGTGATACATGATATAAATATATTCTTCTACAAAGATTCTTGTTACATTCCAACAAACAAACGATCAACAACAAACATGTATATATACTGTTCATCTATATACACAAAATACATCTTCAAGATACATTATACATGAAATAAATCTCACAAAATAAATTAGTATATACAAGGTACATGAGATATAGATACTTCTTCAACAAAATGCTTGAAATGCATCTACTTGAATCTTATTCTAATCAATTCAATCATATGAAATGCATCAGGTGTATCAATCAATTTCATGAAGGGCATCAAGTATACCATTCAATCTCATGAAGTGCATCAAGTGTGTACTATTTCTTCATGAAATGCATTCCAGTCAATCAATCACATGAAAGGCATATACTTTACCTACAGATACATGAAATGCATCATGCATATGTTATATCAACAAAATACATGAAATGCATCTAAGATATATGAAATGTATTCCAATTAGTCAATCATTTGAGATGCATTACCAATATTCTTTTACATGATTTATCACCCAAATACCTTCCCTACAAGGATACATGAGATTTACCATGATAATTTACAAAATGCCTTTCAACAAAGGTATTTGATATACCGCAAGGATACCCTAACAAGATACTTTCAACAAAGATCACATGGATATTTTTCTAACAAAAATTGCAAAGATCACTTGAACATTTTATGCACTTAATGTAACAGATAAGCGGACTTATATGCAACAATTCCAATCTAACTAAGAAACAAAAAAAGGACCATAACATTAGTAGTTAAACATACTACCTTTCCTATCCACACAAAACATATTTCTTCTTTAGAGGACATCCAAAAAGCCATTATACATCAACTAATAGTAATTAGTATGAACCAGTAACATCAACCAATATCAATCATACATCAGTCATATAGGCGCCGGTCCATGATACATCAATTCTGTAGAAAAATGGCAAAAATCAGACCTCTTCCATACACATAATCACTTAAGATTTTTGTCAAACACCTCAAGTACCTCTAATATCAGGAATATATAGGAAACCAAAATGCATGTACACTTCACAAGCATTAATAAATAGATCCAGTGGTTAATATATTGTACTAGATAGAAATTTAGCAGCAGAAAAACTTAATAATCAACAGACTGTCATAAATGTTCAGACACAGAAATTAAAGATCAGTTGACAGTAAATAAGAAATAACACAAGTATTTTTTGTCAAACTTAGACCCTAGAAAAACCCCACCTCCTGGGGAAAACCAACATGCAAGAGATCTTTATTAGGATGAGAAATAAATTATACAACATAGGAGTAACTTCAGAATTTCAGTACTGTACTAGCACTTTAAAAAAAGTGCCAAACCCACACTCTGCTAACAACACATGCACTGTACAGTCAGCAGTACAGCCTCCTTGCCCTGATCACTTCCTCGAAATCTGTGTACACAATCAACCTCAAAATATGTGCACATTAATACTAAAACAACAACATTAAAAGTACCTCGATTTGTGTGCTAATTCTCAGCTGTACATCTCATCGATTTCAGTGCATAAACTCAACAGTACGGCCTCCTGGGAATAATGTGCAGTCAGCTGAAACCTTCTGTCTCTGTCTTGGAATGTGTGCTCACTTCATCCTTGCCTCAACTCCTTAGCATTGTCTTCATTTACAACAGTAGACTTCACTGGAAAAGCATGCCAAACACCAACAACTTTCACTTGGGAGTGTGTTCCCTTCGTCTTCCTTAGCTGAACTCTCTCTCTTGCATGGAAAAGCGTGCCTCTCCTCCTCCTCTTCTCTTGGAGTGCACCCTCACCAAAACTCTCTCTTGGATATGTGCTCAAATGAAGTCTCATTCATCTTTTATTTACCCTATTAGGGTATCTCTCATGATTTTTCAAATTCTATGGTTGAGATCAAATCTTGATCTCAAGATTCATGGCTGGGATCTAATCTCAAGTTCACTTAAGTTTTCTAAGTGAACTATACTCTAAATCTTTTCTATTCGAAAAGTCACTTTTACCTAATTAATATAAAAGTACATTTTATAACTTTAAAGTGACTTTATAACCTAAAAGTCACTTTATAATTAAAAATTACATCTCACTTTTAAATTAAAAGGTCACATCATAAAGTATAAAGTCACATCATAAAAGTAACTTTAATAAATGCTCATAAAGTCATTTTATGAATATTAATGAGACTCCATAGTTTTGGACCCCTGCACCTAGGCACGTGATGCATGAGTGCCACCGAGCTATCGAATGCTAACAAATTCATAATACCTCAACCATATATCAATCATATGTCGATCATATTTCAATCATACACCAATATCAACAAATAAGAACCATGCACACATCAACTACCCATACAAACATCAATCATAGTACATCAACCATAATACATCAACTAGAACACATAAACCAGAATACCTCAACCTGAATACATCAAATAGAACACAACAACCAGAACACATCAATCATAATACATCAACTAGAAGCAAAATACATCAGCCAGAATACGTCAACCATAATACATCAACTAGAACACATCAATCGAAACACATCAATCATAATACATGAACTAGAAGCAAAATACATCTACTAGAATACAAAAATCAGAACACATCGACTAGAACACATCAATCATAAAATATCATCTAGAAGCAAAATACGCCAACCAAAATACTTCAATCATAATAGATCAATCATAGCAATATCAACCCATGACAAAAAATAACAACCAAGAGCAACCATATGAATAACAATATCATCCATACATTATCCACTCAACATCAACCATCGTTCATCAAGCATACACACAACAACCATAACAGCCAAGAACAACCAATAATATCCATACATACATTAATGAAAATATCGTACATGTATCAACCATTAATCAATCAACGTCAATCATTAACAACCAATAGTAGAAAACAACATACATCGACCATAGCAATCATTTCGAATAGTTACTACTTATCATAACATTATATATAATTATTAGCACATGATGATATATATAATATCCATATATTAACAATACATGTATAACCAATATCATCTCACAAACACTACCAATACTGCACCTACGTAAACACTCAACACATACACATTCATACATCTTTCCTGCATACATACTCCATCAATAACAATGTTATACATACTTTGATGGCAATCCCATCTAATCCCCATATACTAATATACATTACGTTACTGATTATTTACACGTAACACACTACTTATACTATCAATCAAAGAAAATACATAGTCACCTCAAGCAACCAAACATCTTGCCACCAAAATCTGCTAATATTCTATGATAAATTATTACTGGCTATACAACACACCATCATACACTCATACCATACACCATACTTACTATTACTATGTATTATTTTTATACATATACCCATTTGTCTACATACATATTATATTTTTTCAATCATATATCATATTATTATTAATCATATACACATCATATTAGTCATATAACCTATATATCCTATATTTTATACACCCAAATAATTATTATGTTATATCATAATATCCTCCAATTATAGCAGTATAATTACTTAATCCAATGCTATCATATTAGACGCATTATAACATATATACTAACATAATACTTCTGATCACACTATACTTCCTAATACTTCCAAAAACTTCCAAATACTCCCAAATACTTTCAAACATTTTTGAATATTCTCAAATACTTCCAAACACTTTCAATATTTTACACTTCATTACATACATTCACAATTATACATGTAGTATATACCCAATATCATATATGTGTAACACTAATAATTATTGCATATTTTAAAATACACACACACACACACACATACTTTTAACAACTATATATATACCACACATATTATACAATTATATATATATTATATATAATATATATAACATTTATATTATGCTATATTCATATCATATACCCCCCATGTATCTTACATCACATATTATGTTATACATATTTAAATTTATGTCATATATATAACATTATCACACACTACTATACTACCTACTTACACACATAAAACAAAATAAATAGAATTAAAAGAATATGAATCATTAAAGACAAGTGGCTCATTTCTTCCAAAAATAGACAAGGAGTTACATTTCCATAGACAAAATAAATAAAATAAAAGAGAATAAGAACCATTAAGGACAGGTGGCTCATTTCCTCGAAAAATAAACAAGGAGTTACATTTCCATAAACAAATAAATACAATAAAAGAGAATATGAACCATTAAGGACAAGTGACTCATTTTATCCACTCAATAAATAATCTAGTAAGATAAACTAGGATAATAGTAATGCCACCACTAACCCTAAAATAAATAAATTAAATAATCAATAATAAAATACAAGAATATCCCATAGCTATACTTACCTCCAAGTGGCAATTCTGCCACTGAGTAATTAGATAAGTTAGGATAACAATAATTAGTAAATAGTATAAAACATACTACATGCATAGAATAAAAAGGAGATTGGGAAACACCATTTAGACAAGTATCCCATTTCCTAAAATAGCCAAGGAATTACTCATTGATATAACTACTACCTTTCAAGTGGCAAAGCATGCCCATACATAAAAATATTCTGTCAAGAGAAGCAATAAAGACAATAGAAAGTATATTTCCCATTAATAAATAACATTTCATATTGATAATAATTATACTACATCATGTTTATATATCTTACATCATTACATATCATATACATATATACATAATTATTTACTTTATACACTATTTATATATCACACCTTACCACATATATAGTAATCTATGTTAATATATTACATATACTAACAAATCCATAATCTCTTGACATTTGAAATTGAAAAGAAATAATAATGCATTCAGACTGATCTCTAAAGTAGGCATTAGTAAATGCTTATGATTCTTCTATTAACTTAAGGGAGGTTAAATTTCTTTCACTATGCACATTTCTAATCTCCAAATGCACATAAACATAAAATTATGACTCTGTAATAGGCCCGACACCCGCAGAGTTGGAACCATAGTTATGATACCACCTGTAATGTCTCCCAGGGATATCAAATGAACTTAGGGACATATCATTAGCTCTAAAAGGCTAATTACAAAGTTTAGGCACAATGGAGAAATATAACAAATACTTAATTTCAATTTTCACAAATTAATCATGGCAAAATATCGATAATAAAAAAATAATTATTTTAAAATTTACATCTGAGCAAGCAACTGAACCAAGGATAAGAAAGCTTATCCAACACTTTTTAACATCATTATACGTCCATCCCAAGCCATAACAAAGGTTACTTGCACCCAAAAAGGTAATTTCCAACAACATGTCATTAACTAGTTAATTAAGGTAATTACAATGCTAATTACAACACTTAAATTACAAATGATGACACTTAGCATAAAATAATTTGTTCAAATAATTAACGCAATTTATCAATCACAATGGATAATTAACACCTACATCCATGCAAATATGGTCAAATAATCATTTTAAAATAATTAAACATAATATACATGAAAATGAGATACCAAGACTAGTCAACTAGTTTCACTACGCAAACAACTAGTCTTGTGCATTTTCGACGCACAACCATACCAACTATCCAAAAAATTGAACCTACAGCCATTATGTGCATAAACAAGTGCACATTTACAACAAAATAAAAGTACATTTGCAGCTCTGACCCGAGTACATAAACGAAGTATCTTTCAAATTTAATGAGTGCAACTAGTTAATAAACACTGCTAGGAATTTAACCAAACCAATCGTACTAAGTTTTGAGGCACACAGAGGTGAAGGTATAGATTTGGAAAATAGAATTATACAACACAAATAAAGTACCAAGAACAAAGCATATGGCTGTACATTCATATTTCACCAAAAAAAAAGATTCAAATCCAAAAACTAGTTACCAATTTCACCATTTCGAAGCTAGTTTCCAATTCTAGTTTTCAAAAACAATTCAACAAGAAGGAAATGATGATCAGAGGTTAAGATACGCTTATTATAGGTAATATAAATTCATATGTATGTATCTTTATACTCATAGACAGTCCATATTTCAAATCCCAAATCTACCTATGGAAACCTCTCCGAAAAGAATAACAGTTCGAGAAATAGACAAGGATTGCGGTAACAAATTTTATAGACTATCTTGGAATATATTTCACACATTTATTCAAACATATCTGATGAAAATATCAGATCTAAATCAAATATCTCATATATACATTTTAACAAACACTTTTCTTGCAAAGTCTCGAATCTAGCTAAAACTATTTTTTCGGAAACTAGTAATTGAAAAAAACCTGGATTCATTACAAATGGATACATAGACCTTTCTAAAACTCTTCCACATTATAATAACACATTCTAACAAGATTACCAGAGACATAAAAATCAGATCTGTAGCATAGGAGTCTCATAGACATTTTAACAAACATTTATCTTGCAAAGTCCCAAAACTAGCTTTCAGAATTTTTTCAAAAGAACTAGTAATGGAAAAACAACCAGAATCATAGAAAAGGACTTTTTCACATTTGATTAACACATTCCATCAAATATTTCAGATGCACACACACACACACACACACACACACATATCAGATCAGAAACACATAACCCATATAAATAAAATACAACCACTTATCTTGTGAATTCCTACAACTGAAATCATCCATGCCACGATCCACCTAGCCATAGACACTGTACAAGCCAAATATTTCTTTTCACAGGTCACCCCCAAGTTGGAACCATGATGCCACAAGAAAGAGTGCACTCAACCATAAAATCCAACTATCATCGGTCCAACTACAATTCCAATGGCAAGTGGATTCCACATCACTTCCAATCCACGGCAATAGCTCCAGGACAAACAGTTAAAAGTCTACTATCAGTCCAACTGTATTCCAATGGAAATCAGATCCCATTATTTCCAATATAGGACATATATCTCTAGGACAGATATACTCGATAAAACACTAATCTACCGTCGGTCCAAATGCATCCAATGGAAAGTGCATTCGACATCACTTCCAATCTAGGACAAGTAGCTTCCAGGACATATAGACTAGCAACAACTGAGTCTCTTTGCCTGGGCACAGACTCGACAAGGGCGCACCAACCATCCAAAAATACCATTGGATCACAAGATCTCACACATACAAAGGGAACCAAATCAAATTCTCAAGTGCCAAAGAGCAATGCACATGAGTGGGTGAACCAAGAACAAAGAGAATGAAGCCAAGAACCAAGAAGCAAAAATCAAGAGAAAAAATGAAGCACACACCAACCAGTTCGAATTCCTCATGGAGAACATCAATTTGGGGGGGGGGGAGAGAGTCACAAGAGGATTTAATTTCCCAGAATAGAAAACCACTAAGGATGATTTACAACTTTAATGAAGGGCAATTCCAAGTGGCACTCAAGGGGGTGCACTAGGAGAGAGAGTGACTCCAATTTTAATAAAAACCATCCCGGAATAATAAAATCAAGGAGAAAAAAAACATAAGAGGGTGCATAATTCAATAGGGTCCACCAACATAAACACAAACACTTCGGAACTCACTTTTCCACTTCCCCTTGCTCATAACATCATGGTTCCTCATACTCTTTTATGTGGCATCGGTCGATATCAACTGTTTATTTTATTAATTAATAATAATAACATAATAATAATAATGTGCAAACCATAGTCCCATCACCTGGTGCCATAATGTCACAACATCAAAAAAAAAATAACATGTCCAGGGGATAAATCGGAGGGTATTACAATGGAACTCCTTTTCCAATCAGGAAATGCTAGAATTAGGGAATTTACCATTCTCTCTTTTATCGTGTTAAAAGATTTTTCACAACCTTCATTCCATTTAAAAGTCTCAACATTTTTCAACACTTTCTCCAATGGTGTAGTGATGGATGCATAGTTGTGGATGAATCTTCTATAGTACTTGGTATGACCAAAGTGGATCACAACTGTTTTACCATTGTAGGTGCTTGTAGATTCACAATGGTTGCAAATTTTGAAAGTTTCCAAAAGGTATATAGAATATGCATTTTCACATGTTCAAATAAATCCCCATCTACCTGTAATCACACAACATAATCCAATGGAGAGAAACATGTTCTTTGAGAAAACTATATATTATCCAGTTGTCTAGAAAGACTTCTAATAACTTATTGAGAAATTCACATAAATCTACGATCACTATCCTCGAAAGGTAGCTGATGCATTCTTAAGTCCAAATGGAATGAAATTGTATACAGTTGATCCCCATTCAATATTAAATGTAGTCTTGTTCTTATCTTCTTTAGTGATCTTGATTGATGGTAGACCAAAAATTCATTAGTGAAAGAGTATCCTTCATTCCCTGCCACTTGATCTAATGCTTTGTCATTGAACGACGTCAAGAATGGGTCATGGCTGCAAGCAACATTCAAGTTGTGGTAGTCAACACAAACTCATATGTCCTATGTATCCTTCTTCCTATGAATCACAATGGGGTTGATCCATTCAGACTCATCAAAGGGAAAAGTCAGGCGTGCACTCAACATGCGGTCAATCTCTTTCTTCACTTTTTTCTTTAGTCGATGATTCAACCAATACGACCAATTATTTACAGGATTTGTGTCTGGATTGAGTGAAATATTCATCTCATCAAGATATCCTTGGATTCCTTTCAGATTTATGAAAACAAATATTCATATTCTTTCAATAGTGGTGCGACCTTAGATACGGTTTGGTCGTCCAAGTAGTTCCCAATAGTTGCCATCTTTGGTTTGTCTTCAGTGCCAATGTTGATTTTCTTTAACTAAAAAGGTTGTGTATAGATTGCTCCAGTGTCTTCATGTTTGGTATTTCAGACTTCTCGAGCGCCTTCCAACTCCCAAAAGGTTAAATGTCTCAATTGTTCTAGTTCATATGGTTCTAGATTTTTTTGATCTACCTTTGTGCAACAAAGAGGTTGTCTCATTTCAGGGATGGAAAAGTGAAGGCTCGCCAATTTTTCATGTGCAAGACAAACATATGAGTGGCCCACCTTCTGTAACTGATCGATAAATAGTGCAACCTTGATGTCTATTAATGCTTCTATTACTGTGTCACTTGTTGCAAAGAAGAAATATTGACGAACTTGGAACATAGATTCTTCCAGCAATAAGCATGCCCCCTTGTTTCTTTGTGTAGATACCAATATTTTGGGATAGGAACAAGCTCGTGAAAGAATTGATGATCCCAAAACTGTGGTTGGAAGCCTCCTAACTCCCGTTGGTGCTCACACAGGTCAATGTACTTGTAGGGATTGGTCTCCCCCATGTAGACTTCTTCCACCATGTTAGCATGTAGAGATGGCTTGAACCTGATCATCAAAGTTAGTTGGGTCGTGTCCCAATCAAGAAAATCATCCTTGTGTGTTTCCCACCATCCTACATGATTACCTCTAAGCATTGTTTCGAAGACATCCATACAATATTCTTCATCCACTAAATATTCCATTTCTTGCAGGAATGTATCCAAGCAATTAGAGCCATCGTATATTGGTGTATTATTCAATTCTATGTCCATCCAACATATTGATTTTAACATTGCGCAATGCCTAGATGAGAGCTCATGTTGTCTATTTTACCAATTGTACCAGGATTATTCAGAATCATTGTCAAATGATTGGATACTTCTCCAATATATTGAGCCTTATGCAGTAGGATTCATGTATTTGTCCCTCTTTCCCATCGTTAAAGAGTAAATGTCGTCCAAAACATCCCATTCCATATTTTCTTGGATTGTCTCTATGTATCATGGACCTTGATGTGGATCTAGGGGTTGTGTTACCTTCACTCCATTAATAGCCTTGAAAGTCATTGTTTTTTTTTTCAAATCAATTATCCCATAGTTTTCATAGGCCCATTCAATCCTGAGCAATACTGGATAAGGATCCATCTTGCCCGTGATATCGATTACTTCAAAATATGTGGTGGTTTTGATGCCCCCCAAGTCCACTTCAACGTTCTCTAGATGACCAATGGGGAAAATATGGTACTAATTTTCCATATGCAGCTGAATGGGAGAATAGAGAAGAGTTGGGGAACTCATTGCTTTCCATGACTTATTTGGAAAGATGTTTACATGAGAAACTAAGTCCAGCATCGCATTATTAATATCATAGCCATGCACTTGTGCATCCAAATGGAATTCTCAGCTAGTCCTCTTCCTTCGCCTTTGTAGTACCAACTGCATGTTTCTTTCTGGCAGTAGGGTGTAGATTTCCCCATCAATTTCAACAACATTAGATAGGCTGCGAAGCAAACCACGTAACTTCTGAGTGCATCTCTCATCTTCCAAAATATCTTTGAGTAAGTGGAACCATAATGAAACCAAATCCTTTGATTTATCGGTACCTGATCTGTCGGACTCAACTCTTGTATCATTCTTCCTGAACTGGTGAGATTATCTTGTATTCTCTTGGGTTGGCGGAGTTGGTACTCGGCCAAACATATCCATGGCATCCCGGTAATTCTCCTTCTGTTGAAATGGAATATACTTAGTCTTCTTAGGTGTTGTATTTTTAATCGCCGTAGAGTTTGGTTGTTGTTGATCTACTCTAGCTTTTGTACCTGCTTGGGTGACAACAAAGCCTGCTGCAGTTCAGTCTTCTCAGGGTTCACAATTTATAAATTTGGTTAGTATTCTTGTGTGATCTTCCCACTGTGGAAATTCCTCCACAGTGTGAGTGTTAGCGCGACAGTATGTACACCATGGTATTTTGGGAAATGGATAGTTGTATGTGAGATCACCAATTTCATTATAGTTGTAACATCGCATAGGACCTATATGACCTCCTCCTCATCCAACTTTGAATCCTCTTCCACGCCCCCCTCCTATTCTTGGGGTTGATCAACTACCCAAAATACATAATGGTTTAGCCTCTCTGTTAGGGAATCCATGGCTCTACATTTTTCAGTGCTATGTATAGTCGATCCAAATAATTCACAGTAGACTGTGTTTCGTACTGAAGAGTACTTCTGTAGGATCGGATAAATTCATGGCGGATGACTGAATGATTTGCATATCTCACATAATTCATTGGGAGAAGCACTTGGTGGCTCTGGATAGGATGGCGAGCCTATGGAATTGAATGGATTTACTGCAACAATCTGTACATTGTCGCACTTGGCCTTGTATTGTACTATCCACATGGTGGAACTTGTCCCCATATTGTCCAAATACATTCCGAAGCATGATGTCCTTCCATCGTGCAATAATACACCATACCCGCGGTCGGGTTGCTTTTGGTACATTCATATCCTAGAGTCTCTTAGTTATTTATGTAAACTTGTTATGCACCTTTTCCAATTCACCAAAAGAGGATGAATTTCTAACTCCCATAGAGTTTGGATAGTTTTCCATAGCCTCAATCTTCATTGCATACTCTAATGTAGTTCTAGGTGAATCTATTACTTGTTGTGACAGAGGTATCCTTGTCAAAGGTAGAAAACCTTGGATAAACCACTCCTTATGATAAGTTTCATGGATTAGATATTTTAATTTAGCCATCAAATCTCTAAACCATTGTGCATATGTCCAAGACGATTCTCCTTGCATTTGCTGGATTTACCTTAATTCTACAACATATTGCTATTCTTATTTTGGTTGTGCAAACTCATCCAAAAATAATTTCTTTGTTTCTTCCAAAGAAGGAGTTGGTGTGTTTGTACCTCGCCTCTCGATCAACCTCATATACCACTGTAAATCCATTCCACGGTGGGTCATCTAAAACTTTACCAATATGGACATCACTGGGGTCTCCCTTGCGTTCGATATCGCTTCATAGAGAAACCAATGTTGAGCTGCACCATCTTCTCTGCCATTCCAACAAAATTCCATAAATTTTTGGGGTGGGATTGCTCGTACTCCCACCATTGGTGTGGTTGGGTTTCCTACCAATACAAACCCTTGGGGTCATGTTTGTCTACAATGTTGCTACTAGTTTGTTGGGAACTACGAATACTTCCTCCTATTAAAGAACTGCTTTGAGAATTATTGGTACTATTATTCATCTAACTATGCCACAGTAATTGTAAAACAAACTTTTGAGAGTTTGTTACTAGATTTCACAAATGTGCCTAGGGTTTAGTTAGGGGAGTGCTAGTTTCATTGATTTCGGTGCCTTCTTCCACAACAATGAGGGGTTTGATTTATGGAGTACTTCTATTTTTCGTAGGTCCTGATATTTCTTGATGATCCTTGTTTGTGTCCAAGGTTCACTCTTGTGACTGATATGGAACTTCATTTCTCCACAATTGGTATTCGTTATCCCGCCTCTTGCTTAGGCCTTTTTCCCAGATTCCTCTTACTGGGATATCCAACACTTCCATCCCATTCTCTCTTAGTCTTAATCTAGTAAGCTCCTCTCTCCTGTTCATCCGTCCTAGCTCCTCTTGACTTTATTCACTATTTCCCCCATTCCTGATTTCTTCTTCCAGTTGTGCACTTATTTGTCATGCATTTCTTATTTGATCTTTCCACCATGTTTCCTGGATTTGCGATCTTTGCTTTGCTCGCTCAACCCTAGCTTCAAAAATATAGACCTCCTCCATTTACAATAGATATACCTTTCACAATGTAATGTCATCTCCTTGACTTTTTTCCCTGGGAGCGAGGGTTTTAATCCTCCATTCTAGTCCAGTCTAGAGGCACAAACCCAAATTCAACCAACCAGGTTTTAATCCACTCGGGAGCTTTTTTTCAATAGTCTTCCCCTTGCTCCTCTCTTAAGTTTGTCCTCGGTTTCAATTCTGATTGGTTTTTTTCAGCAACAAATTCCAAAATATAGCCAGTTAAAGTGCTTTCTACCCAAAAATCAACGACTCTGGTAAAGGGTGAATCTAATTGATTTAATCTGATCAAATCCCTTGAAGTCCACTCAATAGTTATTCTCTATCTGTTGTGGTACTCATGTGCTTCTACAAGTATTTTTAACCACTCTGGTAGGGTTACTAGAATTTCAACCCACAAAAATATATATTGATCTAGAGGTGGACCTCCATAGAAAATATATTGTCTAAATTTGGATACTTCCGACCCTCGCAGTTCAGCCTCCCGAATTGCAAAATTGTCAATATTTTTCTCTCACCATAACTGGATCTGACTAGTCATCATAAAGGAAACCATACAGTTAATAGGGTCCCATTAAGAAATAGGTCTCGACAACATAACCATTTGTTAGTGCAAAATTGAGATCAGAGTTGTTGCGCATGGGACAATAAAAGGGTGTCATTGTAGTCTAGCGTGCTGGCATTTTCAATCCCCTTAAGGGGAAAGGTCTCACTCGAAGCAAAACCAAGACCGACACAAGATAAGGAATGGTTAACTATATGGAAGAAGTTGTGGGGTTTCTATCATTCATATCACAACAATGCTCAACACTACACCATTCATTCGAGCACATTGTAACATTACTTATTCAAATATACTATCCATTTTTAAGCATAATAATAGACAAAACCAAACATATCCGAGAAAATCATAACAAAACATTTAAGGGGCTCAACAATACTTTCTTATTATGGGAAATACTTCATCATTACAACAAATTACATCATGGATCTGAGGCCTTACGGTCACCATGGAATTACCCATCTCGGGATATCCCCTAATACAAAGAAAACCCAAAACCCAAATACATAACTTCAGCTGTAGATCTAGCTATCTCTATCTTTCGCTAGCTCTAATATTCTGATGCTTAGATGATCTTATGCTCTTTTTCCTCTGCCTTCTCTCTCTCTCTCTTTTCCACTTACCCTCTGTTTCCTTTTATACTTGCGGAGCAGGTCCAAAACTGGTCCAAAATGTGTTGCAGTCGTTACCTCTTTTTCGCAACTTCCGCTTCCTTTATGCACTTCCTTCCTTAGTTTTCTATTCTTCTACCTTTTCCATTCTTCTTCAAAAATGAAGGAGCCAACATACATCTTTAATGTAATTCCATATTCAGTGTGTCAAAAGTTCAATGTAGAACCCAAGAGATGTAGTAGTCAGATTATCTAGTTAGATGTCAAGGTTTATGGGGAGTTGAAAAATGTCCTTATAAGACTAGCCTCCAATCCTAAAGATCACCAAATAATTGATATAATTGTAGTGGACATTCTTGAGGACTATGGTCTTTTTCTTAACAGAGATTGGTCAAAAAAATTAAATGGATACTTTTCCACAGATTGGTCGCACCTATGGTTACTATATGTTGGGTGAGAGAACCAAATTAGGGTAGAATGAGAAAGGTACATGAAATACACAGTAACTGACATAGGTTCACCAAATGAACCTACTAGGATCAACAACATGGGAATTATTCCTTTGATACACTTTTTGGGAATTTAAAATTCAAATCCTTAATACTCGCTGAGATTGAGTAGCAGTATGAACTCCTTCATTGCACTTAGACTGCTAACCCACAAAAGATAGTTTTCTAGGATATAAGTAATGATTTGGATCCTAAGTTTTTGACATTATTCTTTCACGAATCTAAGTCAAAATAAGGAGCAGGTGATGGTTGTATCCTGATAATCCCACAAAGAAACAAAACCTTGATTGCTTACCGACTTGAATTCGAGTGTACTAATAATACTATAGAATATGAAGCATTGATTCAAGGATTAAAAAAGGATGTCGATTTGAATGCCAAATTTTTAAAAGTATTTGGTGATTTAGAGGTCGTTGTCAAGCATGTATGAAAATCAATACATTGTGTCTCTAATCATCTTAAAAATTACCAGCACGAGTTATGGAATTTAGTCAATGATTTTATTGCTTTCCATATTGATTCTATACCCAGAAATAGTAACTCCGATACTTCCATGCTTGCAAATGTAGCTTCAAAGTTAATTCCATCGGAGGGTTTTCCTTCTAATGTGTTTTTTGTTGAATTGTTTTTTAGACCTTCCATACTAGATAACGTGACAAACTAGAGGGTGTTTGACAATGATGAATGTATCATTCATTTTCTTACCAGTAAAGTTACTTTTTAGACTCATCCATCAAGGAGTTACAACGTGTGGAAGAATTGACATGTTCCCACTGAACCTGAAAATTATGGCGATAAAGATATAAAATAAACTAAAAATCCTATACCAAAATCAATAGTTGGGTTAGATAAATTTTACGACCTTGAAGATAAATTAAAAAAGGCGACTAATTGCAAACCAACAGTTCCTTGATGCAATATGAAGTTGTAAATATTGGGACATAAAAGAATCCTCAAAATATCAACCTTGGATACATATGCTCTCCTCATGAAAGGAATGCATTCATTCAATTATTCAAAGAATACAAGGATGTGTTTGTGATCCAAAAAATCTTTAGTCACCGGTTAACTAATCTTTTTCCAAATAAAACAGGAACTTTGCTTGGCAGTGCTTCTTGCAGTTTATGTGGAATTAATCTTCAACAATCTCAAAATGCTTAACAATATACAAACATAAGGCTAAATATCAACCTCTGATATCACCTTTTCGTTTTGTTGTTTCGGAGAAAAAAAAAACATCACTAGCACCTTCTACAGACAATTTTGCAACTTAGAAGTATACACATGGTTGTACTTTGGTGTAGTAGAAAGGGTCCTGTGAGCACTTTTATGAAAGGATGCTTGGATGCAGAAACATAAGCCAGATTCAGACTCCTTGTGAAATTCTGCAACTTTTGATTGTCAACTTGACTAGCTTCTGAATTGAGCCTTGAACTCACCTTCTGGCACAGAGTCCAACACTACCTCTAATCCATACAGTTCGTACGACCTCGAACTAAGTGCCACTGAAATTTGCTTTGGTATGCGTGTAGTAGTATTGTATGCTACCTTGGGATGTATTCACAAACTTGGTATATTCCCATCAAATCTCACCTCGAAATTCATGCCATAAACATCTTGGAAAGAGTGAAAAATGTGTCGGTTTTTGTGCCAAAAAATTCCTTGGAAAATGTGCCCAAGTTGCTCTTCTCGGCCTCATAACCTGTGCATAGAATTGGCTCAAGACTATGTTTGAAATGCAAAATGAGTAGGTTTAAATAGGGGGGTCGGGCCTAATTCCCGCCCGAACCCATAGGAAAAAGTTAAATACAAATTTGCCTACCATCCTTAACAACCGGAAGCCATGGTCGGTTGGTTGGAATTTTGGCATCGGTGAGAGGAGGTCACCGGTTTAAAATTACAGACCTCCCCCCCCTTTGACACTCCTTTGGAACCATATATTATATTTGGCATTTGGTTTTAAACCACCCAAAAACCTTGTTAACATCGTGGCATATATAATATTAAATCAGCCTTTTAATGACCCCCGCGGATTTATGCGTGACATATAACATGGTTTATAATGTATTACATATAACATGGTTTAATAAACTCAAAGGTATAATACCTACGTTGGATATTTTTAATATATAAACCGTGGTGGGAGGGCGGACCCCTTTTGTCTTGCCAAATTAAAACATTTAAACTTAAATAAAATTGCCTCCCATTCATATAATAATATCCAATGCGTGGTGTTGTGGTGAAGGCTCAGTGGTGGATGAGGTTATGCATTCGAACTTAAGGGCCTTCGTAAAATTTTGGACATACATCGCAATTGCAAAAATACTTGGTCACACATGGCACCATATCATTGGTCCACATGTCACCTCATCACCTGCCAACCCAACATTTTATTGCCATGTCATTGGTATACGTGTTTCCCAACTCAACTACTACATCACCACTCTGCTTGCCCTATGCCACCTTGGGAGCTGCCATGTTAGTTTCAACATTTTCTTGCCATGTCACTAGTATACGTGTTTCCCAACTCAACTGCTACATCACCACTCTGCTTGCCATGTGTCACCTTGGGAGCTGCCATGTCAGTTTCAACATTTTCTTGCCATGTCACCGGTATACGTGTTTCCCAACTCAACTGTTACATCACCACTCTGCTTGCCATGTGTCACCTTGGGAGCTGCCATGTCAGTTTCAACATTTTCTTGCCATGTCACTGGTATACATGTTTCCCAACTCAACTGCTACATCACCACTCTGCTTTCCATGTGTCACCTTGGGAGCTGCCATGTCAGTTTTGTACCAGTGGGCGCTGCCACATGTCATCCTTCTAGTGGTGGCACGTGGAACCCTCCTTTTTACCAATTTTACCACTCTACTTGCCATGTGTCACCTTGGGAGCTGCCATGTCAGTTTCAACATTTTCTTGCCATGTCACATGTCACCTCATCACCTGCCAACTCAACATTTTCTTGCCATGTCATTGGTATACGTGTTTCCCAACTCAACTGCTACATCACCACTCTGCTTGCCATGTGTCACCTTGGGAGCTGCCATGTCAGTTTCAACATTTTCTTGCCATGTCATTGGTATACATGTTTCCCAACTCAACTGCTACATCACCACTCTGCTTGCCACGTGTCACCTTGGGAGCTGCCATGCCAGTTTTGTACTAGTGGGCGCTGCCACATGTCATCCTTCTAGTGGTGGCACGTGGAACCCTCCTTTTTACCAATTTTACATGTTCTACCGAGATTTCAAAATTCCATATCTCGATCATACAAAGTCCGTTTGAGTCGAAATGAGTGTCACTAAAAATCTCTTGACGAGCCCTTTGCGATGATGCCATCCTTATCAACATTTGAGACTTTAAAATTTTTAGTGATCCTGGATCCTCTTGGATCAGTGTGCATGGACGTACAATGACTTGAAAACCTTCGAATCTAAAAACATACAACACATTATCCCTTTTAAACTAGACGCTAAACTATTTCAACAAAAACTACGAAAGATGAATCCTACTCTTGAACCTCTGGTGGAAAAGGAATTGGACAAGATCCTTGCAACAAAGATTGTTTTTCATGTTTGACATACCTAGTGGGTAGCCAACTTACTACATGTCAGGAAAAATAATAGATATATAAGGCTATGCGTTTACTTCCGAAATCTAAACCAAGGATCCTAGAAAGACAATTACCTAGTACCTCCTGTGGAGTAAGTATTGCAGAGTGTTGCTATATCACAAATCTTTTCTCTTCTAGATGGTTTCATGGGTTAGAATCATGTTTTGGTTTCACTTGAAGATTAGTTAAAAACCACCTTCAAAACAAAAAGGGGAACGTATACCTATCATAAAATGTCTTTCGCTCTCATATATTGGCATTACCTTTCAAAGGGCAATGTACATTGTGTTTCATGGATTAATTAATAAATTTTTGGTTGTGTAATTAGATGATGTTATGGTATTTTCCAAATGAAGCAATCATGTCTTTACTTTAAGATAGATTTTTTACAAATGTTGAAAGTATGCAATTTCTTTGAACCCAAAAAAATCTATCTTTGTAGTAGAGGAATGGAAATTATTGGGGTTTATTGTTTCTAAATTAGGAATGAGAATTGAACCCAAGAGAACAAAGGCCATTGCCCAAATTTCCCCACCACATAACAAGAAGTCTATTCAATCATTTAGGAAAAATAAACTTCGTACGCAGATTTGTACTGAGCTTCTCATAAATGGTCAAACCCTTGCAAGATATGATATAGAAAATTGTTGAATTCAAGTGGGGAGCAAAGGAGAAAGAGGCATTTATACAAATAAAAAAACCCATTTTCAAGGCTCCAACCCTAATAAGACCATAATTTTTAAAATACTTCATTTGATACACCTCCACTTCCGAATATTCAAATGCAATCGTCCTCACTCAGAAGGATCAGGAAAACAACGAAGGGACTATTGTATTCATGAGTTCAGGATTCCAAGGAGGAGAATTCAAATATCCTGAAGTAGACAAGCAGAAATATGTTGTTTTCAAAGTGGTTAAACACTTCATGCCTTATTTGCTAAAATCTTGGACTAAGGTCATAGTACCGTATCCCACTGTAAGAAACCTACTAGCACAAAAATATTTGGGAGAAAAGAGAAGTCACTAGATGACTAAAATCCAAGAATATGATATGGAAATCAAACCTGCTAAAATTGTTAAGGGTCAAAGATTTTGTAAACTAGCAGTTGAAGTGCTAGACTCAAACCATGACAAAGAGAGATGGGAGGAGGAAGTGGCTATACTCGAAAGAGAAGTTATGTACAGCCCTGCCGCTACAAACTCGTGGTATTATGAACTAAAATACTACCTCACCCATGGAAGTGATCTAGAGTATTTATATCCCCCTAAACGAAGAGCTATCGTATTGAAGTCTTCATAGTACCAGTTAATTAATGGGATCCTATTTCACCAAAATTATGATGATGTGTTACTAATATGCCTAGAGAAGCAGGAAGTAGAAAAGGTTCTTTCTGAACTCCATGATGAACTAGCTAGAGGATATTTTGGTGGTGATACAATGGCTCATAAAATGATCAAGGTAGGATATTACTTCCCTACTTTGTTCAAATATTCTCATGCATATGTGTGAAAATGAGAAACATGCCAGAAGTCAGCAGGAAGAGAAAATAAACCAACTTTTCCTCTACAGTGAGTTTTAGTGGATAACGCATTTCAACAATGGGGATTGGAGATTGTTGGAGACATTAATCCCCACTCATCACAACAACACAAGTATATCCTAATGCCAACGGATTACTTCACGTGTGGGACTGAGGCTGCACCTGCACTCAAATTCAATGAAAATTAGGTGATTTCGTTCCTTGAAAACAACATCATTACGAGATTTGTCATTCCTAGTTCATTGGTTTTTGATAATGAAACTTGTTTCTTTTCTTTAAAATTAATAGAATTTGCATTAGAAAAAGGGATTAAAATTAAATACACCTCTATTGATTACCATTAAGGGAATGGGGTAGCCGATTACACAAATAAAAATCCTATTTGCATCCTAAAGAAAATTGTTACTGATCATTAGAGAAACTAGCACAAACCTCTCCCAAATTCCCTGTGGGTAGATAGGGTGACTTTTGAAGCCTCACTAAGTAATTGTCCTTTCTTCTTGGTCTATGGTAAAGAGGCCATCTTGTCATCTAATGTATTCTTGTAGTCCCTACAATTAGCACATTCTATCAACAAGACAAAATGTATGATCATGCAGGAAATAATTGTTAATCTAATAAAACTTGAAGAAGAAAGAGAAAAATTTAAACATAAGTTTCATCGACATCAACAAATAGTTAATAAATGGTTTGATAAACACTCTGTAAGTGATAGGGATTTCCAGGTTGGGTACCTTGATTTGAAATGGGATAGAGCACATGAAGACAAACATACCAAATTTCAATCACTCTAGTTAGGGCCTTTTCACATTGAAGAAAAAATAGGTCAAAACACCTTCCCTCTCAAAAATTTACAAGGAGAAGTGGAGGATCGGCTAGTCAATGGACATATATTGGAAAAGTATTTTTCTTAATCACCTAAGGTGAATTCATCCTATACCATATTGAATATTATTAAAAAAAATAGATTGAATCTAAATAAAATAGTTGAAACCTGTTTGAACTTTATGATCTAGGGATCTTAGTAGAGACAATGATCCATCTTCAAGGAGTAAGGGTTATTTGTGTATCAACAGTAGGATATCAAAGAAAACAAAGCTTCGAGGATCTAATGAGGTTATGAAGGAATGCCTATAAATGAGACTCCATTGATATTTGAGGGAATTAAAACTAAATCTTACTTGGTGAAGAAACACTCACAAAGATTCTAGTACTTATAAAATTAATCATTAACATGTCTGACTTCAGGTACCTTCGAGGTATTCTCTGAAAGCTCCATCCATCGCACACACTTTAAAAGGCCAATTCTGCTACCTTTTTTATGGCCGCACACACAAGTGTGACTAGCTATGAATGTGCATGCAAATCTAACATTTATCTAAACACCATCCCACGCCTTTAAGCGGCTTCTAGTCAAATGCAAAATGGTTTGGGATAAGAGTAATTAAGTAAGAACGTGAAAAATGAAACTTTAATGGGGCTATGAATGCTTCTTGTAAGTAGAGCCATGCATGTGCCAATAGAGATTCTTTTGGACATGAGTATTTAGCTAAAATAGGTTGAAAAAGGTGACTATGTCAAGGATATGGATACCAGAGCAGAGAAACACCTATGGTGTTAGAGCTGAGCGACACACATAGACATTTGGTCATAATACAGGATGTCACCTATGGTGTTGTAGTCAAGGAAAATGTATGTAGAAGAAGGTATGTAATCAATGAACCTCATACATTGGATTGCAGAGAATGGTTGGAATATCACCTTTTAGAATGGATATTTGGTTCATAAGGTTTAGAATATTATGATGTCGGTCACATTGTGCATCATGACAAATCTTACCACCTCAAAATTGTCTGTTAGTACCTTACTGTTCTTTCCATTGGTACCTCCCTTGAATGAATAGAGATAACTGGTTCACCCAGTATGTATCTATATGTCGTGTCCATAACAACTCCCAAGCAATCCCTCCCCCTTAAATTAGGAAAAAAGTTTGGGCGCCCCTTTTCTAAAAATTCCAACTAAGTATAGGTAGGAACTTTCAAAATTTTTTTGGACCTTTTTCCCGAAAAGCACCGATGAACACACTCCGATTCGTCGAATCCTTTACATCAATGTAATTTTGAATGCTTTGATATTTATCCCTGACATCACTTCCTTGATAATCAAACCCACCATATCGTGGTTTTATATGAACGAGAAATTATTTCACATCAATAAATTAACCCCGAATGAAGGCTATCCGACTTACCACATCAGGGTAATGTCCGATGCACTTGTTATACACCACCAATGGACATACTCTAAAGTTTTAATTGGAAATGTAATTTCATCTATTTTCTGATACACCTTATGTTCATCTACGATATATATACTCTGATACCTCTATATCGGACCTCTCCTATCAAGTCATCCTTGATGCATCCTTTTGACAACCCCAAAAAACTAAGTCTGATATGTCTCTATACTAAACTATTAGGATAATCTCCGAAAAATATATTATCGATGGATTTACGGTCCTATTGGTTTCGGTGCCACAAAACACCATAAATATCATTGATACATCAATTATAAACAACCCGAGGATCTTCCATTAACTAGGCTATTAAATAGGTACGACATACCTGTTCGAAATGAATTTGGAAAGGTTCTGGTAATTTTAACCAAGGATCTTTGGTGCCTTTAAACTTGATGAAATTAATAAACCATGTGATCAATGAGACTTGTAATAAAAGAGAAGAAATCATTAATCCTTTAATGTTTTCAAATTCAAAAAGTGTTTAAGTGAAGAAATATAATGAATTGAGCTCATTTGCATAAGTACTATTACTCTATGACTATTCTGTGTCATTTGGATTATTGCTCTGTCTCCTTTGTATTTTTCTATCACTTGAAAGATGTCGAGGACGCTAGCATGCAAAGGGGCCAATCTAAAGGATGTTGAATAGATATCAACACCTATTGCTGCAAATGGAATAATGTTATCTAATACCATTCATTCGACTGGGTTTGAACAAAATCCCGCATGGGATGAGCTCTACCAAATCTATGCCATGGGGGATTTTCTTCCTAATAATGATGACTTGGATGTTTACGAGAACACCAAGAGAAGCCATATATTTGATATTAAAACTAGGATCGTGTTCATGCCTTGCAACAATGTAGTGAGGTGGATTTATGACTACATTGACCCAAATACTGGAACTATGGTCAACGAAGAAGGAGTTGTTATAGCTTCACCCTGGCCAAAATCATATGCATTGTTATAGCCCAAATCAACACTTCTTCGTCCGTGCAAAAATTACAGTTGTTGATCAAACAAAAGGACATTATGGATGGAAGATCCTAGATTTGGTATTAGATGTGTTGGCCTTGATCGTTCATTGATTCTCAAGCACAAATGAAATTTGCAATTGAGTGTTAACACAAAAATGATGTTGGTGGTCAAGAAATCTGCATGTTACATGCTGGTGGTATGTGTTCCACCAACGTTTTCAACAAAATGTTGAAAATGCACTTTGATCTTGTCTCAAGTGCATGTCTAGCGCATGTTTCCCTTTGGTGACCAACGTTTTTTTTTCCAAAAAATAAAATAAATAAAATAAAATTTGAAATTGGGGCTGTAGGAGTGGTTTTGACAACTACCCCTCCATTTGCAAACTCTCCTCATTTGAGCCTATCTATCTACACTTAGTATTAAAACATGGAGGTAAGGCCATGAGAGGGACCTTTTTTCCCACAAGCAAGGTTATGCTGGAAGAATAGTGTTATCTCCATCCCCTTTAGCCCTGTGTATATGCTTTCATATCCTTGGTAGACCTGGAGACTGATTTGGTGTGTTGGAGAAGGGAAGAAAGGAGATCCAAATTCGAAGTTTCACGAGGTGCCATAACAATTATAAGGTAATCTTGTACTTGTTTTATGTTATCAATAAATAATTGACATCCTTTCCTTCCATATTTTTGAGTTTATGATCTTATTGGTAGAATTATTAATATATTATGTTGAGAATAGATTTATATGATTATATTCTTGTTTTTTCTCAATATTTTAATTATTTTGTTGTAGTCAAAATCTCTTGAGCAAGGTATTGTTGTGGTTTTGCAGGTTCTTGAATCAAGATTCCAAAGGTTTGGAGCAAAGCTAAGGAACAACAAAATCTTGGATTAACCTACATAAATAAGGTACATCATTTTGTTGGAATCTCAAGCAATACTGAGAGGGGGGGTGAATCAGTATTAGGCTATCTTTTAAATTTTTTATCACATTTGACACATAATCAACAAAGAAGAAAGAACACACAAATTTATCATGGAAGCCCAATTGGGAAAACCACCAATACTTTCTATTACTGCAAAATTATATTTACAAATAGTTTGCAAGCACCAACTTGATGGATGCACCAACACCCAAATTTTCAGCTACAACTCAAGGATGCATCAACACCCTGTTTACCAACAGCAACTGGAAGGATGCTACAACCCCCTACAGGCTTGCAGCCTTTCCTTACACCTCCCTACCTCCCTTATTTGTTTTTATCAAACTTCCATATCTTCAATATTTCTTCAATCCTTCACTTCATTGGTCTCGGCCTGTTCTTGCTGCTCCTTCAACCTGGACTACCGAGACATCTTCCTTCCATCTCAAATACCTGATTATATATTATCTATCTCATCCTTTAAACATTGCATCTCTTCAATTTGAGCTCGTGTCCTTTCAAAATAAATTAAATTTATGTTTATTACTTAAATATTAAACACTGTTTTGTTTATGTCTCTTATTTATTTTATCTTTATTTAATTAACTGGCAAAGAAATCTCCATTTAGCATCTCTGTATTGTGCGGACATTTGAAAAACCTGTTTTAACAAATATTATTTAAGCTTAGCACTGGCATACTCACATATGGTTTTTCTTCATTTTGGCAGGTCAATTTTTCGCACGTGTAAGAACCAAAGAGAAATATGAGACCATGACTGGATGGCCAGATCATCAAGGAACATAGCCATGCCAACTGATGAATTTATCAACACAAGGATAAATTATGGCAGGAATTTCCAAATGGCCCCTTAACCTTCAATTTTTAACACTTAGACAAATTTCATTTGTTCTTAATATGCAAAACAAGATTTTTCTCACTTTGGCAGGTTAATTTCTTGCACATGTGACCATCAGGGAGGAACCTAAAACCATGATGGGATAAAAATTTCAATAAGGAATAGATCCATGTCACTTTTTTAATTTATTGATACACACACATCATCTGGCGGGCATTTGAAACTAGCTTTTTAAACTACCGATTCAACACTTAGACAAAATTGTCAAACCCTAAGTCAACATTAGATGATTTTTATTTTCACCAACTTGGAAAAATGAGACATCCAAAGCATAGGGGACAACATGTTGATTCCATACAAACCAATTTCATCCTCTGAAACCTCTTTCTCTCTCCTCGGCGGGCATTTTACTGGAGTAGTGCAAATCAAGCCAGGGGGCACTTCTGGCAGACTGATAACTTCATCTTCAGAGACTTTTTGGACAAGATAATGATATGGTTTGATGCACCAATTAACAATATAGAGATACATACCCTCAGAACAATTTAAAACATCAACTATAGAACATGGAGGGCATTTTAGAAAGGTCGCTTATGCAGTTTTACCAACAGTTTTATACTTGGACAATTTGTGCAATCTCCAAGGTGGATTTTTTATTTCACCAAAACCTAAAACCAATGATACCAGATGATGTAATACATCTCACTGAGTACAACCAAACTGATTTCACCTTCAAACTGATCTTCATCTGACCTAGGCGGGCATATTACCGGACTAGTACAAATCTGCCTAAAACCCTATTTTGGAATACTTATAACTTTTTCATAAGACACTCTTTTGGAGAAATGAGACCATGGTCAGATAGCCTATTCAACAAGGTGTAGCCTGATATTTTCAGATGCTTTTTATCATTCTCTCATGAGGTACGATAGGCATTTTCCTGAGTCCACTTGGACCAATTTTCCAACACTTAGTCAATTTCCAGAATTTCACAAAATTGCCATACTTTTCCAGAATGATGTCAAATTGCAACATTGACTTCATGATAGCACCAAAACACCATCATGTGTCTTTCCAGACAAATTACACATGCCATGTAATCATATCCTTTGTTAGTAATGGATACTTTTGGTATCAATGACAATTATACTCAACATTCTCTCCCTTTGTCATTGATGACAACAACTTCAATTTATGTTTTCTTCTTCTCCCCCTTTTTGTCATTAATGAAAAATATTCATGAATCTCCCCCTGCCACTATTTCTTCCCCTGTCAACTATGTCCCTTTTGTGACAAGGTTACAATCTTCATTCTATTTTAATGAAGAGAGATAACTCCCAGTTTTTGCTCGAGATAAGCAAATGACTCTCTAGGTAGTGGTTTAGTAAAAATATCATCTATTTGTTCCTTTGCATCAACATAATCCAGTTTGACAATCGTTTGTGACACTTGCTCTCTTAAAAAATGATATTTGATTGGAATATGTTTTGTTGTGGAGTGCATGACATGATTTTTGGATATGTTTATAGCACTTGTATTGTCACAATATATAACTGTGGGATCTTTAGATTTTACAAGTAAATCTTCCAATGTTTGCTTCATCCAAATGACTTGTGTACAACATGATGCAGCAGCAATATCCCCAGCTTCTATTGTAGATGGTGAAATGGAAGACTGCTTTTTGCTTAGCCATGACACCAAGCAATTTCCTAAGTAAAATGTTGCTCCACTAGTGCTTTTTCTGTCATCAATACTTCCTGCCCAATCTGCATCAGTGAATGCTTTTAGAGTGAAATTATTATTTTTTGGATACCATAGTCCATAATCCATAGTACCTTTTAGATATCTAAGAATTCTTTTTACTGCAACCACATGTGTTTCTTTTGGGGTTGACTGAAATCTGGAAACCAAACCTACAGCCTGCATTACATTTGGTCTTGTAGCTATTACATATAATAAACTACCAATAATTGACCTATACATAGTATGATCTAATTCTAAGGATTCATCATCTTTGCTCAATTTACAACCAGTAGCCATAGGAGTACTAACAGGTTTGGATTCTTCCATTTTGATTTTTTTCAACATCTCCTTAATATACTTAGTTTGAGAGATGAAGATCCCTTTTTCCGATTCAGATACTTGTAAACCTAGAAAGAATGTTAGTTCCCCCAACATTGACATTTCAAATTCCTTCTTCATTTCTGAAGCAAAGTTTACAGTCAGAATTTGTAGATCACTTCCAAATATGATATCATCTACATAGACTACAACAATGATCATATTTTTGTTTTCAAACTTTATGTACAAATTACTGTCAGTAGACCCTCTTTCAAATCCTTGTTGTTTTAAATACTTGTCAAGTCTTGAGAACCATGCTCTTGGGGCTTGTTTAAGACCATAGAGTGCCTTCTTAAGTTTGCAAACATAGTATCTATTTTCTGATAAGAGAAAACCTTCAGTTTGCTCTACATATACTTCTTCTTCAAGTTCCCCATTAAGAAATGCATATTTTACATCCATTTGATACACTTTGAAGTCCTTGTAGCATGCAAAAGCTAAGAACATTCTAATGGCTTCAAGTCTTTCCACAGGTGCAAAAGTCTCATCAAAATCAACACCTTCTACTTGAGCATATCCTTTGCATACTAATCTGGCCTTGTTTCTTATCACATGACCATCCTCATTGAACTTGTTTTAAAAAATCCATTTGGTCCCAATCACATTCATGTCCTTAGGTCTTGGGAAAACTTCCCAAGTTTGGATATTTTCTATTTGATCAAGTTCATCATTCATAGCATTGATCCAATCTTCACTTTTGCAAGCTTCTTTAAAGTTTTTAGGTTCTACTATCGAAAGCAGTGCTTGTTCTTCATCAAAAAACAATTTTCTCCTTGTTTGAATTCCTGAATTTTTGTCATCAATAATTTGACTTTCAGGATGATTCTTTTGAACTCGTCTGGATGGTTTTTTTGTGTTTGATCTCGGGGAGTCTTCATTCTCTTCTTTTTCTTCTTCTTCCTTTTCAAGTGTCTCTTCTTCTTGTGAACTTCCTTCTTTTTCTTCATCATCTATTTCATCATCAGTTTCTTCAACATCCACATTTTCTTGGATTTGTATCCTTCTTGGTTTAGTGTCATCTATGTTTACATTTGCACTTTCTATGATCTTGTGCAACATTAGATTATAAAATATGTATTCTCTTTTGCTGGAAGAATATCCATGAAATATGCCTTCATCTGTTCTAGAGTGAAACTTTCCTAGATTATCACCATCTCTTTTTATGTAGCACTTACTTCCAAAAACTCTAAAGTATTTAACTGTAGTTGGTCTTCCAAACCATAGCTCATAAGGAGTTTTGTCACTATTTACTTTGAGTTGTCCTATGTTTTGTACATAGACAGCTATATATATTGCTTCTCTCCAATACCCATCATGAAATTTTGCTTTTCATTTATCATAGTTCTAGATGCTTCTTGAACAATCCTATTTTTCCTCTCGGCCACTCCATTTTGTTGAGCAGTTCTTGGGGTTGAAAATTGCCTTTTGATTCCATGATTTTCACAAAACTCATTGAATTCATTTGAGGTGAACTCACCACCATTGTATGATCTTAGAAATTTAATCTTGATATTTTCTTCATTTTCAACAAGTGCTTTGAAGGCTTTGAACTTCATGAAAGATTCTGATTTTTCTTTAAGAAATGCCACCCAAGTCATCCTAGAATAACCATCAATTAATAACATGATGTAATATTCACCTTGAAGGCTTTTAGTCCTCGTAGGCCCACAAATATCAGTGTGAATTATCTCTAATGGCTGAGAGGTTGTATGCTCTTTGATCTTGTAGCTTGTTCGTGTCTGCTTCCCATGAAGACAGTGTCTGCAAACATGGTTTGGTGGTTTTATGATCTTTGGTAAATTTCTTACAGCTCCCTTCTTACTAACTTTTACAAGATTGTCAAAGTTCAAATGTCCCATCCTTCTATGCCATAGTAAACTTTCATCAATTTGACTCATATGACATTGTTCTTCATTTTCTAGAATATACACGTTGATTGGAGTTCTCACAGCAGTCCCAACAATTTTTCCCGAATCCTTTATTTTCTTCTGATTTCAAACTCGGAATCAAATATACATATGTGTCCTTGATCACATGTTTGGCTTACACTTAAAAGATTTGGTTTTAATTTTTTTACAACTAAGACATTTTCAGCTTTCATCTTGTCTCTTAGAGCCAATGTACCTTTCCCAATTATTTTAGAGGATAGGTTATCTCCAAAAGTGACTTTTCCTTTCTAATTTCTTTTTAAACTTATAAATTTATGTGGGTCTCATGTCATATGTTTTGAACATCCACTATCTACATGCCATATATTTTGTTTTTCTGTTGCACATAGAGCTATTGAACATCTCAAATCTTCCTTCTTCTTCCAAACCTTCTTTTCCTCATTATCTTTAGGTTTTGTGGTATCATTCTTCATAGGTATCGCTAGTTTACAATTTCTAGCTATATGTCCTAGGTTACCACATTTGTAACATTCTATACTATAATTATGAAGAAGGGAAAAAGAGTTGTAGCTTCTTCCTTTTGGATTACTTCTAGTGCCATCCTTCTTATACAACATATATTGTGATGTAAGGCCTTTACCAATAGGAGCATTTAGTTTACAATTTATAGCTATATGTCCAAAATTGTTACAGGCATAACAATTTCCCAAAAAATGTTGCTGATGTTTACTTGGCACATTATCTGTCCTGCTTTGAGAGTGAGCAAATCTTTGACTATATTCCTTTACAATTGGTTCCATAAGTGCATCAACATAACTCTTTTTATTTCCTTCTTCTTTCATGAAGGAGGATTGTTCCGACTTCTTTCCTTTGTCATAACCTAGTCCAGTTTTATTGTTGAATGATCTTTGACAACTTAGGATGCCATTTAAAGTTTTTGAGTTGCTCTTAAATTTTGATTGAAGGGATTCTTCACAAGTCTTCTTTCTAAGCAAGATTATTTCAGCTTCGAGCTTTTCTAATTTTTCTTCTTGTTTCTTGAGCTGTTGTTCTAGATTGTATTTGTCCTCTCTGGTTTCTTGAAGCTGATTTTTAAGTCAATAATAATTCCTTCTAATTCTTCGACATCACTTTCAAGTTCTCTTTTAAGATCTATCACACCTTCTACTTTTTCTTCAAAGATTTTATTTTCTACTGCCATGAATAAGACTTCTCTTTCTTCATCTTCACTAGACCCATTTAAGTTGCTGTCATCCATGGAATAAAATGTCTTCTTTTTGTTTTTCTTACAATTTTTTTTGTTTTTCTTGAAGTTATCAGGGCACTCACCATCTTCTTCTTGTTTTGGATAAGGACATTTGTTAGCAAAGTGACCAATTCCCCCACAGTTAAAATATTTAAATGGAAATTTCCCTTTGAACTTGCCACTACCTTTCTTAATATTTTTAACTAGAAGTGCTTCTTCATCATCAGAATCTTCTGCTTGAAATTTTGTTTTAGATTCCTTATATATTTTTTATGCTTTAAAAGCTGCTTCCTTCTTTGTAGAATTGTCTTGCCCAATCCTCATTCCATAAGCTATAAGAATTCCATATATCTCATCCATAGTGAGTTTGTCAAGATTTTCTCTATCTTCTAGTGTGGAAATCTTAGGATTGTAAATCATTGGAAGTGATCTTAGTACTTTTTCAACTATTTCTTTTTCTTCCAATTCTTCTCCTAGCCCTTGAATTGCATTCACAATTTCATCAATTATCTCAAAGTATTTTGAAATGTTTTCTTCTTCTTTCATTTTTAGACTTTCAAATTGAGTTTTAAAAGTCTGGATTTTTTTCCTATTTACCTTGGTGTCTCCTTCATAGATGGAATGCAATTTGTCCCAGATTTCCTTTGCTATCTTGCAATGCATTACTTTGGCAAAGACTGTTTTGGCTAATCCAGCCAAGATTGCATTAACAGCTTTGGAATTGCTTCCAAATAGTTTTATTCCTTCAAGATCTGTGGGAGGGGCTTCAGGATATGTGTACCCTACTTCTATAGACATCCAAACATCTAATCCAAGAGACATTATATGGATTCTCATTCTGATGCTCCAAAAAGCATAATCTTCTCCATTGAATATTGGAACCTTGGAGGACATTTTTACTTGATGATCCATAGTGATAAAAGATTCTCTTCAAGTGGTTAAACTTTTAGTGAATATCCTGCTCTGATACCAATTGTTGGAATATCAAGCAATACCGAGAGGGGGGGTGAATCAGTATTAGGCTATCTTTTAAATTTTTTATCACATTTGACACAGAATCAACAATGAAGAAAGAACACACAAATTTATCGTGGAATCCCAATTGGGAAAACCACCAATACTTTCTATTACTGCAAAATTATATTTACAAATAGTTTGCAAGAACCAACTTGTTGGATGCACCAACACCCAAATTTTCAGCTACAACTGAAGGATGCATCAACGCCCTGTTTACCAACAGCAACTGGAAGGAGGCTACAATCCCCTACAGGATTGCAGCTTGTCCTTGCACCTCCCTACCTCCCTTATTTATTTTTATCAAACTTCCAGATCTTCAATATTTCTTCAATCCTTCACTTCATTGGTCTCGGCCTGTTCTTGTTGCTCCTTCAACCTGGATTACCGAGACATCTTTCTTCCATCTCAAACACCTAATTATATATTATCTATCTCATCCTTTAAACATTGCATCTCTTCAATTTGAGCTCGTGTCTTTTCACACTCATGTCTTTTCAAAATAAATTAAATTTCTGTTTATTACTTAAATAATAAACACTGTTTTGTTTATATCTCTTATTTTTTTTATCTTTATTTAATTAATTGGCTGAGCAATCTCCATTTAGCATCTCTGTCTTGTTCGGACATTTGAAAAACCTGTTTTAACAAATATTATTTAAGCTTAGCACTGGCCTACTCACATATGGTTTTTCTTCAGTTTGGCAGGTCAATTTTTCGCACGTGTAAGCACCAAAGAGAAATATGAGACCATGACTAAATGGCCAAATAATCAAGGAACATATCCATGCAAACTGATGAATTTATCATCACAAGTATAACTTCTGGCGGGAATTTCCAATTGGCCCCTTAACCTTCAATTTTTAACACTTAGACAAATTTCATTTGTTCTTAATATGCACAACAATATTTTCTCACTTTGGCAGGTTAATTTCTTGCACATGTGAACATAAGGGAGGAACCTAAAACCATGACTGTATAAAAATTTCAACAAGGAATAGATCCATGCCACTTTTTGAATTTATTGATACACACACATCATCTGGCGAGCATTTGAAACTAGCTTTTTAAACTACCGATTCAACACTTAGACAAAATTGTCAAACCCTAAGTCAACATTCGATGATTTTTATTATCACCAACTTGGAAAAATGAGACATCCAAAGCATAGGGGGAAACATTTTGATTCCATCCAAACCACTTTCATCCTTTGAAACCTCTTTCTCTCTCCTCGTCGGGCATTTTACTGGAGTAGTGCAAATCAAGCCAGAGGGCACATCCGACAGACTGATAACTTCATCTTCAGAGACTTTCTGGACAAGATAATGATATATTTTTATGCACCAATTAACAAGATAGAGATCCATACCCTCAGAACAATTTAAACCATCAACTACAGAACATGGCAGGCATTTTAGAAAGGTCACTTATGTAGTTTTACCAGAAGTTTTATACTTAGACAATTTGTGCAATCTCCAAGGTGGATTTTTTATTTCACCAAAACCTAGAACCAATGATATCAGATGATGTAATACATCTCACTGAGTACAACTAAATTGATTTCACCTTCAAACTTATCTTCCTCTGACCTAGGTGGGCATATTACTGGACTGGTGCAAATCTTCCTAAAACCTTGTTTTGGCAGACTTATAACTTTGTCATATGACACTTTTTTGGAGAAATGAGACCATGGTCAGATAGCCTATTCAACAAGGTGTAGCCTGATATTTTTAGATACTTTTTATCATTCTCTCATGAGGTACGACGGGCATTTTCCTGAGGCCACTTGGACCAATTTTCCAACACTTAGTCAATTTCCAGAATTTCATAAAATTGCCATACTTTTCCAGAATGATGTCAGATTGCAACACTAACTTCATGATAGCACCAGAACACCATCATGTGTATTTCCAACCTCATTACACATGCCACATCATCATACATGCCATTTCATCATATCCTTTGTCATTAATGAATACTTTTGGCATCAATGGCAATTATACTCAACACATTTTTATCTTTTGAACTCCTAATCTAGTTTTGTTTGAATGCAAACCCTCATTTGATCTCTACACAAACCTAGATTTATTTCTTAGGAATCCTATTATGTTGGTGACCTCACCCTATTCATAGGATATTTTTCCTCACAACAAAATTGACAACTCCACTGGGGAGAAGCCTATTTGCTTTGGGGTTTCCAGTCTTGTTCTTCCAATTTTCTTGATTGATTTGTGTTTGTTTTCAAGTATCCTTTGGTTCTACACCCTTATTTTAATCTTAGACTTTCATTTCCTAGTTGGCCTTTTTATTTTTTGAACCATTCAAGACAAAACCGCTAGTGGCAACACTTATAGTTGCGTTTATTCTGCAAAAACTATAGTGGTAATCTACATAGGTGTGTGTTACACGTTGTTGGAAGAATATACAATTGTGTTTTCTCTTGTAGGTTGTAGTTGTCTTACAACTTTCTCAACCCTTAGGTTTTCTTGAGTTGTTCTTGGATTGGATGGCTTCTTTGGGTCTTATTGACATTCTTCAGAGGTGTTTTTCTTCTTGTAATCCCAGTTTGACTTGTTTATGAGACCTTTTTTTTTGAAAGCTCTTTTGGGAAGATTTATGCCCTAGTTGTTGTCATCATTATTTTGAAAGGCATGAAGTGTTTTGAATGTTAAAACTTTTTTTTGAACTTGTAGAGGTTGTTTCTCCACTTGTTTGAGTAATTTCCAATTGAATATTTTTGTTTTCATGGGCCTTAGGTATTTTTGAGTGGTGTTTGTGACTTTATCCTTTCACCGCTTGTTTGTCTCTTTTCTCATAACATTGACTGTTAAGACCTCTCAGAGGCAGTGTCCATTCATTTCCTTTGTGTTCAGTCATCCTTTTGGTGGTTGTTGAGAGAAGAGTCTATTTTAAAAGACTATTTGATTTTAATACCTTTTCACTTTTGGTCAATCTCTTTTCAAGTTTCATATGGTCTGTTGATCCCTCATACTTTTTGTAAGTGTTGTAGTTGATTTGAAATCATTTTTCTAGTCTATACCTTCGAGTTATTTGTGAAAGAATATTGAAGATAGTCTTTCATTGCAAGATTGCTTTTCATATTTTCAGACCTAGTACTTTTGATACTTACTTAAAGTGAAAGATCAGGGCTATCTTTGGGTTATTTCTAGTCCCTGATTGCATTGGTTTGGTGCAAGAATCAGGCCTAACCAAACCTAGAAACCTACTTGGTCTATTTGCTCAATGGTGGTTGAAAGTTATTTCATATACTTTCCTTTGCTTTGCTTGTTGTCTGACCGAAAAGTCTTGAGTTTCAAGCTGCTTTCATTTGTGTGTGATAGGGTTGTCAATAGTGTGTTACTTTGGTTTGGCTGTGTGATTGTTCGAGAGTGTGTTTTTGTGGTTGATTTAAAAAAAAAAAAAAACTAGTTGGATTGCTTACAAGTTGAATTTATGTTTGCTTTGTGAGCTCTTGCATATTGCATTTTGCATTTTGAAAAACAAAAACAAAATTGTAATTTTACCTTGTTATGTTCATTGAATTTCATTTTAAGCACATATTTGCATTTTGTGTATCAGAAAACAAAAAAAAAATTGTTTGCATTTTTTACTTTGAAGCATAGATGCATGTAGAAATTGAAGTTGCATTCATATCTTAGGATTGGAATTAGTTTTCCAACTAAAAGAGTGCATTTGTATTCAGAACTTTCAAATTTGTAAGTGTTTGGAAGGAATTCAATTTGCATTTGCATTTTAGTAAGTGGTTACGTGAATTTACGTAGTTTACTTGATGAATGATCCGCGACGCATGGAGAATTTGTATTTGATATCGTGAGGGTTTGATCGATCCAGCAACTACCAAGGATGAGTTAAGGTATCAAGGCGTAGGTCTGATGCATATAATATACAAAGTATATTCCCACCAGCCAAGGCGCAAGATTGCTTGGAGGGGGATCCTCCCCCTCCCCCCCGGATCGAAGCAGTAGGAGCCCAAGGAACTTCGCAGAGGGCCCATCCACTCATAGGCATGAATCCAACGCCGATGAAAAAATGCGAGGACAGTCAAGAGAGGAACCCGATAACTAGAAATGGGGATGTTTGCTCAAATCCTATGAGATCCCCTCTCTCCAGATCCGATCTGAAAAATTGTGTGAATGAATAGAAGTCTGGAAGGAAAAATCCCCAATTGCAAAATTTATTGGGATTTGGCACAAGGAGAGAGATCTCCTCATATTGATCAAAGCAAACTGGAACACCAAAGGCCACTATGACTTGAATCCAGGGTCAAAAGGCTTCTTCACTATCATCTTTTTCAATCAGAAAGATTAGGATTGAATTCTAGATGGAGGAACCGATTTTTTCTTCTCAATCAGTCTCTACCTCAGAACCTGGAAAGAGAGGTTCAAACAAGATAAAGGAGACATGCAAGTCATTCCAGTATGGATTCACCTATACTCACTCCCAGCTAAATATTGGGAACCATAAATTCTACGAGACATATGGAATTCCCTTGGAGAATTTGTGAAAGTTTCTGAGCAGACCAAGCAACTCAAGTATACTTCTTACGCCAGAATCTGTGTGTATATTTACATCCCACGAGATCTTCCAAAGGAAATCAACCTGACCAGGGATGATGAGGAATGGATCCTACCCCTCTACTATGAACATATCCCCTTAAGGTTCCGACAATGTCATGTGTATGGTCATCTCATCAGAGATTTCCCCCAAAACCCCCAGCCATCCCATGGGAAAAAGAGGGATGATGAGGGTTTTAATTAGGTAAATAACAGACAAACCCAAGGTTGTAAGTAGATGGGACATACGAGAAACAAAAAAATGACCAGCATGAATAGATTTGAAGCCCTGAATTCGGTGGATGAAGATGCTAGGAACCTGAACCAGGAGAATTCAAAGCAACAACAACAAAAAATGGATAAGATCCATACAGATGATCAGGGAATCTAGGAAAATCAGGAAGAGCAACTAGGAAAAATGGAAGAAGACCCACATGAAGAGGGCGAGGACATGGATCTGGGGGAACTGGATCTCAATGAGATTGAAATGGAGTGCAAAAAGAAAGGGAAAGGATATGTCCCAATACACCAAATTGAACTCCTTCAGGAATCCATTATGAGGATAAAGTCAACCCCTCAACTGGGTATTCTGAAGGAGAACCAGAAGGGAAACAAGAGGAAACACCCAAATGAGGGAGAAAGACCAACAAACAACAAATTGAATCAGGCCAATACCCCACTATCAAGGAGGTCTTCTCTAAAGTCAACAATTTTTCTTAATGAAAGTTATAACATGGAGCATTTGCAAGGTGAATAACCCTTGCAAGATTCAAACACTACAAAATAAGTTGCAAAAGGAAAAACCAATGATTTTTTTCTCCAACAAATGAAAATCCAAGTGGAATTTATTCAAGAAATATGAATTCAGATATGGAAAGGGAGTGAGATAATGGAAATAGATGTAAATAGGACTATAGGAGGCCTTGCTATCTTATGGCGCCCTTAAGAGGTAAGTTGATCAAACTTCTTTGCCACAAGATTCTTTCTCTTTGTTGACTTCCAAATCAATGGCAGTCAATCAAAGGTGCCATTACGAACGTCTATGGCCCGAGTGCATATCCAGAAAAGGATTCATTCTTGGATTCTTTAGAATGGACGACTCAATGGAATAGGGAAAAGCATTAGATCATCGGAGGGGACTTCAACCTAATCACCTCCATCGAGGAGAAGAAGGGTGGCCGAAGGTCCCTGGGATTATCGAATGAAGCATTCAGATATTTCACAGAAAACGTGAGTATGGTGGACATGGAATCAAGAAATGAATAGTTCACTTGGAACAACAGGAGAGGGGGAGAAAATCACATGGATTCCAGACTTGATAGATTCCTGCTTTCGGAAGCCATGGTCACTCGAGGGGGATATTTGACAGCTAGTGTTATCCCAAGTGCAGGTTTGGACCACTGGCTAATATGCCTTTGCTGGAACGGTGCAGGATCTTAGAATAAGAAACCTTTCGGATTCAAACAATTTTGGATTGACCATAAAAATTACAAAACAATGGTCCAACAATGGTGGGAGGACTTGGAACCTACAAGGGTATTTAGGATGTACCAATTCCAAAAAAGACTAAAAGACCTGAAAGCAAAAATTCATATATGGAACAAGGAAGAATTTGGGAACATTTTCCAAGATAAAAAAATGGCTAATCGAGCAGCTAGAATAAATTCAAAAGGAGGGCATGGAAAATTGTTATGATGAGGATCTTAAAACTCAGGAGAACAGTACCCTAGAGAAACTAAACTCCAGGGAAAGCCAGGAGGAAAAATACTGGAAAAAAAGTCTAGAAACCAATGGCTTCGTGAGGGAGAACACAATACTAATTTCTTCAACCAATCAGTCAACCAAAATAGACAAAGGAACTGGGTCAATAGATCGAAAAAAGAAAATGGGAAGAACATGTAGAGTAGGGAAGAAATCGAAGAAGAACTAGTCAACTACTTCATAAACATCATGGAGGAAGATGGGATTGAACGGTCCGAGGACATAGTAAGGATAACCCAACATATCCCAGTTCTTGTCTCCCAAAGTCAAAATGAGATTTTAAATCGCTCATTGGAGTTGAGAGAAGTGGAGGACGCAGTCCACCAGATGGCTGTAGGGAACTCCCTAGGACATGACAACTTCACTACGACCTTCTTTCACCACTTTTGGGACCTCATTTAGGACGAGGTCTGGCAGATTGTGGAGGAATCTAGGAAGACTAAAGGTGTGTTGAAAGCTTTCAATGCCATGTTCCTGACTCTCATCCCCAAAATTGAAGGAGTTGTCTCTCTGGGTAAGTTTAGACCTATATCCCTTTGCAATGTTATTGATAAAATCATTACCAAGGTCATTTCCAATAGGTTGAAACCATTCCTCCCCAACTTGGTGTCCCCGGAACAATCTGGGTTTGTCGAGGGTCGATAGATCCTCGATGGAGTGATCTTGGTTCACAAGGTGATTGTGAAAATCCTCACAGCATATCTAAGAGCTGATGTATACCTCACAATGAAAGAATTTAGGAATAAGATTAAGAGTGGTCAATGTAGTAAAATGAGCAACATAATAATAATGCAGTAGAACTCGGACATAAGCAAAATAACTTCACACACACTAATTCATTAATCACAAATGGAAAAATAAATAATACAATGCATGAGAATTCGAATTCCAAGGTGGAAATTCGAATTAGCCTTCATGGAGAGATCAAAAGATCACTGGAGTGTCATCGGAGCACAACTCGAAGTCTTCATCATCATCAATGGAGTCATCAATGCACAAGTAACTATCAATCATCAGTCAAACTAAGTCTAATTGAGTGTGGTAGGTGTAACTGGAACATGGAGGCACTAAATGAATGAAGGAGGCTCAGTGGAGGGCGCATGAGGAGCTAACTAGAATCAGAATGGGTAGTCTAGTCTCATCGTAGGTCCATCGGAGTGATACGATCAGTTGAGAGTCAGTCTAGCCTTAAATCAAGGAAAGAATTGAAGATAACTCAACTAGCTGAAGTGCAACTGAGTGGTAGGTGAGAGAGGATGAGTGGCTTCCTTAAATCAAGAAAGAAGGGCGCACTAAGCTCTAGGAGGGATAAAACTAATCAGTGAGAAGCTCCCGGGGGCTGGCTAACTGAGGGCTAGGTGTTGGGACTGATGACTGGGATGCATGCAGAAATGCATGCAAGACTAAAAATGCAAATAATGAAAATGTTGGTAGGACTAGGATGGAGTATAGGAATATCCTAATAGTGATACACTCCTTGAAGATGACAAAGAAGCCCATAATGCTCCTAAAGCTCGAAATCTCAAAAGCCTATGACAAGCTCAATTGGCAATTTATGAAAGAGATGCTCAAGGCGTATGGCTTCCTCCAAGACTATATTGAATGGGTTTTGAACCTGACATCTTCAACTTTTTTCTCAATCCTCCTCAATGGGTCTCCTACAAATCCGTTCATCTATTTAAGGGGCATAAGGAAGGGGGTTCCCCTTTTCACTTTCTTGTTTATCTTAATGGTAGAATGTATTAGCAAGAAAATAAAAGCCATGGTTGAAATAAGGGAAATCAAAGGGTTAAGTCTACACACAGGAGCCAACAAACAAACCCACCAACAATTTGTTGATGATACTATGCTCACGGGTTACTCTTCAGTTCAAGAAGCTAAAGCTTTCAAAAAATGCCAAGTAACATCTTCTCCAAATCCCTAGGTTTTGAGATTGATAAGGACAAGTCACAAGTATTCCTCTTCAACTCTCTTTGGATCACCTAATGAAATATAACATTAATTTTGGGCTTCGATGGGATCTCCCTTCCATCCAAATATTTAGGCTCCGCGTTGGTAGAAGGGGTGGTCAGAAAAGTCTCGTGGTTGGATTTACTGGACCGAATAAGAGGAAAACTTTCAAACTGGACCCTCTGACCTCTCAACCTTGCGAGTAGGATTACCCTCATCAAATATATCCTCCAATACATGCCCATTTACTTGTTCTCGGTCATGGCAGCTCCTAAGGAAGTCCTAAAAGAAATCATTAATCTCCAACACCAGTATTTATGGGGAGGGACTTTGACAAAATTAAGTGGGCCTTGGTCAGCTAGGAGAACCTTTGTAAACCAAAATCCCAAGGAGAACTGGGGATAAGATATCCGGAAAAGAATAGTGAAGTCATGGGCGCCAAGATTTGGTGGGGCTGGGTCACTCACATATTTGAACCCTAGGAAAAACTCTGGCATGTCGAGTATGCCCATAATCGCTCGAAACAAGAACTAATTCAATTCAATGAGTAAATATCGGGCTCACATATATTGTAGACATGTCTTCAAAGCAGAAGTATTGTTCTGGAGCATATCTTTTGGGAAATCAGGGATGGGGAAGAGGTTGATTTCTAGAAGGACTCGTGGCAACAACTTCCTAGGATTTATATCTAGATTAACACCCTAATGAACCAGGCTATATGCCACGAACTAGGACTCACAAAATTCAAGCAGTTCTAGCAGGAAGACATGAATGAGGAAGAATTTCGAGAATGGAAGCCACTATAATGGTGGAATCATAAATTCCCAAAATAAGAGATGCACATGATACTCGACACTATCCAAGAGAGATGCATTCAAATCCAAAGTGGTCCAGATAAACTAATATGGG
The DNA here is from genome assembly GCA_027924585.1 of Larix kaempferi. Taxonomy (NCBI): domain Eukaryota; kingdom Viridiplantae; phylum Streptophyta; class Pinopsida; order Pinales; family Pinaceae; genus Larix; species Larix kaempferi. Next base: position 13,233,417 of record BSBM01000289.1, read on the forward strand.
GATACATGAAAAAAGGGGTGTTCAATATCAGAGAGGCCTATGAGCCATAAACAAGCCATCGTGACGCCCCAACTCTGAAAGTATAGAATAAGATCTGGAAAGCCAATCTATGGCCCAAAGTTGCCACTTTCCTCTAGTTAGTTTTAAAACGGTGAATTCTAACCGGGGAAAACCTCAAGAAGAGAGGCGTGATGGGACCAACCCAGTGTGTAATGTGCACCATATTGGAGGAAAAAATGAACCATATTCTGGATGAATGCACCTTTGCGTCCATCCTCTCAGATAGAGGGGAAGAGATATTTCAATGTTCAAGCTGTATCAGAGGTATCCCGGATCAATCCATCACGTAATGGGATTCTAATGCCTTCCAAAACTCAATTTCCAATAGGATCTGGTAACTATTCCCAGGATTTCTATTATGGGAAATTTGGAAGGAGAGAAATAGGTGTATCTTCCAGGACAAGAAATTCACCCTCAGGGATGTATGGAAAAAGGTGAAACTCCATATTCAGGAATCGATAAGGAAAATAAAATGGAACAAAATGGAATGGGAAGTTGTCGGATTGGACAAGTGAATTCTAGTTGAATGGGGAATACCCCGGTCAGAGCAGAGCCTAACCATAGAAAAATCAATAAATAACATCCCCCACTAGTCTGAATTTTTGGTCCCGTCCCCCGGCGGACTCTTTCAAGATGAACTTTGACAGGGCATCCAAAGGGAATATGGGGCCGGATGGTTTTGGTGGAGTGGTGCAAAACCATGAAAGTAACATACTAACCATTTTATTTGGATAGATAGGAAATGATAAAAACAACAATGCAGAACTGGAAGGCATCCTCTTTGGGATTAACTTGATTGCCAGTACTGGGTGGGAGCCCACCATTATGGAAGGTGATTCTAGAGTCATTATCCACATGGAAAAGAAGTTACAGAATGGACAACATATATCCAAGCTAGCGGACAACTCGTGGTTCGAGTATAGACTGGAAAAGATTTGTGCCTTGCTTTGCATGCCCCATGCCTGGATATTTGTCCACGTCAAACGAGAAGGTAAACAAGTTGTTGACCACCTAGAAAATGTTGGAGAGCGCGAGAAATAATGTGATAAAGAAGGACAACTGGCTTGCTTCGAAAACCAGGATTGGGATAACCAATGCACCCATTCGGAAACCCAGGGCATTCATTACCCGACAGGGAGAGATGGTGACACTAACCAAGCAAACGTGCCATAGATCGGGTCCCATGTGATAGAAATTGAAGACACTCTAAATAGTAATAACCCACCTCCCCTTGGTGATGTGGGCATTAATTAAAACCGTATGTGACATGAATGAAGACCCAAGCTCTCGTGTGATCTATGATGCAAAAGGGGTACATCATTGTCCTCGGCTTGCGTCTTGAGTACCTTGAGATGACGCGAAGGAATATCGAAAAAGTAGGTGCAATCCAACAACTTAATGCGATTAATAATATTATGATTAAGGCAATTATGATACAGGATGACGAAGCGGATTTATATGCGGGTGGAAAGGCTCTGTCCATGCGTAGTGCTCTCAATATTCTTAATTCTATGGAGCATTTGTTTGCTTTAAAGGGAAGAAGGCATTCAATGGCTAAATGGGCACTCCCTTGGCTTCTCATTATGGAAACAAGGGGGAAACAGGCGTAGAAGGATGCAAAGAGAAAGGGGGGAGCCAAGATCCCTAGATCAAACCGCGAATAGAAGAAGGTGAGCCAGGCAATTCATTTCTTCTGGGAGAGAATCCCCTCGACCATTCGTGGGTAAATTGACCAAATTGAGAAAGATTTGTGGGAGAAAGTGAATAATTTCAAATTGGAAGAGGTTAGAGAGGAGTTGGCGGAATGGGTTCAAGATCCTCGGACTACTTATGGAAGAATGTCGGCTTATGACCGCTTACTAGTTACCTATTGGGTGGTTAAAGGCCTTCTAGCCCACGTCTTGATGGAACGCTCGAACAAGGAAGTTGACGACGAAGAACCAATCCGTGCCTGGAAAGAGAACAATATGGACTATCATCTGATGCATAGAAAAATAGATGTCATCGCTAGCAAGCTGGGGATTCAATTCCTCCCTCCCTTAGATTCGGTTTCTGGAAAAGGTGTCTCCACTTTGGTCATTGAACGCTTTGAAGACAGTCCTGGTAGATCTAGTACTAGCACTCAACGACTTCGGGCCCAATCCCCAATCTTAGGAGTGGGTCCTTCCCACTGTTAGTGTCCTTTTTTTTAGGTTCAAGTCTGATTATTGTGTTTTGTATCTGTGGAGCTATGTATCTTCGGAGTTATGCAGTGTCGAGACTGTTCATTTTGTCAATGTTTTAGTTTAGAAGAAGTATGAGCGAGAGTCTTTGTATGGTCAAAAGCTTCATGTTATGTATGGCTTGGAGGTTTTTTGTTGGGCTAGGAAATGTCTTTTTTCAAGTTGATAGGGTGAAGTGTCTCAGGATGGTTACAACAATAGAATATCAGACTGTCGTGCTTCTACCAAGCCAGTAAGGTCAATTGTAATGGAATCCATGTCACTTTTTGAAGCATTAATATAGCATCTTACTTATAAAAAAAATTAAGTGGTTATGTACTTGATTCTTAGGATAAGTTTGCATTTTGCATTTGAAGCATAGTTTCATTCAGCATAAAAACCAAAAATTTTGCATTGTACATTTTTTGAAATTTGCATTTAGGCTTGAATTTTGCATTTAAAAGCTTGCATTGTGCATAAAAAACAATGGAAAATTGAAAAGTGCATAGTAGAGGGTAAGAGGGTGCTCCATATTTTAGTTAAAAAGGGGTGCAATTGTGCATTCAATATATTATACTTCTTTTTAGGTGCACTAATTTTCTTCCTTTTCAAAGTCATGAAAAATTGCATTTTTAACAAGCAAAAGTAATCATAATAGGCTACTAGGTTTTCATTTTAGCAAGATACACACCTAATATTCATGGCTATGATTTTGGAGATAGGGAGTTGAAATTTAACTTCTCCATAATCACATAAAATTTGGAAACTAGGAAAATACTAAAGAGTGTTAAACCAATCAGTAGCGTGAGATACCTGTCGGGAAAGTGCCACTAACACCAACGCCAAGTTGTAGGTAAAATTATTTCAAGTATACAAAATACCCCTGTCGCTTGACTGAGGGGGGTTATGCATGTCTGGGATCTAATCAAGCGTGGAAATTCCTTGGGGTGACACCACTGCTCATTGACAACTTCGGGTCTAGGAATTGTTATACAAGGCCTACATTCCCTACCCATTCACAAAAGCTCCATCCAACGATTGTTCAGCCCAACTATAGAGTGTGAAGTGGTGAACTTAGTTGCTATTCCTAGGTACCTCCTATGTTTCCACAAGGGGATATCTCGTGGGACTTGAGACATACATTGAACCTTCATCTCCTTGGGAAGGTGTTGGCGGAAGGTCAATACTTGCACCTTTGGTGATTGAAAGGTTAGTGTAACTGTTTTCCATCTTCACTTGTTGGACTTGGGAACTGATCATCCCAGGATGATCTTTGGAAGATCCCATATCTATCCCGTCATTTAATGGTGCTTGCAGCCAAGTAATTTTCATTGTGAGAGTTGTTTGCTTGTTGTAATTATTTTTAGGGACTTTTTAGTGAGTGTTGTTTGTTTATTTATATTTTTAGACTTCTCCTTTGTATCTTCTGCAAGCCACCTTGGCTGATAAATATTTGTGTAGGTCCCAAAGAATTCAAGGACACTCTCTTGAACATAGAGAAGTCCCTGTGCCTAGGAGGATACTGGATTACAATAATCCACCCCCTCGGGTGGCAAAGGAATAAAACCTAGGACAAAATAGTTGTACAACCAAATGAAGAAAACATCTCTAGTTCTGTAGAGTCTGAATCCTCATCAGAGGAAGGATACTTTAGCAATGTGAAGTAACAATTGAATAACTCTTATTTGGTAGTTTCTTCTTAGACTCAAGAGAACATATATTTTCCTTCTATTGAGGACCTTACAGATCCTTCATGATTGTTTAACCCTCTACAAGGCCCAAAATCTAGCCAAGGAATTGAGTTTAATACTTCTGGGCTAAGGGATCCATCATTCCAGTGGGATAACATGGAAAACAATGGAGAAGTGTTAGGAACTGGGGAGGTTAATCCCCCAATTAATACTTATTCTATAGGAGGATCCAGTGCAAATGCGTTGTCAGCTGTAGGTTATGGTTGGAGTACAACATCAATGATGATCCTAACTAGAATACATTCTTATCATTTTCAAAGGACAAACCCCTTTTCTTTTGGTACGAACTTCCCGGGATTTCAATCTCTACCTTCCTCCATGCCTCCCGCATCTACATATAATATTGCCTCAGGTAGTGGTCCATCGGTACCTTTTTGTGGACACATGTCCATTCCCAACCCCACCCCCCGTTTCTAGAGTTGTTAGTGGTTCGACCATGTCGCATATTAGTTTTACTTCTCAATTGATGGGAAGCATAGGCACTAATAACCCATTTTCATAAACCATTCAATATGGTAACATGTTTAGACAAGGGGGAAATGATGCTAGATTTCCATGGGGGAAAAATGCTCCATTTGGAAATATTCTCTTTTCTAGGACATGCGTGTTAAATATGGTTAATCCTGCACTTAATTCTATAATTGGAATCCAACCTATGGGGGACATTTCAGGAGGATTTACCCAACCATTCCCACAAACTCAAGTTGGAAAGAATTTTAGTCACTATAACCCATTCTTCGCCAATGTTAACAAAAATCAATGGGCAACTAATGCTCATGGATCTTGGAATACCATGGATCAAACAAAGTTGCCCTTTTTGGCTACTTTAAATTTATCAAATTTAACTAAGTTGACCAATGATCCAATTCTACATGACCCTGGATAGCCACCACTCCATACAAAGTTACCTTCAGACATCCTTAAGTTCGAAGGAAAACCTAAAGAAGACCCTGCAAACCATGTGATGACTTTTCATCTAGTTGTTCATTCAACTCTCCGATGGATGATTCTATAAGACTAAGACTCTTCCAAAGGAATTTAATGGGTATGTCAGTGACTTGGTATATCGAATTACCATATGCTTCTTTCCAAAATTTTAACTCTATTACAATGACCTTTAAAACCATTTCAGTTGCTAGTTCGTTATGAAACATGTACTGAACTTTTAACCTCATTTCAACAAGACAAGTCCACTCATATCTACGACCACATCCATGAATGGAGGAGGAGAAGGAGTCTGATCAAGGCTTATATTTTGTATGACTTCTTAACATATTGGTTCAATAAGTATTTACAACCATGTATTGCAAATGATGTGTCCCTCTCGGGGGTTCAAAATGAAGAGCATGCTATCCTTAGATCCCAATAACTAGACTTAGTTTATTCTTAGTCTAGGATGTTGTATGAAATATTTCCCAATGCTCCTCGAGAAGAAGTAGATCCAACCAAGTTGGTGCCTAGACCACATGCTGATGGTGTGATTGGTTCAGCCACTAGCACTCCAACTAGCCAGGGTACAAGCCTTATAAGTCAAAATTCACCGGTAGCTGCTTCGAACAATACAAAAATCCCTAATCCCAACACTCCCATGGATGTTCTGATAGTTCATACAACCGAACCTAAGGGCAACTAGAATCCCGAAGGGAAGAAGAAAAATAATAAGAAAACTATGAATAAGGGTAATAATAATGCGAGCAACAATAATAACAACCAAAATACTAATGCTGGTGGGACTAAGAAAGATAAAGGTAAAACAAAATTTCCCTGCTTGTTATGCAAGGAATATCACCTAACTCAAAAGTGCCCCAAGATGGAAATGGCTTAGAAGCTACTGGCATAGAAGGAAAGTTCCAATCAACCTACTGTCCTAACAAATCCATTTCCTCAGCCGCAACAACAGATGATTGCTATAGACCAATCTAACTTGGGATCCTCGCAAGGGGGAAATCAAGGTGCCTCCTCTCAAGGGGGAAATTTTGGTCATAGCCAAGTATTTATGTGTGAATAGGACATTCATCTTTAGACTAGAAATAGACCTTATGATACGTCTATGTCTGGACCTAAGGGTAAAGAAACCACTGAAACTGAAGTATCTTCTCCATTGCATATAGAGAATCCAACAAATGATACTATAACCAGAATACCGAAAGGTGTTCTAAAAAAGGCCATGTACAACCCTAATGCACGTGCCACCCAAAACTATAGCATAGTGGAAGATCTAGCACAAGCTCCTTATGTAATGTTCACTCTCAAGGTCGTACAGAACTTCCCAACCCAATGTAGGAACCTGCTCTCATCACTAGGTGCATTTGACTACTTAGATAGTTAGGTTATGATCAATTTTGATTGTGGAATTGTGAGCCTTGCTTACCCCATCATGCAAATTTGCAGATCCAAGTGATTTCTGGAAACTCTATCATACATTGCACGGTTGTTGATGAGGGTGCCTCCACTTGTGTGATGTAATTATAATGCTGGAAGGCCATAGGATCGCCCGATGCAGTAGCTCATGTCATGATGTTAAAGGATTTTGATGGCCACTTATTCAAACCTCACGGAATAATCCCATCTCTCCCAGTAGATCTAGGGGGCGAAACAATTAACATATAAGTGGAGGTAGTTGACTCTCCACTAGATTATAATATCTTGCTAGGGAGGAGCTGGACCCAAGCAATGGTGGTAGTAGTTTCTTTAATATTCCGAGTAATTAAGTTTGCACATAACAGAAAGATTGTAACCATTGATCAACTATCATTTTGCACCAATGGTTCCAACCACCATAATGGTTCCAATATCCCCCTGGTTTCCCATTCCACGAAGGATTGCGAGAATATGAGTGTGGGAACTTTCAATCTTCCCCTACCTGACTTGCATGCGACTGCATCCCCAGTACATGCAATATCCACGATGGCCATGGTTTCCACGGCTAAGGTCTCTCATTTTAAAACTTCATATTTTAATGACCCTTGGAAATTTCCAGTGGTTGAAGGTGGGTGTAGTCGTACCAATCAATTTTTGTATGTAGTCGGAGTAGCTTACCAAGCCACTATTTCTAATGAAGCAGACCATGCTGGTTTACATTCTGTTGTAGAATCAAATGACTAGTATTCTATGCCCGTTTGGGTTGTCAATTCTCTACCATGTCATGACCCCTTAGACACTCTCTTCCCATTTGATGAAGCAATTCTCGAGGCTATGTCATTAGGGGATAGGCCGTGGAGAGACATGCATCAATGTACATCTTTTCTCCCAACTAAAAGTGACCTTATAATTGACATGAATGGAACCATAAAACCAGGTCCTATGGAATGGTATAGGATCCCTCTCGCACCTTTGCAAGTGTATGTTGAGGGCAATATGAAAAACATTTTTGAAACCATCCCAATAGATATTTCCAAGACCCCAGGTGTAGTAGAAAATGTCTTTATCGGTGCTGACTATTCACATGAAGAAATTCAAATATACACAACACTATTCAAAGAGTATAGAGATGTCTTTTCTTGGTATTACGAAGAAATGCCAGGAATTGACCCATCCATTGTCGAACATGATATTTAAACATATCCTAATGCCAAACCCGTTCGAAAAAATCTTAGACCAATTACACCTAGGAAGGTCGTTGTTTTCAAAGTAGAGGTTGAAAAGTTGCTCCAAGCTAACTTCATCTATCCCGTTCCCTTAATTGTATGGGTGTCCAATCTGGTACCTGTTGACAAAAAACAATGCAACATTCACGTTTGTACTAATTTTTGGGATCTCAACTTAACATGCCATAAAGACAACTTGCCCACCACATTCATTGATCATATAATCAATGAATGTGCTGGAAATGACATTTTATCATTTATGGATGGTTGCTCGGGGTACATTCAAATCCAAATTCGTCCTAAAGATCAACATAAAACTGTTTTTATATGCCCTTGGGGGACATTTGCCTATAGGAAGATACCGTTTAGTTTGAATAATGCTGGAGCTACCTTCCAAAGAGCTATGTCTTATTCTTTTCATGACATAAAGGAGATTGTATAAGTCTACCTAGAAGATATGACCACCAATGAATTGGGCTTTCTTTCTTCTTTGCTATTTAACGAAGACATTGTGCATATGAGTGTTGGTTTTTTTGTTGATTCTTGAGAACTCTAGAGGTCGTGGGAATTTGATCTAGAGCTATTAATGTTTATGTGGGAATGTTTCCTGAGTACTTATCTTAGGGTCTTTATTAGATTGTATGTTTCTTTGGGTTTTGTGTCTCGTGAGACATGAAATGTATCATTACATGCTTCTACTTAAATAAAGAATGATGCATTTTTTTTCTTTGAAAAACACACACACATAGATCCATATTAACTTAAAAACTTTTAGACACTTACACATTTGAATTTCAATTTCTTTTTGATCCGTCTATGTGCTTAACACATACTTTACTTCAAATACTAAAATATTTAACTTTTCAAATATAATTAATTTTCTTCTTGCTATTTTATGTGAAACAATTATGGAGAAAGTGAAAGTTGATACAATTAACATAGGGTATACTCACAACACTATTAATGTTAAGCATGATTTCCCCTGTATCCCTTTCTTTTCGGCTTATACATCAAGGTTTTGGAGAAGTTGCTTATGCCCCTGATCCATTGGAATCCAGCACAAGAATAATTGTTGAAAGTGTAATTTCCAATGCTCAAATAACGATTTCGACGATTTAAGTAGTTTCAAAATTCAGCATTTAGTGTAGGAAAGATAATTGTGATTGTTGAAAATGTAAAATTGTATAAACTGCAATTTTCATACATGATTTTGACAGAACTTAGAAAAAAAAATCAAAATAATGAAGCGTTTTGGTTGTTGTTTATCCGACTCAGAATTTTTGAATGGAAATAATATTTTCTCTTCAGTGTCACTATTTCCTTGGAGGTTGCTAAACACTCATGGAAACCACAAACATTAACGCTCTTAGTACATGGTTTCTATTAACACGTTTACATGCTTTTAGCTTAGATATTGACAATCTCAACTCCATGCAAATTTACTGACAAGGCATCAATCATATGGAAAGGATTCCAAAAAATATTTGATTGGTTAAGATTATATATTTCTTGGTCTATTGGTAATGGGAAGCAGGTTAGAATTGGTTTGGACCCGTATGTTGGGCATGATAAGCATTTTTTTCTATCTTCTAGATTGTGGGATTATATAAAGGATAAAGGATTTTTCACTATCAACCACATAAAACGTCCAAGTTGGCTTCTGAATTCGCAACAATACTGGTTAAATGAACAAGATTTGAGTTTAAGAGGTATCATGGCGGATGAATGGAAAGAGTATATCAAGAACTTCAATAAGTCTGGCATTATATTGATTAAAGCAGAAGATAGATTGGTGTGGACCTTTGACCAACAAGTGGATCATATCAATGCTAATTCAGCTTACAAAGCATTGGTCGTGAATTTGGATTTATCTCATAAAAAATGGTGGTCTAAGCGAATATGGAAATGAGATATTCCTCTTAAACTGAAATGTTTCATCTAGTTAACTCTTGAAACTGTATTCTGACCTGGAACAACCTTGTGCGCAAAGGTTGGCATGGACCAAGTATTTGTTTGCACTGTATGGAATCTGAAGAGAATATTGATCATATTTTTATTGATTGCAAGTTTGCAAAGCTAATTTGGTCCTCCATTTGTTCTCAAATCTCTATTTCGAGTATTTGGGGCTCGGGTTCTTTTCAGTCTTCTCTATATAAATGGATCATGGAACAACAAAGTCACAAAGCGCTTCCTGTCTATGTCTGCTGGTTTATATGGCGTTCAAGAAATGAGCTAATTTTTTATAATATTTATAAACATCATATGACAGTGGTGTTTTAGGCGATTGGTATGTTTAATGCCTACAGGAAGTCAGACAATAATACTGGCCAGGTCAGGATCTTAACAGATGTTTGTGACACAAATATGACGACTGGATATTTTGATGGGGCAACATCAGAAGGAAGATGTGCAACATGCATTTATTTTAAATCGAATGATGAACATTTCTTCAAGTTTAAATGTAACTGTGGAAGTGGTTCCAATTCCAAGGCTAAGATTATGGCACTTTGGATTTTATTGAAAGTTGCAGGCATTGTGGGCGTGGATTCTCTGAGAATATTTGGTGACTCTATGATGGTGGTAAAAATGGATTAAAAAGGAGTTCCAAATCAAGGCAATCTCAGTTCAACACTGGTGCTATAGAATTGAAACACTTCTAAAGTCATTTCATAATTGGACCATTTATCGTGAGTTAAATGATAATGCTGATGCTCTGTCCAAGATTGCACTGAATGATGATGAGGGGATCTTATCCTGGGAAGAGTGGATCGATGACTCTCTTCATGAGTCTAGCTCTCTTCCTTTCTTTGATGATTAACTCTGTTATGATTTCTGGTTATGTTTGTAGACAACTTGTTTTGATAACTCACTCTTCGATTTTTAGGGGAGTTTTTTATAACAAATCTGACTATATTTAAATGGCTAAATGAACAATATTTGATAACATATCTTGTATTGCCTATGTACTTTTTTATTTTAATAATAGCAAAAGTAAGGTTTTTTGGATTAAAAATCTTCCACGCTCCACCATCTCTTTATTCTTAAGCTACATAGCATCTCCAAATCCAACGGACCCTAAGCACTGAGCTCGGACATTTAATACTATGCAGCTCAATGCTTAGCTTTAACCAATTCTTAATACTACAATATCTTAAAAAAAATCCACAAAACAATTAGGAAAGATGAATATTAAAATTAACTTTTTGCACATGAGTACCGGGCCCCAGCGCAGCGCGGAGATTTGACTTGGTATATATACATTCGGTGCAACCGTGCATAAATTACGTCGTTGCCTTGTGTGTTTCAGGAACTTTGGAGTGCGATGGAGAAGAAGGGAGGGAATGGGTTTGGGTACGGATGGGCAGTTGCTGCGGGAAGCAATGCTTCAATGGCAGCAGTCATTGCCAAGGCCACATCATCATCTCAGGTGTGCATCCATATCCTCCGCTACCCTGCTTTTATGCCTTTTCAATGTCACCTGGTCGAAACCCGGTGGGTAGAGGATAAATTCCTCCTATCTGCCGATTAGAAAGTAGCAAGCACTATGTTCATTTTTGTGCCCACTCTCTCTTTTTTGTGCGATTTATGGTAAGTAATCCTGAACATCCTCAAATTTATTATGTTGGCCAATCTCTGTATCGATTGTGGAACTATAGGGAAACGCTCTGGTAAGATCAGGACCTTACCTCAGCGATGCTCAGGTAATTAAAGACCTATCGTGAACTTTGCTCTCTCAGGCAGGAAGGAAAGGTAGGTAGCTACACGAAAGATCCCAGTGATTGAGTAGAATTTCCGTTTTTATTGGCAGCCATTTCTAAAAAGATTTCAAATTAGGCAAATTGGGGATATTAGCCAGTAAAAGTTCTCTTGCTGCTGTGCACCTTGTGGCTGCTTGGACAGACATTTTATGTTTTGAAGGATTGTTTTAATTTACGAGCCCTTCAATCTCGCAGATCTAGTAGGATATAAGACAATCATATCCTAAATTTAAAATTAGGATAAGCAGGGTTTGCATGGAAATCACATCTTCTTGTTTTGTTTTGTTTTTTTCTTAAAAATCAAGCCCCCAAAAGGGCTGCACCATAAAGAATGGGTTTCGCTTAGTTACCAGGTCTGTGGGGAGAGATTACCAAAATCGTCCAAAACTTACACCTGATCTGATCTATTTGAAACTCATTCCAGAAGGGTGGAGAAGACCACATCAATGATGAAATTCTGGTGGATAGCTTAACGCTCTATCATCCTTACGAGTGAATCAATGGCTCATTGGCTGGATGAGCACGAATTTGATTGAGATTTACTCTTCTTTCTTTTTCTAAAGTTTCTGAAAGCACCTTATAAGGACCAAAAGATGGTAAACTTTAGTTTGCAAAAACATAATTTATTATGGTGTCTGTATTTGTCTTTGTACATTATTTATTTGACAGCTTTGTGCAATTTCTACACTTTTTAATATTGCAGGTTGATAGGAGGTTTCAGCTGTTGGGCTATGCAGGTGTGGTTTTATTGAATGTGATAATGTGGAGCTGCTATGTCAACAGTCTTAAGGCTCTAACTTCTTTGCAAGCCACAGTTGTGAACTTTGCTACCAATTTTTTGGTTTCGGGATTAACTGGCCTCTTTCTCTTCAAAGAATCATTGCATTTCCAGGTTCTTTTAATTTCACCTGGTTTCTTTTTTTTTTTTATCCCAGTTTCTAGTACTAACGAGGTGACTATATTTATTGTCAGTTTATAAAATGATTGCCTTGATTCAGAAAATTTATATGATAGTATAAGTTATAACCATAACATTTTTCGAGTTGTCATGCATTGTCTTTTTTTTGGTTTACATTCCCAGCAGGGTCTGTGTAGAACTTCAAAAGAACTGATCAGACTTTTCTAATAATACATTCCAAAGAAATAATTTTAATGACAGATTAAATTGCCGCTGGGCCAAAATTAATATACAAAGATTGATTCTGCCCCCAGTTAATTCTGAATTTTTCAGTGGTTTGTAGGTGCCTTTCTGATTGTTTTGGGTACCCTCATCCTCAGCAAATCAAGCACTATACCAGAGCATGCTTCCCATGCTGCAAAGAGTAATCTGGAATGAATGTCATCCTTAATGGAAGTTTGGCATTTTGAGAAGAAGAAAAAATTCCGTACTGAATATCTTCTCAAGCAGTTGCATGTTGATAGAGCAAGATGTGAAAACTAGATTCAAGTTACTGTTTCCGTTGGGACATCACTTTTGAAAAATCCTAATTAGAAAATTGTATTGATTATCACTCTATGGACTATACTCGGGTCAAATTCTGGGAAGCTTGTGAGTTTTCTGATTGGTCCAACTGATGCCTGGATATTGGAAGTGCTATATTTTCAGCATGGCTTCATTGAATTGTAGACTCTGCAAGAAAACCAAAAGCAGTTTGAGAAGCGGGCTCCATAATTTCAATTCACGGTTTCATATTTTGATTGATGCAAGTTAATATGGTCTGGATGAAATTTACTTTCATAATCAAACTGGTAAGCAAATAGCAAGATGTGAACATCAAAGGCTTTCATTAGTTTTAAATGCCATCCACTTATTGTAGCCTCCAAGGAAAATAAATATGCATGTCTTTCCTCATCTAGTTGTATTCAGGGCTGAGCATAAGGATTTCACTAGACAACGCAGTTGTAGAATTAGAACCTGTCAGATACTGATTTAAGTGTTCTCAGTTCAAGAGATGAAGATTATATGATTCCCTTTTCAAGGATTATAAAATTGTATGATTGCATTTAAGCTTTTAAAAATAAATGATAGCTATCTTCTTGAAAATTTTCCTAAATAATATTGTCAGAACTAATAGTACTGAATAGAAGTTGGAAAACCAGGACCGTCAAATCTTGTCACATTTAAGGTCCTTGAAGATACTCGAAGATATCAACATAAATTGTTGCTCCGTGGTCTCTCTTAAACAATTTTTTGCTTCCATTCATTAGTTGGTCCCCCTCCTGTTTGCAGTCCAGAAGGTTGCTTGTTGTAGATTTTGGCATTTCTATCTTTATTAAGGTTTCTTCATCTTCATATATTTTAGAAAATTTCTATCTGATCATGTTATGTATTTGGCAGAATTGAATTTCCATCATTCTAACCCGCCACTAAGTCTTGAAAACATTGTATTGAATTATTCTCATCAAGCACAAGGATGGTTCGCACTTCAAGGGCATGGAGTCACAAAGGATTGGGTTCTTGTTAATAAATCTTTTATAGCAACACACCCCTGGCATTAAGTGATGAAATGTACCTTTATTGTGTCGTGGTGCTTAACAAACAAGGTTACAAACAAGAGCAGATGTAGTGTTGTGATTGCTTATGTTGTATCCTAAATAATAAGTGTAGAAGATCCATAATCAATAAATAAACTAGAGTGCTCCTTTTCTTGACCATGTTGGCAGCGTAGTTATCAATGCCCAAATTTGTTGCTTGAATTGGTGCAAGAACATCTAGACTAGCATATGGCAATACTACTACATGGTTTTGCCGTTGTAGAGTTGTGTTCTTTGTTGTATGCAGGTTTATCAAAAAAGAGCCCGTTGATTTGAATTTTATGGAACACTGCCAATAGGGTATGCCTGCCATCTCAATGTGCATTGAGTTGTTATAAATTAAGCACATAGTCTAAAAGTTCGATGATTTGGAATGGAAAATCAAGATTTTTTAGGCATGATTTTGAAAAAATACGGCAGAAAGTTTTTAAAATCATGGTTACAACTTTTCAACTCTGGAATTTTGGATTCTCTAGGGGTTTTTTTATGGTGTTGAATCCGTTAAAACATAGCTAAATTCAAATTTTGCAAAATAAAAAGTGCCGGCTGGGCAAAAAGCCCCCTTTTGGGCCAAATCTTGAAATATTTAGACAGCTTCTAAATTCAGCTGCTTTTAATATTTCTAATCTTCTCTATTTTTGTCCATCTTGTGCACACTATTAGTAAACGGTGACCTATTTTCTATAATAAGCATTAATGTATTTATGACACGCAATTTGCACTTGAATCGCGTTCATAGATATCGTCAGATTGATGCATTCCAAATTGGGTGCTTGTAGCTTGTGTACAGAGAAGAGGCATTTATCATACAATGCCACTATATAGGTTCCAAAACACGAGAGCATTTTATCTGGTAGGATCACCCTTTAGTATTTAGGAAACAAATTTGGACAGAATAATTTAGACAAATTTTTTTAAAACATGTTGCTATATATGGATATATGGAAAACCACAGCTATTTATAGCAACGGATATATGATAAGACACACCCTCAATACCTTCTACAAGCTCTTGCAATTAATTAGTTTTAGGGGCACATGTGAGCCACATTGGTTGCAATTTGCATCTTTGGTAAAGAATGAGAAGCTATGGAATAAGAGGCGGTACATGTAGACATTAAATACCTTTACCATAACAAAACCAAACCAAAACCATAGACTTGAATTCTCAATTGCAACTTACCAAGCCACATAGAAATACTCCTAACATATTTAGGCCTTATACAACTATATGCTTTCAATGTAAAGATTGGAGATAGCCCAAAACATTAAACTTGGAAGTTTCATTTGCAACGTGCCAAGCTACACAGATAAGGCCTTACAGCTATATGCTTTAGCCTCTGAATGTTAAGATCTGGAGATACCTTCATGTAGGTGGTGCATATTTCCTAGTTTCCTACATGATGGTTGGTTGGTTCATTTTTAAGTAAATAACATTATTGTTGCAGTCAAGGAAATTCAAGTAATTTGATTTTGTATTAGAAGTTTTAAAGGATACTCATATAGTAATGGAGTCTACTTTCATGTACCTAATTTGATTTTGTACTTGAAGTTTTAAAGGATACTCATATAGCAATGGAGTACTTTCATGTATCTCATGCCAATAGCATCAATATTGTGGTTTTACATTCATATGATACACAAATCTGCACTTTATAGAATTAACCTACAACTAAAATTGAAAGACTAGAAATACCAGTCAAAATTTCAGATATGTTTAATTTTTTTTTGTTAAAATAGCAATCTCAAGGGTGTAGACACCACATATTAAAAAATGAGGTCAGCCCTGCACACACATAGAGATTAGATCTAATAAGTCAACGGTGTGAATATATTATACCACACATGAAAGTTTGAAACAACAAGCACTATATTCTCATTTGTTAATATATTTTTGGAATAACACTTTAATGCAGTTTAGAAATTTCACCTTCTTATTTGAAGGTGTTTCGGATTTTAGTCCTAGAATTTTCACTGTTTAGGGCTGTTGTAAATTGGTGAATAAAAAAACAACAGGAAGATCAAAACAATTAACTTCTAGCAATCCCAAACTTTACAGTAATTGAAGGAGAAAAGATATCAAACAATGAGATAAGTTATAGAGTTTTCTAGAGAAACCTTATCAACCAATAATTGGATTTGAAATGTATTGTAACAACAATAAATACAAGAGTAAATGCAGCCCCTTATGTTATGCCTTTAGAAGTTAATTCACTTAACTAATTTGCTATTTTATCACGTCAAATCAACAATACTTAAATCACTATAAATAGGAAAACATAATGAGTATATAGTTAAAAATGCAAATCTTAAAATGACACAAGATATGGACACTTGGAAACTTCATATTTAAGTTCAAGATGAAGAACAATTACATACCATGATAGCGTTTTCTCAAGGCTAGTACAAAAGTCCAACCGTCCGAAAAGCCTTAGCTAGGATAAATCAAGAAACCTTAGCTCAACCAAAAAGAACCAAGTGCAAGGATCTCGCCAAGACTATCACTTGTTGGAGAAAACTAGGGAATTAGAAAGAATAGGAAAACATTATCCAAGCAAAGGTGGTGTCTAAAGACAATATTTCAACACTTAAGCAAAAACATAAGAATTCGACAATACATTGAAATGCATTGTTCATCTTCTTATTCATATATAGATTCGATCCATATGATCATTTTTTAATAGCTCCAAGGTGTAATCAACTCCCTTGAACCGAGGAAGGATGTGTCCACATACTTGGGTCATAACACATAATGACCTCCTTGATTATTGCCTTGTTTGTGCCAAAGTTCTAGTTCTATTTTAACTACTCAATCAATTGGTTGGCTAGTCAATTCATCCGTCAATTGGTTGGTTGGTCGGTTGGTTCGACTAGTCGAGAGCCTAATCAACCCATTAGTCTACCAACTAGTCAACCACTCAGTTGACTATCAATTGTTAACTTTCTATCTCCATAAGATTTGGAGTTGTGATGAATTAGCAAAGCCTATTTTTTGCAACACCTCTCCATCAACACAATGTTCTGGATTATAGTACATCTCTCCTCCCCCCTCCCCTATAATTGTAGCTTCTTGAAGCCCAACCATAATTTGAATTTTCAGGTATTAATCGTCTCAAGTGATGAGCATAAATCTCCACATGCTTCATCTTACTATGTGCAATAGGGCTATCAACAATTTGTATCGTACTTTGATTATCACAAAATATTATAGTTGCTAAATCAATTGAAAATTTAAGTTCTCCCAAGAGCTAGCGAATCCATAGCGCTTCTATGCTAGCATTAACCGTTGGTCCTAATTTATTCACATAAATTAAGTCTTTTAAATGTCAACCCGGGAAGGTCAATTCATTAAGGACATTCACTATATGTGAAGGAATAAGTTTTTAGGAAAAGACTTTTGTTGTCATTTTATTATCTATTATATCAAAATAACTATTAAATCCTAAAATTTAAAAATCCAAATCGAAACTATAAATGTAACTATGAAAAGTTTCTTTTTGTCTTTTTGAAAACAAAGTATTTGAAGTATAATTTTAGCTAAATCTATGATAGTCTCACAACTTTAAAACTGTAAAATAAAAGAAATCAAGCACACATTTCTATCAAATTTTAGTTCTTAATAACCAAAGGTTCAATAAGTGTTTATACAACTTGCAAGAATGATACTAAAAAAGAGCTCTAACAGTCAATAGTCCATGCAATCCTTTGAAGAGATTATTCACATCAAATCTGTATTTAACTACTGAAATCCTCACTTACTAGAAATAACTACGACCGTGTACACATAAAAAAAGACTTGGCAAAATGAATGAATTTCATATGCACAAGAAAAAGTTATCAACAACATATAACAGAGTAGTAAAAGGAAATATATAATAGTAAATATACAAACTGAGTGCGCTTTTGTAAAGAACAGGGGGGGCCTTCCTCCTCTTCATGCAGTCCACAAAACAATTAAATACTAGACGTCTTCGAGCTTTATTCACATCAAAGAAAACGTGGATACAATGGATCTGAACTGTGTATCAAGTCTAAACTCTCAGCTCTTTCATACAAATTCTACGTGATAGACTATTACGCTCTTCTACTTTTTATAAGAGAAATTACATAACAAAATTAGCTACAAAATGTGCCCAAATGGCGTATTGTTATCTTTAGAGATCTTTTGGATGATGATTCATCCTCATAGTAGGGAATGCAAATGAATCCAACCATTTTAACCATTTCAGTGACAGTTGGTCGAGTTTATAGGCAGAATCTACATTTTATCTCTGCTGAGTAGCTGTGTTGACTGAGCGTTGACCAGGCATCTGCAAGAAGTTTTCCTGAGGATGAAGAGGACTACATCCATGTAGGGAACACCACGAACTCATTCCTGTGCTCGGATTGCGCCCAAAACATCTGCAAGCATCTTAACCTTGGAAAAATTACAAAATCAAGTAAGTTCCAGTAAAATGTTCATAAAAATACATGTGTCAACAATTTTAAATAGATAAAAAGATAAAAACTAAAATTAAATAACAATGATACTTGAGCCCATGGGAGTAGAGCAATTGGTAATTAGTAATTGAGTTGAGAAGTTGTAAATGGAAGGTCCCAAGTTCAAATCTCCGTGGGTACATACAAAAAAAAACCGTCTTTAAGTGTTTCTTTAGACAAAAATGGAGGGAAAAGATAGCAAAAAGAGATGATTATGAATGGAAATATGGTAAAACAGATAAGTATTCGGCAACAAAAAGTAGACCCAACATTAACTATACCATGATATTCAACTTTGGTGGTCGAAAGATGTTAGGTTAAACTTCAAATCTTCTTCTTCATTGTTTGTGTTTGCTTATTATATGTGTTTTTGCATTTTATTTTGAGATATTTTATGGGTATGTGAATGATTGTAAATTACAACTAGAAAGGCATGGTAAAAATTGAGGATGAGCACACAGAAGATGCAAATGAAGAACTGATTGGTTCATGGTATTGTAAACTTGACTTGGGGATTGGTGATTACCCCAAGTCAAGTTTAACGGGGGAATGCGAGGTTAAACTTGACTCGGTAAAAGAGTCAAATATGGTTTACAGTTGATGATTTACGGGCCCATGGTATTGGGTCTCACATGGTATTTTCCCATGGTATTGCTTGTGATAAAGCCTACTTAAGGGCTTAAGAAATTCCATTGTAAAGTGCCTAAATTGGTCAGTGTTGGCCCATGAGTGGTCAGTGATGGTTGGATTGGCCATGACTTGGCCATAGTGGTCAAGGATAATAGATCTACTGTTGGTGGTTTTCCCAGTTTTGGGTTTCCATAGTAAAATTTTTCTTCTTCATTGTGTGTGCTTGCTTATTATATGTTTTTTTGCATTTTATTTTCTAACAAAAGTGAAACCACTCTTTGTTTCTTACATGACCAAACCAAGGGTCCTGAACCAAGACACAACATATAATTAGATGTTGGATTCATATCATCATCATTCCCCAACGCAATTTGAGTTGGTGTAATTGACCAACAATTCTATGGTATTAGTGTAATACTTTATACCAAGTTGATAAGTGCCCTCGAACAATTCACTTTGCAACCTTCTAGTGTCTTTCTCGAGGGTTTTGCATAAATCGAGAAACCACACTAACATCAAAGAAAATAGCAGGTCGGTTGTGAGTTAAGTAAATCAAGACACTGACTAATTGTCAATAAAGGGCTGCATCGACTTGCATGGTTTCACTGTCTTTCATTAATGTCACTCATGATTGAAAAGGTGTAGCACAAGATTTACAATTATTCATCTTGAATCTTTGAAAAAGATCCATTACATATTCGGGTTGAGAAATAAAAATATCATCATCCATTTGTAGAACTTGAATGCCCATAAATAAATGTAAGAGACCAAGGTAGTCATTTCACAGGTATCAACCAATTGTTTCTTCAAGCCTGGTATTGGATTTACATTGTTGCCAATAATGACTGAATCATCTACATAAAGTGCAATAATTAAGGTTTGACCATTTACATGTAAAGCATAGATATTATGATTTGATTCACAATGTTTGAAACCGAGATTTGATTAAAAAAATTATCAATCTTCTCATACCAAGACCTACAGGCCTATTGCAAATCATATACAGATTTATTCAATCAACAAACAAGATTGAAATATTTCTCAAAACCAAGTTGTTGTTCCATATAGATTTTTTTCATTTATATTTTCATGAAGAAAAACACTTTAGACATCCATATGATGTACCTCCCATCCAAGTTGAGCAAGAAAAGAAAGAATTAATCAAACTAAGTTCATCTTTGCACTTGGTGAGAAAAACCTTTTGCAACCAATTGAGCCTTATGTCTTTCAATAGTACCATGAGATGTGAATTTAATCTTGTAGACCCATTAACATTTCACTATGTTATTTCCTTGTGGTCAATGAAATAAATCCCAAGTTTTGTTTCTTATCAAGACACAGTGTAGGCTTCACCCATAACATTCTCTGTCACCTACCCAAATTTTGAGATTATTTATTTTATTTGCAAAAACATTATGATAAATTATAATTATGACCAAATCTGGTCAAGGATGATTGTAATGACATATTATTATTATTTAATAAATTAAAATAGGAAACAAACACTCAAGGGAACTGTTAAATGAGTGTTCACTAACCCACTAGAAGGAATGGAAGCTGTTAGAAGGCATGGGACAGGTGTCAGCATTTGCACTCCACCACTAGCTGTTGGTTATGGGACAAATACCCCTAAAATTGTGGCATTATCCCCCAGGTGGGTGGAAGAGAGCTGTTAGCTCATCAATGACCAGGTTAACCACTAAAAAAGGCCTAGGCAGCCTAGATAAGGCAATTCGAATTGAGCAGGGAGCTCCATAATTATTTTTTGCAGAAATAATTCCTCAAGTGTATCAGGTGATCATGGAGAGATTCAAATAGGGAGGCTAAGTGGATGTGCATTGTGAGTCTGCTGAAATTATTCTGAGAAAGAAACCAGAGGTGCTGGTGCAGGTCTCTTTGACTGCTAAGTCTATATGACTGAATGATCTACATTGTTGCTGCAAGTTGATGACCTAAAGCTTCTACAGATTCTTCTTCCTAGTGGTTCAGTGAACAAGCTCGGGGGTCCTAAGGCAAGTAATTTGGTTGTCTTCAGGAGTAGGTTGGGTGGAACAGGCTCCTTGGGTTGTTTGATTCTCCTACATTCATCAGGTTCTACTATTCTTTCTTGTTATTTTCAGTTAAATGATTTTTTGCATTTGTAGGTTTAGTATTTACAATTAATGGCATACAGAAGTAACTGCTTCAATTTTTTACCTAAATGATGTATTAAATTAAGCAGTAAATTATTAATTAGTTAATTGAAGGGACGTAACCCTTCCTTAAGCACGCTCAAACCTTATAAAAGGCGAGCTCTTGTAATACATTAATCATCTTATCAATTCAATAATATATCTTTTATTCAAATATGGATCTCGTGTCCTAGGCTTTTTGCTGCATTTGGTATCAGAGCTCGTTCGACTCTCGACACGTTTTCGCTCCAGTACTCAATGCGTGAAGTTTCTCGTGCGGAAATTTGTTCCAGGGTTCTCCATTCCATATCCATCCTTCCCCACCTGCATTCGTCCACTTCACCCCCAACTCTTCATCACACGCATCAACCACACCTGCTACAATCCCACGCACCCTCCTATCCCATCTCCACTCCATGCCCTCCTCCATTGCTGACCATCTCTCCTCTGGCAAATCTCTTCCCTCCCGCAGCCTCCATGCTCACTGCAAAACCCACCGCGCTCCTACCACTCTCCCACACCCACCACGTAGCTCCGCTACCTCCACGCAGGCCTCTCCTCGCTCACTTGCCTCCCTCCACTCGTCAGGCCACGCAAAACCCTAACCGTGCCTGCAACACCTACGCACTCGCCCTTCTGCGTGCTTCCCCCTCCTGCAACACCTACGCTCGCTGCAAAACCACCACACCTGCTCCAAGCTCCAACCACCACCTTATCGCTCATCTCACCCCCGTTTCGTAAAGCCATAATGCTCCTTCACTCCAATATAATATTATTATAATAATATAGTAATATTATTCCATTATAATAATATAATAATATTATTATTATATTGTTTTTTTAATAAAAATAAAGGTTAATAAAAATTATTTTTTAAAGATAATTATTATTATTTTTATTTGTCCTTAACCACATAAGCCAAAATCGATTCCAAATATTCACCTCCCCACACCAAATCAAGAACCATGGCCGAGTTACGAGACTGATAAGAAAAATTAGAAAAAGACCAAATTAGAGATTTAAAAATCCTCGAAGGTCTAAACTCCAGAAAGGACAAACTTGACAAAGTGTTTCAAGAAGATTTAAAGGAAGAAATAAAAAATTCCAATGCAAAGCTGAAAAATGAAATTAGAGTGGAAGTCGTTTTAGTTTTAGAAAAAAGGCTAGACGATAAATTGGACGAGATGAAGGAAAAACAAGACCAACTGAGCGACATGTTAAACAAGTTCATGGAAAGGATGGGAAAGAATGAGACAAATGATCATTGCAAACCAAAAGACGACTCAGATATGTCGAGTACTTCAACCAACAATTCTAGATCACCACACAACAAGACAAGAGGCAATCAGTATCAGCATTATGTAGTGTATCCCCCCCCAAAAAAAATAAAAATGTCAAAGTTCAGTGGGAATGACGAACAATGCATTGCATGGTTAAATAAAGCAAGGGAATACTTCGATATCTATAGCATCACAACAGATGAAGAAAAAGTGAAATATGCATCTATGCACCTTGAAGGATATGCCTACAACTGGTATATGTGGTGGAAAGGTGACCATTTCACATACACATGGAATTTGTTTAAAAATGATTTTCTAAAAAGGTTTCAAGGAATCAATGAAGACGAATTTTTCTCAAAGCTTACCAGGTTACAACAAAAATGAAACGTTGAAGAATTTACACACCAATGGGAATCACTCGCTACCAGAGTATTTGGGATATCAGACAAACAACGACTAGAAATTTACTTGGGCAGACTAAAACCATACATACAAAAAGAGTTAAAAATGCATGACATACCGAATGTCGAGGCAGCAAGACGAAAAGCAAAAGCAACCGAGGCCAAATTTGACAGTTTCCAATTAAATAAAGGGAAGTCATACTCACAAAGAAACATCCAGTCGACTCCAGAGGACCATACAAACAAATACATCCCTCCACCTAGAAGGGACGACAAGAGAGCCTCGAGAATCAACGAATGAGGGAAGGAAAATGTCGACGATGTGGAGACAAATGGAATCCTAAACATAGGTGTTGCCCCGAGGACAACTCAAAGAAACTATATACTTGTGAAGTAGAGGAGAATAGTGAATCAAAAGAAGAAGAAGAGTCAGAAGATGAAGAGGAGGCGACCGCAAATATGGCATCCAGAAACGACGAGGCCCCCAAAATCTTCCTAGCAGCCATGACATGCATTAGCCAACCATAGACTCTCAAGTTAAAAGGGCATATAAAAAATGAGAATGTTACAGTGCTAGTAGACACCGGAAGCACTCACAACTTTCTTGATATAAGAGTTGCAAGAAAACTCGAGTTGTTCGTACATCGAGTTCCAGACATGAAGGTGATGGTTGCAGATGGCAAGAAGATCGAAAAAGTTGGAAACTGCCACAAGGTGAGACTTCAAATACAAGACTTCGAACTGGAATCAGAACTCTACACCTTACCGTTGGGAGGAGTAGACATCGTTTTGGGAGTCCAATGGTTACAAACATTGGGAACATATTCCGCCAATCACCAAAAACATTTCATCAAGATTAAATGGCAAGGGAAAAATTTTAAGCTATATGGTTTTCAACCACCAGACACACAAGTAGTTTCATCTCAGCATATGGAAAAACTCATTCGAAAAGGAGCATCAGCATACGTAATCCAATGCCATCAACTGGAAGGAAAAGAGGAGGAACCAAATGAGTTCAAAAAGGAAATCCAAAAATTACTCTAGAAACATGAACACATATTTCAAGACTTACCCACGCAGCTACCAACAGAAAGGAGTATAGAACACATAATCGAGATTAAACCTGGATCAAATCCTGTCAAGGTTAAACCATATAGGTATCCCCACCACCACAAAACGGAAATAGAAAGGTTGGTTCAAGACCTACTGAATTGTGGTGTCATCACCAAGACTAGAAGCCCTTATGCAGCTCCAGTCGTGCTAGTACGGAAGAAGGATGGATCGTTTAGATTATGCATAGATTATAGAGGATTAAACAAAATAACAATTAAGAACAAGTTTCCAATCCCTTTCATCGATGATATGCTGGATGAACTTCATGACACAAAATATTTTTCAAAACTCGATTTAAGGTCAGGGTACTATCAAATCAGGGTCAGATTAGAAGATATCGCAAAGACTGTTTTCCAAACTCATGAAGGACATTATGAATTCAAAGTAATGCCTTTTGGGTTAACTAATGCCCCCGCCACGTTCCAAGCAACTATGAATGAACTATTTCAACCATATCTCAGGAAATTTGTGTTAGTATTCTTCGATGACATCCTTATATATAGCAAGACATGGAAGGAACATTAGACGCATCTGGAAAAGGTTCTATCTCTTCTGAAGGAAAACCAGTTCTATGCAAAAAAATCAAAATGCACATTTGGGAAGCAAGAAATGGAGTATCTCGGTCATATAATCTCAAAGGAAGGAGTTAAGGTGGACCCAAGGAAGATCCAGGCGATGAAGGAGTGGCCCGAACCAAAGAATGTTTCAAAATTGCGAGGATTTTTGGGATTAACAGGTTATTATCGAAGGTTCATCAGGAACTATGCACACGTCACTGCTCCACTAACACATCTCCAAAAAAGAAATTCTTTTCAATGGGATGATGAAGCAAGAAGATGCTTTGAAACGTTGAAACAAATTATGTCTTCAACTCTTGTTTTGGAAACACCTGATTTTGCAAAACCATTCGTAATTGAATGTGATGCTTCAGGGTTTGGGATAGGAGCTGTGCTAATGCAAGAAGGTCATCCAATTGCTTTTGAAAGCAGGAAGTTGAACAAAAGAGAATACCTACAGTCTACATACAACAAAGAAATGCTTGCCGTCATGCATGCATTAACCAAATGGCAACAATACCTTTTGGGAAGTAAATTCCTGATCCGAACAGATCATAATAGTCTACAACACTTATTACAGCATAAGACATTAACAACCGAACAACAAAAGTGGATCAAGAAAATCTCTACCTTCGATATGGAGATCTTACATAAAAAGAGGAAGGACAATGTAGTAGTTGATGCTCTATCAAGGAAAGATGAAGAGGTACAAGTCTACGCCGTATCCATGGTGATCCCATAATTTTTGGACGAAATTCGCAAGGAATATGCCAAGAATTCAGAGGTTTGCTCCATAATTAACAACATAAATCAGTATCCGAAGTTTGAATGGAAGAATGACCTCTTATGGTACAAAGGACGTATTTACTTAAGTTCCAACTCCAGTTTTAAGACCAAGGTGCTTAAAGAGTCACATGACTGCCCAGCCGCTGGTCATGTAGGATTTTTTAAAACCTACTATAATGCAAGGCAGACATTCTTTTGGAAGGGTATGAATGTCGACATTCACAAGTATGTTGCAGATTGTGACATTTGTCAGAGGAATAAAACTGAGAATATCTCAAGTCCGGGGTTACTCCATCCGTTACATATCCTAAATTAGAAATGGGAGGAAATTTCAATGGATTTCATTGAAGGTCTACCCATATCAGATGGAAAAGACAAAATACTAGTTGTGGTAGACAGGCTAACCAAATATGCACATTTTGTTGGAGTGAAGAAAATTGATTCGGCAAAAGAAACAGCCGAAGCTTTCTGTAAAAATGTCTACAAGTTACATGGTTTTCCCAAGATTATAGAAAGTGATAGGGATGCCAAGTTTAAAGGGAAATTTTGGAGAGAGTTTTGCAAGCAAATTGGGATGGCTCTTAACATGAGTTCAGCTTATCATCCCCAAACAGATGGACAGATAGAAGTCATCAATAAATGCTTAGAAACCTACCTCCATTGCTTTGTAATTGATAAGCAAAATAAATGGTTCCAATGGCTACATCTTGTGGAATGGTGGTATAATTCTACTTATCATACATCTGCAAGAATGACACCATTTCAAGTGCATTTCAAGCCCTATATGGATATGAACCCCCAAAATGGAAGGATTTCATTACCAACCAAACAAGGGTCAAATAAGTAAATGACCATTTAGAAGAAAACCAAAAGGTTGTCCAAGTACTTAAAGAGAATCTGAATACTGCCAGGAATAGAATGAGACAACAAGAAGATCGACACTGAACAAAACGAGAATTTGAAGTTGGAGATTGGGTATTTGTAAGACTACAACCCTATAAGCAATTATCACTTAAACAAGGTGGAAAGAATAAATTGGCTCCACGTTTTTATGGCCCATATCAAGTCAATAAGAAGATTAGTCAGGTGGCATATGCATTGGAATTGCTAAATACAAGTCGTATCCACAATGTTTTTCACGTTTCATGCTTGAAAAAGATGATAGGTCAACACCAGAAGGCACAAACAATATTTCCCTTGTTAGATGAAGAAGGAAGAATCATATTTGAGCCAGAATCTATCATTGCTACTAAAGAGAAGAGATTAAGAACGCGAGTCATTAAAGAGTACCTCATAAAATGGAAAAATCTTTCCGAAGAAGACGCAACATGGGAATCAGAACAATTTCAACAGCTACATCCCTCATTACCATTTCTTTGAGGACAAAGCTCCTTAAAAGGGAGTGGCAATGCTATGAATATTAAATGATGTATTAAATTAAGAAGTAAATTATTAATTAGTTAATTGAAGGGACGTAACCCTTCCTTAAGCACGCTCAAACCTTATAAAAGGCGAGCTCTTGTAATACATTAATCATCTTATGAATTCAATAATATATCTTTTATTCAAATATGGATCTCGTGTCCTAGGTTTTCTGCTGCAAACAACTACCCCTAAAATTGTGGCATTATCCCCCAGGTGGGTGGAAGAGAGCTGTTAGCTCATTAATGACCAAGTTAACCACTAAAAAAGGCCTAGGAAGCCTAGATAAGGCAATTCGAATTGAGCAGGGAGCTCCATAATTATTTTCTGCATAAATAATTCCTCAAGTGTATCAGGTGATCATGGAGAGATTCAAATAGGGAGGCTAAGTGGATGTGCATTGTGAGTCTGTTGAAATTATTATGAGAAGGAAACCAGAGGCGCTGGTGCAGGTCTCTTTGACTGCTAAGTCTATATGACTAAATGATCTACATTGTTGCTGCAAGTTGATGACCTAAAGCTTCTACAGATTCTTCTTCCTAGTGGTTCAATGAACAAGCTCGGGGGCCCTAGGGCAAGTAATTTGGCTGTCTTCAAGAGTAGGTTGGGTGGAATAGGCTCCTTGGGTTGTTTGTTTCTCCTACATTCATCAGGTTCTACTGTTCTTTCTTGTTATTTTCAGTTAAATGATTTTTTGCATTTGTAGATTTAGTATTTACAGTTAATGGCATACATAAGTAACTGTTTCAATTTTTGACCTAAGTATGATTTTGTATAATGATGGTTAAGTCAATGATATGATTGATTAAATATCTTCTCTGCATTTTTCCCATACTTTTTTCTGTATAGTACTCTAGTACAGAGAAGTAGAATTAAGATAGATGAATGATGGGCAGAATTCCAAGTGAATGATTAGACTAACACTGTGGTGTTTCTTTTAATTATGCAATATCAATTATATATGTCTAAACTCAGAATATAGAACAACATATCAGAAAACAAATATTGTAGCATTTTCTTTACTTAGTAACAAAAGTAAAACATTTCATCTCTGCACAGAACTAGGTTTTCAATTATCACTATCTATTTTTGAAAGCCAATTCTATGCATTCAATTATTATTCTTTCCAACAGTAAGGTGTTATAATTCCACTAATTTCAGGTATCATCATTCTTAAAAATTTAACAACTGCAATTTAAATATTCTTTTACACAGAGTTGCTACTCAGTACATATAATACTAAATAGATATTTACCATTTGCAAATAATAGCATCACTGTATATTACTATTTCATTCAGTATCCATATTTCATATTTTGATTTAGTTTTCAACTACAATTATTAAATTCAAACACTTTTATCATAGGCAGAACCCCAGCTCTTTTTCATTATTTATTATATAGCATTATTTTGCAATACGTTAAACATAGGATCGAAAACCCTTAATAGGGAAACACATCTTTTACAATATCATGACAGATTCATAATTGATTCAACGGTTAAACCCTTATATTCGAAATAGCAACTCAAATATTATCAGTTTCCAAATAGATTAATATTTCATGTTCAAACATCGTTGATTACGTACATAAACATTAATTAAAACAAACCATATAATTACATGAACACTAGATTTTATTTCAAGGTTTTCAAATAAAAAACTTTGAGTTGGCTCTCGGCCATTACCGAAACGATAGCATAGTTTTTAGTTAAACACAGAACTATCAAAACCTACCATCGAAACCTACAGGGTAGGGTTTTGACTGCTCGGAACAAGGTCGAAACCTTTGGCACATAGCCATTTTAAACGCACAAAAGTTCAAATATTAAATTATCACAAACCTGGAGTATGGCTCATAGTTTTCAACACTAGTAAACATCAACAAGTTACAGGAACCAAAATCTTTGTATATCCATTTTAGCCGAGGGATAAAACCCTCTCAGCAATTACATTCTTTTACAATTATCTACACTGAAAAACAACACCACAGGTTAACGTCGAATGGTTTGAGGATTTCATCCTCCCCAGGCTGCTAGACAGCTCACAATATTTTCGACAGTGGTCACTTCCCATAGCCCAAGATAAACTTAAAATCTCAGCTAAGAACACATGAAGATCCACTGTCACCTAACCGAAGCAATAGGGTAACCACCGAAGCTTACCATTTCTTATGCAGCTGCCAATTAACCAAACTCGAGCTTAAAAACCAAATGTCGAAGGAACCTGCCAAAACATTTAATTTATGGTCAAACGAGTATCACGATAGGAGTTTCAGTAAAACAAAATAACATTAAATACAACTATTAAACAAATTAGAAGGGACAGGTTCAAAACCTGAAACATTACCTTTAATAGTTATTTTCTGGAACAATGGCGCCATAGCCTGTGGGGAATCATAACCACCATCTCATTTCCGAATGCAATAAAATTTGAAGCCAACTCAGAGAACTACCATTCAACATATACAGAAGACCGACCACTGGATTTAACCTACGCACAAGATCACTATCAGCCATAGAGCTCTTCCATTATCATTTCAAGTGCTGTAAACTCTCATAGTAAGCTCGGCTCTCTAAACTATCGTCTAGTAGCAGGAAATACCAACAGGTCACGGGTTCAATTTGTGAAGAAGCTCACTAAAACCTATTAGAGAAACCCTAGAGTTTCTTGTCCTGTCGGCCTCTTCCCAAAACCGCTCTCAACAAACAACGAGTGCCAAGGGAAAACAATAACTTCGAACATAGTGGAGATTAGGGTTAAGTTTCGAAAGCCAAGATCCATGTATGATCAACGGTGGAGATTCACTTGATCAACACTTCATATCCCCAAGCAATTACCATATTTATAACGGGTATTAATCACCATTGCCACCGTGGAGACAGCTAGGACAACCCTCAAGCTAGATCAAATACAACTCGACCATGTAGGCTGCCCTGTCACATTACCTTCACGTGTTATGGACCATGATGGCAGCCATGGTGACATTCCACTGAATCCGGTTGATGGGAGTAATAAAGGCCAGCAGTGAATTCGATAGCCTGCCAGCAAGTAATCATCACAATATTAATTACCTTGTCCACATCACGCTTGGCTTAACAGATATGTTACAAGCCTGTCATTACATACAATAGTATAATTCATAGTTACCTTAGGTTAATGCACCAGCTAGGTATCGACTCTACATTCTAAGGTTCACATGGACGCACTTTTATTCACATCATTTCATATTGAACCAAGACATAAATTATTACATAAAGAATTTGCATATAGTATCGATGCCATATGTTTGATAAAGGATTTACATATAGTTTCGATGTTATGAGAAATTACATAGGTTATGCATATAGGAGTTTATGTAATAGGAATTGCATATATTATGCATATAGTTTTAGGCTAACTACAACACCTATTCTGAGAATTGTAGATCGTAATAAAGATTTTATAGTATGCACCGACGCATGTAATGACGGACTCGGTGGAGTCCTAACACAAGAGGGACATGCTGTTGCATATGAGTCTTGAAAGCTGAAAATACATGAGAAAAATTATTCTACATATGATCTGGAATTATTAGCAGTAATACACGCCTTAAAAATGTGGCGTAACCATCTTATTGGCAGAAAATTTACTTTGATGACAGATAACATGGGGTTGAAATTTTTACTAGATCAAACGAACTTGAATGCTAAACAAGCTAGATGGCTAACCTTTCTAAGTGAATATGATTTTGAAATTCAGCATATAAAGGGTAAAGAGAACAAGGTTGCTGATGCTTTAAGTCGTAATGCAAAGTTAAATTTTATTTCAGCCATCAGTACATACACAACAGATTTAGAAAATCAGATTTTCGAAGGGATTAAAACAGATGAAGAGTACATAAATTTACATGAAAAGGCAGCAGAAAGTAATTCTGAAAATTCTATGACATATTTGAGATTAAAAGAAAATGGATTGCTGCTGTACAAGGACAGATTATATGTGCCCAACGTACCAAAATAAAAATTCTGATTTTAGATGAGATGCACAAAAGTCATTATTCTGGTCATCCAGGTTATCAGAAAACCATAACTATGTTACGGAAAGATTATTATTGGCCCAGGATGAAGGATGAAGTAGCAGAATATATAGCTAAATGCATTGACTGTCAAAGAGTAAAGGTTGAACATCAGCATCCAGCTGGACTATTACAGCCACTACCTATATCTAGTTGGAAATGGGAGATCATAAGCATAGATTTTATTACCGGACTACCCAGGAATAAAAAACAAAATGATTCTATCATGGTGGTAGTAGATAAAATCAGTAAGGCAACACATTTTATACAAGTAAAAACTACTTATAAGGATTCAGATATTGCAGAAATTTTCATGAAACAGATTTTTCGATTACATGGAATACCAAAAGTGATAGTTTCAGACTGTGATTCTAAGTTTATTGGAAACTTCTGGAGATCTTTGTTTAAATGGTTGAAAACAACCTTAAAATTCAACACAACATTTCATCCACAAACAGATGGACAGACGGAAAGAGTAAATCAGATATTGGAAGACATGCTAAGGATGTATGTTAAGGACCAACCTGGTCAGTGGGAGGACTACTTGCATTTAGCAGAGTTTGCATATAACAACCATTACCATGCATCAGCCAGGCTTAGCCCTTTTGAAATTCTTTATGGTAAGAAATGTAATACACCAGTTTCTTGGAATGACCTAGTTAATAGAGTTATTTTATGACATGAATTGTTGAAGGAAATAGAACTAACCGTGAAACAGGTACAAAGAAATCTTAAAGTTTCCCAAGATAGGCAAAAGAGTCAAGCAGATCTTAAGAGGACTCATAAAGAGTTCCAGGTTGGTGAGCATGTTTTCATTAAGGTAAGACCGAAGAATAGCTCATTAAAATTGGGAAGTTGTGCCAAGATGGCACCCAGGTATTGTGGTCCTTTCGAAATTTTGTCAAGGGTTGGACTCGTGGCATATCAACTAGCTTTGCCACCAAATTTAAGAATACATAATGTTTTTCATATTTCAGTTTTAAATAAATATATACACGATGCTACTCATGTTATAAATTGGAATGATGTACAGGTGGAATAAGATGACGATTTTCAGGTGGAACCAGATTGTATCCTCGAAAGGAGGGAAACTCTACTTTGGAATCGCACCATTGGGAAGGTAAAGGTGCAATGGAAGCACCTTAGCCCAGAAGAGGCAACCTGGGAGTTGGAGAGTAGTATGCGGGTATCATACCCAGCTTTGTTTCAAGAATACTCAAAAAATGAATGAACAACATCGAGGACGATGTTGAGACTTAAGGGGGGGTGTATGTCACCTACCCAAATTTTGAGACTATTTATTTTATTTGCAAAAACATTGTGATAAATTATAACTACAAAATTTTGTAATTATGACCAAATTTGGTCAAGAATGATTGTAATGACATATTATTATTATTTAATAAATTAAAACAGGAGATAAACACTCAAGGGAACTGTTAAATGAGTGTTCACTGACCCACTAGGAGGAATGGAAGCTGTTAGAAGGAATGGGACAGGTGTCAGCATTTGCACTCCACCACTAGCTGTTGGTTATGGGACAACTACCCTAAAATTGTGGCATTATCCCCCAGGTGGGTGGAAGAGAGCTGTTAGCTCATTAATGACCTGGTTAACCACTAAAAAAGGCCTAGGCATCCTAGATAAGGCAATTCGAATTGAGCAGGGAGATCCATAATTATTTTCTACAGAAATAATTCCTCAAGTGTATCAGGTGATCATGGAGAGATTCGAATAGGGAGGCTAAGTGGATGTGCATTGTGAGTGCTGAAATTATTCTGAGAAGGAAACCAAAGGTGCCGGTGCAGGTCTCTTTGACTGCTAAGTCTATATGACTGAATGATCTACATTGTTGTTGCAAGTTGATGACCTGAAGCTTCTACAGATTCTTCTTCCTAGTGGTTCAGTGAACAAGCTCGGGGGTCCTAAGGCAAGTAATTTGGTTGTCTTCAGGATTAGGTTGGGTGGAACAGGCTCCTTGGATTGTTTGTTTCTCCTACATTCATCAGGTTGTACTGTTCTTTCTTGTTATTTTCAGTTAAATGATTTTCTGCATTTGTAGATTTAGTATTTACAGTTAATGGCATACATAAGTAACTATTTCAATTTTTGACCTAAGTATGATTTTGTATAATGATGGTTAAGTAAATGATATGATTGATTAAATATCTTCTCTGCATTTTTCCCATACTGTTTTATGTATAGTACTCTAGTACAGAGAAGTAGAATTAAGATAGATGAATGGTGGGAAGAATTCCAAGTGAATGATTAGACTAACACTGTGGTGTTTCTTTTAATTCTGCAATATCAATTATATATGTCTAAACTCAGAATATAGAACAACATATCATAAAACAGATATTGTAGCATTTTCTTTACTTAGTAACAAAAATAAAACATTTCATCTATGCACAAAACTAGGTTTTCAATTATCACTATCTATTTTTGAAAGCTAATGCTATGCATTCAATTATTATTCTTTCCAACAGTAAGGTGTTATAATTCCACTAATTTCAGGTATCATCATTCCTAAAAATTTAACAACTGCAATTTAAATATTATTTTACACAAAGTTGCTACTCAATACATATAATACTAAATAGATATTTATCATTCGCAAATAATAGCATCACTGTATATTACTATTTCATTCAGTATCCATATGTCATATTTTGATTTAGTTTTCAACTACAGTTATTAAATTCAAACACTTTCATCATAGGCAGAACCCCAACTCTTTTTCACTATTTATTATATAGCATTCTCTTGCCATATGTTAAACATAGGATCGAGAACCCTTAACAGGGAAACAAATCTTTTACAATATCATGACATATTCATAAGTGATTCGATGGTTAAACCCTTATATTCGAAATAACAACTCAAATATTATCAGTTTCCAAATAGATTAAGATTTCATGTTCAAACATCGTTGAATACGTACATAAACATTAATTAAAACAAACCATATAATTACATGAACACTAGATTTTATTTCAAGGTTTTCAAATAAAAAACTTTGAGTTGGCTCTCGGCCATTACCGAAATGATAGAATAGCTTTTAGTTAAACACAAAACTATCAAAACCTACCATCGAAACCTACAGGGTAGGGTTTTGACTGCTCGGAACAAGGTTGAAACCTTTAGCACGTAACCATTTTAAACGCACAAAAATTCAAATATTAAATTATCACAAACCTAGAGCATGGCTCACAGTTTTCAACACAAGTAAACATCAACAAGTTACAGGAACCAAAATATTTGTATATCCAGTTTAGCCAAGGGATAAAACCCTCTCAGCAGTTGCATTCTTTTACAATTATCTACATTGAAAAACAACACCACAGGTTAATGCCAAATGGGTTGAGGATTTCATCCTCCCTGGGCTTCCAGACAGCTCACAATATTTTCGACGGTGGTCACTTCCCATAGCCCAAGATAAACTTAAAATCTCGGCTAAGAACACATGAAGATCCACAGTCACCTAACTGAAGCAATAGGGTAACCACCAAAGCTAACCATTTCTTATGCAACTTCCAGTTAACCAAAATCGAGCTTGAAAACCGAATGTCAAAGGAACCTACCAAAACATTTAAGTTATGGTCAAACGATTATCACAATAGGAGTTTCAGTAAAACGAAATAACATTAATTACAACTATTAAACAAATGAGAAGGGACAGGTTCGAAACCTGAAACATTACCTTTATTAGTTATTTTCTGGAACAATGGCACCATAGCCTATGGGGAATCGTAACCACCATCTCATTGCCGAATGCAATAAAATTTGAAGCCAACTCAGAGAACTACCATTCAACATATACAGAAGACCAACCATTGGATTTAACCTACGCACACGATTTCTATCAGCCACGGAGCTCTTCCATTATCATTTCAAGTGCTGTAAACTCTCATAGTAAGCTCGGCTCTCTAAACTATCGTCTAGTAGCAGGAAATACCAATAGGTCACGGGTTCAATTCGTGAAGAAGCTCACTAAAACCTGCTAGAGAAACCCTGGAGTTTCTCGGCCTATCGGCCTCTTCGCAATACCGCTCTCAACAAACAACGAGTGCCAAGGGAAAACAATAACTTCAAACATAGTGGAGATTAGGGTTAAGTTTCAAAATCCAAGACCCACATATGATCAACGGTGGAGATTCACTTGATCAGCACTTCGTATCCCCAAGTAATTACCATATTTATGACGGGTATTAATCACCATTGCCACCATGGAGACAGCTAGGACAACCCTCAAGCTAGATCAAATACAACTCGACCACGTAGGCTGCCCTGTCACATTACCTTCACATGTTATGGACCACGATGGCAGCCACGGTGACATTCCACTTAATCCAGTTGATGGGAGTAATAAAGGCCAATGGTGAATTCGAGAGCCTGCCAACAAGTAATCATCACAGTATTAATTACCCTGTCCACATCACGCTTGGCTCAATAGATATGTTACAAGCCTTTCATTACATACAATAGTATAAGTCATAGTTACCTTAGGTTAATGCACCAGCTAGGTATCGACTCTACATTCTAAGGTTCACATGGACGCACTTTTATTCACATCATTTCATATTGAACCAAGACATAACTTATTACCTAAAGAATTTGCATATAGTATCGATGCCATATGTTTGATAGAGGATTTACATATAGTTTCGATGTTATGAGAAATTACATAGGTTATGCATATAGGAGTTTATGTAATAGGAATTGCATATATTATGCATATAGTTTTAGGCTATAGATAATACGAAGAAATTGTATATAGTGTACATTCTAGGAACTATGTGAAAATACATATAGTTCATACTATAGGATATGCATGTAACTTTGCATATAGTTCTTGCACATTAGAAATGCACAATAGTTGCATATAGTCAATATATCAAAGGATTTGTACGATAATTACACACAGCTGTATTTAATAGAATCAACTTGGTAATTACATGAAGTTTTCATAACATAGGATAGAGCAAGAAGTACATAGCAATCATACATATTAATATGAAAACCAGATATTAAATGAAGAGATCTCACCGGTTGCATTTCGACATTATTCTCTAAAACCATTAAAACACGTGGAGATTACGGAAACTAGTTAGGAACTCTTCTGTCACACTTCATAAACATTTAAGCTCTTACCTGTAATCTGCGAAAGGAACGATTCAAATGCTTTAGCACGAATGCTAAGTAAGCCTCGGGGTACCCTCAGGACCCCTTTCATCATCAAAAGAAGAATAGCAGCTAGCACTTGTAAACAATTATAATTTCTTTTCTTTTCATATCGCAAACAATACATTTATGATCATTCAAACATTTAATACAGCTAGACGACATAGAAAGTATTTATTATAATTCCGCACAGTTAGTTTATACCTTAAATGCTACGCTGAAAAATTTTAAATTTTTATGAATTTTTGGGATGTCACATTCTCCCATTCAGGTTGATCATGTGCCTATGCATATATTTTGGGATCACATGTCTCTAGCACACACGCTATTAGCGCAACACTACCACATTGTTTATGACTTCTAGTCTTTCTTGAATCATGGATATCTCCTACATTCATTCCAATAGCTTCAATCATTTTAGTAGACTAAGGATGAAGACAAGAAATCTGAAAGGAGTGATCTCCTCTATTGGCCAATTCACTAGAGTGTCATCGATGATGAGTTCCAAAGTCGGTAGTTGATTATGTAGTCACTGGTTGACTACAAGTAAAATCAGGTAGGTGAGTCAACTGTCTAGTTGAGACTCCAAAATAGGGTTCAGTCGATCCCTCTTCTCTCATAATCTCAAAAGGATCACTAATTATCAAACCATACGATACATTCAACAGTTTGATGTGTTATCATCAAATACAACGTCTCTTTGAATGATGATTTGTTGTTTGATTATATCAAACAACTTGTAGGCTTTTGACTCTTCAGAGTATCCCTTCATGATGTAAGCATGATTCTTTGCATCCAATTTCTTTCTATAGTCATTTGGAATGTGTTCCCATGCAATTGATCCAAACGTTCTAAGGTGATTGATTGATGGTTTCCCTCCACTCAATTTCTCAACAAGAGTTATATTAAGGATTGCTCTAGTCAAAATAAGGTTTAGCATGTAGTTTGAATAAAAGACAACTTTTGCTTAGAAGTTGGTTGACAAATATTTGCTCTGAATAAAACAACACGCCATTTCGACCAAGGGCCAATTTTTTCTTTCTTCTACTCCATTTTATTGAGGTGTGTGAGGTACATATCTATGCCAAGAGTTTACATCCCGTGAGAGATAGTTTTCAAAAACTTTGCACACATATTCACCACCATTGTCTGATCTTGAACATGACAAATGGAAACCACTTTGCTTTTCAGCTAATGCCCTAAATTCCTTAAATTTTTCAAATACATGACTCTTATTCTATAAGAAATATACCTAAGTGTACCTGGAAAAATAATCAATGAAGGTTAAAATATACCTTGCATCTTCTAGTGATAGTTTATTCATGTAACAAAGGTCATTTTGTACCATTTTTGGCTCATTCTTTGCTCTCCATGCCTTTTTGGTCTCAAAGGGAGACTATTAATGCTTACCAAGGTCACACCCTTCACATACTCCATTAGGGGGGAACGATCTTAAGTAGTTTGACAACCATGTCATGTTTCACAATTAGTTTCAATATTTGGAAATTCAAGTGTCTGAGTCGTTCATGCCAAACTTTGTTGCGGTCGTAAGTTTGAACTATGAGTGCATATGGTCTTTTATCTCTCTTGGGAACATCATAGAAGTTGTGCAATACATATTTGGGGTCAAGGGACCCTTCAACAATGATTTCCCAATTGTTCACATCCTTCACAACAAATCCATCTGGCCAAAAGTCATATTTTTTTGTCAATTTGAGTAAGTTTGGGTATTCACAACAAATTGGTACTTAGGTTGGGTACATGATACACATTAATGATTGTACCATTTTGACATTCAATGTTACCATGACCAACAAAAGTAAGTGCATAACCATTTCTTACAAAAAAATTCTTTTTTTATAGCTCCACTTAAGGAATAAAAGAGAGAAGCATATTTTGTTATATGGTGAGTACAACCGGAGTCAATTATCCACTAACGCTAAGCAGTGCAAGCATGTAGGGCCTGAGAAGTACTGGCATAGAAAGAATAATTTCCTTCCATACCTTCTAGAGGTCAATGATGAGCATTGGTCGATTTTCTAGTTGACACGTCTACTTCAAGTTTCTTGACTTTTTCTTTCAAATCATTGGTCTTCTTCCAACGATCCTTTTTCATATTTCCTAATTTCCCACAATAATGACAGGTCTTCTTTTTCTTGTCCTTCTTAGTCATCTCATCATGCTTCTTCTTCTCAATTTGGTCAATTCACTCGACCTTTTTTTCCAAGTTACCTTGTTGATATCTTTCTCTATAGTTATATCTACCTTTTCCCTTCCAATATATGGTCTTATTGCCTAACACTTAATTTACATTCATCAAACAATTTTTTCATGTTCTCTAATCAATAACCCACAAAAGGAGTCAAGGGTATAATCCTTACCATATTCTTTCTGGGATGCCCAACTTGCATGGAATGTCGAACATAATACATCATAGGGTGTTTTTAAGTTCATGAGGATCATGTCAATGAGTTGTCTGTATTTCTTCATAAATTCCTTCCAACATTCATCCAATCTCAACTGCAATTCGTTGACACGAGCCAAGTAGTTCTCAATCCTTTCAAAGGAGAGATGATCTAGATAGATAAACTCTCTCCCAATCTACATGACCTGACTTTCATTGATTTTATCAAACAAACTCTTCATCTTCTTCTAGACCTGATGAGGGAAGTTGATCCCCCTTGTATGAAAAGGAATCTCCCTTGAAATGTAGGTAGTGATCACTCCCACAAACTCATCCTTCTTCCTGTCAAGATGGACTTTTGTTGATCATCCTTCAAATTTGTAATCACGGTCTTGGTAAATCTCCAAAGGGACTTAATTTTTAGCAAGGTCTCTATATCTTGAGGCCATACTCCGTAGTTGTGACCATTTAAGATCATAGGTTCTTTCTTAGAAGCCACAACGTTGATATGCCAATCTAAACTCTGATACTATTTGCAAGTTGAAACCTAGAGTCAATCACAAATAGATCCAATTCAATAGAGCGTGTCCAAGCAATGCCTCAAAAGGACTTGTAGACAACAACATGTGCCTCAAACCAACAACTTTGATACCATGTTGGAGAAACTCAGGGACTCTTAGAAAGAACAAAAGAGCAAATTATCCATGCAGAGGTGGTGTCTAAAGACATTGTTTCAACACTCAAGTAAAAATATTAGAATTCAATAATACATCGAAATGCATTGTTCATTGGCCACAATTTACTTATTCTTCTTCACACACATATTCTATCCATATGATCACACTTTTATAGCTCCAAGATATAACCAACTTCCTTGAATTGAGGAAGAATGTGTCCACATACTTGGGTCATAGCACTTAACAACCTCCTTGAACTCTTCCATGTTTGCACCATAGTCGATGATTCTATTCTAACTACTCGTTTGGTTGGTCAGCTAGTCAATTTATCTATTAGGTGGTCAGGTGATCAGTTGGACTGACTAGACAAGAGCCTAGTCAACCCATTAATTGACCATTTAATTGATTATTCTAGTTGATTATCAATTGTCAACTTTGTGTCTCTAGAAGATCTATAGGTGTGATGGACTAGCAAGGCATGTTTTTCCAACATCTCTAAGGCAAGACAACTTCATCCTCTTCTCTTCTTCACAAATCCACCCTATATTTTTATCACAAGAATCTAATATCCAATATCCAAGGGTAAAGATCGAACCTTATAAATCTAAAATGCTCCATAAAACACAATACCAAAGAACTTTAAACATATTATACAACTTGACGAGAACTTTATACTCAAAACGATAACTCTAGCCATAAAAACTCATATTTTTCGTCAAAAACACCAAAAACAACTCCGAATAAAAAATTGTTGCTATCAATAGAAACCTTTTTTGGGGGGGTTAAAAACACAACCATGACCTTAAAAACCCATATTATTGCTAACAATAGCCTTAAAATAAACCCTTGAATTGAAAATTAATGCTATTGGTAGCACACAAATTTTCACACTTTTTTTTCAATGCTTAAAATTTCAACTTGTTTGAAACCGTGGACTTAACAATCAATATAATCGCTGGGAAAATCTTAAAATCAACCTCTAAATTGAAAAGTAGTGCTACCATTAGAACCTCTTTTTTTCGGCTTAAACTTGCAACATTTTTGAAACCATGGTCTTAACAACTGCTACTATTGCTAACCAAATCCTTAAAGCCCGCGAATTGAAAATTAATGTTACTAGTAGCACATGTTTTTTTCAAGGGTTAACATTACAACTTTTTTGGAACCATAGACTTTACAATCAATATCATAGCTAGAGAAATCTTAAAATCAACATCTAAATTGAAAAGTAGTGCTACCATTAGAACCTTTGTTTTTCTTTCGGGTTTAATATTTCAACATTTTTAAACCATGGCCTTAACAACTTCTACTATTGCAACAAAAATATTAAAAACGACCCCCAAATCGAAAAATGTGTTACTCCCCCTTTTTTTTTGAGGGGGGGGGGGCCTTAAAATTGTAAATTTTTTGAAACCATTGTCCAAAAATCCAATACTATTGTACAAAAATCATAAATCCAACCTTAAAATGCCCACTCATTTAGGGTTAATTTATCACTACAAGCACCATATATTACATAATGGCATGATGGTATCACTTCATAATTTAAAAATATATTTTATTTACTTTTAATAAAAAACAAAATACAAATTGGATTTAATCAAACACAAATTATTTAATAAAACTATCGTTGCATTGTCCATAGTCAAATCGAAGAAATTATGATATTATTCATAATCAAATAAGATATTAATCCAGAAAACATAGAAATTATTCATATATAAATTCAAACACTCATTTAGAGTTGTTATACAATCATCATATTAATAAAAATGATAGAAAATGTTTCATACAATTACTCAAACTGACTCATGGATTTTGACACATCATCATAATCAACATTATCTTCAAATGAATGATTGGGATGAAGATGTAGTTGACCCATATTCTTCCCTATTATCAATAAGTGCACCATCTGAGTCCTCATGTATGCCCAACATTTTAGATGTTGTATTCCTTCTAGATCTATGCCTTGGTTTAGCAAACTCCCATCTTGCAACT
Source organism: Larix kaempferi (assembly GCA_027924585.1). Lineage (NCBI taxonomy): Eukaryota > Viridiplantae > Streptophyta > Pinopsida > Pinales > Pinaceae > Larix > Larix kaempferi. The sequence continues at coordinate 13,274,468 of BSBM01000289.1, forward strand.
ATTACTTCTTCCAACAACCTCTTGATAATATTGGTAATCTTGGAGTGAAGACTTCCTTTCTTTGTTAACTGGAATTCATAAACAAGTATATGAACATCCTCTAATTTTAAGATGTCAATGCGATTACGATATGTTTTTTGACCCTTTTTTCTCCTTTTGCAAATATGTTTCTTGACCACCATCTCTAGATTGTACATACCATGAAATGGGTGTGTATCTATTTCATACCAATGTACCTTTTTTTTTTTACGAAAACGGTTGAGATTTTTGTATTAAAATAGGAAGATAGAAACCGAGTACAAAGTGTAAGACCATAGTGCATCTCAACAGATGAGTGCTGCCATGTCTTGACTGTCATCTTTTGCAAAAAACAACTACTGCTTATCAGAGGAGAAACTAGGAAGTATCAAAACTATAACATATCCCAGGCTAGACTTTTACAATAAGGAGAAACATATCGGAGGAAAAATTCTGCAAGCAATTAGTTTTGAAACCGCAGATTATACAAAAAAAACCGACCCATGGGCTATTTCTGATTCGAGGCTTCCTTGGCTCCAACCTCCATCCTTCTAACTTTTTCCTGACATGGCAGCTCTACCCTGAGTTCTAGGATCTCCTTGCCCATGTCTTCAACGATATTCTGTGTTTCCTTGGCTATTTCACAAACCGCTCGAGTCTGCTCTGTAATGACATCCAGGTTTTGACATGGGAAGCCACCTTTCAGGGCTTCCACCTTACCATTGAGAATATCCACCTTGCCACTGAGAATGTTTAAGCATTTTCGAACCTCCCTGTTCTCGGACTGCTCTAGCTCGTGCAATTGTTGTAATGCATGTTTGATATCCTTGTTTTCATCTTTTAGGAGGTGAATTTGGGTATCCAAGATTGTCAAGTGGTCATCCACCACCGATAGTGCAGCCGCCATACCCTGAATCTCATCAGAAACTGGCTTAACCTCTCTTCGTTGATCCATTCCTTGATCAGCAAACAACTTACCATGTTGCTGCTCGATACTTCCGCAGGTCTGGACCTTAGCTTGATGACGTTCACACTTCGAACATTCATGTTCCCCAAGTCAAGAAGGTAATCGTTTCCTGTAATTCAGAAGAGAGAAACCAAACTAAGGGGTTGTCTGCATTGCCCACCGACGATTAGGACCGGGGCCACCAAAAATCTCATTCAAGAGCTAAGGGGCCTTTCGTTTTCCATTATAACCAGAGCCTTCCATCTTGAAAAAACTCACAACAATGGAGAATGTCCATTCACAACCATTCAATATATAGAGAAACCTACTTCCAACAACTTCTGAATTGAGACGTGGCTTACTTGCCATGTGAATATCACATGGCTGCCGCATGTGATCGTCCTTCAAATTAATGATCCGGAGTGGGTTTAGATATATAGTTTTATTCATGCCTTCTATCCCAAAAATTGAATGGAGATAGATGGAATCCCTTTCTAAGTAAAGAATCATAGCTGGTGATCTTAGAGACAAGGTATCCAAACATTGTTAATCATCTTATTGTCGCTAGAAAGAATACCACGATCAAGTTTTGCTCCCTTGTTTGCCATCATATCTGCATCCTGGTTGTTATTACGCAAAATATGCAAAAAAAATATGGTATTGAACTCGCTAACCAAGCAATTCAGAAGGTTATGAACTTTAGAGGCTGGTTTCTTTCTGTTCTTGCTTAAATTCCTAGCCTCCCTGACCACTATCATAGAATCACCACAAACTGTTAAGTCCCTGGTACCTTCAGCCCTTGCAATCTCTAAACCTTTAATGAGGGCTAGCCATTCTACGTTGTTGTTAGTTCTCCTTCCGATTCCCCATGCTAATCTTTCTGTCTATTTCCGTCAGAGCCAAAGAGGACTCCACCTGTGCCTGCCAACCCTGGATTTCCTTTTGAGGCTCCATCGAAAAAAAGTATACTACACCCCAGTCTGGTTTTCCAACTTTTGAATGCTTTAGCACTCATCCTAATCTGCCATCTTTGATTATGAGTTTTGATTGGAAGGGTCGTGTTGAGGGAGGGGTTTGGGAGTAATAAGCTTTCTGCCCAAATTTTTTCTTCCACCTTCAGCGGTTCCTTGTTGATGTTGTTCATCCCTTGTAATACTAACGCTTCGATCCATAACGTTTTAGCCGAGATAAGAACTCCGACTAGTGTGGAGATTATCCCTTAAAAAATATCCTTGTTTCTAGCTGTCCATAACTTCCAGTAGATAAACTTAGGAAGGGCTTCCCAAGCTCTTTTAAAATCTGGTTTTTTGTGAAGAGATCCCATGTAATAATCCTTCCAGCATGCAAAGAGATCAGACCACCTGGTTGGCAGGGTAATCGTAAAGTTAAGATCCATGTAAGCTTTATGCCAAACTTCCTGAGCAAATTTGCACTCCAGGAAGAGATGCTTGACTGTTTCCTCTAATGACTTACAGAGGATACACCTAGTGGGACTCTCTATCCCCCTTTTTCTTAAATTGTTAGCTGTGAGAATTTTCTTGTGTGCTAGAATCCAAGAGAAGGGGTTTATTTTTGGAAGGTTGTCTTTACACCAATTTTTTTCCCATTTTTTGTCCATGGTATTGTTTCTGTCCTGCATTTGATATCTGGCTTTGACTGAGTAGGACCCATTTTTTCCCCATCCTCTTTTATCAGCTAGCTGCTGATGGACAGGGGTTTCTCCATGAAGAAGATCCAAAAGTATGTCTAAATCCTCTTTTAGATGAGACGGGATTCCAACACTTATCCACCCCAACCATCTTCCCTTGTCCGTCCAGGTCGAGAGGTCGTAAAGGGTGTTTATATTAGATTGAACCATCCATAGCTATAGCTCATAGAAGTTTTGAAGTAAGTTTACAGGAGACCTCTGATTCGGTCCTAAATTGTCCTCCCAGATTCTTATCGTCTTGCCATTCCCAGGTATCCAATATAATTGGTTTTGCAGAATAAAGGCCTCCTTTTTGCATAGATTCCAGATGGGTGTGCCTAATTTGGATTTATCAATAGTCTCCACACAATGTTTTTTGTTCCCATTCATATATTTTTTGTAAAGATTCTCTTTCCACCAATCTTTATTACCTGAGATGATACGCCACAGGATTTTAGTGCCTAACGCATGATTCATAAGAGAAGGGTCTCTTATTCCAGCTCCCCCGGCTTGTTTTGGCATACAAACTTTTTCCCAACTTATCAAATGGAACTTTTTGCCTCCATTTGTTTTCCCACCTTGCCAAAGGAAATTACGAATCTCCTTCATTATTTTTTGAAGTACACTCTTCGGAGCTAAAGAAATGGAGAAAATGTAGATAGGGTAAGCAGACAGCACTGATTTGATCAGTACCAATTTGCCAGCCAAATTGAGCCACCTGAATCCCCAAGATGTTTTTTTTTTTTAATTTTCTCAACCAACTCCTTCCAATCTGATACCTTTTTATTTCCTTTAAAAACTGGGATTACCAGATATTTAAAGGAGTTCCAAGCATGACATCCATCAAAGCCAAGGATCCTAGCAATTCTGACCATCATTTCGTTAGAGCAATTCCATCCATAAATTTTTTATTTCATAGCGTTTAACTTTCCATCTGAAGCTTTTAGGAAAATTGACAAAGTGTTTTTGAATCTTTCGGCAATGGTTGTTGAAGCTCCCCCAAGAAAAATAGTATCATATGCGAATTGCGTGTGATTTGCAGCTTTGACTCCTCTTGCTATCCGTAGACCTTTAAGCTCCCCTTGGTTTTGAAGATGATGAAGCCTCCTGCTTAGGGATTCCGCCACCAAGAGGTAAAGGAAAGGGGACATGGGGAAACCCTGTCTTAGTCCACTGGTGGCTTGGAATAAGGGGGTTGGCCTACCATTAACCAGCGGAGCAATCCATGGTTTGCTTATACAAGCTTTGACCCAATGGAAAAATCTATCGGAGAAGCCGAATCTTTTCATAATTTCGAATAGAAAGAAATGATTCACCTTGTCAAAAGCGTTCGCCATGTCTAGCTTTATGGCCATACCCTATTGCTTTCGTTCCATACTAGAGTGGATCACCTCCTGGACTATGATGATATTGTCGAGAATGTGACGCCCAGCTATGAAACCTCCTTGAGAGTCAGAAATGAGCTTCCCCATGACTTTTTTCATTCGAGTAGCGATAATCTTTGAGAGGATTTTGTATGAAGTGCTGCAAAGGGAGATAGGCTTGAATCTTGCAATTGAGGTTGTGATGCTATATTTTGGAATGAGAGCCAGGAAGGAGGAGTTTGTGGCTCCCCCAATCTTGTCCTTTTTCCTGGTCCAATTGAGCATTCTCCTAAGATCTTCCTTGATTATATCCCAAGTAGCTCTGTAGAAGTTAATGGTGAAGCCATCTGGACCTGGGGCTTTGTCCAGATGGAGGGTCCAAATAGCACTTCTAATTTCCTGTTCTGTAATTTGCTTATCTAAGTCATAAATATCACAATCAGAAATGAGGGAAGGAATACCTGAGAGTAACTTCACTTGGGTTGCTGGATTAGCTTCATTACTATCTGTGTAGAGTCTTTGAAAGTGATCAAAGACATGCACTTTAATTTCCTCATGTCCGTCTATCTGGTTTCCATTGTTGTCTTTTAGATCTCTTATAGAATTGTAACTGTACCGAGCTTTGGTTTGCTTGTGGAAATACTCAGTGTTACTATCACCAGCTTTGAGCCAAGTCTGTCTAGATTTAATTCTTCAGGTTTCCTCCTCATGCCTGGCAGCGTTGAGTATTTGCAAGTTAATATCCTTCTCCAAATTTAAAGTAGAGGCGGTGATATCACTTTCTTCCATGCTGAGATGAAGGGCGGCGAGGTCAGATTGGAGCTTTTTTTTTTTGAATCCAGGATTCTTATAGTGCATTTTGGCCCAAGTTTTTAAGACTGTTTTCACTGCTCAAAGCTTACCCAGATGTAGCTGGGTGAACCGTGGAAGCTGGTGCTCCAAGTATTTTGTATCATGGGTAAAATCTCCTTATTTTGCAACCATAAATGATTAAAGCGGAATGGGATTGGACCTTTAGTTTATGGAGCTTGGATAATAAGGTAGATAGGCTTATGATCCGAGGAAGCTGAAGGGATGGCAAGCATAGAGAGAGTGATATTTTTAAGAAGAAAGGTGGAACTAACCAGGAATCTGTCTAACTTAGCAGCAATGTGCCCAGTCCCTACTCGCGTTTTGCTCCAAGTATACTTCCCATTTTTCATTTCAACGTCTATCAAATCTAACAAAGCAATAAGATCCTCCATTTTTTCCCCGTAGGGATCCTGAACCCTAGAACCTCCGCGCTTATCTTGCTGACTTTGGGTGAAGTCGAAATCTCCAGCGATTATCACGTCCTTGCCGAGTAACTCATCTTTGAGGTTAATCAGATCTTCCCAAAACAAATATTTATCCCTGTAATGTGTAGGACCGTATACATTGCAAATGTAAGAAGAGAGATTGTGTCTATTATCATGAATTTCTAATAAAAGCCAGTGCTTATTTTTTTTTAAAGAATTAATCTGAATATTGCTTGAAAGAAAGGTAGCAATTCCCCCAGAGGCACCAATAGAACTTTGTGCCATTCCATGGCTATCCTTCCAGAAGTGACGCGAGAGCTCTAAGATCTCGTCATCAAGCATTTTTGTCTCCTGTAACAATAACAAGTATGGTTTATCGGTTTTAATTAAATCCCTCAGCGCCTCAACTTTACTAGCACCGTCCAGACCTCTGCAGCTCCAGGAGACGATTTTTATCATTTCTTATTGGACTGTGACCTTGCCTGAGGTTTGCTGTCCAATTTATTGCCTACCTGATTCTTGTTGGAGAGGAGAAGTCTTGTTTCTTCTATACTCTTTTGCTTTCCTATATCTAATTCCCTTTCAGCTTCTTGCTCACGGAGGTATCCCTACGTATTTATTCCCCTTTTATTAGGGATTGAGAGAACATCCTGTGTATCCATGGTTTCCTGGGAGGATGAGGGTTCCGAGGAGAAGATCTGTGTTGTTACAATGCTTTTTTTTAATCTATCCGCCCAAGTTCCTCCAAGGGTCAGCTCTCGTTCTTGGATCACGCTTGTTGTATCTTTGGTGGGTTCCAGGGGGGAAGTCTCTACAAATTCATCTTTTTCTATTTCTTCATAGATCTGAGCGAGGATTTCTCCCTCTTCTAGTGCCATAGTTTGGAATTGATTGCTGTTGGAGACATTGTTCACATCTTGATCCTTCTATTTGCTTTTTTCAGCCATCTCCTTTTCCATATTTTTTCCACATATGTGCCGGGTGTTCTAGAGTTGGTCTAAGCATTTTTCCTTCCTCTCTTATTTTGTTTCCATCCTTCTTCTTACGCTGAATCCTAAGTTTCCTGAATGACTTTTGGGAAGTTTTTGACGAAGTGGCCATATTCATGGCATTTCTTACATTTAAAGGGTAATTGCTCGTAATCTACTTTCTGCATGTGTTCCCATCCTTCCATTTGTAGATTGACAACCTCCGGCATACCTTTTTCTAAATCTAATTCAACACAAATACAAATGCAGGAGAATAAAGGCCCTTTTGGCTCTGCTTAATCTATGAAGGTGCCAAGGGAATCTCCTATTGCCTGCAGGGTTTCATCATGCTAGAAATGGAGGGGAAGATGAGGAAAACGAACCCAAATAGGGACGGCTGAAGGAACGTCTTTTTCTGGGTCAAAAGATAGGCTCCATTGATTTAGATAGAGGCCACGAGTACCCAGGAAATATGGCCCACTTCTAAAAATTAGGTCTTTATCAATCTTATGCTTGAATAGGAAGGTGAAGAAGCCCTTACCACAAAAACAATGTTGCAGACCCCCGGAGATCAAAGGCATCCAATTTTTATTAATCCAGGCATCCATGGTTTTGGGAGAAGGCTAGATTCTGGTGAATTGACCAATGAGCCCTCTCTCGCTCAGAGCGAGGGCTTTCAATTGTGAAGCTGCCAACTTGATCTGGATCCGAGGGGCAGAGGAACGTTTGACAAAGGAATCGATGGCGGATGGGGTCGCTGGTGGCGGGGGAGTTGCATCAACCAAAGCTTGAAAAGCATCATCCAATAAACATCGTTTCTCTACCAAGCTAGAATCTGAAGGGGGGTCCATCGTGTCCCACGAGACAGCCGAGGGAAAAACACCGCAAAGCCGCACCAGATGGCCACTAGATCCAGGAGCAGAGCTTGCTCATACCCTAGCGCACGCGAACCAATGTACCTCAACTGATATAAATTCCTCATTTTATTTATTGACTTTCATAACTTTTGCAATCTAGTATGAATAACCACATGGATGAAGAAAACAATTCTATATGACTAGCATATCTCCTAGGAGGTATACTCGCTTCTACATGCTTCTGAGTCTCTAAAACAATAATCTGAAGTTCTCCTCAATCAATGGAGAGTCATCTCTCCTCACCATAATCTCTTGTTGCATTGGTATCTCAAACTCTTAATCCATAGAGGTATCATTGTAATCATCAACACAAGATATTGTTACAACATCTTGGACCAAACCTATCTTTGTGTCATCTCGACATGCATGTTCCTCTTGATAACTAGAAGTTCCTATCGATCTCTTGTTGGAATGTAAGAGTGTTACTAGATCAACAAGTAACTTGTGAAGGCCACCCTTTCTCACCCTTCTAACCAAAGGCCTTGGACTAGCTAGACTACAATCAATTATGGTGCCTTATTTTCCCTTAAAAACAACTCAAGTGTATATCTGTCATGCAAGAAAATGAAAATAGGTTTTTCCTCAACCTCATAACATATATAATATTGTATATCTCAATATCATCACTTGAAGGCATTCAAAATGAAACGAATCCAACTCATTTCACAGAGTGAGTGGCATCATCACCAAGCTCTATAGTCATATCTCTCTCTTGCACCTGAATCTTGCTAATTAGGGACCTGTCATATGTCATGTGTCTCAAGACTCCGATGTCCACATACCAACTAAAACTAGACACAATGTTAGAATATAAACAAGAATCCATGGAAAAAGAAGTTTCAAATAGAGAGGTCATCTCCTCTACTATTGCAATAGTCCCAACTACAACTTGTTTTAGGCCTTTTCCTTTTTTTCTTCAAAGGACATTGTTATGCATACTATCCCATCTCACGACATAGGAAGCACACGATCTTACTCAAGTCCCTTTTTCATGCATATGTCCCATATTTCTTCTTGAATCCTTTCTTGTTACCCTTCTTCATTTTCGCAACAAGACCAATAGCATCCAATTTCTCTTGTTGCTTTAGACAAGACTACAATATGATTTTCTCTTGCACAAGATCTACCCACATATTTGGGAAATATGGTATATTTTCTCAAGCACAAATACCCTAAACAAAAGTTTCCCAAGAAGGATCTAGCCTTTTAAAGGCCATGGATACTAACTCTTGATCCTCAACCTTAGTTGGAATGGAAGCCATATAATCCTTCAATTCACCGATCTTCATCAAAAAATTCGTCATAGTATCTATCTTGCTTATACAAACCACTAAGGGATGGTTTCAAAAGAGTACATGTGGAGAACCACAAGAATTTTGTAATATCTTAACCAAAGTATCGAACATATTCGTACTAGTCTTCTTATCGACAATGTTTGAGGAAATGATCATTCACTAAATCAATAATGATTATCTTCACTTTGGCTTCCTTCTTTCGATGAGCAATCAACTATGCTAAATCGATAGGTTCTGGAATCTCCTTTTCAATGTGCTCCCAAATTTTGAACTTTTCCACAAGAGTCCGAAAACTGAACTTTCATGAAACAAAGTTAGAAGCCTCCTCCAACCTATCACTCTCTCTGAGATTGACAGTAGACTTGCACATCTTGTTAGATCTCAAGTGCACAAAATAAATTGTATATGAAGTGGAAAAAACCCTTTCTAGGGTACAAATGCTTCTCCCAAGCAATTTTCGGTTTCACACCCAATGACCTTACTAGGATTAGCATCATGCCAAATTAGCATTCTAAGCAAGCATGCAATTTCTACATGAATGCATTCACACAATGTCAATAATTCCTTACACAAACAATAAATTAAACAAATACCATAACAATAATATAACCATGGAATTCATAATACAATTGAGGAACTTATCTTTTAATGTCCTTCAACTGGATGTAGACGAAGGATGTTCCTCCCAGTCATAGGCACTTTGTCACACCTTTATCTCTATGACAGAGCCCACCCCAAATATGGGGCTATCAATCCACAAGGGAAATTTTTTCCCCAAGATCTCTACACAGACCAACACACATGCAACCACCTGGTGCAGAAACCCCCTCCATAGTTGTCCCAGTCCTCAATTCTCATTCGACATCAACCTGTACAATGCCATAAACAAGCCCTCTTCTCTAAGTAAATAGTTCCTCGGGTAACCTCCAGTTCCCTTCCTACACTCCAGCAGAGGTTAGGCAGGAAGTCTCTGAATTGGGACTCTGGGGAACACAATTGTAGGCTAGGTTCCTCTCACAAGGGTACACTCCCTTAGCACCAATTTCCTTGAGGTCAATGGCATGAATAGGTATCTCCATTTATGGTAACTATGGTCCTCTCTCTTAGGCACCAGTGTCTGGGAATTCCAAGGTGATCGCTAGAATGAGGAGGAATGAATGACTCTCAAACTAAATTCTCACTTTTTATATGCATGGCTTTATATTTCCATGTGGCTTATCGACATGAGACCACTTTGCCCATCTTAATACCCTCTTAAGATAATTAAATAATGCTTTAATTAAAGCATGACTCTTAGTAATGGTTTAGGAACTTTGGGTTAAATTGCTAAGGCTAAGGAAATAAGCTAAATCCCACTAGGGTCATTTGAATCCCTTAGTCCACTGTCACTTCCCCGCTTGTGGAATCATAGTCCCCCATCTCTTCTTCATCCTTATTCATCTGCAACCATCAAGGGTTTTATATTAATATAAAAATGTACATATTTACAATGTCTTGGTCATCCTGGACCATTTGTTTCATGCTACTAGCCTTTATGTCAATATATACATGACTACATTACGGGCTAAAAAAATGAGGTGTTACAACACCATAGAAGTGGTGAACGATTTGTAATTGAGCATTTACAATCTTTTTAGAAGCTCAATTGTGTGCTTATCTTGTCCAAGGAAGACTTCACCTGCACCCTACCAAACCACTATACCCAAAAAGTAATGAATAAGGCTAGTGTCCTTCATGTCATATTTGCTTGCCAACTTCGCACACCATGCAATTAGTTTCTTAAATTCCTTGTAAGAATCATATAATTTACATACAAGATGAAAACAATAAAATATAAATTTCCATATAAATAATAAAGATCCATATTTGTTGCAATTTTGGTGAAGCCCAAATTTAGTAAGTAGTTATCAATCCTTAAGTACTATGCACGTGGTCCTTGCTTCATCTCATAAAGGGCCTTGTTCAATCTGCACACATGGGTATCTCGTCCATGCACCTCAAAACATTTGTCGATCAATGTATACTTCCTCTTAAATCAAATCATTTAAAAAAACAATGTTTACATCCATTTGGTATAAATTTCAACAAAAAACTAATGTAGTTAACATGATTACCCTAATAGAAGTATACCTTGCAACTAGAGTAATATCATCCTCATAGTCACCTCCCTCTTTATAAATAATATATTTTCTATAAATCAAGATTTGTACTTATTTATGCTTCCATCCACTAATTGCTTAATCTTGTACAAGCATATGGCATCTATCATATATGAGTTTGCACTGGGCTTGTCACAATCACTCATACATCATTATTCTAAGTGGAGCTATACTCAACCATGGCATCATGCCATACTTGTTTTTCACTAGCATCCTTAAAGACGAAAGGCTTGCATCAATGATAAAAGGAATCAGTTCAACATAAGAAGGATATATTCTATGTGGATGCCTTACTCGAAAAGTATACCTCAATTGTAATACCCCCATTTAGACCCTTAGGATATATTGGCTTTTAATGTAAACATTATATATATGTGAGGTATGATTCCTAGCATGGAGCTCAAGGCCAAGGCCCCACTAGTGAATGCTTAGCTCGGTATTTCAAATTGTGCTATGCATGTGCTAGTAAGCCATGGAAATTGTAAAAACATGTAAATGATTATAATGCAAATAAAAATACCAAGGGGATGGCTATGGATGCAACTAAATGAGGGGGCTATGTGTATCCACTAGGGAGAGGTGAGTGGGTTGTGGGATTGAACCCTAGGCTTCCATATGTCACCTTGAGAACCCACCTTTGACTGTCCTAGCTGTCATTTATTTTTGTTGTAAGGAAGTGGTTGAAGAAATCAGCTGATGAGAGTGATGGAGTATGGGCAGCCCTGAAATTCGTATGGTAGGGTGTGGGATCAGTTTTCTTGACCCATAAGTCACCCTAACTCATGGGGGGACGTTTTACCTCATCCCCATTCGATGGTGGAGGATTGAAGCGAGAGTTTTGATGGAGGGCACATTCCAGTAGGGACAGAAACCAAAAATCACGACTTGGAGAGAAGCCGCATTTTGGAGTGCCAAGATCGCTCAGAAAATTCATGTGGGAAGTGAAATCTAATAGGGGGATCCATAGACCCAAACCATGGGAGAATATGAGAGAGGGATATTCCCATAAATCCATGAGAAAAACCAGATCTGATATCCTGAAATCCCAGTTGTGGGACAAAGCATTTCGACCGCAACGCTGAGGAGATCCAAGAGTGGATCATAGTGGGAAAGAGACCAGGGGGTTCATACTTTATGGTAGAGCTAGTGAAGGCTCATTTATCCATGGTTTAGCAGTTGGGACCAACCATACCTTCCCAGGTCATCGCTGAGGGAAGGGGTTCCTGAGGGATTGTGCAACAGATAAGGGGACCTTACTTAGGCTGATAGTGGAGGTGATGGGGTTACCTGGACTCTCTGAAGCCAACTGGATATGCATGTAGCTCTGTGGCTGAGCTTATTGGATTAGAAACATCCTACCTTGTCTCCCAACTTGCTTTAAAGAGCCAACTGTGTGCTGGATGACCCTAAATGATTGTGAAACCAAGGCAATGAGTGGACCTGAGTAGTTCCTCCTTAGTGGATACATAGCCCCAGCTCGGGGGTGGTATTTGAGTGTTGAAAGAATACAAGCTAGGAAGAGACCTATGGTTGGGTTGGAACGTTGTAGTCCATAGCCAGTTGCTTGGGGATTTCAATGAAAATATAAGGGTGCTCTGTGGTTCAAATTATGCCCATTTACATATTTGCAAGTTTGTTTGTTTATGTCAAAATGCATATATTCATTCAGTTGGGTAATAGGACTGAATTCCGATGCATTATGTTGTGTGTGCATATGATGAAATGATGGTAGATGCGTTCTGGGTATGTGTCAATATGGTTTAATTCTGTTGTGTATGTTATTTCTCCATGCTTCTGCACCTCTGCATTCTTATTTGTAATTCTATGAATTTATGCCTTAATGAATAGGGATAAGTTGGTAAAGGCCCAGAATGTTCAGAAGGTTCAGTCATGGCTTTGGGGAAGAAATAGACACCCCTGTGGTGTTCATGTTCCCTTTGTGGATTAGATGAAGGGAAGGGCCATGACATAGTAGTCAAGAGCCCCTTACAGAGTGGTAAAGAGGCCTTGATGAAGTTTGGGGCCACATTTTGGGTTGGAAGAAGGACATAATCAGATATTTCAGGTGTGGTAGAGGATTATACAGTTGCATGGGGCTCACCGAGAGCTGTCCAACTATACCAAGTTTTCCAAAAATGGACTTAGGATGAGGAAGTTAACAACCTGAGAAGTTGGAAGTAACAGGAGCATATGTCCGAATTCCGACTTTCCGAACCCGCATTGCGGATTACAGATCGCGGAAGTCGGAGGCGTGATTTCTTCGGAGTTACACATTGTGGTTCCGACTTCTCGACTCCCACAAGGTGGATTACGGATTGCGGAAGTTGGAGGTGTAATTTTTCCCGGAGCTATGAATTTGGAGTTCCGACTCCCGCATCGCGGATTGCAGATGGTGGAAGTCGGAGGCATGATTCAGTGAAGTAGAGAATTTGGGGTTTCAACTTCCGACTCCCGCATCGTGGATTGCGGATTTCAGAATTTGGAGACGTAAATCTTAGAAGTTGTGAATTGGGTGTTCCAAATTTTTGACTCTCGCATCGCGGATTGCGGATTGCGAAAGTTAGAGGCGTAAATCTTCGAAGTTGTGAATTTTGCGTTCTAACTTTCCGACTTCCACAGTGTGGAAGTTGGAGGCGTATTTCTTCGACACCATGTATTTGGCGTTCTGACTTTCCGACTCCCGCACTGCGGATTGCAAAATGCGGAATTCAGAGGCGTATTTCTTCAACGCCGTGTATTTGGCGTTCCGGATTTCCGACTCTCGCACTGCAGAATGCAGAATGGAGATGTCGGAGGCGTATTTCTTCGACGCCGTGTATTTGGTGTTCTGACTTTCTGACTCTTGCACTGCCACGATTGCGGAATGCGGAAGTCAGAGGCGTATTTCTTCGACGCTGTGTATTTGGTGTTCTAACTCTCCGACTCTCGCATTGCAGATTGCGGAATTCAGAGGTGTAATTCTTGAAGTGGTATTTGGAGTTCCGACTTCCGACTTGCAACTTGCAGATTGCACATTGCGGACAGAAGTTGTTGCAACTGTGTAAAAGTGCAGAGTTGCGGATAGTTTGAAAAAAAAATTAATAGGTTTATTCTAAGGAGCTCCCCCATCACCTCTAAATGGAACCGAGGGAACCGAGGACATTACAGATCAGGGTATTTTTTAAGGATTATAAAGTATACCTAAGTATAGTATTCTAGGCGATTATTTTGGATTTAAAAAAACATAAATATAGATTGGTAGGCGAATATTAAATATGAAACAAACAATTTACTACTGAAACTAGTAAATTTTGGCGAATATTATGATAAAAAAACATATTTTATGTAAATATAGGCGATATTAGAGACTAAAAATGACCAAATAGCGAATTTATTTTTTGAAAAAAGGTCTAAAAAATAGCCAATTGGCGAAATTTCGCCCCTAAAAATTTCCCTGTTACAGATGGTATCAGAGCCCAAGGTTGCAGAACTTGGGCTGCTTGGGCCAAAGTAAGTGCTTACAGGCTTGTTGGAGCTGCAGAACAAACAGAGACCGATAAGGATTGACGAACGCATAGCATTTCACTGGGTGAAATGCGCGAGAGTTAGTGGAATTTTGGTCAGCGAAATTCCACTGGAAAAGGATTGATACCTTTGGAATCCGCCTTGAGTGAGTGAGACCCGACAACCAACAGGAACTGTCTAATCAACACAGAAAGGGTGATTCGGATCCAACTAGACATCTATCCCTTTACCTGGCATCAATATTGAACAAATTGAAGTGCTCATAAGTGCAGGGAAGTCCAAGGAAGGCCAAGTTGGACTTGACCATAATCTCTGAAAGAAATGTGAGCAACAATGCATGTGAACATAGTGCAATGAGAGCCATTGCATCGATCAAGGAAGCTACATAGGGTTGACAAGATGGTTGCAGTTTAAAATTGGAGAATAATCTCCAAAGGGCAATGTTGATATGAGGGAAATTTCTCACCTTAAACTATTTATGTTTATAGCATGAGAATTGCATGATTGGAAAGTATCAAGTAGGAATGTTATACATGAGTATATGTATTGAATTACTGCTTTGTGAGAAAATCATATTTGATGATTGCTTGTGTGCTCGCTAGAGATGCCATGAAATTTGATCAGCTATGATGTGGAAGAGGAATTACATGCAATGACGAGGGATTGGAAAGGGAGAATTCCTTAACTCTTCTCTTGCTGATATGATTATATTCTCAGGTTTTGTGTATAGAAAATTATGGCATAGGAATGCTGGAAATGCAAGAGATTAGGTAGTTGAAATGCATATGCACTAGTGGGCATATTAAGAGATAATGCATAGTGCATGTGAACTTGCTTGTGCATGAATATGATATTGCGTATTAATAAAAGTAGTGAGGTTTTACATATGAAATGAGCCACTTTTAATAATTATTGTGGTTGATAATAATTAATGTTGTTGGTATTGGTTGTAAGGACAAAGACAACATAAACATGGCTGAAAATGTTGATAACGCTATTACATGTGACTAACAACCTTGTGAAGAAAGGTTGGAGAAACAAATCCATGATCAAGAGGATGGTGGAAGGATTGTGTAGTCCTTGGTAAGAGGCCAAATTGATCAAGTAACATCATATAATATGTTAATGGAATCCATGCAGGTAATGTTTTATTTATGCTAATTGTATAAGTGTTGAAGATGAAGGGTAAGAATCCCTTCAACCATATTTTTAATCATCATAAAATGGTATGCATGTAAGGTTGAATGAGGTAAAAGGATACTATTCTTATTGTTGTCCTTTCCACTGATGATAGCTTCTAGAATACCTTTTACCTCATTTTGCAGACAAATACAGTCCTGCAAAACCTTGTGGTTCATCTCATTCTCCTGCTTTTGTAGCTTGAGCAGTTCCTCAATATTTTCTTGGGTCTTGGCAATTGTTTGAAGAATATTTTCAGCCAAGTCCAATAGCTTTTGGTTTGCTAACATGGTCAATGTGCAAAGCTTCCCACTCTTTGCTTACTAGCAACACTTGTCTTGTAACAGTTGCAACCAATTGGTTTAATTTTCACCTGTGAAATTCATCATTGCAAATCTTGCTAGGCCAAGCATAACATAAGCATTAAGCTCATACAATTACTTGTGCAATTGACATGGAAATTTCATGATTTATCCACAATAATTCCACACATTCCATGCTTTATCCACAAGACTTCCACACATTCCATGCTTGACCAACATACAAATGAACTCATTCATGTTCATCCTTAGATTTTATGCATACCTAGGAATAGTAGCAAGAATAATAGTGGGATGCTCACCTTTGATGACGGTTGTGGCTTGAGAGAGGCCTCCTTAGATTAGGAACTTGTTGTTCCACCACCCTACAATTTTTAGGTTCCTCCCTTTGTTGTGGCATTCGGGCCTTGATTCATTAAGCTTGTAAGCTCCAACGCCTCCGGGTATATTCTTGCAGTTCACTTAGAATATCAATTTGCTTCTCCTTTACCATATGAATATATTTTGGTGTGGGAATTTGATTGGGATATCACTAATGAATGGTTTGGTAAGGATTTTATCTGCTTTTTGCACATGTTAGGGAATTATAGTAAAAAATTATGAATGTGTCACAGTGTGGTTTGAATGCATTAATGAAGGAAATTGATATTTTTTGTGCAATTGTATTTTTGTTGCATCCTTTATATGTGGTTTGTTGTGGATCCATATCAAGGCATATGCATGGTTAAAATGCATCAATAAGGGAAACAAGGTTATATACACCTTGTCTTTTCAAAGAATGGACAATATGGGAAATCATTCCCATCCTAGGCATTGTCCATTTTGCAAAAAAATTGGGATTCATAGGGTCTTGAGAAGGCAAGAGGGTCTTATAGTAGATAATCATACCTCCATATTCTCAATCACAAGTAAAGTGCATGCACAAGAGGAAAGCCACAATAATAAGTATGCAGTGATAATGGAGATCTTGCTTCAGAAGAAGAGACAAATCCAAGCCTTAGAAGTTGAGTGCAATCTAGTTCGCCAATTGGTTACCGATTTGAATAAGGGTTCACAATATGTTGCTTGTAACTACTTAATGCCAATGGGATCAATTCTTGGGGATCCTAGTAAAGAAGAGATTGTGCATAAGATACATAAGATGTGGACTTGGATGGTCTAAATCAAGAATCTCTACCAACGCCTTTTTGGCCAGGAGGAAGATCACAACAAACATGTTGTTCATGGATCAAATTGCTTTGTGTTTGCAAAGTAAGCCTGGCTTTATGCGTCTTTTATAGGACCTATACTAGTAGAAACTCTTGGACATCCTCTACGAAGGATATGTCTTTTTTGTTGCAAATTCTCAAGTTTTTGGACAAATGTTGAACTATAGATTACATGACAATTTTTATTTTTCATTTTTATATTATTGTGTTTGACCAATGTGTTTGCAACAACTTTATAATACAAAATTTAATATTTCTTTTAAAAAAAATACTTATATACCACCTTAAACATATAGTTTTTTATAATCATATTTTGAATATCACTTCTTAAAAAAAATACTTTTATAGTAATAATATTTTAAATTTATAAGTGTTAATGTTTACAATTATTTTTTTCAAACAAAATTTAACAGGGGTTAGATTAGTGTATCTCATCCAACTAATAGGTAATAATGGATCGAGGTATTATTGAATTGATAACAAACCAGATTTAATTATATATGAAAATTTAGATTTTATGAATAGGAGTGGGAAAATTAACATGTTTTAGGTTGAATGAGATTTTTTTATAATGTTAGTAGTTCACTGTAATAAGTATTGAAAATTTGAAAGATACATAATAAGAATGGGAAGAATAAAGTAATAATTCCAATCCAAAATTGCCTATATACACATAATCACATGTAGGAAAGCATTAACATTTTGCATGTGGATTTGATAGTGTTTTCAATCATATTAAATTCTACAAAAAAGAATGGGTTTTTCCAACCATATAGGAGATTGATCTCAATTTGAACCTACCATCCATATTGCAGTAAATATTACAATAAGTGATGGGTACTTTGCATCTCGGCCAATTAAAAAAGCAAGCTTCACTTTATATTAGAGAGAAGCTCAAAACATAAAATGGTGGAATTATGGGCAAACTATATATTAAAGAATTGCAATAGATCTAGACAATGGAAAACTTTAAAGAAATCTAACTATGGAAGACGAGTTACATTAAAAAGGGAAATCGAGAGAATTTCTCAATGTAATATTTACATAAATAGAAAATTAAATGGAAGAATAATTTGCACTTGGAATAAAGGCCACTGTGAATGGAAGAATAATTTGTTCCTAGAAAAAGAGTCAATGCAAACATGCATGCCAATGGCATCAAGTCACTGGAAATGGTCATTACATGATAAATCAATGTAAAATACATGTAAACACAAAAATAAAAATAAAAAAAATTGAGTGTGTAAAGACATTTGTAGGCAGTGCCTTTTGTGGAAAGGAGTTGGCAAGTTATGCAAACATAAACATTCAATTTGTCTTTGGTGAAACAACACATACCTAATGTGAAGAGGATAATTAAGCCGCATTTGAATAGTTTGGAGGTTTGCATTAAAAAGGGCCATGAACATCAATTTATTGGATGGTTTGGAAGTTTGCATTGAAAAAAGCCATGAACATCAATTTATTTCATTGAAAGAGGGCAAGTGAGCTGAGATGTTACAATGTCCCCTTCTACATCCACTTAGTATTTATATGAATGAATAGGATTGAATACATGGTCATCTAATGAATATGGATATATAAGTAAGCAATTAAAAAACCACAATCACACATAGGTAGGAACCAAAATTACATCATAATAATATAAAATAGATTTTAAATAAAACACAAAAAATTATATATTCAAATATTTTTCCCAATCACAATCACAATTACATATTTTAATTCTATTATTTTTCAAATGAGTATTCTTTAATCATGAAAGAGTTTCACTTTTAGTTAATTGATTTTTAAATATGGTGAGATTGGTTTTGTTTACTAAGTTAGGTTGTGGCTGATGTATATGCGAGGATTTAGAAAGATCATCTCGACCATAGGAAATTCACCAATATCTTTTTTAGGAAAACTTAAAAGTATACCGAAGCAAACAAATTAATATAATCATTTATGAGTGAGAGTTAATATTTTGCTTCCATTTACTAGCCTATATAAATAAGATGATTTCAATAGTGAGCTTGAAGATGCATACCAAACCTATTTTTCGGGAATTTTCAAGAGCTACTAATTCTCTTTGTTATTTGGATTCCCTCAATTCAATTGGATGAGATGTTGAGATAAGGAAATATTTCGAAAAAGCAGTTCATCTCTCCTTATACTATATGGGAAACAATGAGGTTTTGAGGCATTAGAATGGTAGAAAAGTTCAAGGTCTCTTTGCAAACCATTGATAAATTTGTTTCCAAAATCATCAAGTTAAGATGGAGAGTATTAGTCCAAAATGATGTAGTGGTTAAACAATATGACATCGGGTTAACATCATTCCATGATAATTTTGTAGTCACATTATAATTATTCCAATTTCAGGTTGTGTTGTATTCATGTGTAGCTATGGACTATTGTTTCATAAAAGTTTATAAAATAATAGAAACTTTTAATTGTATTGTGCTAACATCATATAACTTAAGCTTTATAGTCCAAAACTAAGTAAGTGGTTCCACTTACTTGTATTCTTAGCTATTGTCTATTCTTTCATAAAAAAAAATATGAAACTATTCAAAATCATAATTACACTGTGTTAACATTTCATAAACGTGTAATGGTTATCCCATCAAATCTCAATCAAATGAATTTTTAATATCTTATTAAAAAATTCAATAAAGCAAAGACTTATTATTCCACTTATTTGTATTGTTAGCTATTGACTACTCTTTTATATAAGTTTATGAAACTAATTAAAATATTGATTACATTGAGTTAGTGTTTCATAATCCAAGTGTAATTTATATCCTGTCAATACTCAATCAAATGGATTTTTAATATTTTATTGAAAAAAGTCAAAAAACTAGTACTCGACACAAGTAATGAGGACAAAGATATTGTGATAAAGGAAAGGAAATCAAGACCATGCTATTCCCATTGGATGAGTGTTTCATTATCCCAATATGTCCCATTGGGTTCAAATTTGTTGTGAGAAAGGAAATGGATTCAAGACCATGTCATTTCCATTGGATGAGTGTTTCATTCCTTCCACAACATCGTTGGTAAGCCCCCCACAACTTCAACGTAGCCTCTTATGCGAGAAGCCAACATGTTTAGCTTGATATGGTTTCTTCTTATACTTAGTGTGCTACTTTAATGTGTTATTAGACTGAGAATATGTTAGAGTTGAATGGAATGGATCTTATTGTTGAATACCTAGTTGTATATTGTTTGACAAATATGTACCATTAAATGAGTGTTTTATTCCCTCAATATTTTCAAGGGAGAAAATATATCCAATTCTATAAACCAATTTATAGTATTAAATTTAAGTTTACTCTTTTAAGCTTAAAAAGCATCCTTATTGACGTGTCTTTGCACCTTTTTGGTCAATTGCTAGTATTTAATCTTAGTAGCTCTATTAATCTTATTAAAGTTGATTAAAAATCTCATCTTGCAACCTTACATTATATGCCATACTAGGGGTTTGAAAGATGTTTTTTTCCTCTAATACACAATTTTCAAGAATAGTTTTCTAAGCACAATGATAGATCTAAAGATAAATATCCATATAAATTCTCAATTGTATTATAAATTATTGTATTTTCAAAAGAATTTTTGAAACAAAGTATTTACACAAGTAACATTACAAAGCTAGAACCACTAGGTGCACAAGAGAAGTAAACATTGTAGCTAATGGTTCTTGTAACAAAGGCCCACTCACTCAAATTACTAGCAAAAATACATAGCCAAAAAAACCATACAATGATCAATTCATATTTGAATGATGCATAGTAAATTCCATTGTGAATGCGTATTGGTTGGGAAATGCTCCATATCTATGGAAAAGAATGTGGACCCAATGTTGAAGAAGAGAATGACATGTTTGAAATAATAAAAGCTAGTGACGAATTCTGAAGAGAAAATGAATATGTGCATACATAAGTGTGCGACCTATTCATAGTAAAATCAAGTCTTCTCATTATTAAGAGACATATTTATACCTAGATATGACCTACAATCTGATCTAAAATAATAATATTTATCCATTGAGCACATATATATTGAAATTAATAAATATTAAAACACATCATATCTTCTATGTGTCAACTATCAGAACAAATCTATTTTGGAAGCAGGAGACGAAGTTCTTTTTGCAATTAGATCCATTATTTTTGACATGTTTCGAACCCACTAGCTGAGGTTCTTCATCAGGACAAAAGCGTTGTCAAGATCAGTGTCTAATTAATACACGCCCACTAATATGGTGTTGTTGGGACAACTCAAAACAGGCTATTAATGCAAAGGTGTTAATCACAAAAATTTAGGAAAAATGTGATCACCAATCATTGTCAATGGTGAATTATTTATCAATATGTGTTTTCTTCCTATACACATTATGAGCCATGTTTCCATTTTCTTTTATGACCATGGAGACATCCCGAAATGGCAATGACTCGTATTTTTCCAATTCCATGGTGAATTTTATGAAGCTTGAGTGGTTTTTCAAATGGTCCATGAATTTCAATAACTCTTCCATCACATGAGACCATTTCACATTAGCGTCACCCATGTATCTATCCACTAGTCTCGTTGTAACATGAAGGAGTCAAGATTTTTTTCTCGAAGTTCTCCATAAATAGGTTGGCCACTATTGATGATAATAGAGAGCCCATATCCAATCCACAAGTTTGTTGTGTTTTTGTCCCAATGAAGAACTTCAACCAGTGGGTTTGAAACGAATCAACAACAATGGATCTAATCGTAGAAAGAAATATGTCTCCCGCTTCCAATACAAATAACTGCGAGCTATTTTTTCAAATTACAAATCTATTTGTCTATAATGCACTACAAGGAAACCACCTTCTAGTGGAAGTTTTTGCAGAGGCTTTTAGTGTGACAAGATTTAGCAAAAATTTCAAAAAAAAAACCTTTGTTAAAACATCTACCATTGGTAATGAAGGATCCAGTGGAGGTTATTATGGATTTACAATATAGCACAAAACAACTAGGCGAATGAAGGTTATAGCAGAGGTTTTTTAATAGATGTGCATATCATACAAAGTGCCAATGTGTAGTTAACATACAACATCAGTGCATACACTTTAAATGTTATGCCCTGGTGTGTTTGTAAACATAATAGAACCAATGCATACAATTTAAATGTCATGCACCTATGCTTTTCATTTATATAACTCTTTGGTGTGTGTAATATATTTGATAGCATCGGTGCTTATTATCCATGTTAAATATACCGGTGCTAACATTTCATAGATAAGCATCAATGCGTATATTACCACACGGACCATTGTGTCCTATAAATTTGACGATGAAGATAATGACCAATGGACTGCCATGTTTTGTGTCTTAGATGCGATGGGATGTGGGAAACTAATCACACTACTACTAATTTTATATATAAAGCATCAGTGTTTATTCTTACTTGATGAGAACCGTGATACCGATGCATTTAAAACAAATAGAAACATCAATGCATTTTTTTCAATAAAAAGCACTGGTACATGATTTTTCACATGTAAAAATCATTGCTCTATTAACTATTTATGTATTCCCCAGACTATTTAGTGATCAAATATATACAATGCACCGATATGTCTATATTTTAGTTAATTGTGTTCTTTTTAATTTTAATTAATCATAAAAAAATCAATTAAATTTTATAATAATATTACTATTTGAATTTGAATTATTGTGTTTGGATAATGATTGTATCAATGTGTTATACCATCGAATCACACTTATGTTCATTGTGATATTTAATCATCCATATAGTTGAACAACAGTGTAACATTTTACAACATTAAAAAATGCAATAGAATAGGAAAAAACTTTTTATTATATATGAATAAGAGACCCTCATCATACAAAATGTGACAACATAAAGGTCCACAATAAGCAAAATACCAAAATGTAATTGTTACACTTATTTATAACCTATGGTTATCCAATAGGGACAACATGTTCAATACATTGAACAAAATGTTCTATTTTCATAGTCAAACATGTCAAAACATACAAATTGAAAAAACATTCAGTTCTTGATCGTCATTCTTCACTCAAACTGCTTTCGTTGCTCAAGTTGCTTTGCATGCCTCATTTCTTCATCCTTGCAGGCAATAATGTACTAGGATTATTTGACCAAATGTTTTGTTGATTGACTTGATGTTTTCCTCCTCTTCATTATCCATCTGCAAACATAGAAATAAATTGTAATGAGTATATCTACATTTATTATATAATATACATGATCATATAAATTGAAAACCATACCATAACGAGAACTAATTCATATAGCCAAGTCTCACTAGCACAATTAGTTTTGAAGGATTCCATTTGTTGGGTAGTCTAGGGTTCAAAACTTCGCGCTAGTGCGAGGAGACGCTTAAAATCCATCCATGTTAAGGGTTAGCGCAATCCAGGCCAAGTGCGATCCCTGGGTGATTTTGACAACTTAGATGCCCCTAGGTCGTGGTTTCTCAGACCACAGTCTAACCCTAGTACAAGACATGGGTTCTCTTGCCAAGAAAAAAAGAATTGATTCATATGCAATACACATTATTTCAAATTCATTCATTATGCCATCTTTCAACAACTCTTATGTTGGCTCCACTCCATACCTTTTTTTGTAATTTTCATACACCATGACAAAGCATTGATATAATTAATATAAAAGTTTCTTGAAATGAGATAAGTAAAACAACATAGCTACTCACAAATTTCACAATCAACTTTTGATACTACAACATATACTCACAACCGCTACTTAACCCAATGTTAATAAATTCTTCAAATGGCTCTTCTTTGTATGTTAGCACATGTTAGATGACATCCAAGGATGAGTGTAAATTAATTAAAATATAAATATCACAACAAATATGAAATCTCATGTATGGGAAACACAGGTTATACTCACAAACTTTGCAATCAACCATTTTCTTCCTTGTCATCCTTTCTTACATGTTGAATGGGTTTGATTTTCCTCTCTTTTCTCCAAAAATAAAAATAGTATTTCATTCAATAATTAAATTAAATGTACATAAAAGAAAAAATCAATAATTACATATGTTTAATGCACAGTGTTGTTGAGATGGATCCTCCTATAATGTAATTATGTTCATTTCTTTGACCAGCTCTTTGTACACTTTTTTGGACATCCCTATCGACACGTTTCAGATATCACCTCATTCATCCTTTGAAATTTTCATAATCTTTCTGAAAAATGAAAAACATAATTTTATTTATTTATTTATATTGATAAGAAAGTAAATATAGTAGAAATATTAATTGTGTAATTTTTTGTAGTAGTATATACATATCATTAAAAAAATGTTTAGGAATAATACTTTTTAAATGATTATTTTTTGTTATTGTATGTTTTTTCTATTGCAAGTTTAACAAGTCTCATTGATCATTGCTCTAGAAAAGCTTGTTGTAATTTATATATAACTTGAATCTTCGAGTCATTGTATTGATTTTTGTACTGTAAGTGAAAAGTATGTCTATACGTTCTTTCCACGATATCCCTCATAGTTTTATAATAATAAAAATCCCCATTTTGTTAACTTATAGCACCACTCCAAATGAATTGAAAACCAATTCATCATCATTTATATACTTCATAATTTTTATCTTCTTATAACGAAATTCCCTTCCCTCATTTCCAGTCCTTGCACAACATTCAACAAATGTGAAATTTAGTGTTTGAAACATGTTAATGACTATTCTTAAAAAGTATATTATTACTAAAAATTCTAAGAAAATTTTGATGTTGATTACTTTTTGATTATTCTTCTCCTTGCAATGTTTCCATCAATATTTTACAATCTTTTTCACTTAGATTGCAAACAATCCTATCGATTTTTATCAATGTTTTGCTCTACAAGAAACACATTAACCAATATACATCATTTAAGGTCACAAATAATTCAAATATATTAATTTTATACTACAATTTCATAGAACTTTCCTTGTTTTCTTTTTGGAATGTGCTCTAATTGTGCTAATTGCAACAAGCTTTTTTCCTTTAGCTTCTTTCAAACATCTTCTATCAATAAATGCCATGCATCATTAAATAGTAAAACTATGAAATGTGTTTTACAAACAAAGTAAATAATTTCAATATAAAAATGTTTTCAATTTAATCAATGCACATTGTACAATAATGCACACCGGTGCAAATTACGTGTATATGCACTAGTGCATAATACACAGGTATACAAACCAACACAAAATTGTTGATTTAAAAAAATAATATTAAGGTATATCAATGTGTTATATAGATATAAGAGAACTTAGCACGTGTTTCATGTATATAGCGCACCACCAAACCTACAAATATTTTTTATTTATGAAGTACATATCTAAAATGGTGTATTTAAAAAATGAACACGGTTGCATTAATATTTAAAGTGCACACCAATAACGGTGGAAGGGTACTTTTTTTAAACCGATAGAGACACGTTTTGGGATCCAATGCAATAAGTGGTCCCATTGCAATAGATGCCCAACACCCCATTTATAGACACACAAATCTATTAATTATTTATTGCTTAGAAGAAAAAAGTCTCAATGTGAAATAGTAGAAAGAGTAAAATCCTAATGCTAAAGTTTGTAGCCACATAAAACAGAACAGAAGAAATAAGAAAGTTAGAGTTTCCAGCATTGAAGGTAACTATATATTTTTTTTATTTTCTTGATAATGCACTATAACTATCAATAGAGACAAAAATAATTAATGTTTTTTTGAAACAATTAGGGGAAAAATTGAGATGAATAGTAAAAAGTTACATACCTGAAATTTCTCCTCTGCAAAGTTTTATGTGACCTACAATCCCTTACAGATTTGTTTCTTCAAAAAAATCTGGACACCCCAAATATTTCCCTAGTAAATCTCTCTTGCACAAGTCTCCCCTCAAACTTTTGGCAAAAGAATGAAATATTGATTAAGGTTTCTATTATAAACTCACTCTTAGAAAATGAAATCCCCACTCATTTTTTCTTTGAATATTTCAATTCACTGATGAGAAATGCGTGCACCCTTATTTTTTTAGTTTTAGATTTCAATGCACCTTAAAGAGTAATGTGCATGGGTGGGCTCTTTCAGAAAAAAACATATTTCTTAATACAAATAGAAAAATACAAAAGTAAATATATGCGATTAAAATTGTGTGGATAATTTAATTTGTGCATGGTAGTTATCGGTGCTTATCATAATTTAACACATTGGTGCGTGTTACATTTGTCTAAACACCAATGCGGTAATATGTATTAAACTCACCGGTTTCATTAAAAATCCCTTCGGATGTCTATTTGAAGTTAAAATGTTACACGCATCCAAAACTTTCTTTGAGAATACAAATATAAATTACAATACTCAATAGGATACAAATGTTGCTTAAAATCACATCATATGCTTAAAAAATGGTTTGAAAACACTATTTAAAGTTAAATTGTTATATTTTTTCAAACTTTAATTTAAGAATGTAGACATGTATTGATTGTTGATTTGGCTCAAATGCAAGGAGAAAAAGTTATAATATCAAATGGAAAATTCTTTAGATTCCAGCTTGTTAACACCTAAATTTTGTTCGCCTACCTTGTCATTAGCCCCATCAAACCTATACATCATTACCACATTCCATTTCCATTATTTTTACCTTGGTAAAACCAAAGTCTCACGTAAAAGGGCCATTTTACAAAATTAATTTGCTCAATTATCTCAAAAATGAGCAACTTATACCCTATCTGTTTTTTTGGATGTTTCTCCTTTTTATCACTCAACAAAAAGAAGAAACTTGGCATGACACCTATGATAGCCCAATTTGGAAAAAGGATAAAAAAGTGAAAGGCACAAAATCAAAGGCAAAATCGAAAAACTAAAAAAAGCAAAAGCCAAAAATTAAAAAAATTAAAAAATCAAAGCCTTATCCTTATCCTATATCTATGTATTGTGCCTATAAATGAACCATCAAGGTCCATCACTCAACACCCATTGTCCATATATTACTCAAGCCATTACTCTATGAAAATCTCCCGGAGACCATAACTCCCTTTGTGTTCCATTCTCAACCTTCTAGAGATTGTGTACGTGGCGCATGGCCGGAGAACCATGGATTGCAAGGAGACCAAGCGAACCATCCATCAGACAGCTGCAGGGGTCTCTCCTACTGTAACTCAGTGGTGATATTAAATCCTTGTAAATGCCATTTTTTTTACGTAATGAAAGAGTGTTATTTATTCTTTAAAATATTTTTCTCTGTTTACTTGATAAAAGGTTTGCATGTTTGATTAGTTTAGTTATTTAATTTATATTTTGTTTATTTTCTTTTCCATTGACACTCTACTAAGTTTAGCACAACCATTAGTAGGTGTATCTTTGCACGTGCTGGTGTGAAAACACCAGCAACAGTTTTTGGCAACCATATTGGCGATGATCTCTATCGTTCTCCGGTTGTGCTTATCCAACCTTTCCAGCAATTGATTGAGTTTTATTGTTTCTTCCTGAGTGATTAGAATCCTAAAATCATCCTAAATCTACCCTTGTTGATCAAGATGAGCCTTTTTTTTCCAGATATCCTCTATGCAATATTTTCATTCGTCCAAAAAATCGTTGAAATTTGCAAATTTTTAAACTAAGATACCTTTGCCTCCCGGAATCAGATTTGCGCTTTTTGTTTTTCAAACCATGTATTTTTTCGAGGGGAATTCAAAAATGTAATTTGTTTCTGTAAATTCTACATAAAAAGTTACAAAAATATATCTTGGTTTCGCCCCCCTTTTTATTTAAATAAAAATAATAAAAATAAAAAGTGTAAGCAATAGTTTTTATTCTTATTTTTTTTGCTTGCAATCATTTGTTTGTTGTAGTGGTCTTTATGTTAATATTTTTTATTTATTACAACGAAGAAAAGCCTTTTTTTTAGTATTTTTTGTTTCTTTAGTTCTATTAAAGATTCTTTTTGACCGCATATTTATTGTTTCAACGAGTGCTTGTTGAAAAATCAAGCATAAAAATGCTTTGAATGATAAATGCTTAGTTGTAGCCTTTCTACTTTGAAATGATGTTTTCACAAACAAAAAAAATCAGTCTTAGTTTTGGAAGTTGTTCATTTCTATTAAGCATTTAATTTCTTAGATATTGTACACACCACTAGTACACACAATCACTCCCTAAATCAAACTATCGCTTGGTTAATGCCGCCGTCGAAGCTTTAAAATTAACCTTAAATCAACAAATCTTAACCTCATTTGAGGACCAAAATGAATTTAGCATTTAGTTTCGGACATTGGAGATAGGCATCCAAACAACACCCCATTTGTCATATATATTTGAGACATAGTTGTTGTCTTCTAAGGTACCAAAATACTCTTTGATTAGCACGGTTGACACCGATTTACCAGGGGGGCTCTCCTCTAGGAGGGAAAGTAGCAAGATTGGTTCTGGAAGTCTGGGTGGAATGACGCTCTCCACTTTGCACTGAAGGACACCAACTCGTTGTTCTCATCGTGTATGCTAGCTACCAAACCGGGTGTGCGACGACCAAAGATCTAAAGCTGTGGGATACCTTTCCCGACGTGATTTGAATGAGGTAGATTAGTTTCCAGTCTTTACTAGGACTCTTGTACCTGGTATCCCTCTCGGTATAGGGATATCCCTTATCCCTTTGGTTCTCCATTTCGTATTTCCTGATTGCGGATTTCATCACACTACAAGGGATACAATTTGCGTGAGCTTCCATATCTTTTGGTTATGCATTTGCATGCTCCTATACCCCTCAAGTTAGTGAGTCTTTTTATTTTTAGGAGTGTTTCCTATTGGTATTTTGACCATTTAATTGATGCTCCCCCTGTTGTAGTACACTACTGCAACAGGATTTTTTGAGCTTGTTATTGGCCTGAATGTTGTTTTTATTACCAAATATCCTTTTGCACGCACGGTTGCACTAGGATTTTTTAGCGTGTTTTCTGACCACAGCCCCTTATCACTTACACACTTGTCACCATTGATTCCCCAAGACACTCCCACTCACTACGGGGGGCAGTCCCCATAGTGCGGTCCATTGGACCCCTCTAACTATGCATCTCTGCGACGCACAAATTCATCACTATATTTTAATCCCAACACCCCCTATTTCACATATGAATCCCTTGAGACAGATACACCCGCACATACAGCATCATCTAGTCCCATGGCCAACATGAATCCTAACCCGTTTTACAGAGGGATTTTTGGCAGTGGACCCGCTAGTGACCTCGTTTCTACTTCTGTTTCCATTCCAGCTATGGGGTACACTGGACCCTCCATTCCTGGTGCTATGGGACCCACCACCCTGATTTCCACAGGACCCACCATCCCTTGGGATACCGAAAACACCCCCACTACTATAGTGCATCCCGCTGCTGGGTCCATCCCGACAACTGTCCCTGGGACCACCAGTGGTACACTAGGGGCCACAGGCCCTTCTGTTCAGTTCCCTACACCCCCCATGGTTGGTTCCACCATACCGGTTATGCCTGCACCAACACACCATTTTTCAATGGAGTTGGCCACACAATAGCTGCCATGGCTAGCACACAGGTTGACACGTTCATGTCACATCCTCCTACAAGTTTGCCATTCATGGCCAGTCTCAACCTCCCCGACTTGGCTAGATTAACCAAGGACCTGATTTGACATGATCCCACATTGCCTCCCATGCCTACCAAGCTCCCTTCGAACATTACTAAGTTCGATGGAAAGGTGGTGAGGACCCCCATAACCATATCATGTCCTTCCACTTGTGGTGTTCCTCTAACTCCATAGTGGATGACTCTATTTGCTTACGCCTTTTACAATGGAAATTCACTAACGCTGCGTCCAAGTGATATATTGACGAGCTCCATGGGACGCATTCCATCTTTGCATCCCTCGCTTCGACTTTCCTGCAGTTCTTCCAACTACCAGTTCATTACGACACTAGTGTTGAGATTCTCCTATCTTGTAGACAAAATATGGCCACCCATATCACGGATCATATCCATGAATGGCATAGACGCCGTGGTTTGTGTAATATTAAGTTAGATGACCGCATCTTTTTAGATTGGTTCTTGAAATATCTCATACCATCCATCTCTAAGGATGTGGCATCCGAATGACCCCGATCAGAAGAAGAGGCCATACTGAAATCCCAACATTTTGACCTTATTTATGCACAATCGAGCTACCTCTACACCATCCTACTTGATGCCCCTCGTAGTGAGTCTTCTTGGAAGGATGCGCTGGGGGAATCCCATGCTGCAAATGGCATCATTGGTCACATTGCATCCACCATCTGACCCTATGTGCATATTCCCCCAACACCAACTCCCATATATAACCCTTCCCCTAGTATCGCACAACCTGTTATGAGCTATAGACCCGATCTTTCACATGTCACCGCTCATTCTGGAGCAACACCTTCATATGTACCACTGGCCCACACTCCTCATTCACATGGACCCATGTATGTCGTTCCTAACTATGGTCATAACCTGTAAGCATATACCCTCCCAACAGCTCCATCTGCTTACTACCACCCGTCGGTTGCACCCGCTCTAACCCAACTGCAAGCTCCCCTTACTTACTATCCACCGTCGACAGCCCCTGCACCTACCCAACGTCAAGCTCCTCCCGTTGCACAAGGGCAAGTGTATACCAAACAAAACCAACCTTCCCAATGGAACCAGCAAGGGAAACAAAACAGGAGACGAGGACGAAATAGGGACAACAATTAACAACCTCGCGGTGGCGGACAACCTTCTAATCCCCCTGATAATAATGGCGTCGCCCCGGCTAACCAAAATATTGATAAACAACCCCGACAGATTAAGAACCCGTAGGTACGCACAAACCACTCTTGTTCATTCTGTCGGGTTTATGTTCATTACACGCACCATTGCCCGCATTTAACAAGATCTAAACAACTTTGGAATGAAGACAACCAACGGAAAGCGACTGCCGCACCCCCGGCACCACCTAAACCACTGCGCAACCCATGGTCTTGAAAAGCCCCCTTCCCACGCAAGGAGTCATTAATACCTAGCCTATGGTACCCACACAAGAGGATTCAGTTGCGCAACCACCAGTTATTTACGTCGCTTCTTCTATCCAAGTCCTAAACTCAGGAGTTCACCATTTGTTAATGATGTCCTCTTCTGAAGAAAACCTTCAAACGCATCATAATCAGTATGGTTCGGCCCGTGAGACCATCCCCGTGGACAAGGCTTCCGCAGCTACCCCCGTAGACCAGTCTTTACGACTATCCCCACCATTGTCGGAGGGAGCCCCCAAATTCCCTCTACGCCACATCACCAACAATCTGAATGCTAACAATCTGAATGCTCGTGTTGCCCCTAATTATAACATTGTAGAAGACTTGGCCCAATTCCCTGCTTCCATGTCAACCTTGGAAGTTTTGAACAACTATCCAACACAACGCAAAGCATTTTTGTCTACCTTAGGTGCGATCGACCCTTCTTACTCACAATTCATGGCATTCGACTAAGACTAGTCTGAACCCCACATGCCTTCGTCCATCATGTTTCAGATCTCAGTTTCGGTCTGAAACCTAGTTATACATCGATGCATTGTCGATGAGGGTGCCTCTACATGTGTCATTGATCCACATCATAGTGGAATTATTGTCAGATGCTGACTTCGACACATCTACGACAAGTCATAAACGTTGACACAAATTCGACATGGATTCGACAACTCCGCGACTTCGAAAAGTTCCACGACCTCACAGTTTCGCGACATCGACATGCAGCATCGATCTACGATTTGTGACTGTCAAACTTCGACAGACTGCCTCTCTGTCTTCCAGTCGACTGTAACGGTTGAACTTCCAAGCCGTTCTAACTTCTCTTGTAACTGAATGTAACGGGAAAGCACCCAAGCGTCTCAGCACATTCTATATAAGCAGGTATAATATTGTAACATACATCAAGTCATGAACTTACATCCAGTAATAGATAAATCAGTTCGCATTCCTGCATATTGTCTGTGTACATTTGTGTTCTGTCTGAGTAGTGAATTCCTGCCTTGCGCATTTTGTTTCTTAAGATTCCGTCATAACAGAGACAACTCATTCGGTCGAACTGTTGTCCCCCTCATGCCTCCTGGCCATGTGTGGATCATTGGTATCAGAGCACTCAGCTTTGTTCATGCTTAAGTTTGCGTAGACACTTCTAGCGAAGTTACCGACTTATGCATGTTCAAACACGCTCGCAATCTCAGCAATCCAAGCAAACGCTACCTCCAGAAATGGTAGAAGAAACAGACGATATACATGCAACTGACGAGACAGCACAACTTATTGAGAAAGAACTGACTCGACAACGAACTGAAATGTTTGCCCAGTTCAATGAAATTCTCACGTGATTTGCTTCGACATCCAGAGGATTTTCGACAAGAACTCACTCCGACAAAATCATCCCCTTCAAAGTGCAAATGAATTTGGACATACGGAATCTTGAAGGAAAGATTGCACGGAATCCATCGACAATCGGGTGCAACAATTGGAATCATATTACTCTATGAATCAACTCTCAGAAGATGACAAGATCACCATTGTAGCCTTAAAGATGTCAACATTTGTGCACTGCTGGTGGGAGAACCTCTCGACAAAGATGGAGAAAAGCGGAGACCCCATCGACACATGGCATAAATTCGTCGAACACATTCGGAAGGAATTTTACCCGCCCAAGTACCTTGAGCATCAGTATAAGAAGTGGCAGCAACTAAGGCAATGGAAAGACCAATCAGTACAGAGTTACACTGACGAGTTCTATCGACTCATGGCTAGACTTGGCGTCCAAGAAGAAGAGAAATTGCTTGTTCTGAATTACATCAGCGGATTGTCCTAGTACATTCAGCAGGAGATGGAATTTTTTACTGTCAATACGCTTGCGGATGCATTCCACTATGCTAGCAAACTTGAAACCAAGCAGAAAGGTAAAGCATGCTTCACGACAAAGTCTTCATCAGGACGACCACCTGACAAGAAGACATCAGCCGACTTCGACAAGTCCAAATCTTCTCAGCCAACCCCGCCAAATCCATATCACGGCAAAAATCCTTTTCAGAAAAGGGAACGTATCAAAAAATCGCCCAATGGGAAATGGTGTGATTACCACCACTCATCTTGGCATGATACGTTTGAATGCAAAGCTCGGAAGACATTTTTGGAAAAAGTGTCGACATCTGACGCATTCGGCAAGACAGTGGAAGAATCTGATCCAAATGCAACAACCCTTTTGACATCGACATCGACCACTCAAGCAGCCTCGACTATCGTCGACGAGGAGGAACAAGAGCACCTGTTACATACACGGATATGGGTTCGTCACAATCCATTACATCTGATTGTGGATAATGGTAGCTAGAAGAACTTCATTTCTGAAGATCTTGTGAAGAAACTATGTCTTGTCACCACTCCACATCCTCAGCCTTACAACATCGGTTGGATGAAGGATGGACAAGAACTACAGATCACCCGACAATTCAAACTCGCTTACTTCATAAATCCTTTTGAAGATAAAGTACTCTGCGACATAGCACCACTCTCCGTAGTCGACGCCCTGTTTGGGAAACCTTACCTATGGGATGGCCATGGAATTTATCAGTCATGACCACAGAAGGTGATTTTCAGAATCCAGAATTGATTGTACATCACTCCAGAGCGACAACCTACACCAACGATCCCAATGATATCTGCTAAACAGACAAAGAAGCTCATCAATCATGCCTAGAATTTCGCGTTAATCATGATCAAACCACAACATTCTAGGAAGACTATAGCGACACGTCGACTCACCGACCAAAGCAGTTCCCGATAGAAGCAGTTGATCGACAACGTTCTCAATGAGTATCGAATTTTATTCCAAGATCCGGATGGAGTACCTCGACATTTCTAGGTAAAACAATCCATTGAACTTGCTACTGGTTCTTCTTTTCCTAACACATATGTTTATAGAAGATCCATTCTCAAAAATGAAGAGATTCACAGACAAATCCAAGATTTGATTGACAAAGGTCATATCCAACCTACCTCCTCTCCTTGTGGAAGTCCAGTCGTCCGCATTCCAAAGAAAGATGGGACTTGGCGCATCTGCATCGACTACAGGGCACTCAACAAAATTTCAGTAAAGAATCGCTACCCTCTGCCGCGGATAGACAAGCTCATCGACTGTCTGAAAGGTGCCAAATTCTTTACTAAGCTCAACCTCAAGTCGGGATATCATCAGATTCCAATCGAGCCCTCGAATGTGTGGAAAACTGCTTTCAAGACCAAGGAAGGATTGTTTGAATGGTTAGTCATGCCTTTCGGCTTAACCAATGCACCTACGACCTTCATGCGATATATGGACAACATTCTTTGACCTTTCATCGGAAAATGGGTCATTGTCTACCTTGACGACATACTGATTTTCATTCGATCATGGGAAGAACATGTCAAACAGCTTCGACAAGTCCTCGACACTCTCCAAGAACATCAACTTTACTTGAAAATGGACAAATGCACCTTTGATATGAACAACATCAAATATTTGGGATATGTAATTGACTCTGTAGGCATTCATGTCGATCCAGACATAGTACATATCCTCAAATATTGGTCCATTCCTCAAAGCATTCAAGAACTAAGAAGTTTTCTTGGTTTGGCGAATTTCTATCGACGGTTCATACTCGGCTTCAATCACATAGCGTTGCCCTTGAATTAGTTGATGAAGGGAAATGGAAAAAATGTCTTCAAATGTACATCGACACAATAAGAATATTTTAAACAGCTCAAGCACAAGCTCTGCACTATACCAGTACTTGTGTTACCTTATTTGCATCAGCCCTTTAAAATTGAGATGGATGCATCGGACTATGCCTTAGGCGCGGTGATCACTCAGTCTGGTCACCCAGTCGCTTTTCATTCTGAAACTTTTAATGACACAGTTAGAAGATATTCGACGTACGAAAAAGAACTGTACACCATTGTGCAAGCCCTCAAGTAATGGAGGCATTACATCGTTGGCAAGGAAACGGTCATCCTCACTAACCATAAGCCTCTACATTTCACTCCGACCTAGTCAAAACTAAATACAACCAGACAACTCAAGTGGATTAATTACCTACAACAATTCCAGTTTAATTAAGTGTAGAAAAGGTAAAGCTAACACTGTCGTCGATTGTCTGAGTCGACCACCCATTACTCTCCTTTTCACAATGATGAGTATGCAGGGTTACGACACGACCACTTGGCCTCAATTATCTTAGGACGATATCGAATTTTCACTAGTCTACTGACAGCTTCAGACTAACAAGTCATCAACCTCCGACTACTTCCTAAAATAAACCTTGCTATACAATCTTGGACAACTTTCTGTACAAACTAGTGAGCATCGACAACAGCTCATTTGGGACATGCACTACAACAAGACTGCATGACACTTTGGAGTAGCAAAGACACTTTCTATTCTCTAGAATTATTTCTTTTCGCCTACAGTAAAAACTGACGTCAACAAGTACATTCGATCATGCGTGGTTTGTGCCATTGCTAAACCGCCTAATCGACGACAGGGATTGTACACACCTCTGCCAGTTCCTAGTCGACCATGGGAATCTATTTCTATGGACTACTTGAGGGGATATCCTACTACCAAACATCATCATGATGAGATATTAGTAGTAGTCGATAAATTTCCCAAGATGTCCATTCTGATACCATGCAAGAAGACCACGACAGCGAAGCAGACTGCTCAACTCTTCTTCACACATGTTTGGAAACACTTTGGTTTACCCACAAACATTACTTCTGATCGAGATTCCAGATTCGTCAGCATCTTTTGGAAGACTCTCTGGCAACAGTTGGACACATGACTCTCATTGTCGATAGCTTTCCATCCTTAGACCGACGGATAGATGGAAGTTGTGAATCACTTGGTCGTACAACTGCTTCGCATGTACAACCACAAACATCGACGGACATGGGATGAAAGTCTTCCATATATACAACACAGCTACAATCGTGCTCATCATAGCTCTACAGGAAAGAGACCATTTGAGATCTGTTAAGGATTTCAACCCTCAGCGCCTATCAACTTGATCAACTCCTTGACATAGTCGAACTCTGACACTGACTACAGCCAGCGAGAAGTTGATAAAGCCTTGAAGTTTCGAGATCATATTTGCGACATCCAAAAGAAAGCACAGGAAATGTTGCAATGAGCAAACGAGAAAGCTAAGTCCTGACACAACAAGCATCGTATTCATCATTCATTCCAAATTGGGGATAAGGTATGGTTACATCTCAAGAAGGAGCGCTTCATCGGTCCATTCAAGAAGCTCAAACCTTTGCGATATGGTTCATACAGTATTCTTCTACAGATTGGCAAAAACGCTTTCCAGCTTGACATTACTGTATGCCTAGGTCTGCATCCAATATTCAATGTGGATCTACTTCGACCATACCATGCACCATTGTTTGAACAGAACGACTTGCAAACAATAGAACCCGACAACATCCATCTAGACATTCAGGAGCCTCTTCCTTGCGACACCATTGCGGGATGACGAGTACGCCATACAAGGACAAACACAATTCCCTTGTTTCAGGTTTCTAAAGCTGAATACATCCCAGCACAAGAAAAGTGGTACTCTGCTACTGAACTGACCAACAAGTTTCCTGACCTTCACGAGCAAATAATGGGGACCATTGTTTCTTAAGGAAGGAGGTTTGATCCACATCGCAATGGAATTATTCTCGGATGCAGACTTCGAGACATCTGCGACAAGTCATCGACATCAACACAACTTCAAAAAGTTCTGCGACCTCACAGTTTCGCGACATCAACATTCAGCGTCGATCTACGACTTGCGACTGTCAAACTTCGACAGACTGTCTCTTTGTCTTCTAGTCGACTGTAACGATTGAACTTATAAACCGTTATGACTTATCTTGTAACTAAACGTAACGAGAAAGCACCCAAGCGTCTCAACACATTCTATATAAGCATGTATAATATTGTAACATACATCAAGTCATGAACTTACATCCAGTAATAGAGAAATCAGTTCGCATTCCTGCATATTGTTTGTGTACATTTGTGTCATCTCTGAGTAGTGTATTCATGCCTTGTGCATTATATTTCTTAAGCTTCCGCCATAACAGAGCCGACTCATTTAGTCGAACTGTTGTCCCCCTCATGCTTCCTGGCCACATGCGGATCAATCATGTCCACATCCGTGTGGCAGAAACTCGGCTCCCCTCCTTTGCAAACATACATGATCGCCCTTCGATCTTATGACGGTCGCGCAGCTCAGCCGCAGGGCCTTCTTGCCAATGTCACTATGCAGTTAGCCGACAAAACCTTCTTGATTGACATTGAAGTCATTAATGCTCAAATTGACTACAACCTTCTTCTAGGATGAAGCTACATGTTTGCAATGAGGATTGTTTCCTCATCTGTGTTCCCGCTGATGATGTTCCCTCATGAGGGACAGGTCGTCAAAATTGACCAATTAACTTATTATGACCCCAATGCGCCCACTACACCAGATAACATCCTCCCTATGGTCGAAAACCTGTAATTGTCTCATATGCCCATTTGATTTCCACTATGGGAGCAGGTCTTTATTCTGAGTCCCCCATGGTTTCCGCATTTACAGCTTTTCCCTCACCTCCTATGGTTGTCAAGATATCGATTGTGTGCACCATTTCATCAGGCAAATCAGACCCTAAATCACAACCCTCCACTCGACCCACAGTTCAACCCTAACCACCATCGGTACCTATCCATGTGGGCACCACCCTGATCCACACAAACCCTTTTTTGTTTCCCCCATCAGGAGTGGTAAGCATGCTCGTCATGGGAACGCTGAATCACCCAGGATTAATGTTAGGGCTTCCCGTCTGGTACTTACTTGCACCCAAATCGACCCCACAAGTCGTACTTAAACCGGTCCAACCAATTAACACTACCAATCATCCACCCCCGGGTGTGTCGGCGACGAGTTCTTCCAACCTCGCTACCCATTCGTCCAAGAAAGTTGGGGGCAAGGCCATGAAAAACAACACCTCGACCACTGCGAACAAAGTCGTGAACCCCCCTCCTCCAGCACAAACACCTATGAAATGTGTTTTGTGCGATACGTTGGGTCACACTACCCATAATTGTCCCACCACTTTCCCAATCTCTGCACTCCTATGTAGACGTTGGATGATACCGAGAACATTCCGGTCGTCCAATTGTCAACCCCTTCCCAACCACGTAACAAATCATTGTGCAGCAATCATTTTTGCACGGTTTTTGGCATCTATGGCCATTATTCCCACCATTGTCCCGACTTACCAGAGTACTGGTTAGTGCTCCATGAGTTGCGACAACTGTCCTTAGAGTCCTCGATCACAGAAATTGATGAGATCCACCCCTCGGCATCCTCATCGACTGAGGTGAACACCATTTACATGGTTTGCACTGGTGACTCCTCCATCCCTTCCATACCCAACACGATTGCTTCCGATTTCTCCACATAGTGCTTTCATAGCGACGAGTAAATCCTTGAAGCACTAACTGAACCTGATTCCCTTGGGATGACATGCATCATCGAGCCTCTTTCCTTCTTGAGGAGTCTACGACACTTTCGGTTGATCAATTCTCGATTGAGTCCAAATATTTTATCCACCGCAATGTGGATTGGTTTCGAAACCTCATTCTCACTCCCAATGCCCTCAAGGAAGGAAACATGGCCAACATCTCACCTACCATCCAAGTGGATATATCTGTCAAACCCGATGTTGTTGAGAATATCATGTTAGGTGCATCATGCACTCCCAAAGAATCTGTTGCCTATAAGAAGCTCTTCCAAGAGTTCTATGATGTCTTCGCTTGGTCTTATACTGAGATGCCTGGCCTTAAACCTCCCATCGTTGAGCACTGCATTAACACTTGGACCGACGTCACACCCATCCTCCAGAAGCAACGACTAATACACCCTTCCAAAATTCCAGCGGTAAAAGCTGAAATTGAAAAATTGCTCCAAGCCGGGTTCATTTACCCCATCGCATACACCACTTGGGTGTCCAACCCAGTGCCAGTTAACAAAAAAAAGACACCATTCATGTCTATACCTATTTTGGGGATTTGAATATAGCCTGCTCCAAAGATAACTTTCCTACCCCTTTCATTGATCAACTCATTGATGCATGCATGGGCCATGAGGTTCTATCCTTTATGGATGGTTTCTCAGGCTACAACCAGATTCAGATCTGTAAAGAAGATCAGTATAACACTGCGTTCACCACTCCATGGGGAACCTTTGCTTATCGCGTCATGCCCTTTGGTATTAAATA
This sequence comes from Larix kaempferi, assembly GCA_027924585.1. NCBI lineage: Eukaryota > Viridiplantae > Streptophyta > Pinopsida > Pinales > Pinaceae > Larix > Larix kaempferi. Next base: position 13,313,671 of record BSBM01000289.1, read on the forward strand.
TGCTGGAGCCACTTTCTAGAGGGCCATGATTTTTTGCTTCCATGACTTGGTCCATATCATCCTTATCTACTTGGACGATCTCACCGCTCGATCCAAGAAACATTTAGACCACCTAGACGACCTCTGGCAAGTATTTTTGTGTTGTCTCAAGTATAACATCAGCTTGAACCCCCTCAAGTGTGTGTTTTGTGTTCTTGCTGGCCAGTTATTGGGATTCATAGTTTCCCAGAAAGGGATCATCGTTGACCCTTTGAAGGTCCAAGCCATTCTCGGCCTTCCATCACCACGCACATTGCACCAATTTCAAATCCTTCAAGGCAAGGCCAATTTTTGTCGCTGCTTCGTTCCGGCTTACGCCACAAAAGTCCACGGTTTCTTACACTTGCTTTGGACCAACATCCCCTTCGTTTGGGATGAACAGGAACAAGCAACTTTCAATGCACTCAAACACACCTTGGCTTCTAATCCCCTGATCTCACCACCTAATCTCTTGAAGGATTTTATCCTTTACGTTTCGGCATCTAAACATGCCATTTCAGGATTTTTAGTCCAGGAATATAGTGCTCGTCAAGAGCATGTCATCTACTATGTGATTCAAACATTGTTTGGCCCACCGTTGCACTATCCCCATGAAGAGAAAATGGCCCTCACCGTCATCTTTTCGGTTCAGAATTTACACCACTATATTCTTATGAGTCGAACTAAAGTAGTGGCAAACTCCAACCCCATGGTCTACCTATTATGTCGTCACCTCATTCAAGGCCAAGTGGCTAAATGGATTGTGATCCTTCAAGAGTGTGATCTTGAATTTGTCACACCCAAGAGTAATAAGGCTCTTTCATTGGCACAACTTATGACCGACTTACCCTCTTCGCCGGTGTCACCTCCGATCATGATCAACTTGTCGGACGAACACTTGTTCACCATTTCGTCAGATAACCCGTGGTATGGAGACATCCTCGTGTATCTCCGCACGCAAAAGTTTCGATCTCAACTCATTCATGATGATCTACGTCACATTCACCATCAAGCCTCTAATTACCTCTTAATCAGCGATGTCCTTTATCGACGTGGCATCGACACCATTTTATGTCGATGCCTCACACATTATGAGGTCGAGCAAGTCTTGAATGACTATCATAGTGGATCCTGTGGTGGCCATTTTTCAGGAATGGACACTGCTCAAAAGGTCATCCGCGCCAATTATTTCTGGCCGAATCTTTACACTGATTGCATCACGATGGTCAAACATTATTGTAATTTCCAACTCTTTGCCCCTAAAGCAAGGACCCCTCCTGCAGTACTCCATCACGTTGTCACCGTCGGTCCTTTCTGCAAATGGGACATTGACTTCATGGAGTGTAATCCGACCTTTTCCAATGGCCACAAGTACATCATCGTGGTTGTTGTCTACTTCACTAAGTAAGCTGAGGCCATAACTACATTTAACTGCCAAGCCAAGACCGTGACGCGTTTTTTCTTTAACCATGTCATTACGCGTTTTGGGGTCCCCAAGCTACTTGTCTCGGACCACGGAAAACACTTTGAAGGCGCCGTTTGGAATGAGTTGTCCACCTTTTTGAAATTTGAACACCAATACGCCTCCTCCTACTACCCCCAAGGTAATGGACAAATAGAGATTGTCAATAAGATCCTGAAGACCATGCTTCAATGTACGATGGACAAGCATAAGTCCAACTGACACCATATGGTCTTTCTGGCACTATGGGCCTACCGTACTTCTACCAAGACCGCAATGGGTTTTATCCCATTCCATTTGGTCCATGGCATGGAGTCCATTCTCCCCATAAAGTGTTAGATTCTATCCTTGCATATAGCCGTCGAAGTCCTCTTGGATACCTCACCCCTTGGCAATGCTTACTTTTGTTGGAACAGGCAGACGAAAATCGTCGGGTGTCCTTACAGATGATCGAGGCCGCCAAAAAACATTCAAAAACTCATTATGATACTCGCGTCCACCCCCGCACCTCCAAAGAGGGAGACCTAGTGCTCGTTTACGATCAAGCTCACGACAAACATGGCAAAGGGAAGTTCGAATCCCTGTGGGAAGGCCACTTGTTTATGGTTGACTCGCAACAGGTTGGTGGTTACTTACTAGTGGAGGAACACTACTTATGATGAAATTAAGAGGTAAAGAGTATCCTCACCTCAAGTTTTGGGGTGGGGGAGGAGGGGGTAGCGTTCCAATAGTATTATGTGGGGTGTTGGACAATTGTCCTTCAATGTTTTGAGTCGTATGGGGTATGGAACCGGTCTCATGATTAAGAGGTGTACTCATAGGAAATGAGGGTTGACCAGGTTCATAAGTGGTCACGTTATGTATAGGTGTTTCTGGTTGTAATGTCCCCAGTTTGACCCCATGGCATTAAATTTTAAATGATGTAATATTGTTATAAAATCGTGGTGAGAAGCTCAAGGCCAAGGCCCCGCCATCGATTTAGTGATGCATATGGTTTACATGCTAGCCAAGCACATTGAAATTGTAAATATGCATTTTAATAAATACCCACAACTAGCTATGCAATGCAACAAGAGATGGGGGCATGATTTTACAAGGAATTGGGAGGGAAAACATTCAAACCCTTGAGCCAACCAAGTCAAGCCAAGTGTCAATGAGAGAACCCATCAAACCCTCAATTACCCATGTTGACTTTTGTACCCAATCATTCATTTCTCCCAAGAGTTGGTTGAGGTAGTTAATGCCTTGGGAACGGAGAGGTATGGCTGTCCAAATTCGGGTATGGGCAAGCCACCCTTCATGGAAAATCGTGTTTGTCTCCTTAGGAAAGAAAAGAGCCACGAAATTGCTCTCTAAACCATTATTCATGATTGCCTTGCTCTCTCACGCAGCTCTAGTTGCCTAGGCATTTTCCTCCATGCTTTTGCTGTGTTCTCCTTCATCTTTCTAGCTGGGAAGGGGCGTTTTTGTGTTGGTTACCAGTGGGGAAGAGAACAGAATGATTTCGGGTCTTCCTGGAGGCGGTTTGGGCCATTGGAAAGGATCATAACTAGTGGGAGAAATCGGTTTTCTCCCTGGGGTTGAATTCTAAATTCCACAGTTCGTTTTGGGTGAACCACGAGTTGGGAGAGCCAATGTGGACCCTGTTTTGTAAACACCTCTGTTGTAAACGTGTATCCCTTCCCAATGATCATTTTTGTTGTGAGTAGACAGATTATGTTGGGGTATGGGTTATGATTCTCCATTGATTTGGCTTGGGCTTGAGTGTAAGCCTCCAGGGTTCAAATGTAGCCTGATAAACCCAGCTGTGGACTGGCTTGGCTCAGATGAAATGATTAATTGGCTGTGAGAGAGTGAATGTCCCCTTTTCCTTATAGGAATCATGCCCAGCTCGGGGGTGGCAGTTGTGTTGAGAGATTGATGAACACAACTGGCCTATGGTTGGGTGCAACGTTGCAGCGACATAGCTAGTCGTTTGGGACAACTGCAAAATAGAGATAAGTGTTTTTCTGTCTATGTATTTACTTCTGCAATGTATTAATTTGATGATTGTTGATATGTTGTATGCATGAGTAATGTGTGTGGATAAGTTTAATTCTGTTGTGCATACTTGATTAGTTTTACATCTACACACAAATTATTTACTCATATGATTCTAATGAATGGGCTGATATTATGTGAAAGCCCCAGAGATTGGCATCACGTTCTCTCCATCGCCTTGGTAGGATGGGAGGGACATTACATTTTGGTATCAGAGCTGCTGGTTGCAGCATTGGACCTCTATGGGCCAAATATGATTACAGTCACATGGGAAGGTCCCTTCCTAATCACCACAAGTATCAGCATCGGACCTAAACTGGCTAAGTTGAATAAAATTACAGAGGTAAGATCACCTCCTGCTAAGCAGCAGTCATCACAGAAAGAAGGAAAGATTTCAAATTTTCCTAAGAGTTTTTGAAAATTTTGTCTAAGTCTGAGTCGGCCAGAACTGGCGAGTTTGTGCCGAAACAGTTGGCTCAACTCGGCAAGTTGGCCTGAAACAGCTGAAAATTTTCTAAGTGTTTTTCAGCATCAAAGAGGAATTTTCGGAAGGACTCGGGGAGTTGGCCTGCAACGGCGGAAGAACTCAGTGAGTTTGTCCGCAATGGCGGAAGAGATGGATGAGTTCATCCGCAATGGCGGAAGAGATCGGCGAGTTGCTTCCTAATGGATCGCCCATAAATTTTAAGTTCGGCGAAAAAGATGGAAAAATTTCGGAAGGAAAAGCTGAATTCGATCGGAAGAACTCGGAAAGTCACCCCGCAACGGCAGAAGGACTCGGCGAGTTGGTCCGAAAAACTTTCTAAAGTGTTTTCGGCGTCAAAGAGGAAATTTCGGGAGAACTTGGTGAGTTGCTCCGAAACGACGAGAGAACTTGGCGAGTTGCTCCGAAACGGCGGGAGAACTTGGCGAGTTGCTCCGAAACTGTGGGAGGAACTAGCGAGTTTCCGCCGTAATGTCAGAAGAGAATTGCCAAGTCCACCGAACACAGAGAATTTCAGTTGTTTTCCAGGGAGATTTTTTAGGTGCCAAAAGTTGAAAAATGTCATGGAACTTATGTGCCAGATTGAGCGAAATTGAAGGATTTACAACAACAACAAAAAAAGCCACAAGGGGGCAAGCCCCCTTGACCCCTGGCGTCCCCCAGAGATAGTTGCTGTAAGTGTGAAATGTATTCTTGGAATGAAGAGCAAGAATTGCATAGAAGGGGTTGTGAAATCTCAGTAAGAGTAATGGGTTGTAATACCCATTATGGAGGATAAAAGGGAAATTCCTCACCTTAAACTATTTTTGTTTATAGCATAAGAATTGCATATTTGGAAAATATCAATAATGAATGTTATACACGTATGTATATACTGAATTGCTAATTCGTGAGAAGATCATAGCTAATGAATCCTTGTGTGCTTGGTAGGGAAGCCAAGAAAAGGATCAGCTATGATGTGAAGGAGGAACTCCATGTCATGATGAGGAATTGGAAAGGGAGAATTCCTTAACTCCTCCATTTCTATTATATTTATATTTTCTGAGTTGTCTATATTGAAAATTATGGCATAGGGATGTTGGAAATGCAAAAGGATAGATAGATGAAGTGAATATGTACTAGATGGCATATTGCACAGTGCATGTGAAAATGTTTTTTGCGTGTATATGATATTGCATATTAGTAAAATAGTGAGGTTTTACATATGCAATGAGTCACTTAAGATAATTATTGTGGTTGCTAATAATTAGTCATGTTCACATTGGTTGTAGGACCAAAGACAACCGAAGCATGGCTAAGGATGTGGATGATGATTGTTGCATACAACCTTATGAAGAGAGGATGGTGCAACCAATCCGTGATCATGATGCTAGCAAAAGGACGGAGTAGCCTTGGTAAGAGGCCAACTAATCAGGTAACATCAAGCGATGTTAATGACAACCATGCAGGTAATGGTTATTTATGCTTAGTTGCATAAATGTTGAAGGAGGATTTGGTAAGATCCATTCAACTACAGTTAAACTATGTGATTTGGTTTGCATGTGGTATTGAGTGCCTAAATGTGAATGTCAACCTACCAAGTATGGTGAGGTATGGGGTAGTAAGGGCAAGGAACCCTCTACCATATGACTGTTTTAAATACTAGAATGCATTCATAGGGGATTATATCATGCCATTTGTGTATGTTGGTTGTGAGTTAAGAAACCAAAGCAAGTGAGGAATTATGGTCCTATCATGGTAGTGCATGCTATGTGGGGAAGACATGGTTAGGCCATAATATGTTTGAAGGCATAATATTCGTGAATTAATGCAAGGTTGCATTGGGGGGATGTGCATTAAAAATATTTTGTACAATCTCGTGGTTATGCACGAAATGGTGATCTATTTAATGAGTTGTTGTGAATGCAGGAGAATGATTGAATATAGAAAGTAGACATGTTGATGGGATACCAAGAGTGCTCTGTTGGAAGGACAGAATTGCATGAAATGTGAAGTAATGAGTATTTACTGTTTATCTAAATTGCATGGATAGTGTGACTATGTCTTGCAATTTTTAATGCATATATAGAGATGTATATATTTCATTGCATTTAAAATGTTAACAACTGAAAGTGTTTGAATTATTGAGTGTTATAATTCTGAGATCACTTTAGTGACTGTTGTGGCAATGAAAGGATTATACGCATAGATACTCATAACATGTTTGGCTGATTGAAGTTCAAATTTCAGGTAGACAAGTCTTGCGTATGGAAATGAGGATAAGTCCATAGTAAAGACCAGGATCTACCATGTGCAGGAGCCAAAGGTTATGAGAGGGTTCTCATGGTTGTGGATTATGCATGAAACAAATCTGAAAATTTTCTGGTTTAAGTTTATGAGAATAATATCATGGTTGTAAATCTAATTTCTATAGGAAGACAGATTTGTAAATTTCAGATTTGAGAATTTGCTAATAATTGCTAATGATTGTTTGGATTATATCAAATCGTGTCAGGAGGACATGTTGTAGGTGGATGTTCATGTATGGTAGCAAGTGTAAAACTATAAGGGATGGAGTGATACCACTTACGAGAGCCAAACAATATGAGGATAGCCTCATTGCTAAGCAAATCAATTTCTGTAGGAGACAGAATTGTAAATTCATGTTGAATTTAATTATTAATGCCATTGATTGGTTATGAAGCAATCAGATTTGAAATTTATTGTTAAACGTTGCTGACTGTTTGGCTATTTGATAAGTGTGCCAGGATGACACATTGCAGGAAGACCATGTGTGATGGCCTGCATAAGCCAAACTAGATGGGAAGGATCCCATGATTTGGAAATGGGTTTCGGGTGAAACGCCATTGTAAATGTTGATAATGTCTCAACCGAACTGCATGTTGGTAAAGCATGTGAGTGAGACAGTAAATTATGCCAAGAAGGCATGTGTGGGTTATGGAATGTGAAAAGATTGGGGTGGAAAACCGAAGGACTGATGACTCAGAGAAGGGAACCCCCATTCTTCGCAAATGAAGGAAAGATACATCTGTAAAATGAATGAGTATTCTATAACCCTAACTAAGAATATACATGTCTGGTTGTTAGATTTGATATGCAGAGCATGTTTCATTGTTTCATTATTATTCCAGACTGCTGAAGTATGATTAGGTCCTACATGGCTAACATCGAAAAGGGATGCATACCTTTCAGATGTTGGGTTATGTTAGGGTTGTCAATATTGACTACACCCTAAGGGAATGGACGGATTCCTGGTGTTTCAATACTTGATAGTGAATGTTATGAAATATGGTTACAATTTTAGAGCAGCAATATTGATGAGTCTGCTTATCCTTTTTGTGCTCCCAGCTTACACAGATGCAATTTGGTGTTGCATGTAAGAGGCAAAGTGAAGAAAGGGTGCTCAAGAGGACTGTATGGGCAGTGGTAACCTTTCTACGCTCACACTAAAGGACACTAGAAGAGATGGATAGGCCCGAGGAGTTGTGTTGCAGAAAAGGGGTATCATCCTTGTGTAGTGTTAGTGGGTATTGTGGGGCCATGATAGCCTGCAGTCAAGTGAGTCACCTATGGAGTTCCTGGAGGGAACCACTGGTTGCATAAGAGAAGGAGCCACGTAATCATGTTATGTTGTTCATATTTCCTGATAAACCCAATCGATGTACTGGCTTGGAAATGGTTGTTGTATGCCTAATAAACCCAGTCGGTGTACTGGCTTGGCATTGGTTATTTGGGTGTTGTGGCGAATGGTTGTTGTATGCCTGATAAACCCAGTCGGTGTACTAGCTTGGCATTGGTTATTTGGGTGTTGTGGCAAAGGGTTGTTGGATGCTTGATAAACCCAGTCGGTGTACTGGCTTGGCATGTTGTTAAATTGATACCTGACAAACCCAGTCGGCGTACTGGCTTGGCATTTATTATTTGCATGTTGTGGAGGTATTGGTGAAGGGTGTTATTTCTTGACAAACCCAGTCAAAGAACTGGCTTGGAAATGGTTATTGAATGCTTGATAAACCCAGTCGGCGTACCAGCTTAGCATACTGATTTTTGAAATGCTTGATAAACCCAGTCTACCTATTGGCTTAGCATACTGATTTTTGGGATGCCTGATAAACCCAGTTGGCATACTGGCTTGGCATCGCCTATTTGGATGATGTTGTGGAGCAGCATGTGTGCTGGCCAAGCATCCACCCCACAGGTAATCCGAGGCTTGTAAAGCAGAGAAGGAAACCTATGGAGTAGCAAGGAAAATGCACAATACAGATAAGTATTCATTTTCATTTAATTCTTGTTTGGAATAATGAAGATTTCAGGTATAAGTATTATGACAACCAAGCTAATACACTATTGTTTCTTTGTTGGGAACCTTTTCCATTGCAGGAAGTAAGGACTCTGAAAGAGCCACAAATGCTTGGTAAGCCAGAGAGTAACTGGTTGTGCACTATGAAATCCTTGATAAAACCGGATAGTAACTAGTTGTGCACTATAAAACCAGAGAGTAACTGATGCTCGATAAACTCAGAGAATAGTTGGTGGGAACATTAACCACTTGATGTTGTGGAGCAGCCGGCGTGCTGGCCAAACGTTCCTTAATTAATTAATAAAACTAGTCGAAGCACTGGCCTAGCATATTGCTAAATGAGATGATTGATAAACCCAGTCAGCGTACTGGCCTGGCATTGCCTATTTGAATGGTTGTGGAGTAACCTGCGTGCTGGCCCAACATTCATAATTGTATCCACGGGAAAACCAAGGCTCATAAAGAAAAGAAGAATTCCGTGGAATAAAGTGAAGACATCCAATAAAGATAAGTATTTGGTTATCTTGCAACTCTTGCTTATGAATATACGTGTGTATATGATTTAATTATGATTTATTAAACTCTTGTTTAAAGATAAACCTTATGAAAATACACTAAGCATGTGAATTGATTCAATGCTTGAGTGTAGGTACTGCTGGAAGCAAGGACTATGAAAGCATCTGTAGGATGCATGTGGACATGTGACCATCCTAAAGAGAGCTCAGTATGAGCAGTAATGAAAGATGGTGCTAGTGGACATGTGTGGGTCCTAGCAGCCAAAGGTTCTGTAAGTAGCAACGGGGAAGGTTTCCCTAGCTGAAAAGCATTAGACAGACCTTAGACATTAAGTGTCATAGCCAAGAAAGGGCAAGTCAAGCATTCACATTGAAGTGAAAGAGGCTAAGGAGCATAGAACCACAAGTGATGGTGTGGCTCCGAATTGGAACAAGACTAAGAGGGGGAAACTCTTACTCTTCTCTTTCCTTTTGACTGATGCATCTTAGAAACAAAATATTGTTGAGTGCATGTCATAGATGAAGTTGATTGTGTTTATTGCTTGAAATAAATTGTGAATGCTGAAATAGTTATATTCCTATGGAAGGATGAACATGAGTGAGTTCATGTGTATGTTAGGAAAGCATGAAATATGTGGAAGTCTCATGAGTAAAGCATGGACGTTCCAAGTCAATTGGGAAAAAAATTGACTAATTTTAATATTGTGTTATGCTTGTCCTAATAGGAATTGTCATGATGAGTCTCACAGGAGAGACATTGAAAGCTATTTGTTTTGGCTGGAAATCTTCCTCAATTAGTTACCAAGACAGCAAGGAAGATGAAATCCATGAAATTCTAGACTTGTAGATCAACTAGAAGATCAAGCCAGTAAGAGCAGCTTGTGGAAGCCAAAGGACTTGGTCCTGAAATCTCAAAGTAAAGGGATGAAACGCAGGACAGACCCACCACCATTTGTGAATTCTGAGGCATGTGTAAGGTGGGTATTTATACCTAAGTGTTGGAACACCGAGGACGGTGTTATTCCAAGGGGAGGGGAATGTAATGTCCCCAGTTTGACCCCATGTCATTAAATTTTAAATGATGTAATATTGTTATAAAATCGTGGTGAGAAGCTCAAGGCCAAGGCCCCGCCATCGATTTAGTGATGCATATGGTTTACATGCTAGCCAAGCACATTGAAATTGTAAATATGCATTTTAATAAATACCCACAACTAGCTATGCAATGCAACAAGAGATGGGGGCATGATTTTACAAGGAATTGGAAGGGAAAACATTCAAACCCTTGAGCCAACCAAGTCAAGCCAAGTGTCAATGAGAGAACCCATCAAACCCTCAATTACCCATGTTGACTTTTGTACCCAATCATTCATTTCTCCGAAGAGTTGGTTGAGGTAGTTAATGCCTTGGGAATGGAGAGGTATGGCTGTCCAAATTCGGGTATGGGCAAGCCACCCTTCATGGAAAATCGTGTTTGTCTCCTTGGGAAAGAAAAGAGCCATGAAATTGCTCTCTAAACCATTATTCATGATTGCCTTGCTCTCTCACGCAGCTCTAGTTGCCTAGGCGTTTTCCTCCATGCTTTTTCTGTGTTCTCCTTCATATTTCTAGCTAGGAAGGGGCGTTTTTGTGTTGGTTACCAGTGGGGAAGAGAACAGAATGATTTCGGGTCTTCCTGGAGGCGGTTTGGGCCATTGGAAAGGATCATAACCAGTGGGATAAATCGGTTTTCTCCCTGAGGTTGAATTCCAAATTCCACAGTTCGTTTTGGGTGAACCACGAGTTGGGAGAGCCAATGTGGACCCTGTTTTGTAAACACCTCTGTTGTAAATGTGTATCCCTTCCCAATGATCATTTTTGTTGTGAGTAGACAGATTATGTTGGGGTATGGGTTATGGTTCTCCATTGCTTTGGCTTGGGCTTGAGTGTAAGCCTCCAGTGTTCAAATGTAGCCTGATAAACCCAGCTGTGGACTGGCTTGGCTCAGATGAAATGATTAATTGGCTGTGAGAGAGTGAATGTCCCCTTTTCCTTGTAGGAATCATGCCCAGCTTGGGGGTGGCAGTTGTGTTGAGAGATTGATGAACACAACTGGCCTATGGTTGGGTGCAACGTTGCAGCGACATAGCTAGTCGTTTGGGACAATTGCAAAATAGAGATAAGTGTTTTTATGTCTATGTATTTACTTCTGCAATGTATTAATTTGATGACTGTTGATATGTTGTATGCATGAGTAATGTGTGTGGATAATTTTAATTCTGTTGTGCATACTTGATTAGTTTTACATCTGCACACAAATGATTTACTCATATGATTCTAATGAATGGGATGATATTATGTGAAAGCCCCAGAGATTGGCATCACGTTCTCTCCATCGCCTTGGTAGGATGGGAGGGACATTACACCGGTGAAGTGAAAGATAGAGAACGAATTGGGGTATGTTGAGACATGGGCACTTCTAAGGTGTCTCTTCTCTGTGAGAGACTCTGGCGCCGAAGTGAATCGCCACAGTGGCATAATTGGGAGATTTGCTCATGGAATGGAGCCAAGAGTTCGCTACTAGGAATCCAATAAGGGGGAGAAGATTCTATCCCCAAACGTAAAGCAAAGTGGGCCCATTGTTTCCCTAGAGTAGTTTCCCAAAAGGATGCAAATGAACTAAAAGTTGTGGATACAAGGTCATCCTAGAATTGATTGAACCATTTGACAACCCCAGGTTCTCCTTCTAACGAATGGTGGAAAGACGTGTCTTGTGAAGTATACCATTCCATGGTCACAGACCTTGGAGGATCAGCGATCAGTGGACTTAAAGGAAGTGAAAAATTCACTCCTGACTCCATGGTGGATTTTTCTTCTTCAGGTGACATGACACCAATTAGTGGATCCATGTTTTCCCTCAAAAGCACCTCTTGATTAAGGGGTTATTCGGCTAGCATGTTTAAAAGTCCACGGGACCTTCTCAAAGGTTGTTCAACCAGAATGACTGAAACAAAATTTCTCCTAAGTGTCTTCTATACAAAAATAAAAGTAATACAAAATCTACACAAACTAAGGCTACAAGCAAACTTATGTGACAGGTGTCGATTCAAAAGTCTGGAACCTCACAGGATTGTCAAGGTTTCACAACTCGTGATACACCCCAGGGTCCAGCAGTTATACTCGGCCCAATTTTTCAGAGCACTAACCAGGGAGGATTAGGACCGTACCCCTGACTGTATAACCCGACTACCTAGAAGATAGTGCGTAGTAGCTCCCCGAGTGTTGTTCCCAGTGTATTGCTCTGCCAAGATGGCCAAATGGTTAGCTCAGTTGGTTTTAGGAATCCTAGGAGAGTCTCCCGATAAAATCGAGTTACATGGGAGCACGAATCTGTAGTGGTGTTGTCTAATGCACAATCGTACGACAATAGCCTTCCGATATACTACTGAGTATGTGAAGTGCCTTTCGATATACCCAAGGGTACGTGAAAGAACCTCTTATATACTGGTCGGTACGTGGAAGAACTGTAGGCCCCTGGGATGCAGTGCAGGCAGATAACGACAACTACCACATTTTATGACACTGGAACACGTCACTAACTTATCACACAAGTTACTAGTAAATTTTAACGTAACGCTATCGATTAATTTTATCTTATGCAGTTAGGTGAATGCATGAGGTGTAGACAAGAATTTAAAAATAATGCAACCCTAGCTACATGAAGGTGCACATTTCCTTTTCTTTCGATGAAGTCTATTTAAGGTAAGGAGAAATTTCTTTTTCCAATGGTCTCAAAAGATAAGAAACCCCAAAAGTTCAAAAATATACCAAAGATGTTTGAAAGCACTCTTTTCATTTTTTCCAACAAAACATAAAAAATAACACACCAAATCAAAAAAAAAATATTTTTATCCTTTCAAGCTAGCATGAATCTAAGTAATGACAAAAAGGAGGATTTCTGCTTAGAATGCACCAACTCTCAATTCCCGCAAATGATGAACTAAAAAGCACAAAAAGACCAAAAGTGCATAGAATGTTTCAAATTTGAAATACTTTGCAAGTGCTTGGATTCACTTGATTTTTTCAAAGATATGAAAGACTCATAACTAAGAAAAATATAATCAACCGACTACCTTTTCAAACTTCTCAAAGATATAAATAATGAATTCCAAAGCATGAAACAATTCCACAATAATTTCCAAATGATCTTGAAAATAAATAGAATGAAGCACTTTCGATTTTTCAATACATATATCAAAACAAGATCTAATAATAATAATGCTTTTTAGATGTAACATCAAAAAACAAGAGACTAATTGCAAAACTCCAATGACGCAAAAATTCTCAAAGAAAAAAGACAAGAACCCAATTGTATTCAAAGACACTCAAATCACTCAACATCGAGCAAATGCAACCCAAACTAAACGGCTAAGTGCAGGAAGGGTTTGGAATAAAATCTAACATAATGAATAGACCTGGTATGGTGATTAGGGAACGCAAGATCGAGCGGATGAATGTGACAGATTGAAATTTCCCACCACCACCGAATCACTCACTTGACCAAATGGAACCCAAAAATCAACAAAAACACATCCAAACACAAGCAAGCTGAGTAAACAAGTCTCTGACTGGAAGATACAGCACGGAGAGGCCTTTTGGTCAGGTCAAAATCAAAATTTGGAGAGGAAATGTACCAAGCACCAGGCTTGAAAAGGCCGACACACTCTACAGTTATGCTCAAAGCGCTTGGCGCACACTGTGTACAAGGATACAGCATCGGCAGCGCAGGTTGTATGAAAGTCAAATGCGTTGACGACGCAGTATGCTCAAAGGAAATAAGCGCCTAAGAGGACGCGACGCACTGGATGTACTACCCAGGTGCGTTGGGTGAATGACCAATGGAAAAAAACAGAGATCTCCAAACAATGAAACAACAAATGGCCTGATATTGATCCAAATAGAATCAGAGAAAGTTAACAGACTCTTCAACAAGAAAATTTGATGAAGGGAGGGTTAAGGAGGCAAAGAAATGGCTCATTAAGAAATCAATGAGCAACACATTCAAACTGAAATCAAAGCTAAAGACTCCCCAGTACGGTCGCCAAATTTGTTTTCGGACAATCTACCTAAGTGGACTTAAAGGCAAGATCTCCCTAGTCCAAGTGGATCTAGAACAAATAAACACAAAATAGAATCAACTTCCCTAGATCAATAGAAATGCAAATAGATAAATGGGTCTCTTACCTGGGATTTGCAAGTCCTCTTGCTCTTTTCTTGATCCAATGCTCCAGCACCTTCAGATCTGCATCTACAAAGTCCTGTTGAATAAGTGGAAATAATCAAACAGTAAAAGCATATATCACATATGATTAATCTAAGCTAACAGTTAAGGAAGTAAGCTCTAAACATCAGCAACACAATAATGTATATGGGAAGAGATTGTATTAACTGTATAAAGGAGAGTACAAAAGAAGAGAACGTTACAACCTATGCCTTAACGTTGCAACCTTCCTTCCAACAAGCCAAACCAAGACAAGCCTCCAAAGATGAAGTAAGCCTCTTAAGGATGAGTGAGAGTCACCTAAGATAATTTCACCAGCATGAGAGTACTATAGATTTCCCCCCCTTTGGAATGGAGAGGAGCTTCATATTTATAGGACCAAGTGGATACGGTAGGTTGAATATTATGAGGAGAAGGCTAAGGGATCATCCCTTGAGGTTAGGGAACCGAATGAAAACTCACCTATGAGAATTAGGGATAACCATCCACCTCATCATGGTTCGAGAAGTCGCTCAAAGGTCTCATTTATCCATTTAAACCAATGCCAGCGCATGCTGCATGAGGACAATTTGCGCCAAGAAGAGGTAAGCGCAAGTTGAATGAAGGCAAACTGAGCCACCGGCACAGGCTGCCAGATGACACTCTGCGTTGAGCCTAGTCAGGCGCTTCTTGATGGAAGACAAGTTGCGCCATCCTAACTAGAAAATGTGGATAAAGGATCAACAACTTGCTCTAAATGACTTTTGGCTAGGGAAACTTCAGGTATCAAGGCATTGAGTTGACATAGGACTCATGATGACGAGATTTAGGTGTAACATCTACCCTGAATTCTTCTTTTAAGAGCACACTAGCTCCCACTATTCTCTATTCAATTGCCTTTGAACCAACATACCTTTTCTAAACATACCAATCCTCTGTCTACTGCAATCTTCTATCGCAAACTTGCACCACCTTAATCTCTCTACTCATTTCCAAAATATTTATAAGTCATTCTAGGCATCAATTTAAAATGAACATACCTAATTCCAAGAGCGAAATTGGGCTCTTTTACTTTTTCAGTGCACGCAGAATATTTTTCTGCTCTGATACCACTTGATGCAGGAGGGATCAACAAAGCCAATCCAACCCGCTTTTCCCAAGATTAGTCTGGTTCCAAATTTAGTAGAACCTCCAAACTTATCAAAAACAACTAAGTCTTTCTTCTACAGTGGTCGTTGACGGGCGGACTTCAAATTGGCGGTGAACTGGATTTTATAAACCTTTTGGGTCTCACATTTCCGCAATTGTGCTTTCTGCAATCCCCTTCCGCAATGGCCTTCTGCAATCGCCTTCCGCAATCTCCTTCCGCAATACTCTTCCACAATGATCCCTCCGCAATACTTTGGATTGTCAGATCGGACGCCTTACGGTACATTTGATGGAGATTTCGCGTCTGTGTTTTCCGTTAACCCTCGAGCTCTTTCTCCAGCGAAATCCTTTATGAGTCGTTCATCACTTCGTGGCTTCTCTTGTCTGTTGATCTGTGATCAAATGCGGAACGCTCAATTTGGATTTCGGAGCTCTATCTCCTGCGCAAGTTCACCTCATGAAATGGTTCTTGGGCCATTGATCTCCTCGCTTTGATCTGGGTCGTCCAACCTATGCTAAACTCAATTGTTGTGATTGTGCGTTGATTGATCAGAGAATCGATCAATCAAACCCTCTTGATCATGATTCAACCGACCTTCACCAGACTTGATCTCTTTCACTAAACTTGCACATCACCTCTTGAACATGATAGAAATTCAATCAAATTCACCCAATTCAATTTCACTGGCTCTTTCTAGTCCAACCCTAAGCTTCACCTGCAACTTCATACATGAAGGAGCATCGATCCTTTCAGTGATCGATGACACAGGGTTTACACTACAAATTATAATATTCACTCATGCATTCACATACAGAGATCAGTCAAACCTCCTCTTCAACATTTAATTATCTAAACCCCAATTTCAGGCTACTGCATACACAAAGTAATCCAACATTTAACAAGTAGTCAGATTGTCAACATCACATAAGTCACACACAGACAATTGCTTCCCTATCACACTTCAGGTATACATAACTATTCTCTTGTCACATAATTCAGACATGAATTCACCCATTGATACAAAGGCATGCACAATTATCCTTCTTCATTCAATCATAGGAAACATGTACATTCACATTGATTCAGAACCCGTGTTCTGATCTTCATAGGTCCGATGCAGACATGACCAACTCCCTTGGCCTGATTTACATTGTTTGGCCACACTTTATGCGTCGTAGGCTTACACAATATATACACCGGGATTATGAAACCAATTCTAGTTCATATCTAGAAACCTCTCAACGCACTCCTACATCTCATCAACTGTAATCTAATATTAGCAAAATCTCAATCCTATCTCTATGACTCGCTCTTGAGATATTAAACCTTCATCAAATGATACCATTAGATGTGGACTTGGTTACACAACTCACTAAATGAATCGTAACTAACCTCATGACTCATCACCCATCTAGAACTCTAAGGAATTCAACATATTTACAATGAATTACATCAAAGACCTCTGCTTAGGCAAATGTCAAGACCCTAAGGTCTGACCAAACATTGGATTTGAATGGAGAGCAGGATGCTCCTACATCACCTATCCTCCATTTTATTGCTAAATGAGATTGATAATGTTGAAATAGATGAGGATAAAAAAAAATTTGAATCGTCACCCCATCATGGTAACTTTAAGTACATATATGCCCATGGGGCGTAGAATAGACGATGAATGGTTGTACTATTAAGGCACTCCTTGTGTTAGATCACCGATTCGAAACTTCGTGGGTACTAGCTTACAGAAACAAACTTTAAGTATGTATGTCATGTGAGGAAAGTACTATGCATAATATGGACAAACAAGTTCTCTTTCACAACATAACAACTTCACATTTTCTCAAGGGTTTACTTGAGTTGCTCAATTAAATTCTTAAACTAGATGCGCTAGTCACTCACTACAAAAAAATTCCATTTTGGCAGCGGTTTTGCTAAACCCCCCCCCCAAAAGGTATTTTAGGTATTTGGGGGCGTTTCTTCAAAACCCCCCTCAAAAGTCCCAAAAATTGGACTTTTGGGGGCGGTTTTTCAAAAACCCCCTAAAAAGTCCAATTGTCAGGATTTTTGGAGGCGGTTTTGTAAACCCCCCCCCAAAAGTCCAATTCTTAATACTTTTGGGGACGGTTGGTTAAGAACACCCCCTGAAAGTCCAATTTTCAATACTTTTGGGGGCAGTTGTGGAAAACCCCCTCCCAAAATTCTTGACCCCCTAAACGTGGCTTGCGGCGGTCTTGCTAAACCCCCCCCCAAAACATTTTTTAAAGGTATTTGGTGGTGGTCCTTAAAAACCCCCATCAAAAGTCCTTAGAATTTGACTTTTGGGGGCGGTCCTTAAGAACCCCCCTTAAAAGTCCTTAGAATTTGACTTTTGGGGGCGGTCCTTAAGAACCCCCCTCAAAAATCCTTAGAATTTGACTTTTGGGGGCGGTCCTTAAGAACCCCCCTCAAAAATCCTTAGAATTTGATTGTTGGGAGCAGTTTTTAAAAAACCCCCCCAAAAGTATTGTTGGACTTTTGGACTTTTGGGGGGGTTTGGAAATACCCCCCTCCAAACCCCCCCCAAAAGTCCAACAAGACTTTTGGGGGTTCTTTCCAAACCCTCCCCAAAAGTCCAAAAGTCCAACAATACTTTTGGGGGGGGTCTTTCCAAACCCTTGGAATATTTTATCATCATCCTATGAGCTGTGGCGGGCATTTCCCTAAGGCCAATTAGGCAGATTTTACCATACTTGGACAATTTTTTATCTTCTCCTAGGCTTGGTCTAATTTCCCTAAACCACTGTTTTGGCATGTCCATAAATTCTTCTTCAGGGTGATCTCTTTGGACAAATTGAGACCATGGTTGAGTAGACAAAATAACAGCCTACAATATCCCCATGTGTTGTCGGCATTTTCTTCAACACACAATTTGTGTCGGGCATCCTCTCAAGGCTACTTGGACCCCATGCTCGAGTTCAAAATTGGTTTTTGGGGGATAGAGTCTAATAATGCTATTGAACTAGATCAAGTTATTCACCAAGGAATATTGCTCACATGTAAAAAAAGATGGACCCCTCTAATCTTGGAAGGTGATTCCAAGATCATTCTCCACATGGCTGCTGAGATGCACCGTGGCAAATCAAGCTCCAAAGTGGCATCATCGTGGCGGTTGGAAGGCTCTATCTTCCTTGTTGGGCGTAGTGCTTTCCTTCTCCCACGTCAAGCTGATCTGTTGGCCAACCACGGGAGCAGTGTTCACATGGCCTCCTGCTCTTATACGTGGGACAATTTGACAGAAGCAGTTTTTTGGGATAGCTGCAAAGTCCGAGACATGCTATTTTTTTCGTGCGAGAAGACATCATGCTGACGATAATCGAGATAGGTAACTCTAGCCTTTTGCAGTTATCCGCATCGACCTTTAACTCTTGTCTTTTCATCCTCCTTTGTAGTTCTTCAATGGGGAAAATGACGGAAGAAAATCAGAGCAATCGTCACTCGCTGTACCTCCTTCAGTTATTAAGATGTACCTGATTCATCATAACAGTCGATGGAAGGCGAGAATATATGGAGGCTCAAGGTGGCAACCGTGATCGTCATTGTTGGTTTTCTGCATGCATGCAAGTTTTGGTAATCTGGTTGATTATGGAGCAAGCCTCTAGTGATAAGATGAAGGAGCCGCAAGATACTAACTGTCTTCTTGAGGTTGGAGATAATTCCAATCACAATAGGAAGAGAGGGCGTGGGGATTCTCCAGGGGAGCCGGGTGGTAGTCTGTCTCATGCCTCTCAGCAGGCGTGTAGGGAGGAAACTTCCTTCGCTCTTAACATCCCCTTGGAAATCCAAAGGGACATCAATGACTATGAACAACAATGGTGGGCTCGTTTGAGTAGGGAAACCCTGGTGGGGGAGCATAAGCAGTTGGAGAATTGGATCATTGATCCTAGCAACATGGTTGGGCGTGATAGTCTTTACGAGCGCACTGTTGTACCGTTTTGGATGATGAAAAACTCGGTTGGCTATGCCATTCGCGATAGGAATCCTCTCAGAGATGAAAATGCGCAGCTTCTCTTTGAAGAGTCTCGAGCGATTCACCGGAAGCTGGATTTCCTTTTCTCTGCCATGGCACTTCAACCTCCTCCATGCACTGCTTCTTCTTCCAGCTTTCGCCATCCAGGGAATTCTCCAGAAGCTCCTTATATAGTTCGCTGATGTTTAGGTGGGTGGGTGTTTATTTGGGGGGTCTAGGGCTAGCTGGTTTAGCATTTATCTTATGTATCATTGGTTATGAAGATGGGGTGTCTATTATGCTTGGGTGTCTATATTTATGCTCTTTGGCTTGCGAGCCTATGGGAAGAAAGTATTTGGTTCCGTGGTTTTTGATAATTCTGTGGTTTTTTGTCTGTTCGGGTAGAAGGTTCGTCTCGGTTACTGCGACAATAGCCTTTAGATGTGCCATGAGGGTGTGTGTCTGTTTTGATGAACAATTCTAAGCTTCGACCAGATTGCTCCTTTTGTAATTCCTCCTTTTAATATAATGCAAAATCTCCTTACTTCCAACAAAAAAAAATCTACTTGGAATGGTGTTTAGTATTCCCAAAGGATTATTCTTCCATATCATAATCATGATAAGTGTATTTTTGTGTTTTAGGTAACTGTAAGTACCGTTCTCTACTTTTAAAAAGTTGATTTCTAATGAGGTAAGTGTTCAAGTAAAAGATAATATTTTTTTGATAATGCATGATGCTAAGAATGTATCTGCTAATGCATACTTTAACCATTCCTTTGACAAAAAGACATACTTTAACCATTCCTTTGAATTTGTCATAGGACTCTTTGTAAAATTACGTAGGGTAATGTGATAAATTTGAATATTAGTTTAAATTGGATTGAAAACGACTCTTCATAATGAATTATGATGATATGAACATATAACTAAGAATGTCGGGTTTGATATGATTTACATTATAACACAGATCCCTATTCTTGGAGAATTATGTTATGATATGATTGTGAGTTTTTGCTAGATGAAAGTCGAGATTGCAGACGTATGTATTCTTCTTTTCACTGGTTGATTTCTGAGTGTCTATGCTGATTTAAAATTTGAAACCTCTGTGTACGATCTTTGTAACTGAATGCGTCCTTGAAATGGTTTTTTCTGCAAGATTGAATGTCAGTTCAAATGCGTTTGAATGGCTTGCAATGCACCTTCATGGTAGAAATGTTGAGTTAAAACGGAGTATGTTTCTGTATTTGAATCTTTCGAGAAATCCATTGATCAAAATTTGTATGTTATTATTGGTTGGGATAGAGCCGTGATTGCAGAACGTTGCAATTATTGGTAATGAGAGAGTGAATTGATTAAGAGGACAGGCCGAATGCGTCGAGGCCAAATACATTGAAAGGATTTGGCCAAGATGTCTCTGAATTGCTTAACCAATAGATTCCTTAAAAACCAATCACGCTAGTAAGATTCAACAAAGACAATTTGATCTAATTGCAGTGATGATTGCATTGAGGTAATGCATATTGTTGTGTAAATATTTTTTTTTTTTAATATAAGTTGTATTTTCTAAAAAAAGTGAAAATTATGGACTTAAAAAGTGAAAAGTGTTTTGTCATTGCATATAATGTAGATTAATATTGTTAATTGCTTATAGTTGTCCTTCATTCAAGTTCTCTAAAATAATAAAAAAGTTGGACGAATTTTCCCATACTTAGCCAATGTCTTGATTTTCACTAATTTGTCGTATCTCTCCAGAATGATTCATAATGCAACAATGATTTCAACTTCATGCCACATCATCATCTATGCCATGCGGGCATCAATATCCTTATTGCGGGCATCAACCTTAATGCGGGCATCACTTAGCCCCTTTACAAAACTTAACCATTTTTCCTTTGTCTTTAGTATGCAAAATAACATTTTTCTTCTATTTTGGCAAGTTGATATTTTCCTTATCTAATCACCATAAGAAAAACCAAGAGCATGGCTAGATAGCCATTTCAACAATGAAAAGGACCATATGGAGAGCGTTGATAGCAATGAGCAAAGGAATAATGAGTATTCAATGAGGAATTCGCGGAGTCGCAGTTGCCAAAAGTAGGAAAAATGAACAAATTTAGGTGTTGCAACTGCTCGAAACAAGAATAATAGGCACTTTTGGAGGTGTCGCAGCTGCTCGAAATAGGAAAAATGGACAAATTTAGGTGTTGCAGTTGCTTGAAATAGGAAAAATAGGCACTTTTGGAGGTGCCACAGCTGCTCGAAATAGGAAAAATAGACAACTATTGGAGAGGTTGATACCGATGGAGAGCATTGATGGAGAGCACTGATATCGATGAGAAAAGAAATAATGAGTATTCAATGGGGAATTGGCGGAGTTGCAGTTGCCAAAAGTAAGAAAAATGGACAAATTTAGGTGTTGTAGCTGCTCGAAACAGGAAGAATAGGCACTTTTGGAGGTGTCGCAGCTGCTCGAAATAGGAAAATTGGAAAATTTAGGTGTTGCAGCTGCTTGAAATAGGAAAAATAGGCACTTTTGGAGTTGTGGCAGCTGCTCGAAATAGGAAAAATAGACAACTGTTGGAGAGTGTTGATACCGATGGAGAGCGTTGATGGAGAGCGTTGATACCGATGAGCAAAGAAATAATGAGTATTCAATGAGGAATTGGTGGAGTCGCAGTTGCCAAAAGTAGGAAAAATGGACAAATTTAGGTGCTGCAGCTGCTCGAAATAGGAAAAATAAGCACTTTTGGAGGTGTCGCAGCTACTCAAAATAGGAAAATTGGACAAATTTAGGTGTTGCAGCTTCTTGAAATAGGAAAAATAGGCACTTTTGGAGGTGTCGCAGCTGCTCGAAATAGGAAAAATGGACAAATTTAGGTGTTGTAGCTGCTTGAAATAGGAAAAATAAGCACTTTTGGAGGTGTTGCAGCTACGGTAAAGAGAAATAAGCCATAGTTAGCGGTGTTGCAGCTGTGCGAAATGGGAAAGATGGGTGATTTTGACGGAGTCGCTTGGTAAGATATCTGCTTAGATCAGGGTGAATGGAAGGAACTGACTTACCCCAGATAACCCATAGGAAAACTATTCTCCTAATGAAAATCTGTAAATGGGAGGGCTTGGGTTTTTTCTATAAATGTCTGTTTTTGGCAATAGAAGGTGTTGGTCACCCTATATGCTAATTAATTACAACTAACACACAGGATGCTCAATATAAATTGTCAAACCCATGGAAGTCTTTTATTTCAATGGCAATAAGCACAATCTATGCATAAACATTTCAAGTAGTTGATTAACTGAATGGAGATAATAATCCTACCTATCTGCTCAACCAAACTCATTCCATAAAGAAAACTAATCTAACTCATACATCTAGGAATTCAAAATGCAACTACCTTCTTACAGAAATCAACCTAGCAGTTATTGATCTAAGAATAGAAATGAACTAGATTACTTTTGCAAGAAGTTAAATCCTATAATTATCAAACTACAATATTCAATCTTTACCAAGTGCGAATTTCTATTTCGGTCATTGGAGAGTCAATGACAGGTGGCATATGAAATTATTGAACCAAGTGATCTCTAATAATGTTATGGCCATTGCACTGCACCTTTGAGTAATTTACTCACTCCCAAGTGAGAGTTTTTGAGCTCTAAAGGAAATGAAGTTTCCCATACCTTCCAAGCCATTAAATGAGGGGATCGAAGCCAATTCTAACTCCTAAAAATACATTGATATGTTAAAATGGTGGTGACAACTTTAACATCTTGATCTCCTATCATACTAACAACATATATTAGTTAGTCTAAAGGTTGGGATATGTCCACATTAGAAACATATTTAGATTTAACCCATAGAGCGTCCCTACGATGTAAGTTATAAATATCCTTGACAAGCAATATAATAGAAGCTAGAAACGATTATGCAATAAGTAAAATAAGAATATTATAAGAAACTAGCACCCCCTAGTGCCATCCCTATAGCATATTCTATAATAAGGTTTAGCCCAAGGGGGTCTTCCTGTGAGTTTAACAAGTAACAATATTATATTATACCTAGGATTATAGGCTCATGCCGTGGTTATACATACAACAAATTTTCAGGCCCATCTAGATATAAGATGCTAAAGATTCATGCATATTCGCTTTTTCGTCTTTTTTGGTTTTTATGTTTTTGAAAAAAAAGGAGTAACAAAGGGGCCGATTTCATCTCGTGGAGGCCGTAATTTGTTGGCTAAGTTTGGACTATGTGGGCCATGACATCATCCGGAGAGGACACAGTCTTGTTTGTGAGGACGATTTACTTTTTGTTGGGCGCATATCCTTATAGTTCCACATCTACAGTGATACCCACGCTTCATTTGGGACAATATCAAGGGTTGTTACAGCCAAAAGGGGAGCTGCAATATACTACAGCGTTGTTATTGACACCTACAGGAATCTACTACAATTTTGTTGGGTACTCTCATTGTAGTATTCCTTCTTGTTACGACTGTGCATAACGTTTCTGGGTAGTGAAGGAGGGCGCTGCAGCATAATAAGGGGTTTGAGAAGAAAACGATTTGGGTTGTTTTGAGGAGTTGGCATACACCAAAGAAAAATTGAGACACCAAAGAAGGCCATCTCACTTCCATAAATCATTGTGCACGCCCAAGAAGCTACAGGTTAGAGTTAAAGTAATTTCATATTTGTTTGTGCACCTTAGAACTGCTGTTACTGTCATTGTAAACTCAAAGTTATATGAATATGATATTTAGGGTTTATTTTACTTGTTATTTATGCAAAGATATCTCTATTGCATTTACTGTTCACTGTTAGCGCTACGAAAATCAAGATCTGACATCCAAAACAAACTCTTCCCGCACTATCTTCCGCAACGGAATTCTTTCCAGAATGCGGGAATAGAGTTTCCACAAAACGCTTCTTCCCTGCCATCGATCAATTTCGCTGCAAGCCTGAGTGTTCGCACAACTTACCTTTTCACGCAGTGAAATTGTTTTTTGATCGTTCGATCAGTGTCCCCACCAAATCAATGGTGGATTCCAAAATTTATTGAGCGCATTCCATAGAATATCGCGCACATGAAAAGTGTTTCAAGGCTTGCAAATTCTCCCGGCGATATCACTAGCCCAATAAAGGGTAGTGACCCCTGTACTAGACCTCACAGACTGCCATCCATACTAACAGATCGCGGCCAACACATTTACACACCCTCACAACACCCTTAGTAACCCACATTAGGTCATGGTACCTTCATAACAGTCCTCAAAGCACTTTCAGCCAGTCATGACAATCCTAGCAGGCCTAAGACATGTCACAACAGCCCTTAGCAGGCTCAAGACAGGTCATGGGTTTCTCTAGAAAGCATTAGCAGAATTTACACATATGAAATTGATGCAAACAGGAAACACAAACTGAATATGAACACTGTGATGAATCTCAGAAACTCAAAACAAACTTTTCATTAACACTTCCAAGAAAGTTTACAAAGCTACAGTCTAAGCACAGAGGTGTAAAAAATGAAAGTCGAACCCTTCCTCCTCCGTAGAGGTGACATTTACCCCTTAGACGTATCTCGAAACAGGGCATCAAAATCAGTTACATTGCGGGAATCAAACCCGAAAGTAAGTCCTAAATCCTAACAAACTCAGACGTGGCAGATGCGTCGTGCCCACAAAACATTTCAGGAAGGCACGTTGTGCTGCGCGTGACCAATCAAAAAGGGAAATCTCGACATCTGGGACTTTTTGGCTCGCTTGATGAAAACGACAACTCCGAGCATATTTTTAACAGACTACCACTAACTCAGCTACTAGCGGGCCTTACAGGCTGATGATTGCTTAGTCTATGTATATCTTGCCACTGCTGATCTGTAGGGGTGGCCATTTCAAATAGCTCCTTTAGGAGAACATCCAAGTCAATCAGGGGGCTATGGCCAATAGCAGGGAGATCTGATTTGACAGTCATAAATTGAGCCAGTAGCTCAAAGTCCTCGCTGAGTTTATCGATGATTACCTCTCCCTTTAGCCCACCATTCATACCCTCAAACTTTGCATGGTTTACTCTTGCCTAGTTCAGCAGTTCAACATATTTGCTCCGAGGGATCAGCTTCCCCTCTGGACCCCAAAACTCAGGAAACCCTTTCTGAAACAGGGGCTGGAACAATTTGTTGAACTTTTCTACCCCTTGCTGAATAATGTTAATCCTAGTAAGTGAATTATGCAACATGTTGTGCTTTGTGGTCATCCTCCTTGCTGCCACCAAAACTAATATCCTGTCATTAATCCCCAGGGAAATTAGTTCTTCCCCACAGTCTGAGCTCATTATAGCAATCACCTTCTAGGCCTCGTCCCTAGGCCTTTGTGCTAGACTTTCCTGCAGGGCTTTACATCTTCTGCTTGCTACCATAACAGCCTGTTTATGCTCATCCACCATGACCAAATGCTTTTCTAATGAGGGCATCTCCTTTATCACTACATCCCAGAGCAAATGTTTAGCCCCTTGCAGGGGAATTCGTCCTATGACCCTTTCCTCAAACCTGGCTACCTTCTCTTTGAGTTTCCTGATCTCTTCAGCAGAGTCTTCACTTTCCTTAGTAGTGATCCTGTGTTGGAGCTCTTGATTGGCCTCCTTCGATTGAGTGATTTCCAGGTCCTTCAGGGACATTTCAGACATATCTTTGATCGCCAGAGCAGTGGGTGATCTGTCCTCAGGGGTGCTATAGTCATTAAATTCATCAATTCTCTTCTGCATCTTTTGCTTCTCTTCTTCTCATGTGCGCTTGTCATCCTCCAGCACAGCAAGGTGGCCTTTCAAATCCAAAACTTCATGTTGCAATGTCTCAATCTCCCCTTGTAACTGCACGGTCTGAGGAGGTAGCTGGATGTCTTTCATAGGTGTCATGATTTTCTTTTTGTAAGCCTGTATCTTGGCCAGTGGCTTAGCTGGTAAAATAGGCTCCTCTGTTGCCACTGGCTGCTCAGATGCAAGGGGATGCTGTAAAGCGTTCTGTGCTATTAGGTCTGCCACTTGGTCATTTAGGAGTTTCACCTGCAGGTTCCAGGCCTTGTTTGTTTCCTTTTCCTGCTTCAATTGGGTCTCCAGTTTAACCACCCTTTGTTGGGACCTGAGATAGGATAACGCCTCCTTAATTAGATCAGCATAGATGAGATCGCTAACTCCCTTATGGAACACAATCTTATCTAGGATTGAGAACCCATCCATCTTGAACTCGACCTTTGAAACTCCTTCCTCATTAGCATTGGCTAGGTTCAGGGAGTTTGTTGTAATATTCCTGGCTATAGTGAAAGAGACTTTGCTACTTGATAGCTTCCTTAGCTTCTTGGAATGATTCTGAGTCTCAGCCTCGGATTGCTCTTTGAGTTTCCCATTGGTGGTCAACATTTGCTTTTCAGTATTAAATTGCCCTTTAACAACGGAGGCAAAAGAATACTTCTAATAATTGAGTAGACACTCATCACCCCCTTTCTTGATTGATTGTGTGGTTCGTGGGGGATTTCTATGTGAGTGTGTAGTGGCTATCTTTACAACCACTAGTGGCTGGGTGATCACCATCTGATTTGCAACCTTCCCCCCCAGCAGGGTTTATTGAAACAAGCTCCTCCTCTATCAATTTCTTGAGGGCATTAGATTCAAAATTAAACTCTTGCTCCAAGTTTATTACGTCCTCCTCTACGTCTATCCTAGACTTCTTGCTAGGGGTTTGTTCATCACATTCCATATCCTCCACCTCTGACCAAGACCTCCTGCTACTACCATCACCGTTTAGGGGCAAGGGAGTAGCTGGGACTGCACCTTACACTTCTTTAGGATCCCAAATTTTCTCTACGGGATTCTAATCAAAATCATAGGCAAGAGAATTTGCATCCTGGGACAAGTCGGGGATCGTGGAGTGAATAAAGATTGACCTCTGCACCTCGACCCTCCTCTGGGAAATGATCCCCTTAGGATCGTAATTATGTGCATGAGTCCCCTGAAACTTCATGGCCTTCAAAAATTTCTCCACCATTTGTAACGTTGTTGGCTTCTTCACAACGAAGGGCCCGAAATTAATAGGGTATTTGATCCAAGAGTTCTTCTTGTGAGCAGTAAAATTCTCCTCATCAACAGAAATCCTCTGCCTAATCAATTCTAGTACGAATACTGAGGGAGTTAGGTAAACTGGTAGCATGAAAGGGGCAGCCGAAAAACCATATACCCTGATAACTGAATACTTCTGCATAAGGAACCAATCTCCAATACCCTCTTGCTGCAAGGCATCCTTCATGTCTTATGATATCCTCTTCTCTTTAGGGTTGAATAGTTTGGAGATGCTGAGGACAATTCTATCAATGAATAGGGTGTAAGACCAGTCCTGGATCTTCTGGAGAGACCAGGGCCAGTCTTTGAACGCCTCTGGATCCATGTCCTCAAGGGTCTGCCGGTTGGAACTGACTATGATGGCGAATAGATACACTTAGTATCTAAAGTGCTTATCCAAATCAAACTTCTCAAGCTAAGAATTGATTTCTCTGGCCAAGAAATCATTAAACTGAATTCCTGCTTCATATTGACTCAGGTAAAGGAGAATGCCTAGCATTACTTCAGAGACCATGATATCGCTATCAATACCTAGGATTTGAATCAAGAGGGAGATGGTTGATACGACAAGCTTTATGAACAATTTGGAGGAGAGTGGGGTGATAAGGGTCTCTGAGGGAACTGGGGTCATCAAAATGGTCTGGAAAAATTTATTCTTGGATTCTAGGTCGGCTTTCCCGAACACCTGCAAAACCTCTGATTCGGTGAAGGGGATCGGGGCCTGACATTGGGCTTCAGAGAGACCCAGGGCAACCCTGATAGCTTCTGGTGTAATTCTGCAAACGAAATGGGAGTGGGTATCATCTAAGATGGCTTTCCCAATGGCAGAATAATTGGAGGCTACCCTTTGGACAATATCTGGGAAATGGGGCAATTATTCTAATGTGAACCCTATTAAGGATGACTTTAAATTTACCAACAGTTCCGACTGGTCTCCGGAAGGTGACAACAAATCGTTCTGGGCATCACTGACACTGGACAACTGCAAACGAGGATCATAAGTGTCGTAAATTCGATCGCAGATGATCTCCTCGGACGGGTCAAGGCTTTTTACAGACGAGGCCATGGCAGAACTATCTATTGGATGAATTACAGGACACAAAAGGGTTGATAAACGATGAAGGAGTACCTGGTGGTGACGGTTGATACTTTTGGAGGTTGCAGGTTGCAGTTGTATCTAGCTGACTCGTGCTTGGCAGACGTCAGATTTGTAGGGTGGTGGGAGTATTAAGGGTCTGTTAATATCAAGCTAATTAGCCTTATAAACCATCACGCTCTGTAAACGTGACCTTTGTACCTCCAATCTTTGAGCGCAATATCCAATGGGGAGGGGCCCACCAGATTTCGCAAATTTGTTTTTTATCTTCAGAGTTATATTAATGGGTTTAAATCTTAAATATCTTGTCTTTAATATAAAACCAAAATATTATGTAATTGATGTTTGGATTTGGTTATTATAAGGTGGAAGCTTGTATGGTGTAATATATTGTTGTCATGTGCAGGTAAACGCTATTTTGGAAAGAATATGGGTGTACTACATGAATATTCCTAACCGTATATTGGAAGGAAGTTGAGAGGCCAACTCTCGAGGAGCCAATTCAAGAAATTGGGCTGGTTTTATTTTCAAATGGCCAAAAAGAGGGATTGGACAAATTTGAAAACGAGGTATACTTTTTATATTTGATTCTTCAATATGATATTTTATAACATATGTCTTCATTGTAATTTGTAGTGGTTTTTTCTTACGTGATGTGCAAATTGGTTCTATGTAGGATGTCAAAGGAATATCAAGTCAGGGTTGAAGAATTCATAGAGTTTGCAAAAAGGCATTAAGAGGATAATAACACCACAAGATGCCCTTGTAAAAAATGTTGCAATGTTGCAATATTGACGTTTCAGGAAGTACAAGACCACTTGATGATTCATGGTATAACAAGTTCATATAAAACTTGGTTTTTCCATGGAGAGAGAGTTCCTACTCAAGACTATATATTTGACAAGAGCAAGAAATGCCACACAACAGAGATGGAAGATTTGCCTCCAGAAATTACACATGGTGATGAACACATAGTCGAACATCAATATGATAATCAGAATGATGAGTTTGCAACATTGCTTACAAATGATACTGAAGTTCTTGAGAATGACGATCATAATGAGGCAACCATGGTTGATGATAATATGGTTGAAATGGTGAATGATGCTTATCAATATTATAATGAAAATCCAGATGTGAATTGTGAAAATGGCCAAGCAAAATCAATGGAAGAAAAAAATGATATCAATCAATATCTAGAGTTAATTGAAGATGTGAAGGGACCATTGTACCCAGGTTGCACTAGTTTCACTAAGCTATCGGCCACTGTGAAATTGTACAACCTTAAAGTGAGAAATGGATGGTTTGATGCAAGTTTCACCTAGTTGTTGAAGTTGAAAAGAGAAATGCTTCCAACAGGAAATACACTTCCAGAATCTACATATGCTACAAAAGGTTTGATTAAATCATTGGGGTTGGACTATGGAATGATACATGCATGCCACAATGATTGCATTTTATATTGGGGAAAATATGAAAAAATAAATGAATTCCCAACATGTGGCGAATCAAGATGGAAGGTTGATGCTCGTTCTGAAAAGGTGCGTACTAGTGTCCCGACCAAAGTGCTGAGGTATTTCCCTATAGTGCCAAGGTTGAAGAGAACATATAGGTATGATTTTGAACTCTTATAATTCCATTATATCAAACACCTTCATGTACTACCAACCTACTAGAAAATCATCTTCTTTAATCTACTAAGTAGTGCAATGCATATATGATTCTTTATGTTTTTGTTACAGCTCTACATATATTTCATAGAAAATGAGTTGGCATCATGAGGATGCAAGTAAGGATGGAATAATGCGCCACCCAGTTGATATCCCGACATGGAAAACTATAGATTCTAAATGGCCTGATTTTTCCAACGATCCTCGCAATGTACGACTTGCAATGGCCGTGGATGGATTTAATCCTTTTGGAAACTTGAGTAGTAGTTACAGTGTATGGCCAATAGTACTAGTCACATATAACCTTCCGCCATGGTTATTCATGAAAAGGAGCTTTTGTTTGTTGTCATTGTTAATACCTGGTCCCAAGCAACCAAGAAATGACATAGATGTTTATTTGGAACCATTGGTAAATGAACTAAAACTAACATGGGATGAAGGGGCAAGGAAATACAATGCTCATTCAAGGTCATTCTTTAATATGAAGGGTATATTGATGTGGGTAATCCATGGCTTTCCTGTTTATGGAAATATGGCTGGTTGCACGACTAAAGGGTTTTGCGCATGCCCTATATGTGGAAGGAACATAGATTCAATGTATCTCAAATGTAGTAGGAAGTGTGTTTACATGGGACATAGGAGATATCCTCCAATAAATTCACAAAAAGGACCATTTAATGGGAAGTCTGAGCATCTCATTGCACCTACAATTGTACAAGTGTCAGATATTTTTACAGAAATAGAAGGAAGGGAAGAGAAATGGGGAAAGACTAAAAGTACAAAAAGAAAGAGAAATTTAAAAAAAGGTGAAAATTCGAAGAATTACGTGTGGAAGAAAAGGTCAATTCTATTCAATTTACCATATTGGGAGTTATGTGCACACATTAACTTAAGGCCTAAAATGTACGATGCTTGAAGGATTTCATTGTGTTTAATATGAATATATTGTTTAATTTTTCTTTGATGTTATAATTCATTCATTTTTTATATGGTTGGATGCAGAAACTCCTAGTGCGTCACATTTTAGATTTAATGCACGTAGAAAAAAATGTATGCGAAAGTATTTTAGTAACCCTTCTGGATATAAAAGATAAATCAAAGGATGGGAAAAATTCTCGTGATGACTTACAATAGTTGGGTATAAGGAGGTCCCTGTGGCCACCACAAAAAGGCAAAAAAATATTTCTTCCACCTGCACCACACACTCTTTCAGAAAAGGAGAAAGAGATTATTTGTCATGTTTTGTTCACCTTAAAAGTTCTAGATGGATATAGTTCAAACCTAGAAATCATGTATCTATGAAAGATCTCAAGCTTCATAGTATGAAAGCACATGATTTCCATGTTCTCATGCAACAAATCCTTCTAGTGGCATTGCGCCATGTGCTACCAAAATCTGTTTGAAACACTATTTGTAGGCTTTGCTTCATTTATAGGCGAATTTGTGCAAAAATGGAGGATCCAACAGATCTTGATAACTTACAAGATGATGTTGTGGAAACTTTGTGCTTACTCAAAAAATATTTTCCCCCTTCATTCTTAGATATAATGATACATTTGACTGTACACTTGGTGCGAGAGCTACGTTATTGTGGACCAATTGCATATCGATGGATGTACCGTTTTGAAAGGTCAGTTAAATGTTATTAAGTGCAAATCCACATAAATTCTAGCATTTTATGTGCATATAATAATAATACATTACTAGCAACTCTTTATTCATACTTTTGATTTCTCTACAAATTGTGTGTTTTTTTCTAGGAATATGAAAGTTTGCAAAAGTTATGTGAAAAATAAGAATAGGCCCGAAGGCTGCATAGCTGAAAACTACACTGTGGAGGAATCCATAAAATTTTGTGCTGGATATGTTGAAGGTATGGATTATATTGAAAGCATGCCTAGTAGAAATGAAGCTTGGGACGATGAAGAAGGAGAGGTTGGACAATATGGGAAGGCCTTATCTAGTGGAACTTTTATTGAATTAGATAAAACTAGTTTGTTACAAGCCAACATATGGGTCTTGCACAACATAGATGAAATTCAACCTTGGATAGAGTAAGTAATAAGCACATACCTATGAAATCATTTTTTATTATAATATATCACAATTTTTTCATAAGTTGTTTATTGACATTACTTGAAAATAGGATGCACTTGACAGAAATTGCCGATAGTAACATCCAAGCCCAAAAAGATGAAGTCTTACTACAAAAGCTCCACAACCAACAATTTAGTGATTGGTTAAGAAAACAGGTAATGATATGTTCTTCATATTAGATTTAATTGAACTTCATTGATCAGGACTATTATGATGTATGAAGGTGAGATTCTCTTAATATATTTTGAAATTGCATGGTTTTCCAACGACATTTCAAAATTTCAAGGTGGAAGGAAAAGAAAATATTTCTGATACCCTTAAATGGTTGGCACGTGGCCCAAGGAAATATGCAACTAAGTATGATGGCTACTTAATCAATGGGTGTAGATTTCATGTTAAAATATTAGAAAATGTTAGGGCCACCCAAAATAGTGGTGTGTGCATAGATGCACAAACATTAATGAGATCAAGTTCAAAGGATAAAAACCCTATAGATCAAACGACAACATATTATGGAGTGATTCAGGAAATAATGTTATTGGACTACTATTTGGTGCAGTATCCATTGTTCAAATGTGATTGGATAGATGTACACAAGAAGAATGGAATGAAAGTTGATGAAATTGGTTTCACCATGGTGAATCTGAAGAGATGCTTGAGTAAGGAAAGACTGCAAGATGATCCATTTATTCTAGCATCACAAGCGAAACAAGTGTTTTATGTACAAGATCCGGTAGAGAATGACTGGTGTGTAGTTTTGACATGCCCTCTGAAGGGATCAAGAAATTGTAATAGATATGATTTGGAGTATGCAGATTTATCAAGTGTTGCAGATTTTGAAGGGACGAAATGCAAAGAGGATGAAGCTGTAGGTGATGGTGGCATGGATTTTGTTCAACAAGATTGTGAAGGCACATGGTTGGATGTTGTTCAATAAGTAGCATGCATGATTTATTTATCAGTTCTCATTTAAGTTGTATCTGTGAAAACTTATATCTTAGATTATTACTTGGATTTACCTTTCATGCATATATTTTTTGTTTTGCTACTGTTTATGCATATTGTTACTTGGATTTACTTTTCATGCATATATTTTTACAGTACATATATTGGGTGTGGGGAATTGAGAGTGATGTGAGGGGGGGGGGGGGGAGGGGCCATATGAGCTTCAACCTTCACATGGTTGGCCCTGTTTAGTAGAGAATAAGATATTCTTGAAACCAAGAGAAGCTCATTCAGGTATTTTCATTTCGTTTTTTTAGAATTTCATATATGTTATGCCTTTTTTTACATATCTATCAATCGCTTATATGACAATACCATTTTGTCATGATATATGCAGGTCTTCGCAATGGAAAGAAATATAATGACAATTTGTATCGTTCTCTAATGCATATTTGTAAGTTATCACCATAACGAATTTGTCAATTAGATATCTTATTGTCGTTTCTGCAAATTTTAATTTTTTTGGGTTATTGACCGTTGGATGAATCGTCCGACGAACGGAGTCATTTCGTCCGTAGATTGTCTGGGTAAGCATGTGGAACCCCCAACAGGTCATTGTTTTAAGGAAGAGGTTAGGCTTAGTATTCGTGAATCGTAGCTTATCAATATTTTACTATTTGTTTTCAGGAAGAGGGCTTAAGACTGACTTTGCAATTTAGTTTCAAGTTTTTTTTCACCTTTTTGATAGATTTCAACTAACTAGGCAACAAAAGTACTATTTCCATATTACAGTGGAGTATAGATTATTTACAAGAATCTACTTCTCCAATTACGCACAGGGCCTGCATGTAACTCCATCCACAAGTAGCCTTGCTTGTGCTTGTGCAAGTGAAACAACCCGCCATAGTGGAGTATGAAACACCCTTTCTTTACCATCAGGCTAAGACTCCATTTTCATTGAAATTTAGTTTAACTATATTCTAACAAAAAAACGTCTTGGAATCTATTGAAATGTTAATTTTCTGGTCTAGAAATGATGTGACTAGGCTATGATCACAAATAAAGTTGTTCTTCATCAATGTTTGAGAACTGGGCTGTCCTAAACAATTTTGAGGGCATTGATCATTTTTCTTATCTTTAGGTAGTAAAGGAGATACTCTAGTGTTGTATCTAAAATGTACGGTCCTACTTTTGTTTTCTTAAAATATGGATATGGATAGTACAGTTCTGTTTTGTTGTTTGTTTCTTATATATTTCTGCAACAAGCTTCAGGTAACATTTTTGTCCAGCAACAATGAAAGCTGGGGTATTCAGGAATGATGGAATGAGATAACAATTAATTGCTTCATAAATATTTGGGCGGAGACTTTAGATCTCTCTTATATATTAAACATTTTCAGGTAGTAGCATGTCTTCGTTGTTAGCATGCATTGAAATGTAACCTCTATTGCATCCATAATTTGCTACTCTCGGTTGTTACGTTTTCAGATGAAATTTTTTTGCTTGTGTTAGATGACAATGCAATTAAAACCTTTTCATTCGTTAAAGGTTGCTGCTGAAATATCATGACAAAATGAATTGACAATGAAAGAAACATATTTCACATGGGAGAAAGAAAGAACATACTGCAGATCAAATAACACATGAATCTCTTAACAGAAACGCCTACAAGGCCTGCCAACTTTATTTAAAATAGCTTCAAAATTGTTCAAACACAGAGCAACACTCAGGCTCCGAAATTTTCAACCCCTTTTCCATTGATTACATTTAATTTATAGATGTTTTCGAGCCCCAGGATTGGCCTTCTCTTGAACAGAAAATAGTTATAACCTATTGACACCTAATCGAGGCATATTCGGCATTACAGACATGAGAGAGAGGTGGAAAAATCGGCTCAACAGCCTTTTACATTTACAGGTCGTTTTTACTATATGACCGCCTATACTTAACAAAAAGACAAAAAATGATCTTGGAGATGCTCTTCCAGTTGGCCGCTCCTACTAACCGAATGCTCCCACTAGCAGAAAACTTTGCAATAACCTCGAACTCCTCATGCACCTATCCTGATTCTCCCCTTGCCATACTTCTCGATGGACTTCCATTGGTCAATTGAGGGTAGGTCCAGGGTGGCAAGCTCCTTAATTAACACTCTCAACTCTGTGTGTTCTCTGTAAGAATAACCAGCATGCAGTGTCCTGGCTCCCCTGAACATTGAGGCTAACTCAAAATCCCTTGTCAATTTTTCAGCTACTATCTGACCCGTCAGAGGCTGATCCATCCTTGCAAAATCCTCCTGGTTTACCCTGCAATCCCATAGTTTAACCTTGTATTCCTCATTTGATAACATGGTTCCATTCTCCTCCCAGAACATAGGTAGTCCTTTCTTGAATAAGGGGTCGAATTCCTCCTTGAACAACCTCAGTTGATTTGAGAGAATGTCTATCCCAGACTGGGTGATCTTCACCTGCTGATGCTTGTTAATTATTCTCTTGGCCCATATAATTGTGGCTACCCTGTCCTGTATACCTGTTGTATCAGCCTGCTCCTCTGACAAACCACTCAGAAACTCCACTGCATTTTCTGCATAATCCGAGGGCTTCTTATTAAGCTTTTCATTGGCCACTGCTACAACCTATTTAGCCAAATTTACCACAGTTTCCTTATCCATTATGAATATCAAATAGGGCCTTAGGTCGTCTTCTTGTTGGATGACATCATCCCAGATGATTTTCTTAGTCTCCTACAGTACCTTATGTCCTATCACTTGCTCCTTTAACATGTCAAGATCCACCTGCATTCCGTTGTACTTGGATTCCCGAGCCTCCTTTTCCTTCTCTGCATTGTCCTTTAGAGTCTTCAAGTTATCTACTTGTTTTCTCAATCTGATCATTTCAGCATCTTCTAGGCTAGCATTGGCTATCTGCCCCACTATGGAGAAGTCTTCAGACTCAATTGAGGGTGTGACCTCCATTTCTTGCTCTTTTTCATTTTCCTTTACTTTCATCTCCAGTTCTTCAAACTGGGCTTTCCATACTTTCTCACTAGCTGCTACAAGGGCTATGTTAAGCTGCAGTTGCTTCTCTTTTTCTCTGAGCTCCACCAGCTGGGCCTTACAGTCAATCAATTCTTCCTTTAATTTTTCTTTCTCTTCCTTTAGTTCTGCCATCTCAGGGGCATTTACCAACTGGGCAACATGCATCTTTAACTTCCTTTTTAAGGACAGGATCTCCTGATCTTTCCCATCCAACAACCCTTGTA
Organism: Larix kaempferi; assembly: GCA_027924585.1. Lineage (NCBI taxonomy): Eukaryota > Viridiplantae > Streptophyta > Pinopsida > Pinales > Pinaceae > Larix > Larix kaempferi. Next base: position 13,350,024 of record BSBM01000289.1, read on the forward strand.
TGTTTTTTCTCTTGGCTTCTTCAGTCACAGAGGCTAATAATTGGGCTTGGAGCTTCTTCACCTATCCCTTTAGAGATTTGCTTTCTTCCTTCTCTATCCTTAATTGATTTTGAACCTTGGATTTTTTTTATTGTACTTTAGACAATTCTAAGGCACCCTTCAGTAGTTTGTTGTATATAACCTCACCTGTTTCCTTGTGCAGGTTGATTATGTCAGGATCTGGGATATCTTCCGGATTGACCTTTAACTCAATAGCTTTGTTTTTAGTGGCCAAAGCTAGGTTTAGAGTATTATGGGCCAAATTTCTGCTGGCCACCAAGGCTATGCTCTTATTAGATATTTTCCTTACTTCTTCATATAATTTTGTCTCTACTGCAATGTTGTCTGGATTTTCCTCATACCCCTATAGCAGCTCTGCTCTGCTCATGCTCAGTGCTGCAGGTCCCTTGGGTGGTTTGCCAAAAACATGTTCTTTGACTTCAAAATGGGGCATTCAGAACTTGACTTGCTTCTTCTTTGGCTTCTCTTCTTGAATCTTTGCCACCTATTGATCAACTTCTTCTATTTTCTGCCTCTTTGAGGCCCTTTTAGGGTCACTGTCCACATCCATTGGACTGTTGATTTCCTGCTGATTGGACTTTTCTGGGATGGCGACTAGGGGCAAAACCATTTGCATTGATGTATCTTTACTAGATGATCTGGGTGCTGAAGACGAGCCTTCCTCAAAAAGGTATGCCAAAGTTTGGAAAGTCTCTGGGGGGTCAATGCCCATCTGTCCTTGCTCAATATATTACAGCCAGTTTTCCCTCTCAGCCATGCCATCCAGCTCAAAATGTTCATACCCCTTTCTATTTGTTGTTTTCCTTCTTTCTGAAAGTATGTGATGGGGGTCATAATTCACTGCTGCCTTGGAGGGGAATCCCATGTCTTTCATTATTTGATGAAGGCTTGAGAGAGATGCTCTGCTTTTAACCATTATGGATCCTACTGTCCAGGGAAAATTTATGTCCAATGCCTTCTTATCATCTAGGAAGTGTTCACATTCAACTGTTAGCTTCTGTCTTACAAACTCCATGGTGAATATCCTGGGGGTGAGGAATGCAGGCAGCTCATATGGGGCATGGGAAAACCCATATACTCTTATTACAGTGCCTTGCTTCAATAAAAACCAATCGCCTACCCCTTTTTCCATTGGGGGTTGCAACACGTCTTTCATCTCCGGTATTACTCTAGATAATCTTTTCTGATAAAATAGGAAGTAAACCTCAGCCATGAGGCCATTCATGAACATCTTGTAGTCAGAATACATCTCTTTGGTAATATGCAGCTCTGAGACCTATAGATTTTCATCATTGGCTGCTAGGAACATCTTTACCAAATAGGATTGGAACCTAAATGACCTAGTCTTAGGAAACTCCACAAGTTGGGAATGGATACTTTCTGCTAGGGCTTCATCAAACTTTAGACAGGCGTATAGGGGGGGTAAATTAGGGTCAGATGGCTCAAGGGGACAGGTACTGATAACGAACATAAGGCTAATTAAGGGTTCGGTTATATCATGGTCGGTGTCCAGCCCTAAAAACTGGGACAACATCGAGATTGCATATCTAGATTCTTCTATGAACAAGTTGGCTTCGCCAGGGAAAGAGTATGCTGGGACAGAAACACCTGGGAGTAGGGAGGCATGGTAGAAACTCTCCTTGAGGTTGTCTGGGTCTCTTCGGAAATGCTGAATTAGGGCTTCTAATTGATAACTCTGGGACTTTCGGAAGAAATCTTCAGGCACGGCTAGGGCTTTTCAAATGGTTGGGGCATCTATGTAACACAAAATCTTTGATTTTGCAGCGTCCATGACTGCCCTGCGGCCAAGGGAATAATAGTTGGAGCACTAGTCTATGAACTCAGGACTATTTGGGGTCTGACTGGTGGTAAAAAGGTGAAAGGAAGACTGGTAGACCTTGTGGATATCTTTGCCTTGGGATCTTATGGTTTCTAGTTTTTCTTTGGCGGCTTCAAGGGTACTATTAAGGAACATGGTGTCGAAAATGTCACTGTCTTTGTCCTCTATCCCGTTGTTTATCTTACAAGATTCGCAACCCAGAGGTCCTACGGAGCCCGCCATTTACAAAAGTTCATAGAGGAAAAGAGTGGCGTACCTGGCTGTTTGACACTTGGGTTGGTTGACCACAGATCGATCTTCCTCGCCTTTCAATGTGCACATGACAAACAAGATGAGAATCCCTGTGCAGGACGGTATTTTATAATATTATCTTACCATATCATCCTTCCATCTACGAAGATGGAGGAACCACGTCGACCGTCTGTTGGCCAAATTGATCCTCTGCCATTAGATCCTTTGACTTTTCCTGCCACCTTTCTTTGTGGTTTCCAATTCGGCTTGCCAGCGCTTTTGACTTTTGAGAAACCCTGCATGTCGTCGCTCCGGTTCCTGCTCAGATCCTGGCCGTCCAACCGTGTGTCCCGTTAATTGTTCGCAAATCTTGGTCCTGCCCAGTTACCGCACAAGTAATATTTGCGAAGTTCACCTGGACCATAGATCTTTGCCACGCCACATCTAGGCCGTCGGAGGATGCAGTACTTTAAGAAAAGTTCGCAAATATGAATTGCGACCGTTTTCGCACATGTAATATCTATGAAAATGTTGTGAGCCATTGATTTGCGCCCTACACCGTTGATTGCTTTTGGACTTGCCCCGTCGGCTAGTACCCCACCTCCGCTTAAAGAGTCACCAACTTACTTCGCGAAGAAGGCTCCCGACTGCAAATTTCCTGACGCTAGATCTGACCGTCCATACATTTTTTCATAGGTTGCTGGCGCGTTCCTTTGCATTTGGCCTTCGGCTGATTACTTCAAACCTTAGATTTTTCCCACATTGCTGCTTTCAGCCCGATTCGTCCTACTGAGAGTTCCTGAGCGATCAATCTTTTTCTTGAACTTCAGGCCTACCTTCCCTTCACGAGTCCCCCAGAACCCTTAGCACAATCCAGGTGCTAACAGATCCATCAAGCAACCATTAGAAACGATGCTCACTCTTATCCATGAATACTTGAAATTCTAGTTAGATGTTCACTTCATGAGGATGTGTTTGAACTTGAATGCCAACTTTGTCCTGCAAAATGTTTCTATATTACTATTTTTTTTATTGAATCAATGTTGCATATGAAACCTTTCAAGTTCAGCCAACCTATGAGGTCAGAGCCATTCATACTACTTTCTTAGGTCTCTCGAGTCAGAAACAATGTTGGGATTATTAGTGTTTTCTTAGAATTACAAATGATGCAATCCTAGTCTTAATATTGCCCCTTTCCCCAATTCTTAAAGGGTTCTATCTCAATGGTAGAGCACCTGCTTTACAAGCAGGAGGTTGAAGGTTCGATTCCTTCGTGCCCTAATCATATGTCACTACGAGGGGGGTTCATAATCGCCCCCAAAGGTTTGTAAAGAGTTTTAGGGGGGGGGGTTTCGAACCGCCTCTATAGGTACCTACGAGGGGGGTTTAAAACCGCCCCCAAAGGTTTGGAAAGATTTTTAGGGGGAGTTTTGTATCGCCTCCGTAGATACCTACAAGGGGGATTTAAAACCGCCCCCACATGTTTCTAAAGCGTTTTTTTTTGGGGGGGGGGGGTTGAACCGCCTCCGTAGGTACCTACGATGGGGGTTTAAAACTGCCCCACGGGTTTGTAAAGAGTTTTGGCGGGGGTTTTGAACCGCCTCCGTAGGTACCTGCGAGGGGGGTTTAAAACCGCCCCCACAGGTTTGTAAAGATTTTTGGCGGGGGTTTTGAACCGCCTCCGTAGGTTCCTACGAGGGGGGTTTAAAACCGCCACCACAGGTTTGTAAAGAGTTTTGGCGGGGGTTTTGAATCACCTCCGTAGGTACCTATGAGGGGGGTTTAAAACCACCCCCACAGGTTTGTAAAGAGTTTTGGCGGGGGTTTTGAACTGCCTCCGTAGGTACCTACGAGGGGGGTTTAAAACCGCCCCCATAGGTTTGTAAAGAGTTTTGGTGAGGGTTTTGAACCGCCTCTGTAGGTACCTACGAGGGGGATTTAAAACTACCCCCACAAGTTTGTAAAGAGTTTTGGCGGGGGTTTTGAACCGCCTCTATAGGTACCTACGAGGGGGGTTTATATCTGCCCTTAAAAGCAACTTTTGGGGGAGGTTTATAACCGCCACCAAAAGTCACTTTAGGGGTGGTTTTGATCTCTTCCAGAACCGCTCCTAAAAGCCAAAACTTTTAGCGTCGGTGTTATTAGGGGCCGTTTTTTAAAGACCACCGCCGCCAAAGCCAAAACCGCCCCCAAATAGTGACTTTTGGAGGCGGAAGACAACCGCCCCTTAAAGTAAAAAGATGACTTTTGGGGGGGGTTTTGAACCGCCCCCAAAAGTCCAAAAGTATCTTTTGGGGGGGGGTTAGAACTGCCCTCAAAAGCCACTTTTGGGGGCGGTTTAAAACCCCCCCAAAAGTCACTTTTAGGGGCGGTTTTGATCTCTTCCAGAACCGCCCCTAAAAGTCAAAACTTTTAGCGTTGGTGCTATTAGGGGCAGTTTTGGAAAGACTACCTCCAAAGCCAAAACCGCCCCCAATGATGCCTTTTGGAGGCGGAAGACAACCGCCCCTAAATGTCAAATTTGTTGTAGTGACTTACTTGTGTTTGTTTCCTAAATTGCGATTGGTTTGAAGGGATCACACCCTTTATTCTAGTTGTAGATTGTTTTTATCTTCCAAACCTCTTAATTTCCATTAAGCTTCTAGTTAACTATTTCAGCTTGGTTTATTTTTGTAAGTTAGGAGTCTAATTTCTATTAATATATTGGGAAAATGTTTACATTAAAGCAAACTTGAATTTCTCCCTCCATGAAAGAATGATTGAGATATCCATGAGAGAATATACATTCATAAACAAGATTGCCAAGACTAACTTAGTTTCTAACATAATTATAACAATCTAGGCAAAAATGCAGAAGGAATCATCTCCGTCATAGATGCTAGCTGTAAATATTATTAATAGAACAATTATCCAAAAATGGAGGGTATTACTTCTAACCTTTGCCCTCATGTTAACTAGAACTATTGAGTTGAGGGAATTGAATAAGCTGCTATGACCTACAAACTTTAAAAGTAAAAACCAAAAGAAACTACATAGTTAATTATTTGATCCATAATTCATCTCCAAAATCAGTGTCGAGAATGATGATTTCGGGCTAAGAATTATGTTAATTATCTTCAATTGGCCCATCCTTTGGCTTGTCATCCACTACAACTACTTTCAAACCCTAATGCACTTTGATGAGTGCACTGTACTTGTTCTTCATGAATTCCAATTTTTGCATGATAATAGTATGTAGTTGTGTGTCCTTTTCCTGTATAGGTTGTGCAATTAGTGATTTAACCAACCAATACATTTCTATGAAAACTTAGTATCCCTACTTTTGGGGAAGCCTATGTTAGGGATCCATTGAAGAATTCCATGCTAACTTTCTTAATGGCATTTCCCCCTTCTAAATGTTGCCTTTTTTCTAGCTTGTGCATCTCAACTTTCATAACCTTTGAGTGTTTTAGGAAATACATATTCACAGTTGCCATAGTTTCCTTCTAAGCTTTGGTAATTTTTTCCCTACTATTTTATTGCAATGGAATTACCAATCCCAAACCTACCTCATTTGTTTGTCCTGCCACCTTCTTTGACATTTACCCGGACCAAGAAATTCCCTTTCTTATCACCATCTTGAAGTCCCTTCATTTTTGTTGCCTCCTCGATTAGAAACCCAAACAAAGAAGATTTCTTACCAGTCAATGAATTGCTAGACATGATCTTAGCTTCATACAAAGCTTGTGTATTCCTTGAATCCTGCATCCTCACATTGTCCTTCAAAGGCTCTACATGCAAGGGTTCAATACTAATGCTCTTTGAGGGACTTAGTGAATAAGTGAGGTAAAAATGCCAAGCTAGGACTTGAAGTCATATCCATCCATAAAATTGTCTTCTTTATAGTCACATGAACCTCCATCATTCTTGATCGTATCATAACCATGATGCTTCTATTCTTAACATGAGTGACCCTTGCCAAAGCAAAGGAGCTCTCATTCCCATGATTCTCAATGCAATACAGACTTGCCCTATGCCATACAAGGTTCACAATCAACCTCATCTTTGCATGGAGTCGTCTCGATCACTACCTGATACCCTTTTTGCATGGGGATTTTCAACTAGTTGTCACCAAGAATGACCCCCGTTGCTAGTTGTTTCAATGAATGCGTGTGTCCCTATTGCCCCATCTAGGTGAACTATTTCAACTTGTTAAAGACCATTTGTTTACGAATAAAATGAAAAGTGAAGAATGATTGAATGAATAAAACAATAATGCAAGTCCCTCAAACCCTAAAATCTCTAAAAGAAAATCTCAATTTGAAGCTAGAGTGAAAATAGAATCCAAAACTACAAACTAGGGTCTATAAATACTTGTCCCACATAAGGACTACTAATTTCAATACCCATGTATTCAAAGTAAAACACACATAGAAATAGACACGTGGGTTTAGCTTGGTTGGTTGGGAGGAATGATTGTTATCCTCCTCACCTAGGATTAATTCCTCGAAGTGACATATTTGACCTATCATAGTAAAGCTGGAAGGGTAGGGCGCCCCCTGAGTGGAACCCCCATCAAGTGTGTCTGAGGACATCTCGACTTAGGATCAACTATAAATTTTTGATATATGTAACTTGCATACCGTTACATATATTTGAGAACGTTGCTTAATTCTCCAACCCCAATTTAAAAAACAAAAAACAAAACAAAACATATATAAAAATAGTTTAAGACAATCCAGACAATCATTATTAAAATTACAATTTTCCAATTAAAAACTAACTAATTAAACATTGAAAATCTTTATTTTAATCAACTACTAATAATAACAAAATAAGTTGAGGGTATACTTTCTCTTTCCCTCGTGTTAGACACATTAAAATAGACATATATATTTTTATATGATTCACCAAACTTTTGTTCGATATTATGACGTGTCACAAATAAAATATAGATTCACTTTGGTCAACACTTGAACCATATCTCGAAGATTCCAACAAAATTACTGCAAAATGAAGTCATCCATTACGCCTTTCATAAAGTTATAATTTAACGATTTTGAGAATCAAATTAAAAAATACAAAAACTTTCATCGCAATGTATTCCGTCGTAATAAAATCAAATTGCAATATAAATAATAATAATGAGTCCTTAATTTTTTATTCGGTTGAAAAAAGTCCATAATTTTTTATGTGTAGTAACATGATGTGACGTGCATACAGGAATTTACTTGTCTACTTTCCAACTTCACCTACCGAACATCCATGACATGCTATCTATCCAATTAAATTAAATTGTTTGCTTTTCAATAATAAACCATCAAAATTATTGTTACGTTTAAATAAATGAATAATTTAAGTGATTGCACCAAAAATTAAAGTATTTAGAGAATGTATGTATCAGAATATGTGTAATATTAATAAAAAGGTTTATTTAAAGAAAGTGTAACGCAAAAGAAAAAAAATATCACTATAATAAATATTAAATAAATGAATAATTTAAGTGATTGCACCAAAAATTAAAGTATTTAGAGAATGTATCAGAATATGTGTAATATTAATAAAAAGGTTTATTTAATGAAAGTGTAACGCAAAAGAAAAAAAATATCACTATAATAAATATAAATTTATATGGTTCAAATTAAAATTAATCTTTATATTATAATTTTATAAAGAAATTGGGAAATAATTTTCAGTTTTTATTTTAAATTTTAAACTTTTTAATTTATATAGTAAAAGTGTTAGTGAGATTAATTTAAAAATAAATTCTATAATTTGTAATTTAAAAAAGTTGGAGATAGGCATCATTTCTTTTTACTTTAATCAATCTTTATTAATATAAAGCACAATTTTAAAATGATGTGAATGTGTCATAACTTGACTATTCTTCAACCTCTCAATTATAATATGCTTATGAATACTATAATGATTTTGGTGTTTTATTTCTTTATATAAGATGTATAATGATTTTGGTGTTTTATTTCTTTATATTTAATCTTATAAATAATATTTTAATTTTTTTTTTCATTTTTTAATACATCTTTTAAACTAGAAAAGACATTTTTAGAAGTTTCAAGCTTCGTTAATTAACTCAACCTATCATTTGTTGAAATTAAATCTTGATGGGAGGACGACACTACACTCACAAGTGTCTCATTTTTTTTCTTTTCAAAGCTAGAATGGAACCTTTTATTAACGAGAAAACATATAGTACAAAATATTTTGGCTAGTCTACCTTGAGGGAAACTAGGTTAGCCTATCTTTGCCAATCAACTCAATCTAAGAAGCTTATCTAGCAAGCAAAGACCTTGAGCCTGCCCAGGAGGAAAATTGGGCTATAACACAATTGTTCAACATTAACAAATATAGCAAACTTGACTAAAGAAAAATTATCAGACCTACCCTTAGATAGGGATACCAAGTGTTGGTCATATAGTTCCATGATGACAAAATTGTCAACAAATAGGAACAATTTGTGGAAACTTGTAGAAGTTGCAGAAATTGAGGAACAAGTTGCATAAAATTGTGGAAATTGAATAACAGGTTGCAGAAGTTGCGAAACAAGTTGCAGGAAGCTCCTCAACAAGTTGCAGAAAGATGTGGAAGTGATGGTAGCTTCCTAGTAGCCGAAAGTTGTGGAAAGTTGCAGAAGTTGCGGAACAAGCTGTAGAAAATTGCAAAAGTTGCGGAACAAGCTACGGAACAAGTTGTAGAAAGCTGCGGAAGTTACGAAAGCTACGGAAGCTCAGTTAACTTTTGTACATAGTAATCCTCCCCTCGACTCAGTTGGTGAATGTTCAGACCGATCTCTCGCATAGTTCTAATCTCCTCATTCATGACAACAGAACCATCATTAAATGCCTTGGATCTTGGTTTCCCATCGCGTTCTCACCCATGTCGAGTCCCATCTCCTGTCGTGTTCTCACCCTATTCGAGAAGGGATAATCCTTATTAGCTATGTGTAAACAGTCTTCCTAGAGAGAGGTATCATAGTCCTCTTCCCAGGAACACACAATATGGATGATCTTTCTCTCTATTCCTTCATTCACTAGACGATTTGCCAATTTGTTAACTTCTCTATAAACATGAGTGGTGATGATGACACGAATGTTTGGCATGAGGGAATCCAATTGATGCAAATCATCTTCCCATTTCTAGTTTTTGGCTAAAGATGAACCAAAGTGCGATTGAGCATTCTTTTAAGTAGATGGATGAGAATCTGGGAGTCTCCTTCTACCACTAGCTTAGAGTAACAGAGAGAGATGGCAGTATGAATGCTTGAGATAAATCTCAACAATTTTGCCACATTTTTGGTCTCACGTCCAAGGAATCCATGACTTCTAACATCTCAGAACACCTCTCTATAGTCAACAGGTCTTGGATTCCCCCCCGAGGCACCATTGAAGTTAAGTTTGAAGAAGCCAAGGGGAGGTAGGGACCATTGATTATGAATGGGGATTCGAGACGGACCTCTAAGAGAAGGAATAACCAAAGGTTGAAACTTAATATTCCAAGCCTGAATGACGAGTTGTCCCCATTATTGAACTGTTGATCTTGGTCCGTCCATGAGCCGAGATTCATTGTTTCAGTTATGTATTGCTTGACCTTAGTCCAAATGTGATTGTAATCCATTCTTTTGTCTTAAAATATGCGATGATTTCGTTCCTTCCAAGTTGCCCAAATTAGGAAGCCGAGAAATAGTTACCATATCCGATTCAAGAATGGAGTTGTTGACTAGTTTTCTAGAGTTAGAACAATGTTGCCCTAGTGACAATGATATTTTATAAATTGATTAATTTGATTATTTTTATTTCAAACTATCACTACCATCTTCATTATCATCTTTTATTTAATATGAATTAAATAAAATATTTATGTAAATTTAAAATTAAATGAAATTAAAGTTATTTAGTATAAAAATTTATACAATTCAATAAAATATTAAAAGTATTATTACATTTAAATTTAAAGAAAACATGTGGCGTTATAAATAGTTAGAGGATAAGAGAAAATCAAGATATTATAAGAAGGTGGTCAACCCTAATTAATAAAGAAGAGAATAGACATTGCTAAAAAAGAATAAATTCTCATAAGCTTCATAGTGAAACATGTCACTAGACAAAGGAGTAGTCTATTTATTCTACGCTGGTTTTGGTCGGAATTGGTAATTCTTTTTTTGGTAAAATCTAAATTTTTACTTGTTTAAATTGTATTTTTGAATTCATAAATAAATTCAACATCCTCAAATACCCCCATGGCACCCAAATTATGTAATTTACATAGCTAATATATGCAATTCTAATATTTTTTAAAGATTTCTATATTTATAAAAGGTTAAAAACTTAGAATATTTAGACTACACCCTAGACAAATTCTAAAACCTGGTGGAATGAAAGAACTTATCATCTTTATGACACAAAGAAAATTTGAAAAACTAAAACCAACCTTACTTTGAATGTTCACGTTTATACATAAAAATATCTTTAATCTCATAAATATTAATAACTATCATCATAATATTAATAATTAATAAAAAAACTTAAAATGAAAATTTAACCAATGGCGTTACTTTGGATGTACACGTTTGTATAAGCGTGAAGTTGAGTTGTTTTGAAAATGAGATTGACATAAACGTAAAATATCTTTAATCTCATAAATATTAATAACTATCATCGCAATATTAATAATAACAAAAACTTAAAACTTAAAATGAAAATTTAACCAATGGCGTTCCTTTGGATGTTCACGTTTGTATAAGCGTGGAGTTGAGTCGTTTTGAAAATGAGATTGATCAATTCTACCCTAAAAAAAAAATTAACACAATTGGAAAGCAAGAGCCGTGTAATTAGTTCCACCATGAGCCATCCAGAAGTTTACGGTATCATTGTGTGTAGAGTGAAAAGACAGGTTCACACGGAAAAAAAACGCACGAGTCCTTGAATTTTGATAATAAGGAAAAAGAGTCCTAAATTATGAGTTTTGGGTATAAAGAAAACAGAATGTTAAATTAAATGAGGATATGATGAGCTCATAATTTTTATTTTTGTAGAAAGATGAGCTCATAATTTGTCCTTGAAAATGGATGACCAGAATTCAATGCAATAAAATGGGAAAAATAAGAGAGAGTGGAAGGTAGAGTAGTTATTTTGTTTGGGGAATGGAGGACCAGGTTGAGCTCTCTGTAATTGAGGTGCTTCCTGTGGATGCTCTTGCTCACTGCTTCCTCGCATTATCCTCCTTCAAGGACTTGGCTCAGTAAGATTATCGTTATCTTTTTCTCCTCTACAATTCTAGTCTTTCTGTACATTTTTAAAATTCAGTCAAGGGAATGCTCTATCAGTTTCCAATATATTTCTTCCCATGTGCCCGCTGGCGTCTTCTTATTTCTAGTTTTCATTCATAGGCCAAAGGCTTGAGCCATGAGAATTCAGTTCATTCAATCGTTATGCAAATTATTCCTCTGCTAGTTGCCGTTTTCAATTTTGGTTCTTGCTTTGTGGTCCTAGTTGATTGCCAGGAGTGGTATTGCTGGTTGATAGTTTTCAACAAGTATCATGTGTTTTTGTTTTTATTTTTGAAATTAAGGTTTGTGAATTACATTGCTGTCTACAGGGTAAGCATTGTATGCAGGAAATGGAGAGAAGCCGTGAAACAAGCTCTGGCTCGGAGAGATAAGCTGAGCTTTGCAGAATGGAAAATGGATGACAATTCTCTGGCAAGACTCGTTCAAGGGGCTTTCAGCCTCAAGGAACTTGACATGTAAGTTACCTTACAACTTTTCTGTTGACTTTGAATTAATGTTAGGATTGTTTCACCTTTTTAAATTTTATTTGCAATTGCAAGCATCGACTTGATACGCAATAATATACTTGGAATTTAACATAACGATGCTCATGTATGATATCAGAATTTGATCTTGGCGGTTTTTCTAAGAAAAACTCTGAATTCAGCTTGTATTAGTCTGAATACTGGATGTTGCTATGTGGGGGTTTGTACATAAGCCTTTTGATTAGAATAATAAAATTATTATCAGTTCACACTTTAATTCCGTAAAAATTTAGTAGGCTGTATGAATTTGGTCTATTGGCTTGTCAACTGCATTTTCCAACTTTGGCAGGATATTGATTTCTCTGAAGTCACTATATATACACACGATATTGGCCAAACGCCAAAAGGTGGACTGGATTTGAGTATGGAGACAGAGCATGCTCAGATAGTGAGTTCAACCTGGAATCATTCCCTTTCTCCTCCACCTTAGATGTTTGTTCGATTGCCTTTTTCTTTATATTATTAGCCTAATAGGCTTCCAGAACATTAGAATTTAATTTTATTGTTTCTGTATGCCCCATAACTTGCTAACTATTGAAATTAGTTCGCCAGTTGAATTGACAGAACCTAGAGGTATTCCGTAGGTTCAATATTTTTACCCACTTGTTATTTTATTTACATTTCATTTGGTCAGTAAAATCAATATGTCTTCATTGGAATTTCAGCCTTCCTAACCTGGTCAAAGCAATTTGCTCTTTACTTATGTTACCAGAAACCACACCTGAGTGGGTCGTTTCTGGAAGAAACTTGTTCCATAACCAAAGCCACACCAGAAACCCGTTTCTGGTGTTCATTTCCCATTTTTTGACTGGAAACCCATGGCTCGAGAAACAACCAGCATTTTTGCTGCCAGTTTCTGGCCTGTGAAAAGGCCCAAAATAAACAAAAAGGCAGGAAAAAAAGCTTTCTTTTTTGGGTAATGAATGTTTCTGGTCATGCAAGTAGCACCATCACTGGTCCACGAGGGGCTAACATGTCTTTGGAGGGATTTGAACCTTGGTGGGGGGAATAACAACACCCCCTATTTACCAACGACGAAGCACCTGTTGATAATGATTTGAATTTTTTGAAAAAATTATGGAAACATACTGCTGAGGGGGAAGGAAACAAACCCGAAAGGTTTTCTTTATAAGGATAAAGCTGCCTCATTTGTGCCATTCTTTCCTGAAAAACTGAGTCATGAGAGCAGGGAGAAACTCTGCACATAGGACTTTTGGTACTCAGAGGTTGGAGCAGAGATTTTTGCATTGATGGAGCTTTGGATTCTAGCTTCAGGATTTTGGACTGTATCAGACTCTACAGTATACATATTTTGGATTTGTTTGCTCAAGGTTGGCTTTGAAAGGCTTCAAATTTGTGAATTGTTCACATTGCGCAATCCATTATTATGGCAGGAAGCCCAAGCTCCCAAAAATCAACACAGCAAAACATACGATCCCCTGGCCAACCAAATGGCAAATACTAACCAGTTTCCATTTAAAATAATATGTGGATGCCAAAAGGGATTTTGAAATAAGGATGTGGGTTTCTATACAGTCCACTCATTCATACAGTGGACCACGTGGGACAACCGGATCAAAGGGTTATATATGCCTTAACTGCAAGTAGCCAAATATAAGGGGATTATAGGTGTGAGGTGGTAGACTACTTTGTTGATCTACAGACTACTAGGACATGGGATTATTGTGGTTCCTAAGATGGTGGTGATGATGAATTGCCTTTCACTCCAGAGGAGCCAATGGATGAGATGGAATATGAATATTTGTGGAGATATTTATCCTTTATGAACCAAACAGGGAGCATTTTGATGTTTGCATCGTTGAAAACTTTAAAGTTTTTGTTATGATCATGAAACATGCTATTGAGGATCGCTGGCTTTTTGTTATGAATATGAACACGATATCACTTTTTTTATTTTAAAAATTTGAATGATGCATGTTGATAGTTTAATTATTCTTGCATATGTAATTTAAAAACCCTAAAACGTTTCTTATAGCAAAAGCTGTGAACTTCCGTTTCCCATTCTGAACCTATTTCTTGTTTCGTTCTGTGTTTCTTATTTCTGGTAACATAGCTCTTTACCACTTTGACTAAGCTGGGGGGAAATTTGCTGAAAATTTCTAGAGAAGCATTCTTTTTTGTTTTTATAATATTTGTCACCAAGTCTTCTTGTAGAAAAACAAGGCAATTTCTGAAATTGTTTGTGGGTGCCAGGTGGCATCTGTGAATAGGTAATGTGGTCAATGCCCTGCAGTTGTCATCTGCAAACATAATGTTAATGTCACACCAGTGGCATGCTACGAACAAGCACAGAATACCATGGTGTCAGTCACTTTGATAGCTTTTCTTAGAAATGTTATTCACAATCTGTATCCTGTGTGCAAGTACTGGAACCTTAAATGCAGTGTAGCATGGTTTATCGCGGTTCTTATGGAATATGCTTTAAATTGTCACAAAGTGGAATAGTACAATAGGCTTGCCTTCCTGTCAATTAGAGCATCTTAGAGAGCAGGTTGTGCAATTTTTAGAATCAGGATGAATCTCAGAAACAATTACCAAAAGGCAATTTTATAATTTGGTTTGCTCGAATGGAAAACATTTATGTAAAAGCCTTTGCAGACATAAAGGAGTCTGTAATAGCTCAGCATAGCTCTGATAACAATTTGTAATAGCATGTGTAATACATTAATAATGCAATTCTACACTGGATTATATGAAAGATGTATTTGTCTATTTGATTCATATAATTTTTTTTGGTAAGGGTAAATGCTTTTTAAAATCTGTATTATTGTGTTGAAGGCCACTTTAACGTGGGGACCATCAAACATGGCCAACTCATACATCTGATCAGGGCTCTTTGCCCATTGGGGTTTGAATTTGGATCATTATCAGGGAAACACATCTCAACCACTAGACCACAGCATGATGGTCTTATTTGAATCATGTAATCTAGCTAATGCACTCTTAAGGAGTATGTCCAAAGATTATCTGAGCACAATAGTAACTCATTTATGATCATAAAAGAAAATACATGTTAGCTTGGTGGGCTAGCTTGACTGGTTGAGTGCTTTGAGCTTCATGTAGAAGGTCTTGGGGTTGGTCCCCTGGTCTGGCTACCTCTCTTGCATGCCTCATTCGACGTCCCTACTGGTCAGGGCTATAATCAGCACCAATGGGTTTACACTGGGTACCATTTGCGAAATGCAGGGAAGTGCTTTGGGGTTTCCCTGCAAGGCTTTCTTTGGAAAGAAGAAGAAGAAGATATATGTCAGCAGACGAGCTAGGTCATTTGTCTCCATACTTATTTGCTTATTGAGAAGAGCTGTGAAACATATTGCCCGGGCCCATAGATTTACCTCCCAGCAATAGGCATTCCTACACTATGAATGGCACCCGTGAGTTAAGGCAGTAATATAACAAGGAGCTCCAACACATGAGCAATTTGCTCATTATTAAAGTGCGATTTTCATGAATCATAATATGGGTTCCTTCATTCTTATTTCATAATTATGTAGTTGAAAATTGATATAATTAAGTTTCCTTCCAAACATGTATTCCATGAACCATAACTTGTTCTAAGAAAGCACATATGCTTTTGAATTTCTAGTAATGATTAAAAATTGGATTCAAATATTTCATTCTGGAACCTGAGATACAACCTACAGGATGAAATGTTTCAGCATCGTGAATATGTTGTAGCCCAAAACATTTTGTGTCTATAAATGTGCCTTGTTGGCCTGTATATTCTTGATGCTTTGTTTCTCTAAACTGTTTTTGTAATCCTTTTGAATTGCTGTCATTGAAAAGATGGAGGATATGGGACAATGCCTTTCTGCAAATACACTATTAGAGCAAAGTTAAGATAAAGATGACAATCCAAATTTGGGTAGGAATCATATTAGATTCCAGATACTATTTGGGCCAGCTTAAGAAGTGATTGGTCACCTTTTTCATGTCCCTTGACTTTTAGGTTCTAACAATTTATGATGAGTGATGGAGGATGGCCATGGCAAATAGAATGGCAATGGAATGCAATTGAATGACAAATGATTCCTTGGTGAACTAAAATCCAGATTGATAATTGTGACCTGTAGTATGACTTGTTTTGCAATCATAACATGGAAATATAGGTTTTGTATATTTTCATATTATTTTTCTGTGTGCAAAATATTTTCCAAAAATCAAAAGCCTTCTGCTTTGCCATGAGTGACTTTGTCTGACATTTCAGAAATCCAAATTTTATTGTCTTGGGTGAGTTCATATGTGCAGAGTCTCATCTTCTTGATGTATGAGTTTTAGGTGTTAGCTCTGCTGAGAGAGTGAGATCAATATTTTTAAGGTTTAGCCTATGTGTCTTGTTATATTTCTATATGCTGTATTTGACCCTTGCATGGAATGGTTGATCACAGGTAATATTAAAATACCAAATAGTCAGTAGTTTCAGCCACAATTGCAAAATGCTTCGTGACTATACAGACCTTTTTGCCAAGTGTTCTAGGACTTTTCTCCATTATGTAAACCTATATTTATTGATTTATGATTTGTTTTGTTCAGAGCAGTGGACCTCACTGTTCTTTCTGACTTTTATTAAGCCCAGTGGGTTTTTTGACTGTTACGTGGTACCAGTACCAGCGCCCCAGGGAGAGAGGATCATTTTTTTTCAGACTAGGAGGGGTGATATCCAGTGTTTTTTGAGTGGAGGTTATGGCTAGATCCTTTGGTCCTTCTCTTGGGAGTACTATGGCTTAGTGGCATTGTTGACTTTCTCATTAAGGGGCTTGAAGCCCTGAGGTTGGTGTCCGGGGCTCCTAGGGGTGGGTCACTGGGTCACATAACCCCTCACCTGTTTCATCACTCTGGTGGCATTTTTCTCAGCACTGAGGCTTTTGTCTCTCTTCCAGGTCATCACCGACACCCTCATGGTCCCTCTACATCACAACGCCCTCTCTCCTTGGGCTTCTTCTCATGATGACGTCATCTCTTGTACCAAGCCCTATTGCTTGATATGGGGGGGCATTGAGGGATTTTCACTACTGTTGGGGTTAGATGGGGCATGATGTACACCCTTGCCTACTCCAGCCTTTAGTTTGGAGTATTTTGCTCATTTTCAGTCATTTTAGTCACTTTTGGGTAAACTTTGGGGAAAATGCCAAGTTACCCGCAGATTTGATTATTTTATATTATTTTATGTTATAAGTTTAAGTTGACATGTTTTAATTTTAAAATTGACATTTTAAAGCATGTAGGCTTGGTTATTTTGTAAAAAGTGAGTGTGAAATCATATAAATACAATCTCCTCGCTTCATTTTTACACACAACTTATGGGATAAAATTCATTATGCTACTCTTTTACCCTAGAAGGGCCTTATGAAGTGATGCGCACCTCTTGGAGGGATGATTCTTTTTGCTCTTGGATGAAGTTGGATGTTGTTTTTGTCTTGTTAATGCTTTGTGGATGCTAGAATGGTTGGAATAACTCATGCTCAAAGTAAGTCTTTTACCTTCTAAATCTTGCTTGGTGAAAGGTAGGTATTTTTGCTTCTTGAATGAATGAATGGTTGCCCTAGGGTTGCATGATTTTTTAATAGGGCCTTTATCTACTTTTCTATCCTCATTGCATAGTAAAAGCACTTCTAAGAGGAGGTTTTTACGAAGTTTGGCCTTGGAGCTCCAACTTTGCCCTAGTTTAGGCTCTTGAAACCAACCCTAGAGGTTGTTCTAAGAAGCCCTAACCTAGTTGATAAGGAGAATCACCTCCAAGAGGAAAGCTGGTCACCTTCCTCTAAGGCTAGGGTTTGGGGGTAACATCCATTAAAACCCTAAGTTATCAACTTTTAGTAAATTTCACTTGCATTTTCATGGAAGAATTAGGGTTAGAATAAGGTTTGCAATTTTATGTTAAAAAATCTAGAAAATAATAATTTAAAAAAAAAAAAATTGGCCTTCCTAAATTTTCATTCCTCCTACAATTCGCCCTACCTTCTTTAGCCATAAAACCCTAGGGAAAATTTTTAGGAAGCCCTAAAAATTAAAAAAATAAAAAACTCCTAAAAATGCTAATTGTACATATGTAAATATTTTTTTTTGGTTAACGTTTGTATTTTTTGAGTAATTAGGTTTTATTTTTTATTTTTGTACATATTTAAAACCCTAAAATACTAACCCTAACTCTAACTGCATCCTTAACCTAAACCCTAGCGAACTCCCTTCTTCACCTTCCATCTTCTCCTCTTTCCCTTTTCCTCCATTTCCCTTTACTTTCCCTCTGATTCATCACTTCTTTTTCCTCCCTCTCCTATCCTCGACCAGCCCTAGGTAGGGCTCAGCCTTTCCCTGTGGAAGCCTCGGCCTCATCCCCTTGGATACCATAGCCCTCGATCTTGACAAAGGGGGTCTCAGTCCTCCATTTGGGGGCCTTCCTAAGACCTAAAACAACCTTTTGCAGACCTTACCTTTTTGCTGCCCTAGGTCTGCATATAATTTGCAGACTGTCAACTTATGTAACAGTCCTCTCCTTTAGCCTTTGCACCTGCACAAGCAACAAACCAATTAGCCATCAAATACATTACATTATACATCAAAGGTTGCCTTACCCAGGTCTGAAATCTACTTCAAAAGAGGTTTGAAGCATTACCATTTGACAGTCAGAAATTTTGTGATTGTGCATGAATGAAGTAATTGTAATTTTAAATTTTGAATCCAAATTGGTCTCATTATTACTTCTCATATGATCACCTTACAGCTATTGCAATTCTGCTTTTACAAGTGACTGTCATCGTTCTGTTAGAACTTATACTCAGTCATAAATTACATTGATTAGATTTGTTGAATAATAGATGTGTGTGCTATATTATCTACCTTG
The DNA here is from genome assembly GCA_027924585.1 of Larix kaempferi. Classification (NCBI taxonomy): domain Eukaryota; kingdom Viridiplantae; phylum Streptophyta; class Pinopsida; order Pinales; family Pinaceae; genus Larix; species Larix kaempferi. Next base: position 13,368,824 of record BSBM01000289.1, read on the forward strand.
AATACTTGGGAACATTTATCATTTATTTTGGCACCAAATCTCGCTAAGGACTATTGACAGTAACATGCTGTATTGATGCCATCATAAACATCACTCCTTGCACATGTTGGTGATTATACTCTCATGCTACTGAATGTTGATTGATGCTTATTATTTATGAATGACATTGCCTATATGCTAGAACACCATTGAATATCTTACTACTGATTTAGCACACATTTACTTGATATTTTTAAACGTTGGCATAGATATCACTCTTTGTACTTACACTCATTTGATAGTCTATGGTGAATTGTTAATCATTGGTAAATGACCCTAATAGTATACTAAATTGTCATCACTTGTGAGTACATTGACTTGATACATATTTGGCTAGTATGTCTTCTTCATTCACGAAACATTTCGATTAAGGAACTGGTCACTGACTTGCTATCTAGAAGGTATAGATTCTTAAGTGTTTTTGCAGACCACAGAAGGGCTCTCCCCTTGGAGGTTCCAACTCTCTGAAGAAGTTGGAGAAGTGGCTAAGGTGACAGTGGTCACTTGCTCCATATTTGTTCATCGGATACTGGCCTTGCTAGTTCATCCGGTAACACTAACCTCACTGTTCTTTCTGATTTTAGTAACCCTAGTGGGTTAGATGAATCAGTTCAAACACAGTGTTTCAAGGTGAGTTCGCTGTGATGTCTCTGGTTCTATACCGGTTGAAGCAATTCTAGGCAATTCTGGGCACAATAGCAACAGTGAGGAGGCTCATCATCCTTTCCATGTCAAACATGGGCACACTTCTGAGGACCCTGTACAGTAAACAAGCAATAAACCTATTTTTTTCTCAAATCTGGGCAGATCTGTGTATAAGAATAGCAGTGAAAATGCATTTCTGGGCATGTTTTCCTGTAGCAGCTACCCTGAAGGGCCGGTTCTCTGTGCCAAACGGTTGAATAAGGCACTTTTGGAGATCATCTTGACAGGTTTCAGAGGGTTTTTGGGCAGCAATCAGCGTTTGTGGGAGGAGCATTCTGCTCAAAGGACCCTTATTTGTTAAACTTAATCTGCCTGAAAGGCCCAAGGCCCCAATCCACCTTTGGAGTTTTTGTATGCCAAGTTTGGAAGAGCATCCACCCTTTGAGGATTTTTAGTTTTTTTGCATATTTATAGACTGTTATTGGAACTATTTGGCATATTTTTGATGGTTTGTAGTGGGACATCATCCTTGGGAGAGCCTTCATTTGCACCCTTTTCTTATATCATGGAGCATTCAAATCTTTGGAGGTCCCTTTTTCCATCTTGGTGGAACAACCACTTTTGAGTAAGCTTCATATGCACTTATAGAGGCCACGTTCAGCTTGTTTTGAGTGGTTGAGGGGGTTTACTTCACACTTGGTGGTGACGGTTGGCATCTAAAGGGGCCTAAAGGGGTCAGACCCTAGACCTTTGAGGGTTCTTTATGGAGCGCTAGCTTTGGAGACTTCACACACACTCATTCATGCCTTTATCAACACTTATGGGTCCCCCCCTTGGAGAGTGTTCAACTGTTGGAGGGATTTTGTCCACTTGGAGGAGGTCTTTCCACCTTGATAGGAATTTCTTGTTAGTTGGAGGTTGCGTATGAATCTAGCATCACCTTTGGAGAGCTTCATTACATGATTTATGGAGGTTTCTTCATCTTAGAAGTTGTTGCTACGTGGACATTTCCATTGGAGTGCCCCCTTGGAGAAGCCTTTGGAGGCTATTGCATGGAGCTATTCTTAGTTTTGTTCCTCACTTGGTGCAGGTGCCCCTCTTCACGGGGCCCTTTATATCTCTTGCATTGTACAATTGGTTTTTGACCACCTTTTTATTGATTTTCTTTAGTAATTTGTTAGAATTTAGTGGGGTTTTTGTATTTTTTACTCCACCCTAGGCTATATCTAGGAATTAATCAATATTTTATTGTAAAGGAAGTTGAGCTACTCTCCTATATAAAGAGAGCCTCTTCCTCATTTGAACTCATGGTTGGATTTTGAGAGCTCTCTCTCTTTTGGAGCCTAATTGATATATCTTTATGGAGTATTTTTGAACTGTAAAGGGTTTCTTCTCCATTTAGTGTGGTTCCTTGTTCTAATCTTTAATGTTGCAAATGATTGATGGAATAACCTAGAACTTGTTAATTAGGGCCATAGATAGTCAAATTTGTCTCATTGGAAGGGTTTTATGTGAGAACTATTTTCCTCTATCTACCTTTGATGTCTTATGCATAGATATTACATTGTTCCGAATCATCTTTATAGAGTAAAGAACTCGTGATACTTCATTGTATAAGCACACCCTAGTAGCATTGTTTTGAGTTGGCACCGTATGGGAGCTCCTAGGCGATTTCTACATTTATGTTGTAACATTTTGGGGTTTATTAGTTGGCACCGCAAGGGATCTAATCTACCCTAACTCTTTCTTGAACTTTCCCCCTTCATTGGTCTTGTTCCCTTTGATTCCATTTGCCCCAGGGATTGGCACTAGTCTTCATGGTCCTCCCATCACCCCTTTATATACTACAAAAATAACAAAAATGCTTTTGCCAAAGTTAACTCTTCAAATCACCTTGTGCCCTTGTTGCCGTAGCTTAGCAATCCTAACCCTAGGGAAGCCCCCCTTGAGTTGGAGAAGAGATAACCTAAAGTGTAGGGAGGTGGTTATCAAGTTGACAGTGGGTAACACCTCTAGGTTATAGTTGGGCTAGCCTTGTTCTTTGGGGCTTTAAACACACATGCTAGTTCAAGCTGCAACACAATCGATAGTATATTGTTGTCCTAATTGAGCCTAAGATGAGACCATTTAGAGTAGGATTTGGATATGGCGAGACTCCATTTTTAGATGGAGGTTATTATATTGAGTTGCAAGAAACATGCTAATTTTTTTGTTGATGATATGCCAGAGTTGAAGGTTGTTTCTTTCGATGACGCTTTTGTTGATTTGTAGGAACAAAATCCTACTCTTTTGATTTGCAGAAACAAAAGCCTACAACTTTGGTTGAGTAGGAATTACGTCCTACACCTTTTGTTCAACATGAACAAAATTTTGAGCCATAATGATATCCAAATTATTATGATGGGAGGAATCCTAATTATCATGACAGGAGGAATACTAGTTGCATGATCTAGGTATCAAAATCATTGTAGCAATTATTCTTATAGATCTTTGGAAAAGAGGCATGAGATGTAGAATCTTAGACCAATACTGACTACTAGGGTTAGTTGTATTTTAATTGATGATTGGTCATGGCAACATTTGAACAAATGTTTGAGGACTTCATATAGATGTGCGTTGTCAATTGTATAACTCTACAATCATCCTTTTTCTTCTTGATTGATTGGTTGACGTTATCTAATCCCTCAAGTAGCGGTGATGATGTTGAGATGTTGGGTTGTGTAAACCTAACTATATTATATTGTGATTGATTCTTGATAGATTGTGCCCAATGGAGATTGACAAATTACTGAGTATCAAGCGTGTCGACAAGAGTATTTTTGTGTTGATATCTATGACTTGGATTATTGATCTCCATGAGCTTGTTGGAATGTTGGAATGTGTGTAAACATAACTTGTTGAGGTTGGATTGTAAATTGTCTAGAGTAGTGATGACTAGTTCATACTTCATAGATCGTTTGGAGCTTGTTTGATATCATGGTTAAACTTTGTTGACAACATTGAGGGAATTTGAATTCCTATTCTAAACACTTATGCATATTCTCTTGTTTCTTTACCATTATGTTTGGAAAATGTTTAGGAAGAAACTGTTTGTTATGAGAGTGGTTTATCAGTTGCTTCACTGTTTTTTGAAGAGGATTGTGTGGAGTTGTTGTTTTGGAGGAGGCAAGTTTGTAGGATTTCCTTAAAGAGCGTTCATCTACCTTGTCTTGTTTATTGGATGAAAAAATTGATAATTTTGTATTGGTCTCTACCGGAATAAAATTAAGGGGGGATGTTGGTCACTTGGTGCAATTTTATTGTTGGCCTCCAAGTTGTGTTTAAGGGAGACTGTTGGAATATTGAATATATGTAAACATGGGAAGCTCTTTCTACCTTATTTTAACGCTTGGATTAAGAAGTTTCATCAAAATTGTAGGGTGTTAATTGATGTCCTTGGAGGATCAACTTCGAGATTAGAGGAAGAGGCAAGGGCTAGAGCCTAGAGGTGGGGGAACATGGTGTTATTGATGAATAGGATCCCAAACATAGACAGTGATTTTGATGATTATGTTTTTTCAATTTTGATTTAGATATGTATTGCACTTGGTGCAATTTTGATAATATTTTGTCTCTAATGGTTTGGAATCATAGCTTGGTATCTTTAATATATATTTGTTTCATTAAAATTGTAAACTTTTATGTATTTTTTAGCAGTCTGAGTCATTGAAATCAAACTGCTCCGAGTTATTTGCATCCACTACATCTATATATCAATGCTTTCTCCATATTTATGTTCCAAGGTGTTTATCTGATGTTATTGTCGCTTTATAAAATTATATGTTTAAAATTCTGAAAAAAATGAATGTATTTTGTATTTTTTAATGTTTGCTGACTTTTGCCGATTTTTCCCGATTTTTTTGTCGATGTTGCTGAGAAGTTGTATTCGGGACCCTTGCCGACTTTTTGCCGATGTCGAATTTTTCAACATTGCTTCCAAGCACATGATATTCCAAGAACATAAGAGAAATAAAGATGAAGGATCAACCCCAGTTCAAGATCAGAAGAAGGACCTCAAAGGTAAGGTAAAATGTTTCAATTATCATAAGTTTGGTCACTTTGCTATTCAATGTCCTCAAAAGAAAATAAAAGGAAGAAGAAATGGTGAGAAGAAGAAAAAATATGAGTAGAAGATCAACTCTAGAACAAAAGAAGAAGGATCTTTCAAAGATCAAGTGCTACGATTGTCACAAATTTGGTCACTATGTTTCTCAGTGTCCTCAAAGGGAAAGGAAGAGAAAGCAGGATGCATCAACAGTTGATATTGATGAGCATCCACCACAGAAGAAGTAAAAAATTTGATAAGTAAGAAAAAAAAGCTTTGACATAGAAGACAAGTCTAGATTTGCATACCAACTATCATATCAAGGCACACTTCATAAAGAGGTTTTCCAGAGCTCCAAATAGAGCTTGGAGATATTAGCAAGGGATGTACACTTGGCAAGAATGCCAAGGGATCTTTTGAATAGTGATGGTAGATCGATGAGCATCTTGGAACTTGTGCATCCAGTGACTTCTTGATGTTTTCCCGAAAGATATGCATCTACTCCATGAAGACCCAAGATAAGGTCTTTAACAAGTTCCAGAAGTTCAAGGCTCAGGCAGAGAACTTGATGAAGAAGAAAATCAAGGTGTTGAGGTCAGACAATGGAGGATAGTATACCTCCAAGGACTTCAATAATTTCTACAAGGAGGCAAAGATCAAGAGGGAGTTAACAACAAAGATGAGTATTCAATGTTTTAAGTAATGGGTTTTATTTGCTTAAGTTAAATTGATATGTTGTTGATGGATAGCATAACTGTTTGATTAGTACTAGTTAACACTAGTGGACATGTTTGTCATGTATTGACAGGTTAAATATGAAGGCTGTCAAAGCAGAGGCATCCAATATGCCAGTTATGCTTAGATCAAGTGTCCTCACCAAATATTGGGGATAAGACCCCCAAGGAAGTAGTCGCAGAAGTGAGTCATATAGTCTTTAAGTCAAGAATGAGTCTTGAATAAGACAAGAGTGAGTCATATCTCTCGCAAGTGACAGAAGTGCGTCATATCTTCTGTAAGACAAGAGTGAGTTATATCTCTTGTGGTGATTAGTACATAGTGAGAGTTAGGAGTTTGAGATCCGATGAGTCATATCTGGAGGCCTGTCGGGATGCACAGAGGCATGTAGCTCCCAGTGGTACTTTCAGGGAGAGCAAAATACATCAAAGGTTCTTGAGTTACATGGCATTGATGAGTCACATTATTGATTCCGAACCTTCTAATTATGAGGAGATAGCAGACCAGCAGGTTTGGAAGGATGCCATGATGGAGGAGTATCAGTCCATCATGTAGAATGATGTGTGGGAGATTGTCTTGAGATCTAAGAGGAAGTCAATGATAACTTCCAAGTAGATCTATAAGATCTAGCATGCGGTCCATATGATACACTATACAGGCTATGGAGTCAACCAGTTGCAGGCTTAGAGATAATCATGGACGGAATCAACAAGTACAGAAGGCAGCAGGTTGCTTCAGTGCTGGATACCTAGATGTAGAGATGCAGAGAGTGTAGATGCAAAGGGAGTAGGATGTCCAAATGCAAAGGAAGCGGGATAGTCAGGTGTAGAGGGAGTAGGGTGCTCCAACACAGAGGGAGTAGTTGTAGCATAGTTTGTTGATGATGAAGCAGGTGTCCTAGTACCTCCCCCTTTAAAAAAATGAAGTTGATCTCTAAGTTCGAGATGAAGGATCGTGGCCTGATGCATTACTTCTTGGGATTAGAGGTTTGGTAGAGACCAGGAGAGATCTTCCTCAGTTAAGGGAAGTATACAGTTGATATCTTGAGAGATTTGAGATGATGGACTGCAAATCCATGGCTACACCTATGATGACAAATCTGAAGGAGCTAAGTGATTCTGCTTCAAATTCATATTTGGTGGATCCCACAATGTATAGATAGCTGATTGATGTACCCAATTAACACAAGGCCGGATATTTGCTTTGCAGTGAACACCCTGAGCTAGTTTATGGTTGAGCCAAAGGCATGTACATTGAGTTGCAGCAAAACATGTACCTTCATGGTACAATTGGATATGACATGTATCAGGTGGTGAAGTGAGGCTATATAGATATACAGATTCTGACTAGGCGGGGACTATAGTGGACAGAAAGAGCACCTCGGGTGCTACTTTAGCTTGAGATGAGCTATGATATCCTGAAGCAAACTTATGTAGCACTCAGTACAACAGATGCAGAGTATATTGTAGCCAGTATCGCAAGTCATGAAGTAGTATGGATTCAAAAGCTTCTTGCAAGACTATTGGTCAAATATCACATCATCCAAGACATGGTACAAAAGGGAGTGGTGAAGCTCCAATACATATCCACAGATGAGTAGATAGCTGACATTCTCACCAAGGCTCTGTCCAAGGCAAAGTCTGTATACTTCAGGGACAAGCTTGGCGTGATGGAGAATATCTCCCTTAGTGAGAGGGAGTATTAATAGATGAGCAACATTGGGCAAACATCCATGTGAGGGAGTATTAATGGATGAGCAACATTGGGCAAACATCCACGTGAGGGAGTATTAATGGATGAGCAACATTGGGCAAACATTCACGTGAAGTGAATGGCCCAGACACTGTGAAGGTTCTATAGATGAGCGACAAACATTCACGTGAAGTGAATGGCCCAAACACCGTGAAGGTTCTATAGACGAGCGACAGAAACTCGCGAGAAGTGAATGGCCTGGATATCGTGATGGTTATATAGATGAGCACTCTAGGGCAAACATTCACTCACGGGGCTATGCTAGTGGTGAATGGCCCAAACATACAGATGAGCAGCATCAGGGCAGACATTTATTCACGGGGCCGTGCTAGTGATAAATGATACATTCACTCACAGGGCTATGCTAGTGGTGAATGGCCCAGATGCAATATATATCTGAGATGGATTACGACATTCTCACCAATTGAGAAGCTTGGTAGTGATACAAAATGTCTCCAAGTGTGAAACTTGGCAGTGACGACACTCTCACCAAGTGAGAAGCTTGGTAGAGATGTAGAGTGTCTTCTACGAACACTCTCACCAAGTGCGAAGCTTGGTGTGATATAGAATGTTCTCCTTTCTGAGAGGAAGTGTTGATGTTTCTCCGTGGTTGCAGCATTGGTCAACATTCTACAGACATTCTCCCATAAAGGTCATGAGAAGTGATCAATGGTTTGTAGTGGATGGCCTCGGCGTGGCCTTGATTAGTCACGAGAAGTGACTAAGAGTAAACAAGGCTCAAGATGCTTACTCTAAGAAAGAGTGCTCCAAGAAGGAAGCTAGAGGTCACATTGCATTCTTTGAGAAGGAGTGCTCCGAGAAGGAGTGATCTATTCTATGTTAGAGTGAGTTGACTTGTTTATTTTGATAGGGGATTCTATCCCCTTGTGAAATATACAAGTCTAATCTAATGTTGAATTTGACATAGGCTCTAAGAAGTGTCCGAGACTTCTTAGAGTGGGGTCAAATCAACATTAGAGCTCTATGGGTGAATTTGATCTACATGTGAGGAGATGAACATCAACAAGGATAAATTTTCTATGATGAAGAACTAACCAAGAAGTCAAGCCAACCATTGAAGAAGTCCCAAAAGAAAAATAAAGACCAGAAGACAAGTCAGCCTGGAGATAAAATGAAAATTGAAGACCAAAAGAACAAGTCGGCCCCATTGAAAGAAGACAAGTAGGCCCTATTGAGGAAAAAGTCCAGTGAACAGAGGAATATAAATAGAGTTCTCACACACTTCATTTGCATCATCACACAACATCTCTTCTCTCTCCACTTGTGCACACTTTTCAAGGAAGGCCTAGCAAAGGAAAGGAAGCAAATATTTTTTGGGTTCTTACCACCTCTTGTGGTTTGCTATATCTCCCTAGAGATTCGCTAAGGTTTATTGTGGAAGAAGGGCACACTCTTGTGCTAGGGTTTATCTTCATGCATTGTATTGTACTTGAATTGGATTAATTTCTTCTAAAGAAAAGTTGGCTAGGTTTTCTCCCTATTGGGTTTCCCAGGATAAAATCTTTGTGTCTCTTGTGCATGGTTATCTTTTAGTGATCTTTGCTTTATTTCTATTGCAAGTGAAGTTGATATTTTCAATGTGCAATTATTCAATGAAATTATGGGATGAAATGAATGTTTGAATTCATTGTGAAATAATTGTCAAGATCTGGAAATAGTTAAAATTTCAACACCCTCTTGGGGAACACTTGGATGGCCAGGGACAATTGCAAATTGCTTTGGCATTCGATTCAATTGGTCATAATTCATTGTTTTCACTTTTTGTGGGAACATTGTTGCAAAATTACGCATTGAGGTCCCTGTTATCGCAAATCTTGTAGAAAACCAATTTGATTGATCCTGTCCAGGATGGTAGAGATGGATGGTTGCTAAAGTTGTGACCCTCAAGAATCCTACCCCCCAAGATTGGTTTTGGTTGTCACTATGGGCAGGCTTCCCCTCTGTTTAAGCTTCCTAGCACACCTAGGGTGAACTAAACTAGCTACGGGAGGTGACCCAAGTTTGGCAAGATGACCAAACCCCTTTTGATGCTATAGGATACCTGTGTATGATAGATAATTGGATGAACAAGATATCCTATAATAAATCCTAGATCCAGATATGATATTGAGTTAGAGTTTCTAGATCCAGGAAGGCAATAGCTAAAGGCAAGTAGATTACCAAATGTTTCCCCTTTTGAATTGGAAGCGTGAAGTAGACAATGGGAAAATATATGGATAATGAATTAATTATACCCTAACCAGGATGTACTTGCTACCTTTGAGAGATCATTAGATTGAAGCACAGAAGCAAGACTACAAGCATTTCACACGAAGAAGTTTTCAACCACTAAGAGAAAATTAAACTTGGAAAAGATCAGAGCTTTTTATTTGGGCATATGGAGTCAGTGGGAAAATGATATGGTATGGTTAATGAAAATATCCTAAAGGTGAAGATCTCTAAATGCAGTCGTCAAGCTCAAGGGCAAATTGATTTCATGCATATTTTTGTTGAGTAAATGAAAGTCATATAATTTATCAAGAACTGAAAAGTTAAGTAAAAACTCTCACACCTAAGAAAAAACGTTGAGAGCCACAATCGACCTTTCACCCAACAACGATATGGTTTGACTTCAATTTGCTCATGAATGGAGAAACCAACCTCAATTGCATCGCATATTTGACTAAAAATAAACATTTGAGAACCCAAATACAAGGCGATTGAGATTCTATGGCAATTCGACCCACTTGTATACCACAACAAAATTTCTAATGGATGAATAAATTGCTTCATGCCAAAATTGTAGCTTTTACACCAATTCATTGGGTTTTTAACGATGACGTCAGAGGCAAAATAACTACAAATGCGATTTGATTTTGAACAATAAAGTCGTTTTGACTGAAATACGTGGCCCTAAAACTCAGGCTTTCGATTTTCAATCAACACCTGAGAAATATGACCTCTCACCAAGGGAAATTGATCCAAAATTCATGCAATACAGAATGAAATCATTTAGTAAAATACTTTAAATACAAATGCATCTTGATCCAAAGCAAAATCGGTTGCAGTGAAGGAGTTTATGATAAAATCGAGGGCACACGCATTCACTAGGCACTAAGATTGACGGAAAAGATTCGAATCAATTTTATGATGAGAACAACGCAGTGTCCAAACATGACTTGCCAAAAAATTGGGATTGAACCTGAAATCAAAACGTTAAGACAAATGGTGAAAACAACCCTCGAAATCCCTGTTACGAAATGAAATGATTTGAGAAGACACTTGTTTTTGTTTATGAAAAATTAAAATAATGTAAAAGCAAATTGCTAGGGTTTCACAAATGACGCTTAAGGGAAATCAGCATGAGAAACTACGAATTTGACCCTTTTCCCTATAGATTTGACCTTCAAAACCTTTCAAAAATGACTCCATCCTTGTTATGGGTAGTGCGTCCCCGCTTGGAGTTATGGGTAGTGCGTCCCTGCTTGGAGTTATGGGTAGTGCATCCTTGTTAGGAGCTGTTATGGGTAGTGCATCCCTACTTGGAGTAGGGAGCCTGCTGCTGTGTCTTGGATGAAGTTGTTCAACTGCAGAGATGGGGCCGAGATTGGCCGCATTGTTGGTGTCAGGTAGAAGTGTAGGTGGTCCTCCGTGTCTGAATTGATCTACAGTCAAAGGTAGTACCGCCATTTTTCTGTCTCTTGGTGTGCCCCTAGAGGAAGGGAGCATTAGAAAGAAGGAAGTAATCCACATGGTGGAGGCTGGTCTCGACTGCGAGTGACGCTAGAGGATGAAGGAGTGAAGCCGAAGGGCCTCCCACAAGTATAAGGCTAGACATCTATGATTGGGATATCTGAAGAAACTAGTTAGAGTTTGAAGCTCTGTGAGAAGAAGATCCCTAAAATGATAGTGGAACCGCCCGCGACTTTTGTAGTAGATAGGGCACCGAAAGATGAAGGGCTCTTTGATCTCAACCTCTTGAAGGTGACATACCTGACATATGCCTAAGGGATCATAATCAAAGCTTACACAAATTAAGAAGCTAATGAATGATAAGTAGTTGCTACAAAACAAGTTAGAGCAACTTATCGAGAAAGAAACATCAATTAATAAAGAAACAATGACTGATCCCATTGAAATATAAGTCTTTAGTTGTAAAAATCCAATTCGTGGAGAAAGGAACCAATACAAATTCAATCAACATCATTACTCATAAAGATGCAAATCCAATTGACTTAAGGATATCTTCAAATGTTAAAGTTTAATTGTTAAACAATGGAAAATCCAAGTGTCCTTGCTAATAAATATTCAGTGATCAACAAAGCAACACAAGTGCATGGAGAAGACATCATACCAAAAGTGAATTAGGAAAACACTGCAAGTATGATAAGGAGAAATCATGCTACAAAGACACCTTATCGACATCCTAATCACAAGAGTTGATTCCTTAACCAATCAATGTATCTACATGTGAGAATTATATGGCTCTAATACCATGTGAGAATTCTATATATGTTGAATACCATGAAATAATTATAATAGCCAAGAATCTTGAAGAAAAGAAATCCTCACAAGAATTATTCAAAGATTCGCAAGAATAAGAAAAAGAAATATTGAGACAACAACATAAGAGAAGGAACTCAATTGATGGAAATATCATCTCATATATTATTCCTCAATATGAATACAATATATAATACATCTCAAGAGAGAAAATAGAATGCCTTAAAGGCAAGTTGAAAAGCTCACAAAAGTAAGGCTTACTTGCTAGAAAAACCCCTTAGGTGTCAAAAGCACTTTCCAAATCAGTCTAAAGGCTCATGAATTAGCTAAATATGTTATGGAAGCTAATGAGTGATAAAAATGGAATGTGATGATGACTTTTGGATAGAAGAGAGATGTGAAGGTCGAATTGGCCAAGTGGAGATAGTTTCTAAGTCAACTAGCTTTACCTTATCCACTAGAAAATAGAAAAAACAGGATAAAACTGTCTAAATCAGAAAAGTGTCTTTCTAATTCAAGAATGGAATAAAATCAGACAAAATCCAAGGAAATCTTATCCAGAATCTATCCAAATTCGTTTTTGTGACTTAGGATGGCATATGGAGGCATATAAAACAAAACTAGGCCAACTACATAGTCTACACCTAGGAAAATTAATCTAGATGACTAATAAAATATATCCTAAGTATGGAATGGGTTTTTAAATGTTCAAACACCCCCTCTTAAGCCTAACTTAGAGCGAGTAAATTATTTGTAGGGCCCAAGCAACAAGGCTTATGGTCACCCCAAAAATTATTATGCCTAGGTAAACTGAGGAAACAGGGAAAACCTCATGGGAAAAACCCCCCCTCAAAAAATGGACATGTGCACACCAAAATTGTTGCTGCTCCAAACTCAAGTAGGTGTGGACTTGATCAGATGTCTGGAGGAATATTCTTATTGGTAAGAAGTGGATCATGATCCAAAAACATGTTCTTGAATTCTCCTTCAGTGGATGCAAGCAAATCTGGAAGCTCTTTGAGCTTGCTCTTGAACTGAACAAATCCATGAATATGCAAACCATTTTGGAACTTGAAATTCGAACCAACTGAGGTAGGATCAGCTCCAATCAGATCTGATTTATCTTGAAACTTTAACTTCAAATCAGAGGAAGTTAAATCAACTCCAAGAAAACATGCCAATGTGATGGCAATGTCTCCATCTTCAATGAAACTTTGAGGACATGCGCTAGTCATCATGTAGGAATAGGTAGAAAGCATGAGATCACAATAAGTGAGTGCAAATGGAGCACTCTTGAAATTTGAACCAGCCTTCAAATCATCCAATAGATCAGCATATTGCACACCATCAGCTTGTGAAGTATGCACATAATCATTAAAAACTAGCTTGTCATCCTCAAGATCAAAATATGAAGAATGATATGAGAACCGTGAAGGGATGGAATCCTCTTTAACAATGGTAGCTCCATTAGTTGAACCTTCTTCATTATCAACAACCACATATGAAGGAGAGAGATCTGATTTCTCAACTTCTAGAGCCACAACAGAAGTCTCTTCAATTACTGCCTCATGGAAAGAAGCATTCGAATCAAGGAGATCATCATCAACATGAACTGACTGTGAAATTTTTTTTGCAATTTCTTTTTCTTCAAAGACAACTTCTTCAGAGAGGGTTGAGGCCGAGACTTCAGGAGGAAGAACACATGAGGAGGTGTCAAATTTACTCTCCATTATGATGATATGAACCTCATTGTGCTTGCCAAAGACTATCCAAATTGGTCCAGAGATCCTTTGGGTATTCAGCAGAATCAATAAGGTAGTGCATGCATGGAGAAAAAGCTAGACACATGGCTCCAAGCGCTCTATCACAATCATTCAGCCAACCATCTTTCTCTTCTAAGGATTCAGGCTCTGCAACAGCTCCAATAGACACATCAAAGAGATAATGTCTCTTCAGATATGCACTCATCTTTGGCTTCCACTCATCATAGTTGAATGGGGTAAGAAGAGGAATTGAATTCGAATCCATGAAGTTGTACCTGCAAAACAGACTTTGAAACTTATACTGGAAGACTCATATGAATATAAGCTATGAGCTCCCTGAGCTCTGATACCATGTGAGAATTATATGGCTCTGATACCATGTGAGAATTCTATATATGTTGAATACCATGAAAGAATTATAATAGCCAAGAATCTTGAAGCAAAGAAGTCCTCACAAGAATTATTCAAAGATTTGCAAGAATAAGAAGAAGAAATATTGAGACAAAAACATAAGAGAAGGAACTCAATTGATGGAAATATCATCTCATATATTATTCCTCAATATGAATACAATATATAATAAATATCAAGAGAGAAAATAGAATGCCTTAAAGGCAAGTTGAAAAGCTCACAAAAGTAAGGCTTACTAAAAGCTAGAAAAACCACTTAGGTGTCAAAAGCACTTTCCAAATCAGTCTAAAGGCTCATGAATTAGCTAAATATGGTATGGAAGCTCATGAGTGATGAAAATGGAATGTGATGATGACTTTTGGATAGAAGAAAGAGGTGGAGGTCGAATTGGTCAAGTGGAGATAGTTTCTAAGTCAACTAGCTTTACCTTATCCACTAGAAAATAGAAAAAACAGGATAAAACTGTGTAAATCAGAAAAGTGTTTTTCTAATTCAAGAATGGAATAAAATCAGACAGAATCCAAGGAAATCTTATCCAGAATCTATCCAAATTTGTTTTTGTGACTTAGGATGGCATATGGAGGCATATAAGACAAAACTAGGCCAACTACATAGTCTACACCTAGGAAAATTAATCTAGATGACTAATAAAATATATCCTAAGTATGGAATGAGTTTTTAAATGTTCCAACACTACATTGCTCTAAACAAAAGTGAGTGGTCTATATTCCAAAGAATATAATGGTGGTACAATCGAGTCTCAAGGTAGAAGTCATCTTGGGAATCACAAAACATTAGGTTATTTCCAAGTCTAGAAATGCATGGTCCCACAGAAAATTGAATTAGGGTGGGTATACCCTTTCACTATTGGATAGTTCTGCTTAGCGCTTAGAAGATCATATCATCTTGAATCGTCAACCATCACAACTACGAGAATAGAGAATCATGAGAAGCCATTACAAGCCAGAACAAGAGAAAGTTTTTCCATTCATATGCTTTGAGGGAAAGCATTTCTAAAGGGGAAGTCAACGTGAACATAATAATAATAAATGAAAGGAAACATCTTAACTTAAAGACATGATCTAATGAAGGGACATGTCCTATTAGCCTTTGTGACTGGTCAATACTATAAGCACATTGTCACATGGCCTTGTAACATATCATCTCTCTTATTCATTATTCACTTATTATGTATTTGTTCTTCATGGATTTTAAGCTATTGTCCTTGTTGCCGCCTAATACACACATGGGGGGGACGCGGCAGGAAACCTTCAAGCCACTCGGTGTGTCCTTGGGGGCAAGTGAGAGTCAAATGCTGTCATCTGATTACTCGACTCCTCCGTCTAGGCTTACTCCTAGCGACGCCAAGGGGGGTGGTCCCTATGAAAATTAAACTAAGGCTTTTAATCTAAGTTGCCAGGGTACTCAGGTATTGGGATGGGTACGGGTACGGGTACGCCACTTTTTGAAATAGGGTACTTGGGTACGTTGGGGTACTGTAGACATATATATATAATTTTATAAATTTATAATTAATAATTATATTAATATATTTTATATTTATAATTTTATTATTAAGTTAATAAGTTTTCAACAAGTAACACACATTTGACATTGGTATTGCTGCTTGCACATTAATTCAAATTACATATAACTAAAACATATATGATATTGTCATTGATATTGATATGAATCATTAGCATATTAGCATGATATATGTCCATGACTCCATGAGTCCATTCACCATTGTCATACTACATCCAAAATTTGGCAAATGGCATGCCTCATTTGCCATAGTTCCGAACATGGAATACAAAATAGCAAAATGAAAATAGTCAAATACTAAAACTTAAAAGTCTAAACATAAAGCAAGTAAACATCATAGTTGATTTGGCTTCCTCAAGCCATCTCTGCTAGGTCAGCAGCATCTGCAACATCACTGTCATCTGCATCAGCATCAAGGAGGTCCTCGGTCAACAAGCTCTCCAGGTAAGTATCACTATCAAGTGGAGGCTCCTCATCTATAGCAACTGGAGGTATCTCGACAAGGCCATCCGGTTCTATTTCCTCATCCACACATATGGCATCATCTGTGTATTGGTCCCATCTCTTGAAAGGACCCTCTTTGTACCCAGGGTCTTTTCGAGATATGAGACGAAGTGTGCTATGAATGTAGACTAGGTTCTCTGCCTTCTTCGAACCCAACCTGTTTCTCTTCACGGAATGGATGAAACCATAAGTGCTCCAATTCCTCTCACAAGACGAGGAACTAGCTACCTGCAAGTGCAATCAAACTGTTAGGGAAAGGCTACCAAATTAAATTAATTAAAATTTAATATAGAAACAAGATGTGGAAGTAGCTACCTGCCCAAGTAATCGTATGGCAAATTGCTGCAACTCAGGAGCATCAACACCATGAAACCACCACTAATCAATCGGATCCTTCTTCTTGCGCCTATCAGCCAAAGAAGCATGTGAACCAAAGACACCTCGCCCACGTGAAAATTGGGCAAATTGAGATCGTATCTCAGAAGCATCTTCTGTAGAACCATATATTTTTTTAATTGCATTCATAAACCCTTTAACCACCTCTCTATCTTGGGAAGCAGGCCTCCTTCCTGTTGTGGAATCATGCCATTTGGGATTAACTGCATAGGCTGCCATATGAAGTGGGCTGTTCAATTTATTCCATCGCCTATGTATAAATGATTGCAACTGTGGCCATAAAGTAGGATCTTTCTTGTTTGTGATGGATTCGATCCTCTCACACATAGAGTCCATGTTCTCATAGATCTCACCTAAACATGGACCATCTGTGTCTCCATACTCTACAAATTCCACAACAAATTTTACATCAACCCAAAACCGATCATCCAATATCAACCGCTTCACCTCTACAGTTGCTTCTGAGGTAGATTGTCTCCATTGCTCCCACATATCACTGATAACTGTGGTAGCTAAAGTCCCTTTCATCTCCACAAGCCGCCTAAGTAAAATGTAGTAACTTGCAAATCTAGTGTCAGCCGGCTTAAGAAGCTCCATTTTGGCATGCTTGCGGTAAATGGCTTGTGATTGGTGGTGGTTGCATATGAACATTTGAATTTTACGACCATTCTCAATTAATAACCGAACCCATTCAAGTTTCCCAATGTCTTTCAATGCATTATTCAAAGAATGCACTGCGCATGGTGTCCAAAAGCTATGCCTATGGTACATCAAGAAATAAAAAATTAAAAACTAATTTAGATTTTGCAGTGATTTATAAATTCTAATTTAAGTACTAAAAATTAGAAAAAAAAACATACTTGTAATTAAAAATCAGACTTGGAAAGTTGGAAGTTGACACTAACCTATACTGCTTTTGAACCATCACCTCAGCTGCTTTGCAAACTGGAGCTGCATCAGTAACAACTTGAACAACATTGGTTGGTCCCACCTCCGCAATGGCATCACATAATCGTTCTTTCAAAAACACAGCGTTCTTTTCTTGAGCAGAACAATCAATGGCCCTTAGAAAATATGGACCAGCTATGGAAGAGATAATGATGTTTATCAATGGATGATTCCGACAATCAGTCCAACCATCCATGATAATGGAGCACCCATCTACACTCCAAGATCCCTTCAATGGTGCCATTGCCTTCTCAAAACGATTTTTCTCCTTGTCCACCAACACTGTTCGGAGCTTCTCATAACTAGGTGGCTTATACCCCATAGGTCCATTATTAATTGCATGAACCATTTGCTCAAAATATGGTGAGCGAGCTGCATTGAAAGAAATCCCGTATGCAAGAAAAAATCTTGCTATGGTAATGTTACCAACTTTTTTGTACCATAGTTGGATTATCTGAAGAGCCGCCATTTGACAAACATGATGAATGTTTGTACTCCAGTGTATCAGATGATCCAGCATTTGTGACTAGCCAATTTTGGCTAGCCAGTTTTGTTTTTGAGTTGACATGACCATGGCCCCATGGGGGTTTGTAATAAAGTGTGCTAGTAGGATCTGAGTGTCTCAGTTCCCCATGACTTGATTAAGCAACTAAGGTATTCCAGGGAGTTTTTTCCCTTGTCAATTATACTTTGCCTACAGCCGAGCTATAATCGATGAGGTTTTCTCCCGCTTCCTCCAAAGCCGGAATGCCCGATTTTGAAAATTTTGGCCATGGGGGGTTATTAGAGTCTAATTAATGTATATAATCCTACTAGACACTATTAGAATAGGTTTTGGTCATGTCCCAAGTCTCTAGGACCCTCAGAAAAAATTTCGAAAAAATTTTACCGAGTCCGTCGAATTTGGGTTTTTAATTATTTTTTAAATTTAATAAATTTCTCTATAGTTTAAATAGAGAAATATTAATTTGTAATATGTCAATCGTCCGGGGTCCGAATTCAGTGATTGATGGCTCGTTTCATAAGCCAAAAATCACACATGACCTATGGACCAGCTAAACCCAACTTTCGGATGCCAATTCAGCCTTATAATTAATATTTTCTCTAAAAAGGCATTTACAGAGAAATTATTAATTAAATTAATAAATTTGAATATTTTGGAGAAATCCAAATCTCTCCAATATAATCAGAAATGAATAAAATAAAAGGCTAATTGACATGGCACTGGGCATTAAAGAAGATTCCAATCATCTTAGTCATCAACCAGACCACTATCCAGTCAGCATAAGTCAAACTCCAATAGAGAATTCGCCCTCCTTCCTTGGAAACTCGATTTGATGATGTGTCATGTGATGAATGGGTTGGTTAGCTTGAGGTAGGCGCCTTCCTTGATTTGTGTGATCGCTAGACTTGGCTCCTTTTACAAACTCGAGTTAGCACCTACCACATCTTACACTTGTCTCCCTTTAAGCTCACGCCATCCCTCATTAAGCTCACGTCATCCCTCTCTAAGCTCACGCATGCCTTCACTAACCTCACGTGGATCCTAGCTGGAGCTCCCTCATTGGATGGGTGGAGCTTCCCATACCTTCCAGAACTCGACCTTGCCATGTGTACTACCACTCCAAGCTTTGTGATTGACTTTGAACTGGAATTCGACTTTACAACTCAGTGTTATTTGGCTCTCTTTGGCCAAATTCGAATTAGGGTTTTAGTATCTTGTTTTGTTATATAAGAGAAGCATTTAGGCTCTCTTCTCATGGAGAATTATTGTAAACTTACTCTGTGAAGATTGTAATAGCTATTGGCTATCATTAGAAATAAAGCTAGCTTTGGAGGCAAATTGTGTGCACTTCTATTGGTTCATGAGTTATTAGTACATTGTTGAGGTAATATCTGTAATGTTTTCTTCATTTATGCAATTTCAAGCTTGATTTAAATGTATGCTTAGATCTCTTTCCTAAGAGCGTAGGGCAAGCATTTGATGGTCCCAATTTGTTTGCTAGGCTTAGGCTTGAATAGTATAAAGAGTGCAACTTGTAATCGGTCTTACTACCTTGTCTCTTTATGCATTTTTGTCTAACTCTCTATATTTGATCAAGTGTTGTTTGTATAAGTGTTTGTGCATTGCAGATCTTCAAAATGGTTGAGATGAGATGAACTCGGTTGTATCTCCCTCTTCTCCACCAACAAAAAACTTTACTAATAGTGTGTTTGCAGGATACTTCCAAGGAGCAAGATCTTAAGATTGGCATCAAAGCAGAAAGGGTTTTCTCTTCCATCAACAAAATTTTCATTATTCAAACTGGTTACCCAAAGCTTATCTCTTCTAGCTTCACCTTTGCTCCTTGATTTTCTCTTTGCCTTGATATCCACCCACCTTCTAGCTCTCGTTTTTGCCATCTTAGAAGCCATCTCTCCATTCTGCTGCTCTTTCCTTACTGTCTGCGTTTTCTTCCACTCATTGTCCTAAAAAATCAGTCATATCAGTGCATTTTGCAACCAGCTTTTGCTCACTGCCCGCTGCCCCAATTTATCCCTGCTGGCTGCCTTCTCCATCTCCCATTGCTCCATTCGTCCACCTTTAAAAAGAGCCCTAAAACACTTAAAAGATCAAAAACGTTTTTGTTGGGTTAGTATTAGTTCCATTTTTTAGTCTTAGTTCTTTTTATATCTCTTAAGTTAGATCTGTTTTTTATATCAAGTTGATAAATCTCATGCATTTGAAAAGATTAGTTTAGAAGTACTAGATCTCAATTTTACACTTGTTTAAACTTGCTTTTGTTTTAGTTTTAGTTTCCCTTTTTTAAGATAGAAAAAATTTCATAAAAATTACTTAAATATTTTATAGTTTAGATCTTATTTCTAGTGTTTTTTAAGCCACTTTTGTTCACTGGTCCGTTTTTCCATACAATTTTTTTTCGAGCAAAAGTCTCATATTTTTCATGTTTTAGGGTTTATCTATCAAGTTTGGACTTGGTAGATTCGAATTTCATTTTGATTTTTGACGTTTAATGGGTGCATGTTGAGTATATCTTTCAAGCTGGTGTAGATGTTTTGAAAGGAGGGGATTTAAAAAAGTTTTGAAGAAGCAAAATCCAAGCAAAAGACAAAGGAGAAGAAACCATGAAAATGAGCAAAACTTGACACACTTATCCTTTGTAAAAGCAAGCAAAGAACTTGTTTCTCCTTTAAATTTTCCAAGTATCGTTTTACTTCAAAGTCCTTCAAGGTTTCCAAACCAAGGCATATTGTAATCAGATCAATAAAATTTCAAGTGGAGGGGGTCCTCCACTTTTTGGTTTTCTTCCCCATTTGGGGAAGAGTGTGGTGATTGGTTAGATTAGATCTTTTGCTTTCTATTTTAGAGTAGGTTTTATCTCCATCTTATTCTCTCTTGCAAGTTTTGATCGGAAGTAGTATCCTTGGGATCCCATCCCAGGGGCAGGACCACATAATTTGTGGTTACTCTTCCTTCCTCGTCAGTTTCCTTGGTAGAGCTTTCAGCTAGCTGGAAGTTCTCAAGTGCGGGCTGTTCTTAGAGGTTGACCTTGTTCGGAGGTTGATCCCACCATTAGTGTAAATTTATTGGTAGAACACTAAATCTTTTATTTTATTTCGCAAGTAGCATGCTAGTTGTGTTTTACATCATTTGAGCTATCACATGTTTTATTTCTACAAGGTTTCATTTTTCACAACTGCTTTACTGTTTCATAAAATAAACAAAGCCTCTTGAACTTGGCCAAATACAAGTCAAGAGCACTCTCTATCGGAGAGCATTATAGATCTGCATTTTCCTTTGCATTAGGCATTTTAAAGTAGAAAGTCTTTTGAACTATGGTCTTAAGACTAAGTCAAGAGTGCTCTCTGTCGGAGGGTTGAACAAGTGCTCTTAATAATTAAAATACTTCAACTCATTTTCCCCCTAAATTAATTTACTTTGGTTGATTGTCCAACACCCGTATGCTCTGCCAACCTGCGAAGGTCGGGCTAGTACTCATAAAGGTGAAGGACTTGCTAAACTTACAAGTGATAACATAACTAAAATTTTACCCAAAACCAAAACCAGTGTCAAATCACTGAGGTGCTTCCTGAAACAGGTGGTGCCGGGAATCCACTGTCAGACTCAAGGGCGGTCAAGCCGTAAGTACACTTGTCCTCTTTGCAATCTTGGTGCTCCCGACATACCATCTAAGAGGTTGCCAGTATTTGTTCATGGTTAAGGTTCCACTCTTTTGATATCCTTGGTTTTATCCTAATAATCAAGACCACTAAAATCTTAAATTTACCAAGATAAGCTGCAAAACGATCTCACAAACTTTTATCTCGAACACTTGTATTAAGCAACTCAAGCACTCAAACATTTTTGACTCCAGAAGGCACTGGTCCTTAATCATATATTTTATTTGCTTATTATCAATCTGGAGTAC
The DNA here is from genome assembly GCA_027924585.1 of Larix kaempferi. Taxonomy (NCBI): domain Eukaryota; kingdom Viridiplantae; phylum Streptophyta; class Pinopsida; order Pinales; family Pinaceae; genus Larix; species Larix kaempferi. Next base: position 13,390,579 of record BSBM01000289.1, read on the forward strand.
TTGTGTTTATTTTCGTAAAGAGTGATTTATATCTGATTCAGTGTATCTCTTATTTTCTCTTGCAACGTGGATTACGTTATCTTGGTTTTATTTAAAACATTATTGTGTCTCTCACCTTCAAAACTCCTAAACAACACCCATCCGCATCATTCACACTTAAAACCTAAAAACACAAGAGCCTTAGTGAAACTCTTGGTAGGGACTACCCCCTTTGGCTTCGTTAGGAGTTAGCCTAAATGGAGGAGCTGGGATTCAGGTGACAATACCTGGCTCATTGCTTGCCCCCAAGGCCACACCTCTCCCCACTTCCAGTGAGGGAGACAGCTTTCGAAATATTTCTGCTGCTGGTGTACAGTTTGGCGGACAACAGGCAAGATCAACACCCTCCCTGCCTTTGACATCAAACATGTCATAAAGGCCACCAAGTTTTGGTCTTTTGTATCCCTGTTTAGTGCTTTTTGATGATCTTGATGGCACATGCTCATCACCAAGATGAACTTCTTCATCATGTGATGGCATTTCATCCTCATCGGTGTCATCCCCAATAGCATGCGCTGGAGGCCTTGAGATTTCCTTCCCTGCCTTACCCTCAGCCCTAAGTTGCGCCTTTTGTACAATAGGGAGTCTTAAGGGATCCTCCGGATCTCCAATACAAGCTTCAACACACCCATCCTTGGAATATTCATGAAATGGGCTTTCACTCTAGTATAGGTTCCTTTCCACTCAGCCTTGCAAAGCTTGCATTTTATTAACGTTGTCCCCCTTGAAGACTTTTTTGGTTTTTTCTTCTCCACATGCTTCTATAGTGGATATTGTGGATTACCTGAAGACATTTTTTATTTTTGACTACGATACACCCCTCACAAATGAATTGAGCTGAAAATGCCTGAAATTGACAGTGGACAACTGAAAATTAGCATGAATTTTGAAATTGTCACTATTTTAAATTTTAAATTTTATTTAAATTTTATACAATTACAGAATTAAATTATTAATGGAAAACTCAACAGAATTAATGGAAATCGTGATCATCCTTCCATTAACGCCCAACAAAAACTGAAAACTCTGTTCGACAGTTTGTTCATTATTGAATTTTTAATTTTTTAGTAGTTGGATAAGTTTACATTTTACAACTTTACTGTTTAATTTGAATTATAGTTGTCATTTACAATTTAACGGTTACCCTTTTAGTATTTTACACATGAATCCACATCTCAGTCTTCATAGCATCTAAGCATGAGACAACATAACCTGTTGGCTGTTGAAATACACAATATCAATATGGCAAAAATATAGGCAGTCATGACAGTAAAACCCAGAATTAGTGAATTACACTCTTGACAGTGGACACTATCAAAATGCAATCTTTTTATTTTTTAACATTAATGATTATTTGATTAATTTAATAATTTATAGTTTAACTTTTAACTTTTTAAGTTTACACTTTACTGTTTGAGGCTTTGAGTCAAATTAAAATATAAATTATATAATTATTAATTAATAAAACAGAAAATGAATGAATTATCAATTATGAAACAGAAAATTAACCTAAATTAAAATTATTAATACCAAAAAATGAAAAATCTGCATTTTAAATACGTAAATTTAAAATTACTAATTACTAAATTTAAAATTAGTAATAACAACAATGTTCTTACTTCTTAGTGGCCTCGAGTCTCGACCTTGGAAACTCCGGCAACCCTGCAAACTATAAACACCGGCAGAGATGAACACTCCGGCAGCGATGAACCCGACAACGATGAACACTCCGACGACCCTACAAACTCCAAACTCCGGCAACAATGAACACTCCGGCAGTGATGAACGCACAACAATCTACAACGCCTCGATCGGAACACACAGCAACCGACAACAATGAACACCCGACAGTGATGGACAGTGAACACACAGCAACCGGCGGATGGACACAGTCACACGACACAGCAAATAAGTTAATAACTTAAAGTTAATAATCGATGGATTGATAAGTTAATAGTTAGGTTTGTGAAATTCGTTTTAATGGTACCCACCATCCACCTCGCCCGCAAAACCAAAATTAAAATTATTTTGCAGTCCGCGTCTGCATTTTCGTGCCCGGAAGTACCCGCGGAGTACCCTAAATCGTGGTACGGGGCCCTTTTGAAGTACCGGTACCCGAAAATCCTTGAGCAAGTACCCGATACTTGGGCGGTACTCCCAAAGGTACCCGTTTCGGTACCCGGTACGGCGGTACGGGTACCCGGTACTGGTATGGGTGCCCAACCCCCCGGTACGGGTACCCTAGCAACTTAGCTTTTAATCTATAACAACAGTAAAAGTCTATTCTAGGAGTTAAAAGATAATGAGATGGAAAAATTACAACTAAGCACTGCTTGCAAATTAAATCAATTAAGTAACCCCACGCAAAATAGATATGCATTCACGACATGTATAATTGAAACTTAAAACATGGAAAACTAAAGACCAGTGCCGAGAATGTGAAATGCGTGCAATTGATGCTGTGTAGGGTTGCCTGTGTGGTCTCAGTGAAAGTATTGCAGTGTCTTAGTTGGTAAATTTTAAGATTATTAAATGAGTAGATTAAGGAGTGGGTTAATTCTTGGTTTGGCCCAACCAGATCTAACTCTTTGGCCTGAGTGCTATAGCGGCTTAACCGAGTGTCCAACCAGGCGAGGATGAACCTGCTTAAAGTAGCCTGCTTACTCTACGGTATACACCCATGCAACCTCCCAAATCCGCCAAGAAAGATGAGATTGGATTGTCCTATTAAACTAAGTACCTTGCACCTGTTTCTGATTGAGCCAATTGTTTCGACTAAGCTACAGTAGTCAAGAGCATACTCCGGGTTTGGGGTGTGGTCCGTTTTATTAAATGTATGAGTGGATGATTAACTAAGCTATGACCCAAGAATATCTTCTCCTCGCACCACAAAGTGATGGAGTACTTTGGTAGAGCAAGGGGTTAATTTTAGTTGTCAGTTTTAGAACAAGATTGTAGTTTGTAAAAAGAACACATAAGCATAAGAAGTGAAGTAAATGGTCCTTGAGGACGTTTGTGTGCTTAAGTGTTTGTTGTTTAATTACTACAAACTTAAAGAAAGTTAATCTAAGTAAAGAAAATTAAGTAAAACTGAAAAAATTAAAAAAAAATGAAAAAGGCGAATCCCCCCTGGGGGGATTGGGGTTAGGCGCTGGAATTGCCTGCTGAGCCTTTTTTATTTTTTATGATCTACAAATGAAGCTCAAGAAACATTGTTGGTCCTTTAACTAGGCACCAATACAGTTTACAAATATTAGAATGATGCAAGGGAGCTAAAACTAGCTCCCCGGATGGCTACGGACACCTCCAAATCTCAGATTTTGAGCTCTAAAATGTTCAAACCTGCTAAAAGACAAAAAAAACCAGCGAACTGAATTAGTCTTAAAAAGGCCAAGAAACACTTAAAAAGTGTCTTTGACGTTGCTACAAAAATTTGCAAAATTTTCTAACTTAGCTACCAACCTAGAACTGAATAAAAATGAAGCAATTAGATTCTTTAGATTACTACTTGCTTAGATCTATTAATCAAATGAACTTTGAAGCAAGATTTAGATTTAAAAAAGGACAGTAACTGAGATAGAGTGAAGAAAGGATCTAAAAGAGTGAACCCATGGGGGTTGAGTGTTTGGAAGAAAGGGCAATGGAGTCAAGCTCCCTGATGCACCGCTAGGATCGAAACTTGGTTCGTATTTACTGAATGAAGGCACGATCTAACATGTTCGTGGACTTCTCTAGCTTAGGCTACCTGTAAACAGCTGCAAACAACTAGCAAGGTGATAAGAGCTTATGTGTAAATAATGAAAAGAAAGCAGTGATGCAATGAATTCAAACAAAAAATTACATTACTCTTAGCCTCCTAATATTATTAACATGAATAAGCGAACTCTAAAGTATTACTTACAAATCTTACAGAAGATAGCTTCCCCTTTAAAGACATATAATCCCAACAATACTAGCTATGAAACATAATACAGTTTACCTCAAATGTACAAGCATGAAGATCCAACCAAAGACAATCACCAAACTAGCCTCCGAAGCCTTCTTTATTAAACTCAGAAAAATATTACAATACAAATGCAAACAGAGGTTCCACCTTCAGATCCCTCTACAATGGAGCCAAGCTCCTCAATTTATAGCAAATGGCAAGCCATGGGGTGCCAAAACCCTAAGGAGACAAAGCTCCTTGATTGTAGAGCAAGCAACCTAGATTATAGAGAAAGCAAAGCTCTCACCCAATGGAGAAACCCCACTCAAACGGCAAAGAACACTATGAAATGGAAGATACTGAGTTTGAAAACACTCACGCGTGAGGATGAGGACAAGTTGATGGATGTTTCCTTGCTTTGGTTGGCTGTTGTGTTGGATGCATTAATTTTCCACTAAACCAAAGGCATTGTGCTACCTCATAATGAGCTGGCCGCAACCACTTTGAACTTATCCACAAGAATCTATACGACTGTGTAGGAGGAACCGGTCCACGTGAAGGAGAGCGGGCACATCCAATGTTTCCAAACTGCGTTGGAATGGTGGGGCAATCGATTGGAAATTTTAAAAAGAAACTAGATCACGTGGACTGTGCCACATCACTTGGAAAGCACCCCCCACCAAGCTTATCACCATCAAATCCGTACGGTCGGGTAAAAGAGGCTTGGCCCACATGAACTTCCTTTAACATGGCATAACAAATGAGAGATTTGCCCAACCTCCAATTCGAGCTTTAATCATGTGCTTTCAAACTTTGAGATAGTCGCCCACCTTAAGATAAGTTTTAATCATAACACAAACCACATCCGTACATGCTTTCATGAGGGGAAATCGGCCCACGTGATGATGAATAGCGTGGCATGTAAATAAAATGCTTGCTCAACCTTTAAATTTTGACTTCTAATATATGCTTTGACCTCTCACATAGTCGCCCACCTTAGTTGACCCCATGCCATGTCATTTGGTAAGAGACAAATGCCAAATTTTTTAATATTTTAATTTTTTGCTATGGTGCATTTTGATGCATTTTTGGCATTAAAGTGCCAATTTGTAGCTCTGATAGGCAAAACTGCTCCACGGGGGTTCTTGGTCGCCCGAAATGTAGGAAAACCGGGGTAGCAGGGTAAAGAGGATGCTCTGAGCTTGAAAACGAGCATCCCTGCGCCAAATTCCGACTCCGGATCGCACTTTTATCAGCCTTTGAATTTTTTCATTTAAACCATTAAAAAATGGCTTAAAAATGTGAAAAAATTATTTTTCTCGGAATTGACTGAAACTTCTGGGGGACCTAGTACATGACAAAACGATAAAATTTTAGCGTCTAGCATGTTTATAAACGTTACAAAATGGGCTCTAATAACCCCCTAAGGCCTAACCACCACTTTGGGCATTCCAACTTTGGAGATGCAGGAGAAAAACTTATCGATTCTACTCAGCTAAAGGCAAAGCATAATTGACAAGAAAAAAAAAACTCCTTAGAATACCTTCTTTGGTTGTCAAGTCCTAGGGAACCAAGTCACTCAGAAACCACCATGCTAGAACACTTATTACAAACCCCGTGGGGCACGGTCATGTACTACAAAATATTAAAAAAAGGGGCCCTGAACAGGCCAAACTTGGAACTTCTGAACTCTAATAAGCACAAGTGACTTGTGCAACACTGGCGGCTCACTGAAGTCCAGCTAAAGTGCAACTTTAGGTGGTAACAGTCCTTTTTCAATTAGATGTTCAGTAAATGAAATTTGTTCATTCTATGCTCAAGGAAGCGCATTGTTGACTTAGTGTTGACTTCTGAGCACGTGCTATCTATACTCAACAAAATCTAAGCATTTGCAAGAGGCTTGATCGTAGGCTCCAATACCAATTGATGTGAGCACACAACGGAAATAAGAGAGAGCCAAAGGAGAAATAACAAATGAGAAGCCAAGAGGAGAGAATTGTTGGAATTGTAAAATGTACATGCTCTATAATCTTCATTACATGCCTTTAAATAGGTGGAGTGTGTTGTCTCCCAAAATGGCATGCGTGTTGTTGAAGCGCAAAATGTAACACACCAGCTGGATGACAACTTTCTCAGGAGAGAGGCCAATGTCACCACACTCCTCTCCTCTTCGCTTTAGGTTGGCTCTTCTCCAACTCTAGGGGGGTATCCCTAAGATAGGATCGCTAAGGAAGGTACAGTAAACATGCAAAGTGAATTGAAGAGGCTGCCTTAGAGAAACAAATGTAAAAAAGATGTATTTTAAATGGGTGATGGAAAAGAAGGGAAGATCAATCCTCAGGGAAAGACCAGTGCCAGTACCAGAAGGGGAAATGGAGTCAAAAGAGGACTCATGGAGGCCTTGTGCTTCATAAAAGTGAGACTAATCTAGAATGCTCAAACGATCATATCTAAATCAACATTTCGTACAACCGAATACTAATATCCATCGAAATACTAATCGCTCAAGCATACTTAACCAACTTAACAACCGCAAATGGCTAATCTATTGTGCTTAAAAAAGCCCTCACAAGCTAGATTTATTCTGCAACTTGAAATACATCGCACAACCACATGAAAGATACTCAATCTGTCCCTAAAAACCTAGCTGATATTTTCATTAAGCTCAAAAGGGAAAGAAACCCCAAAAGTTTTCTATCTTTACAATGAAAGAGGCTCTCCTCTTTATAGGCCAAAAAAGGCTCTTCTAAATCAAAAAAGAAATAAAATAATAAAAAGGAAAAAGTGGGTAAGATCCACTTTTCTCTCCATCGAAAATCCAAAAGCTTCTAACTCCCACTAATTTAGATCTGCTCTTAACATGAAAAGAACTGGCTGTCAATGTAACCTCCAGATAGCTAAAAGGAAAAGTGACCCTCGACGCTAATCGCGAGCTGGCACCAGCTAACGGTGATTGCCAACATGCACTTAGTTGTCAAACGTTGAAGATGGCAAGAGTGCAATCGACTGCCAATAAAATCGCGATTTCAAAGCTTTGACTTCCCTTCTCTGATTTTTGCCGTGGTGTTGATCATCCCTGAACCCGAGCTTGCATTGAATGCAATTCAACTCTGCATCAAATTGGCTGCTAATGAAGACGGGTTGTGGAACTACCCCCGAGCAGTTGTCAACAATGACCGTCAATACATCCATCGTGAACTGCGCAGCCCATTAAATCATCAATATACCCCATGAGAGAGATGCGTCCAGGAGGCTGTCAAACGAAGATATTTGGCCGGCAACCGACGCCCATAAAAAAAAATCGATTTAGCTTCTGTTACCAACTTTTTTGTACCATAGTTGGATTATTTGAAGAGCCGCCATTTGACAAACATGATGAATGTTTGTACTCCAGTGTATCAGATGATCCAACATTTGTGACTAGCCACTTTTGTTTTTTGAGTCAACATGACCATGGCCCATGGGGGTTTGTAATAAAGTGTGCTAGTAGGATCTGAGTGTCTCGGTTCCCCATGACTTGATTAAGCAACTAAGGTATTCTAGGGAGTTTTTTCCCTTGTCAATTATACTTTGCCTACAGCCGAGCTATAATCGATGAGTTTTTCTCCCGCTTCCTCCAAAGCTGGAATGCCCGATTTTGAAAATTTTGGCCATGGGGGGTTATTAGAGTCCAACTAATGTATATAAGCCTACTAGACACTATTAGAATAGGTTTTGGTCATGTCCCAAGTCCCTAGGACCCTCAGAAAAAATTTTGAAAAAATTTTACCGGGTCCGTTGAATTTGGGTTTTTAATTATTTTTTAAATTTAATAAATTTCTCTATAGTTTAAATAGAGAAATAATAATTTGTAATATGTCAGTCGTCCGGGGTCCGAATTCAGTGATTGATGGCTCGTTTCATAAGCCAAAAATCACACACGACCTATGGACCAGCTAAACCCAACCTTTGGATGTCAATTCAGCCTCATAATTAATATTTTCTCTAAAAAGCCATTTACAGAGAAATTATTAATTAAAATAATAAAATTGAATATTTTGGAGATAATCCAAATCTCTCCAAAATTAATCAATTGGAATAAAATAAAAGGCTAAATGACATGGCAATAGACATTTATGAAGATTCCAATCAACTCCAAGTGGCTTCAGTTAGTTATCCAGTCACCAGAAGATTTCCCACTCAAACTAATTCGTCCTCCTTCCTTGGAATTTCGATTTAGTGAGGTGTCATGTGATGAATGGGTTGGTTAGCTTGAGGTAGGCGCCTTCCTTGATTTGTGCGATCACTAGACTTGGCTCCTTTTGCAAGCTCGAGTTAGCATCTACCACACCTACCATATCTTACACTTGTCTCCCTTCATACCCATTCGCCTCCCTCCTTCAAGCTCACGCATTTCACCTAATCCCTCACGTGGATCCTTGTTGGAAGTTGGTTATTGGATGGTGAAGCTTCCCATGCAATCACCAAAGTCGAGTTGTGCCACATCCCCATTCACACCTACCAAAAAACTCGAGTTGTCCATTGTCTAGCTCTCCTAGCTTGGTTTAGATTGGAATTCAACCTTATGTCTATTGGTTTTTGGCTCTCTCTCAAGCCAAGTTCGATTTAGGGTTTTAGCTTAGTGCTTTGTTATATAAGAGATGCATTCTAGCTCTCTTCTCATGGAGAATTATTGTAAACTTACTCTGCGGAGATTGTAATAGTTATTGGCTATCATTGGAAATAAAGTTGGCTTTGGAGGCAATTTGTGTACACTTATATTGTTTCATGAGTTACTAATTTATTTTGAGGTAATATCTGTAATGTTTTCTTAATTTATGCAATTTCAAAGTTTGATTTAAATACATGCTTAGATTTCTTTCTTAAGAGCGTAGGGCAAGCATTTGATGGTTCCAATTTGTTTGCTAGGCTTAGGCTTGAATAGTATAAAGAGTGCAATTTGTAATCGGTCTTACTACCTTGTCTCCTTATGCATTTTTGTCTAACTCTTTATATTTGATCAAGCTTTGTTTGTGTAAGTTTTTGTGCATTGCAGATCTTCAAAATGGTTGAGATGAGATGAACTCGGTTGTATCTCCCTCTTCTCCACCAACAAAAACCTTTACTAATAGTGTATTTGCAGGATACTTCCAAGGAGCAAGATCTTAAGATTGGCATCAAAGCAGAGAGGGTTTCCTCTTCCATCAACAAAATTTTCATCATTCAAACTTGGTTACAAAAGGGTTCTTTTTTCAAAACCCTCTTATTTGCTCCTTGTTTCCCTTTTCTCATTGGTTTGCTAGGCCTATATTCCTCCATAGTTCTCCCTACCTCAAAAAACCCTCATCCATTTGTTTTACTCTCTGTTACCAACTTATTTGTACCATAGTTGGATTATCTGAAGAGCCGCCATTTGACAAACATGATAAGTGTTTGACTCCAGTGTATCAGATGATCCAGCATTTGTGACTAGCCAGTTTTGGCTAGCCTGTTTTGTTTTTTGAGTCGACATGACCATGGCCCCATGGGGTTTGTAATAAGTGTGCTAGTAGGATCTGAGTGTCTCGGTTCCCCATGACTTGATTAAGCAACTAAGGTATTCCAGGGAGTTTTTTCCCTTGTCAATTATACTTTGCTTATAGCCGAGCTATAATCGATGAGGTTTTCTCCCGCTCCTCCAAAGCTGGAATGCCCGATTTTGAAAATTTTAGCCATGGGGGGTTATTAGAGTCCAACTGATGTATATAAGCCTACTAGACACTGTTTGAATAGGTGTCGGTCATGTCCTAGGTCCATAAAACCCTCAGAAAAAATTTCGAAAATTTTTTACCGGGTCCGTCGAATTTGGGTTTTTAGTTATTTTTAAATTTAATAAATTTCTCTATAGTTTAAATAGAGAAATAATAATTTGTAATATGTCAGTCATCCGGGATCCGAATTTGATGATTGAAGGCTCTAACCTTAAGCCAAAAATCATTCATGATCCCCAGTCCAATTTATCCTAAATTTCGGATGTCAGTTAGGGCTCATAATTAATAGTTTCTCAAAAAACCCAGTTACGAAGAAATTATTAATTAAAATAATAAAATTGATTATTTTTGAGATAATCCAAATCTCTCTAAAATAATCCAAAAAGAATAAAATAAAAGGCTAGTTGACATGGCACCTGGCATTAAAGATGATTCCAATCAACTTCACTGAGCTTCAGTCAACCGTACAGTCAGCACAAGTCAAGACTCTTCAAGTGAATCACCCTCCATGCATGCAAAGTCGAATTGGTGATGTGGAGTAAGGAATTAATTGATTTTTGGTTGGTATGGAGTTGCATTGAATGGAGTGGGGGCGCCTTGCCTAGGTGGAGGCCACCTCCCACTCCCAACTACCGTGATTGCAATCATATCTAAGTTGGAACTCCAAGCACCTACCTCAATCTCACGCTAGGTCCAAGTTTGCTCACGTCATACTTCTTTAGGAACTCGAGTTTACCACATGGCATGGTGTTATTCATTGGAGATGTTACCAATGTGGAGATGAGGGGCGCCTTGCCTAGGTGGAGGCTGTTGTCCGCCAATATGCACACCAGCAGCGGAAATCTTTTGAAAGCTGTCTCTTCACTACAAGTGAGAGAGGTGTGGCCTTGGGGGCAAGCAATGAGCCAGGTACTGTCACCTGAATCCCAGCTCCTCCGTTTAGGCAAACTCCTAACGAAGCCAAGGGGGGTAGTCCCTAAAAGAGAGTTTCACTAAGGCTCTAGTGTTTATAGTGTTTTTAGGTGTTGTGATGCGGATGGGTGTTGTTTAGGAGTTTTTTGAAATGAGAGACAATATAAAATTAAAAAATAAAACAAGATAGCGCAATCCACATTGCAAATACAAAATGAAAGATACACTTGGGCAATAAATAAATCACTTTTCACGTAAATATAAGCAAATACTCCAATGTTGATACTTAAGAAAGCAAAATATAAGATGAAGGACCAGTGCCTTATGGAGTCAAAAGTTTAAATGTGAATGTGAAAACTTGATACAAGTGCTTGAATTGGAAAGTTTGTGAGAACGTTGTGCAGCTTATCTTGGTAAATTTAAAATTTTAATTGTCTTGATTATTAGGGCTAAAACCAAGGATGTTCAAAGAGTGTCCGGAAAGTAATTTTAAGCAGCTCCTTTAAGAGACATGACGGACCTGTCTGGAATCACAGCGAGGCGCGCAATGCTAACCAGCCACCGTGTCGCAGATTAGGCACTCCGGCGCCTCCCCTGAGAACTAATTAAAATACTTTATGACAATGTCGGTTCGTTGGTTATGGGGGTGAAAGTTTTAATTAGATTTTCACTTGTAAATTAACAGGTCTTCCACCTTTCTGAGTACTAGCCCAACCGTTTCCGGTTGGCAGAGCATACGGGTGTAGGACAGAAACCAAGATAAATGAATTAAGGGGTGTATGGGTTGAAATGTTTTAATTAAAGAGCACTTTAGTTCAACTCTCCGACAGAGAGAGCTCTTGACTTGATCTTATGACCACAGTTCAAGAGACTTGCTAAGATTTAAAATGCCTAATGCAGGGAAACTGCAAAACTAAAATGCCCTTTGATAGAGGGTGCTCTTGACTTGGATTTGGCCAAGTTCAAGAGACTTTGGTTTATTTTAAAGAAGCAGATAGTAGTTGTGTTGTAAAAGCAATAAATCAATTTTAAAAGATAAAACCACGTAATAAGCTTGAAAAATATGAAGTAATGTTTAACAAAAACTACTTTGCCAAATAAAATGAAACTAAACTCAAACTAGTGTTCTACCACACAAGATTTAATCTAATAGGTGGGATTGATCTCCGAACAAGATCAACCACCAGAAGCCACCAATCCTGGAAACCTTCCAGCTAGCTGGATGTCCACAAGAAGTTGATGGGGGGAGCGAGAAGCTACCACAAAACTATGTGGCCTTTGGGATACAATCCCAAAGTTAGCTATTCTCTGGTCAAGGATTGGAAGAGAAGATAAGATAACTTAAACAAAAATAAAACTAAACTACCCAAGAGTCTCTTTCAGGTCAAAGACCCTACTCGGGAGAGCATGGGGGTAAGTAAATATGGAAGATAACTTAAAATGACTTATTGAAGTAAAAACTAATCTAAGAGCATGAAACCATAAATCTAAGCTAACCAAGTACGACACTCTTCCTCAAATGGGGAAGAAGACCAAAAAGTGGAGGCCTCCTCCACTTGAAACTTTTATTAAACGGTTACAAATCCCTTGGGTTTAAAACCTCGCAAGGTCTTTTGAGAATGAAATAACTAGGAAACACAAAGCTAGCTTTTAAAAGCTTATTACAAAGGATAACAAGATTTTGTATATTCAATCGCTCCTTATGGCGTTCTTGTGGTTTTGCTTTGATTTCTTTGCTTCAAGATCTATCAAATATCTTTCTCTCAAATGACCTACACAAGCTCAAAACATCTCAACAAGGCACCCGTTAATATTAGAAAAATAAAACCAATTGGAAACTAGTTAAGTCTAGATTTGAAAGTTAGGATTCTAAATGTAAAATGCATGAGACTTTGACTTAAAAAAAAAGCTAATATGGTAAAAGGGACCAGCAAGCAAACAATACCTAGAATGTGATGGAAAAGAGATCTAAAATGTAAAAAAAAATGAAATATTTTTGTGCAAAATTTCTATCTTTTGAAAGCAAACCTAAACTTGAACTAATGCAAGCTATACTAAGACAACGAGAGAGATCTAGAATGCTCCTAAAGTTAATCTTTTCAATGCATGCCAATGCTTAAGATGTAACAAACTAAGATCTAACCTATCAAAGAAATTACTCTAACAAATACTAACTTAATCAATTCGTTTTTGCTTTTTATGTGGTTTTTTAGGGCACTTTTTCTTGGAGTAAACAATAGGGAGAAAGGAAGATGGAAGAGAATGGATCTAAGGGAGAAAAATGAAGACAAAAAGGGTTGGACGAGAGACCTTTGAAGGGCACAAACGAATGGTAGGGGAAACTAGGGCAAGACTAGGATGGAGTAGGACGAATGGGAATAGGGTAGGGCTAAAATGAGAGCGAGGAGAGAGGATAGAAGAGGTAAAAGGGAGCAAAACGAAAGCACAAGGAGAGAAGGGCGAATGGAGAAGGAGGAGGATAAAAACGAGTGGGAGGAATAGATCTAGGGCAAAAGAGGAAGTAGGAGAGGAGAAGCTAAAGCGAATGGGGAGAGAAGGTAAAAACTAGGGTAAGAGAGAGGAAGGTAGGCTAGCAAATTCAAGGGGAAAGACTCAAGGAGAAAAAGAGAAGGCTTGAAGAGGGAGCCTTTTAGGACCAAGGTAACCAGTTTGAAAATTTTGAAAAGATTTGATGGATTCTTTATGAAACCTCTCAAGCTCAATCCTTGAAGCACGAATCGATCTTTTGAAGAAACCTGAAATGCACAAAGGTTAGCAAAATAATGGCAAAGGGGAAGAAGAAGCAACCAAGCTCAAGGTCCCACTTTGCATATAGGAGATCTGCAAAACTAAACCACTTCAACAATGATTTGATCAAGTCTAGTATGATTAGCCAAAAAAGGGCAAGAAGAGCATGAGTATAACCGATTACTTTTTGCTACTTCTAGATCTCAATTAACCAAGCATAAATGAATAAATTGAAACCAAATATTCATTCCATGGACATAAAAATGACTTCTAAGCTAGAATGATCAAACAATTATATATGAAATAGCATTAATAAAACAATATCACCTCATTGAAGCTTTAACAATTTCTCATGGACCAATGTGCACATCAATATGACCTCCAAAGTCGAATTTATTCCCAATAGCAAGAAGCTAGAACACGATTACAAATTGGCAGAGTAAGTTTGCCCAAAAAAATCCATGCTTAAGAGAGTGCAAATCACCTCCCTTTATACAAAAACAAAGTGCCAAAGACCTCATTCGAATTGGCATGAGGAGAGAGCCAATAACCCAATCGAATCCCAATCAAGTGAAGGCTTGGAGCATGAGATTTAATTGCACAACTTGAGTTTGAAGTAATGTGGATGGGGAGGTGGCCTCCACCTTGGCAAGGCGCCCCCCATCCCTACCTCGTGATAACCATCAATCGAATGGGCAATCTCCATGTGGAAAGGCGTGAGCTAACATGGGAGATACGTGAGCCATGAAGGTAATGCGTGAGTTTGAAGAGGAGACAAACACGAGTTTGTTGGTATGAGAGCTTGAGATGTGCCCATAACTTAAGGAAGGCGCCCACCCTGTCTTTAATGTAAAACCAACAACCCACTAATCAATTTCCATCTCACTAATTCGTGAGTGCTCATGCATGGAATGCCCACGTGAAAGGGAGCCCACGGATTCCTTCTTTAATCCAAAACTTAAATCAAAGTTTAATATAACATGTGCATTATACTTCCAATGTAGTCGTACATCTCATGCCACCCACTTCCAACCTTTTTCCATGAATTTTATAATCATTTTTGACTTTTTCAATTTTTGTCACTTAGTGAATTTTGTCATTTTTTAGCCAAAATGATGCATTTTTAGCCAAAACTGCTCCTGGGGTGATGTAACTGCCCGGAAACTGAAGAATGAAGCTGCCAAGGTGAAGAGGATGCTCTGAGCGTCAAAACGAGCCTCCCCACTCCCAATTCCGCCTCCGGATGAGGATTTTATCACTTCTTGAAAATTTTTAATTAAACCATTAAAAAATGGTCTAATTTTATGAAAAATTATTTTTTCCGGGATCAAACGAAACTCCTAGAGGACCTAGTGCATGTTCATACGACTCAATCGATGTGGCTAACACGTAAAAAATACTAGACACAAGACTCTCATAACCGCCTTAGGTTTTGACCACCATGGGAAATACTCCAGCTTTGGAGGTTTGAGTGAAAAACTCGGGGATTATACGCCACTGATGAGTAGCGCATAATTCCTAAGGAAAAAACACTCTAGAGTATCCCCCAAATGGCTAAACCTACGGATAGCCAAGTCTTTTATAAAAGGACCCCGTTTAGACCAACATTTTACAAATTCCCCATGGGGGTATGAACATGCAGTTATTACAAAAGGGGCAAAATTGCCCTGAAATTGACTTCTGAACTTCTGAATGCTGATGATGAACATGAATCATGTTCAATAAACTGGCGGCTCATCGGAAGTTCAAGTATTTGTACAAAATAGGTGATAACAGAGGCCACCTCCTCATCTCATTAACTCAACTCGACTTTGTAATTGGATACAACTCCAAGATCTTGCAATTCGATTGGTTGAAGACTGGATGTGATTGGATCTCGATTGGTGTTAGGTGGCATTTGGCTCTCTTATGGCGAATTCGACTTAGGGTTTTGGTAGTTAGTTTAGCTATTTAAGAGATGGCATTTTGGCCATTCTCTCATGGACTTTTGAGCAAAGAAACTCTGGAGATTTTTGTAAGCTACTTTTAATAATAAAGTTGAGACTTTGGAGGTCAAAAATGTGGAGGCTCTTGGTGGCCATTGCTTCATCTTATAAATGAGGTGATATTGTTTTGCTTTTGTATTTGAGATTATTAAGTTGTAGATCTTGTTTCAAGAGGGCTAACAATCTAGCACAAGTAAGCATGTATTTAGCTCTTTTCGCTTGAATACTCTTGTTTTACATATATTACACAAATGCTTAAGGTTCTTGCAGGTACATCTTCACTCCACATAAGGCTAAAGAAGTCCCAAGCTTTATGAACTTGAGAAACAAGAGGATCTAGCTCTTCCCCATCAACATTCAAACAACTTTTACCTTGGTTACTGGTTCTTAAGGGTTTATTTCTTCAAACCTTCCACTTTCTCCTTGATTCTTTTGCCTTGAATTGCTAGCCTATTGTCCTCTTATCCTAGATCCATCCTTGCCATTCTAGTAGCTATCTCTTCCATTCGTCCAACCTTTCTCTCACCATCCATCTTCACCCTTTCCTATTCGTTCCTCTTCTCTTTCTCTCCCATTCGTCCACCTTAAAGTTTCCTCCTACCTTTCGTTGTTGGCTTCTTTCACCCTTTTGTTTATCCCCTTAGATTCCTCCTCTCATCCATCTCCAAGAAGCCCTAAAATCAAAACAAGCAAAACGAAAGCAAGTTATTTTGTTAAGTAGTGTTTCGTTTCCATTATTTATAAAGTTAGCATTTTTAGTCTTAGTCAAATTTTGCAATACTTTTGGTGAATGATTAGATCTTTTACTAGAAGTCTTTCTCTTGCATGTCAAGTAGTTTGTTGAGCATATAGGATAGTCATAGGTAGCATTTAGCTTGTAGTTGTTTGCAATTTTTACATCTTTCAAAAAATAGATTTCATATACCAAAAATATTTCATTTTTTTTTATACTTTAGATCTCATTCCTAGCATATTCTAGACACATGTTGTTTGCTGGTCCGTTTTATGTTTATGCATGTTTCGAAAAATAAAGTCTCATAAATCTAGAGTTTTCAAAGTATTTTATAGATTTTAGTCTAAGTAGTTCCAAATTTTGTTTCTTTTTTCTCTAACAAGTAATGGGTGAGTTGAGTCGTTTTCATGTGTAGAAAAGCAAGAGGGAAAGTCTTCTTAAGCAAAAGGAATATCTAAAGCATAAATCCAAGAAGAGGCTTGAATCATATTGAACCAAGAAGACCAAGAAAATCAATCTCCTTTTGTAAAAAGCCATTTAAAGGGCTCTTTAAGTTTTGTTTCAAATAGTTGTCTTATTCCTCTTAAAAAAGTCCTTCAAGGTTTCAAAACCCAAGGCATTTGTAATCTCATAATAAAATTTCAAGTGGAGGAGTCCTCCATTTTTTTGGTTTCTTCTCCATTTGGGGAAGAGTGTGGTGTTTGGTTAAGTTAGATCTTTTAGTTTTTGCTTTAGAGTAGTTTATTTTCATCTTGTCGCTTCTCTTTCAAGTTTTGACCAGAGTAAGCTAACTTTGGGATTGTATCCCAAAGGCCACATAGTTTTGTGGTAGCTTCTCGTTTCCCCATCAGCATCTTGTGGACATCCAGCTAGCTGGAAGGTTTCCAGGACTGACGGTTCTAGTGGTTGACCTTGTTCGGAGGTTGATCCCACCTTTAATGTAAAATTGCTTGGTAGAACACTAAATCCTTCATTTATTTCATTTTATTTCGCAAGTAGCATGCTAGCTGTGTTTCATATCTATTGAGCTACCACATGATTTTAATATTACAAAGTTTCAATATCCTGTTTTCACAACTGCTTCTTGTTTCTTAAAATAAACAAAGTCTCTTGAACTTGGCCAAATCCAAGTCAAGAGCACTCTCTGTCGGAGAGCATTGTTAGATTTGCACTTTCCCCTTGCATTAGGCATTTTAAAGTAGGAAGTCTCTTGAACTGTGGTCTTAAGACTAAAGTCAAGAGCGCTCTCTGTCGGAGAGTTGAACAAGTGCTCTTAATAATAAAATATTTCAATTCACATTTCCCCCCTAATTAATTTATCTTGGTTGTTTGTCCAACACCCGTATGCTCTGCCAACCGGAAATGGTTGGACTAGTACTCATAAAGGTGACAGATTTGTTAAGCTCATAAGTGATAATTAATTAAAACTTTCACCCCCATAACCAACCAATCCGGAGTTGAGCGATAAGATAAGTTCAGTGGGTAATCTCCTAGTTGGGGGCGCCGGGGTTCCATGTTCAGCCTCTAGTTTGCTGGTTAGCATTGCGCGACCTGGCTAGAGCACTGGGTGGCCCGACATGTCCTTGAATGGAGGCACTTGATACTGTCTTTCCGAACATTCTCTTAATATCCTTAGTTTTAGCCCTAATAATCAAGAACACCTAAAACACTTAAAATTTACCAAGAACAATTTCAAAACGATCTCACAAACAGCTACTTTGACTTACATTTTTCAGCATCACAAGCATTTCTTTTGACTCCATTTGGCACTGGTCTTTAAAAACTCTTATATATCTTCTGAATCTGGACCATATGTCCTTGTCATTTGTTTAATCTTTATCTTGTGGATGCTTTGTTTTAATTCTAAGTCAGAAGTATATTGTTCATCTTCTAAATTGTACCTTGTGGAATTTGCAACGTGGATTGCGTGTTTAATTGTGTTCCCATCATTTTACAAAAAAGAACTCCTAAACAACGCTCATCCGCATCACCCCACACAAAAAACACTTAAAACACAAGAGCCTTAGTGAAACTCTTTTTTAGGGACTACCCCCCTTGGCTTCGTTAGGAGTTAGCCTAAATGGAGGAGCTGGGATTCAGGTGACAGTACCTGGCTCATTGCTTGCCCCCAAGGCCACACCTCTCTCACTTTTAGTGAAGAGACAGCTTTCGAAAGATTTCCGCTGCTGGTGTGCAATCTGGCGGACAACACTCTCCATTTCCTCCTCCATTTCGTAGTCTTTGCCCTAGATCTACCTCTACATCCACCCATTCGTTTTACCTCATCCTTTTGCCTTCATCTTTAGCCCTTAAGCTCCATTCGTTTTTCCCTTCCAAAGCTTCTTTCTTCCATTCGTCCACCTTTAAAGGGAGCCCTAAAACACTCAAAAGACCAAAAATGAATTGTTAAGTTAGTTTATTTTTTTGTTAGAGTATTAGCTTCTCTTTTTGCAAGATAGCTTGTTTTAATTAGATCTTAAGTTTTACTTGCATCTTGTAGATCAATTTCATGCATTGAAAAGTAAGTGTTAAAAGCATTCTAGATTTCTTTTTTCACAATAGTATAGTTTGCATTTTCAACCCTAGTTGCAAGTTTTAAAAGACAGAATTATTTCCACAAAAAATTTCTCAAAATTTTTATGATCCTAGATCTCTTTCCCATTGCATTGTAGGAGTTTGTTGTTCGCTGGTCCGTTTCATCATAGTTAAAGTTTTATGTCGAAATCTCATGCATTTCACATTTTAGAGTTAAATTTTTAAATCTAGACTTAACTAGTTTCAAATTGGTTTTATTTTCCTAATGGTTAATGGGTGCATTGTTGAGTTGTTTTGAGCTTGTGTAGGTGTGTTTGAGAGAAAGATATTTGTTAGATCTTGAAGCAAATAATCAAAGCAAAATCAAGTGAAAGCCATAAGGAGTGATTGAATATACAAAGTCTTTTTATCCTTTGTAAAAGCAAGCAAAAACTTGCTCTTCTTTAATTTTTGCAAGTATTATCTATCTCTCAAAAGTCCTTCAAGGTTTTAAAACCCAAGGCAATTGTAACAAGATTAATAAAAGTTCAAGTGGAGGAGGCCTCCACTTTTTTGGTTTTCTTCCCCATTTGGGGAAGAGTGTGGTGATTGGTTAGGTTAAATCTTTCAATTTTTGCTTTAGAGTAGTCTTCTATTTCATCTTGTATTTCTTTTCCAAAGCCTTTGACCGGAAGTTGTATCCTTGGGATTTCATCTCAAGGGCAGAACCACATAATTTTGTGGTTACTCTTCCTTCCCCGTCGGTTTCCTTGGTAGAGCTTTCAGCTAGCTGGAGGTTCTCAAGTACAGGCGGTTCTAGTGGTTGACCTTGTTCGGAGGTTGATCCCACCTTAGAGTAAAACTATTGGTAGAACACTAAGTCTTTTTAGCATTATTTCATTCTGCAAATAGCATGTTAGTTGTCTCTTACTTTATTTGAGCTATCACATGGTTTAATTCTACAAAGCTTCATAACTGTTTTTCACAACTGCTTCTTTTTTCTTAAAATAAACAAAGCCTCTTGAACTTGGCCAAATCCAAGTCAAGAGCACTCTCTGTCGGAGAGCATTGTTAGATTTGCACTTTCCCCTTGCATTAGGCATTTTAAAATAGGAAGTCTCTTGAATTGTGGTCTTAAGACTAAGTCAAGAGCGCTCTTTGTCGGAGAGTTGAACAAGTGCTCTTAATAATAAAACTTTTCAATCCACATTCCCCCTTAATTAATTTATTTTGGTCGTTTGTCCAACACCCGTATGCTCTACCAACCGGAAACGGTTGGGCTAGTACTCAGAAAGGTGAAGGACTTGATAAGCTTACAAGTGATAACATAATTAAAATTTTACCCAAAACCAAAACCGGTATCAAATCATTGAGGTGCTTCTTGAAACAAGTGGTGCCGGGAATCCATTGTCAGACTCGAGGGCGGTCAAGCCGTAAGTACACTTGTCCTCTTTGCACTTTAGGTGCTCCCAACATACCATCTAAGAGGTTGCCAGTATTTGTTCATGGTTAAGGTTCCACTCTTTTGGTATCCTTGGTTTTATCCCTAATAATCAAGAACACCTAAAACACTTAAAATTTACCAAGAACAATTTCAAAACGATCTCACAAACAACTACTTTTGACATACATTTTCCAGCATCACAAGCATTTCTTTTGACTCCATTTGGCATTGGTCTTTAAAAACTCTTATGTATCTTCTGAATCTGGAACATATGTCCTTGTCATTTGTTTGATCTTTATATTGTGGATGCTTTGTTTTAATTCTAAGTCGAAGTATATTGTTCATCTTCTAAATTGTATCTTGTAGAATTTGCAACGTGGATTGTGTGTTTAATTGTGTTCTCATTGTTATCTCCCCACTGTTACAGGAGTGTCCACAGGATGGGCAGTTAAGAGCAGTACTTGGTGCAAGTGGTGGAATCAAAATAATTGCTGCAACTACTGAGTTGTTTTTGAATTATTTCATCAAGAGGATAGATCCCTTATCATCAGTCATTGCACCTCGAGTTTATCATCAGCTGATCCCAAATGTAGTTTCCTATGAGAACTGGACCACTGTTTTGGGAGAGCATATTGAACTTCCGAGTAAGACAATAACAGGGCTACAGAAACGAGGCCACAAGCTACAGGAAGTTGTTGGAGGATCAATGTGCCAGATTATTCTTCATGACCTCAATACTCATGTAAATATGACAGAATTGGAAGGTCAAAGTCTAGCAAAAAAGAATATTGTATATGGAAATCTCATTCCAGTTAGTGATCCAAGGAAAGCTGGTTTTCCTGCTGGTTTTTGATATAAGATTTGGTATCCTTGTGAAAATCTATAATGCACTTTACTGATGAAATTCCTATTGTGGATGTCCAGGAGTTTGAGTTTGATTGGTTAAGTATTGGAGATTTTTTCATGAGGCCTCTTGTGACCGAGGTCACCTAATTGCTGAAAGTATGTGGTAATGAGCCTATAAGTAACAATAACTAGCATTGTGGGAAGATTTGTCTTCTTACTAGAAGTGAAGCATCGGGAATATGCAGGTAGCATAATACTACTCGAATACCATGGTTAAAAAAAAGAAAAATTCATGAAATTTTGTGCAGTACGACATCATCGCTTCTCGATTTTGACTGTCCGAGAACTGACCCGAGCTATAAAATTAAAAATAAAAACGTTGATGCTGCAATACGAGGGCAAATGCCATCCGGATTCATGCTCATATGTGACTCTACTGCATATATCAATGGTTCAATACATTTGACATGGGGGAAAATCAAAGGTTGTAGCACATCATAAATAGCCGTGACTTCAGAGAATTATGCCGGGGTCCCCAGAGCAGGCGTTTGGGTCCTTCCAGAAGTACTATGACATGATTTGAGGAATTTTCGAGGTCATATTTGGCATGCCAAGTTCACCTGTGAGTAAGATAAAAATCCGCGTGGAACTTTAAACTGCAAGTTTCAGTAATCGGTCAATTAAACCGCCATCACTTCGCCTAAGCTCGAGTCTCTCCACGTCGCAGCAGTCCGTTCTCATTGGCAGCACTAGATTCTGTGATTGGTTACAGAGAGATCACAAAATTGCTCCAGTTCGCATTGAGCTCGCCCTTGATTTCGTAGCAGCATACTATGGATCGGCTTTTTGCTATCTGGAGGTTTAAATTGGCGACCAATGCGATTTCCACGAGTTCATTGTTTTATCCACTTAGAGATTGAGGCCGCAGGCGCCACTTCAGCATGCCGCGGTGACAGGTCGAAAGGGGCAAGTTCCAGTCACTTGACGCAGAGCTTAGACTCACATTCCATTGGCAACCGAGTTAGATTCAATGAGCTCGACGTTTGGCAGCGGTCTTTCACATCATTTCCGGGATCGCCTTTCTCTTAGCAAAACCATGCAGTCATTGACAGCCGAAACATGAAGTTTAGCTCACAGTTGTTTGGCAGCCGAGCTTTTCTCCACGATTCTCAGAGTGGTGACCCCGTAAAAATTTTTTTTTGTTTCAAAAGATGCCAGTTGATTGATGCTGAATCTTTTTTTGAGAGCTTGGGGTTGCAGCGACTGGTCAATCCAGCAGAAGTTCAAAAAATAATAATTGGGATTTCACTTGGCCGTCGGTTATATTTTGGTGAGCCCACGATGATGGGCTTTTGGTTTCTTTAAAACATGACAGCTGGTTACAAGCACTCTACATCTAAGTCATAAATTTTAATTGACAGCCAAATATTAAACTGGGTCCACGTTTGAGTGAGAAGTCGATGTGTGGAATTTTTCTTTTTTGTTAAAGTCACTTCCAGGCAGTTCGAACTCTTTGTTATAGGAGAGAAAAGTGTATTTTCACTTTACTTCTATTTATTATTTTATTATTTTTAAAGTAGGTGTGTTTTTGGGTTGTAAAAGAGACCAGCTCTCTTCGTTGTAGCGATGGAAAAATTTTGGGAGCTCTTTCCCTAGAAATTAATGAAAATGTGTTATGGGACTCTTTGGATAAATTCAAAACTCTCTCGTTCTTTGTATGCCATTTTTCTTTGTTTGCCATCTTTCATCATGTCTGAGGCAATACCTCTCTTAGTTCATTTCTTTCGATTCTTAAGCTGGGATCATCCGAATAGAAGGCTAACAATCTAGCACAACTTTATTTGACCCATGTTTTTCTCTTAAGTTTTGTGGCTTTCAGGTATTCTCTAGTGCAAGAGCTCTTAGTTGGTCATTACATTCACCTGGCAGCAAGGCCCATTTGAGCTCTCTTTTTTACTCCATTCGCCCCTCTGATATACTGGCACTGGCCATTTCTTCGAGGACTGATTCTCCCATCTTTCCCATCACAATTTTAAAATACATCTTTTGTTACATTCGTTTCTCTAAGGCAGCCTCTTCAATTCACCTTGCCCGTTTACTGTACCTGCCTTAGCGATCCTACCTTAGGGATACCCCCCTAGAGTTGGAGAAGAGCCAACCTAAAGCGAAGAGGAGAGGAGTGTGGTGACATTGGCCTCTCTCCTGAGAGAGTTGTCATCCAGCTAGTGTGTCACATTTTGGGCTTCAACAACACGCATGCTATTTTGGGAGACAACATTTTTGGTGCCGTTGCCGGGGACAAAGTCCAGTTCTCGGAATTTGAAGACTATGCTTCATTGACGACATTTGTGGGAGATTATATTGCAGATTCTTTTTCTCACATGGCGACTCCACGAAGGGACAGAACCCTTGTCCTTTTGCAGATTTGAAGATCCTATTGGGTGTAGAGGTGAGCACACTCATTGGAAAGCTTTCAAGCTCACCTTGGCGACTCCACAGTTTGGTATGAGGTATGACTATATACGTTTTTCAAATTTAGTACCTCATTCTTGCATTTATGGATGATAATAAGAAAAAAGAGCAACATCTTGCTCTTTTGCACGAAGCTTACGCCCCATTGGATTTCTCAAAAATCCATGGATTTTCTAATGAATGTTACAACCGTGGGAGGGTGCATGACATTCTTCCTCAATTCCGTGGAAATGGTGGGGTTTCAGCCACCCATCATATTGCCTCTCTCTGCAAATTAATGTCTGATTTTAATGTTCATCATGAGGATGATATTATGATTGTTTTTGCTATAACCTTGGAAGGAGATGCAGTATTCTGGTTCTATGGCCTTTTGGATGAATCCATAGATTCAATGGCAATGTTTTTTGAGAAGTTTCTCCTTCGGTGGCATGATGGGACTGTAGAGGAAATTGAGCAGCTTGCTAAAGAATATGACACCCTCATCCCTAGGGTCCATCATGAGTTTAAAGAGCAGATCCATGAAGAGCATGTTGAAGGTCAAAAAGGACAGCATGAAATTGATAACCCCATTGAAGAAGCATCGGAAGGGTTGTTGTTCAAAGATATTGCTGAAGAGCCTCTTGATATTATCACAACAGAAGACGATATGGAGCTGCCCCAGATTTATGTCATTGAAAGTATTTTTGAACAACTTCATGAGGAAATGGTGGATCTACCACAAGTTCATGTCATTAATGAAGATAGTTGTTTTAAAGATCAGTGTGAACAGATTTATGATGAAGGTTTGGACCCAGCTGAATTTCATTTTATCAAAAATAATAACGCTTATGTTATAGATCTGCCTCATGAGAATTTCTGGGATAACAGAATCCAAATTGAAAGACTGCCCACTGCTTATTCAAGCCCTCTTCAGCATTATATTGATGAAGCATGCACTCAATCACGGTACCTATCTACATATTTGAGGTATGTCCCCCATCTTCATAAGGGATTTGTCTTTTACAGCTATACTTTGACTGCATGTCCATCTCATTTTCACATTCTGTTTGAAGAAACCATGTTCTAGGTAGTAACCAAACACAAGACAAGACGTTCTGTTATGGATAAAATGCTGGAATGGCTCCACTGGTTATATGAATATACTTAGCATGTTTCAGTTTCATGTTAAGTTAGAGTAGGTAGATAGGAAAAATAAGCTCTTGCATGAGCATTTGTTTTGTCTTTCTACAAATTTTGTAATAAGTGGTCATTATGGGATGTGAATCATGCCATCCCTACCACACTGTGTTTTTTCATTTTGTTTTTTGGTCCGCGATAACCAAGAGGTCTGAGGTTCTCATGCACTCACCGATGGCGAGCACACGTCCTGCAGTTGGAGCCAGATGTTATCTCCCCACTGTTACAGGGGTGTCCACAGGATGGGCAGTTAAGAGCAGTACTTGGTGCAAGTGGTGGAATCAAAATAATTGTTGCAACTACTGAGTTGTTTTTGAATTATTTCATTAAGAGGATAGATCCCTTATCATCACTCACTGCACTCGAGTTTATCATCAGCTGATCCCAAATGTAGTTTCCTATGAGAACTGGACCACTGTTTTGGGAGAGCATATTGAACTTCCGAGTAAGACAATAACAGGGCTACAGAAACGAGGCCACAAGCTACAGGAAGTTGTTGGAGGATCAATGTGCCAGATTATTCTTCATGACCTCAATACTCATGTAAATATGACAGAATTGGAAAGTCAAAGTCTAGCAAAAAAGAATATTGTATATGGAAATCTCATTGCAGTCAGTGATCCAAGGAAAGCTGGTTTTCCTGCTGGTTTTTGATATAAGATTTGGTATCCTTATGAAAATCTATAATGCACTTTACCGATGAAATTCCTATTGTGGATGTCCAGGAGTTTGAGTTTGATTGATTAAGTATTGGAGATTTTTTCATGAGGCCTCTTGTGACCGAGGTCACCTAATTGTTGAAAGTATGTGGTAATGAGCCTGTAAGTAACAATAACTAGCATTGTGGGAAGATTTGTCTTCTTACTAGAAGTGAAGCATTGGGAATACGCAGGTAGCATAATACTACTCAAATACCATGGTTAAAAAAAAGAAAAATTTCATGAAATTTTGTGTAGTACAACATCATCGCTTCTCGATTTTGACTGTCCGAGCACTGACCCGAGCTATAAAATTAAAAATAAAAACGTTGATGCTGCAATACGAGGGCAAATGCCATCCGGATTCGTGCTAATATGCGACTCTACTGCATATATCAATGGTTCAATACATTTGACATGGGGGAAAATCAAAGGTTGCAGCACATCATAAATAGCCGTGACTTCAGAGAATTATGCTGGGGTCCCCAGAGCAGGCGTTTGGGTCCTTCCAGAAGTACTATGACATGATTTGAGGAATTTTCGAGGTCATATTTGGCATGCCAAGTTCACCTGTGAGTAAGATAAAAATCCGCGTGGAACTTTAAACTGCAAGTTTTAGTAATCGGTCAATTAAACCGCCATCACTTCGCCTGAGCTCGGGTCTCTCCACGTCGCAACAGTCCGTTCTCATTGGCAGCACTAGATTCCATGATTGGTTACAGAGAGATCACAAAATTGCTCCAGTTCGCATTGAGCTCGCCCTTGATTTCGTAGCAGCATTCTCTGGATCGACTTTTTGCTATCTGGAGGTTTAAATTGGCGACCAATGCGATTTCCACGAGTTCACTGTTTTATCCACTTAGAGATTGAGGCCGCAGGCGCCACTTCAGCGTGCCGCGGTGACAGGTCGAAAGGGGCAAGTTCCAGTCACTTGACGCAGAGCTTAGACTCACATTCCATTGGCAACCGAGTTAGATTCAATGAGCTCGACGTTTGGCAGCGGTCTTTCGCATCATTTCCGGGATCGCCTTTCTCTTAGCAAAACCACGCAGTCATTGACAGCCGAAACATGAAGTTTAGCTCGCAGTTGTTTGGCAGCCGATCTTTTCTCCACGATTCTCAAAGTGGTGACCCCGTAAATTTTTTTTGTTTGTTTCAAAAGACGCCAATTGATTGATGCTGAATCTTTTTCTGAGAGCTCGGGGTTGCAGCGACTGGTCAGTCCAGTAGAAGTTCAAAACATAATAATTGGGATTTCACTTGGCCGTCGGTTATATTTTGGTGAGCCCACGGTGATGGGATTTTGGTTTCTTTAAAACATGACAGCTGGTTACAAGCACTCTACATCTCAGTCGTAAATTTTAATTGACAGCCAAATATTAAACTGGGTCCACGTTTGAGTGAGAAGTTGATGTGTGGAATTTTTCTTTTTTGTTAAAGTCACTTCCAGGCTGTTCGAACTCTTTGTTATAGGAGAGAAAAGTGTATTTTCACTTTACTTCTATTTATTATTTTATTATTTTTAAAGTAGGTGAGTTTTTGGGTTATAAAAGAGACCAGCTCTCTTCATTGTAGTGATGGAAAAATTTTGGGAGCTCTTTCCCTAGAAATTAATGAAAATGTGTTATGGGCCTCTTTGGATAAATTCAAAACTCTCTCGTTCTTTGTATGTCATTTTTCTTTGTTTGCCATCTTTCATCTTGTCCGAGGCGATACCTCTCTTAGTTCATTTCTTTCGATTCTTAAGCTGGGATCATCTGAATAGAAGGCTAACAATCTAGTACAACTTTATTTGACCCATGTTTTTCTCTTAAGTTTTGCGGCTTTTAGGTATTCTCTAGTGCAAGAGCTCTTAGTTGGTCATTACATTCACCTAGCAGCAAGGCCCATTTGAGCTCTCTTTTTTACTCCATTCGCCCCTCTGATATACTGGCACTGGCCATTTCTTCGAGGACTGATCCTCCCATCTTTCCCATCACAATTTTAAAATACATCTTTTGTTAGATTCATTTCTCTAAGGCAGCCTCTTCAATTCACCTTGCCCGTTTACTGTACCTTCCTTAGCGATCCTACCTTAGGGATACCCCCCTAGAGTTGGAGAAGAGCCAACCTGAAGCGAAGAGGAGAGGAGTGTGGTGACATTGGCCTCTCTCCTGAGAGAGTTGTCATCCAGCTGGTGTGTCACATTTTGGGCTTCAACAACATGCATGCCATTTTGGGAGACAACACTCATCATTATACAAAAACTCCTAATCAACACTCATCCGCATCACCCCACACAAAAAACACTTAAAACACAAGAGCCTTAGTGAAACTCTTTTTTAGGGACTACCTCCCTTGGCTTCGTTAGGAGTTAGCCTAAACGGAGGAGCTGGGATTTAGGTGACAGTACCTGGCTCATTGCTTGCCCCCAAGGCCACACCTCTCCCCACTTTCCAGTGAGGGAGACAGCTTTCGAAAGATTTCTGCTGCTGGTGTGCATCTCGGCGGACAACAGCTTCTAAGCACACGGCCTGTGTATTGACAAAGGCTGCCCCTGTCGCTCAATGCTTGTGCTCGGCGGCTCTGATAGTTGAGAAATAGTGGAATGGCCACATAATGTTGATAGCTTTTGGCAGATGTGACGCCCATCACCCGTGAGCTATGGCATTTGTATCAATCCGCTACCAACACACTGAATCGCGATGGAGGATCAAATCTTTCCGGCGAATATTTTTTCATTTTACTGGGCGCCACTTTTTGGTGATACGAACGGAGTGATCTCCCTGTTTCATATACCGTACAGAGATAATATCTGCGATTCTAGACAGCATAAATCCCCCAATTTCTGGTGCACTTGCTGTAAAGATCAACTTTTCCAAACCTAACCCGATGACAGCGACGAATGCAATCAGCCGCCAAAAGAAGTGTAGGTCTTCTTGATCGAATAGGTTTAATCTGACTAGCTGGCCGACTTTTACAGTTATTCGATTGGTATGCAAATTTGCTGAAATCCTCTTCCAAAGTACATGTCTGGTTGAGTCCCCTAACTGATTTCTGAGTTGTTGCAGATTTCGGAGGGGGGACGAAGACCACTAGCACGAGCACCACCAGTACTGCATCTGAAAGATGAAATTGTAGAGGCAAATCTCTCCATTGACTGTTCTGCTATCACAGAATATTGCTGGATATGAGACAAGTCGCATGCAAATTTCTCTTGTTCCATGCTATTGCTGATTAAGTCGCTGCTGAATGTGGGAATGTGCTTTCTTTTGTAATGGCATCATCTGATCTGATTTCTTTTTTATTATTTGCTTTCTGAGTGTCATCGTTATGCTGTTCTCTTGTGCTCACATGCACTTACAACATCGCTGCTTTCCTCACTATCATTTTCAAGATAACCAGATAAAAATCTTTCCCTAAACACAGGTGTGCAGTCCAGCAACCTTGCATGGATTCCTCTTGTATTGTTCCCTCAAAATTAGATGTCCTGATAGGACACAAACCATTTTCTTCATCTTTGAATAGCTCTTCTTCAATCTTTTCATGTGCTTCAGGCATTACTCTTGGAACCCTGCTTGCCACAGGCTGGAGGAAATCTCTGACCCATTGGTGTGCTGGTTGCTGATATATGTCATCTCTGCTTGTCTTCTGCTCCAGAATAGCTCCATAACAGCCCAGAATTCATCATTTTGTGTAAGCCTCATTTACTGTCATTGCTGCTGCTTAAAAGCCTGTCCCCAAACTGAATGTTGATGCTGCCAGGCGATGGAAATGCTGAACAAAAACTATGGAGGATACCATGAAATCTTCAAGTGACCACCTCTGTCAGAAAAAGAGGTAACAGAGTGTATAGAAATTGCTTTACAAAACCATGTTTGCCCCCAAACTATGGGCTTGAATCATTGACCAAGTGAGACATGGATAACGAGAGCTACAACATATTATTCACTAATAATTACTTTCACAATAGGTATAAAATTACAAAATTTCTCATTGCATGTGTACTTCTATTGTGAATAAATGGTAAGTAATTTGTTAGTGTATTAATAGGTAGATATTGTTAGTTATATTTAAGATTGTAACTTTTAAGTTTTATTCAAGAGGTATCTTGTTACTGCATTTTAACATTTCATTCTCTCACATTGTATCAATGAACTTGTCAATCGCAAAATACGTTAATATACTTTGTCCAACACTGTAGTCAGAATTGGGACTGAACTGGAACTCTACTCCCAAATTCACTAACTGAACCAGAATCAAGCCAGAACTGGCCAAAAAAGCAAGTTGAAGAACCGATTGACTAAAATTGTCATAAAATAATCAAAATTTAACTAATTGTTTTTTTTGTATATCAATGTAAACATAAACCATTAGATACAAAATATGCAAAGTTTGCTCATGTATATAACATGGAAGTGTGAATATGCAAAATTTGATCGAGATATAAGTTCCATTATACATATAATTGAGGTTTTGAAGAAGCTCTAGATGGCATGTAGTTCCCAGAAATCATCATACTTAATCAAATGAGTACACAGCTTATATGAACTCTGGGTCATAAGTTTGACTCAACCGAGTTTAGGAAGTTAGAATTGCTTTATCTTGGTGAATGGCTTCAACAATTGCTGCCATTGGATGTTTTAAACTTTTAAATCAGTTGGCAAGGGTGTCATTGGGCAGCTCATAGGTTTCAATCAATTGGCACCATTGAGAAGCCTATTCCCCTTTAAGGTTTCAATGTTAGAATCTGACAATTCCTAGTTCAAGGGGTGCAGGAGGAAGGGGTACAGGGTCCTGTTTTGAATATACGTCGAAATGATGGAAAAACTGTTATAGTGTGCTCAAAGCTGGAAACACCCCAATTTCTATCTTCTCCGTGTTAGGTCTGATTTGATTACCAAATGTCCTGAAATGGGGGTCCCATTTAACTTTTAATGTGAAAATTAAATGAATGAACCTTTATTTTATTTTACTTTCATTAACTTTGAGAATTAAGATTAAAAGTTAATGACAATTCTAGAAAGGAGGATGATTTTTTTTTTGGTGTGTTTTTGTGTTTTCTGAGAATTCTTGGAGCACCAGCTGGTTTGGATCACAACTGTCTGGTTCAGCCGTTTGTTGACTGAACCAGCCAGTTCAGGGCCTGAACTGACCAGTTCTGTTAATAATCAGTCCCAAACAGTCTCACAGTCTGAACTGGGCCAGAAAAGGGCCAAAATGGTCTGAATTGCCTGAGTCAAACTGGATCTGGCCCATTTTGACTACTATAGATGCTGTTAGGATATGTTTTGTCTCTTGGCAATTCTCTGTTGAGTTTCAGATATGAACAAAAATCTGATGGCAAATTGCTACATCAGCCAAATATCTGTCAGATCAATTGTATACCTTCATTGATGCTTTTGGTAATATGCAATCAATGGAATAACCTTATTTGAACGTAGACAATTCTAAAACCACTATCTGTGCAATTAAAAAAAAACTGCTTTGAAGATTAATATTGAAGTAATTTTTGCTTTATGTCAAAATGGTTAGTATTTTATATTTTACTGGATTCTTTGAAGAGGTTGACATTTGGTAACCTCTGTCCTTAATTGTCTTCTCTATTAAGAAAGTAGATTCAGATAGGAGAAAATACTGGATAAAATAAAACAGGAATCCAAAACTATCTTTTTCATATATCTGCGCGAGTTTCACATATACAATATCTGATTGTTATTTTAGTCAGGAATGGTTGTACTTGTTGAATTTCTATTCCAAGTTCCAATACCTTGCTTTTCTATTTTATGGATTAAGGATAATGAGATAGTCAGGGCACCTGTGCAGATTAAATTGCCTAGAAGTTAGGCATCTGTGATTCTGTACAGATTAAATTGCCTAGAAGTTAGGCATCTACATAACCAAAATATTTTTGGCTTCTTGGACCTTATTGGAGTTGTTGTTGGCCATTGTCTGTCAGATGTGTTGAAATTGGGGTTTCCATGTACATATTGGCCGATTCCATTTTAGGGGATTAGATGGCATTGCCCAAGTTTATATCCATGTTTTCTAATTAGCAATTATTGGCCTTCTATTTGTGACTGTGATTTTGTTTTGTGTCATAAAAAGTGTGGAGTTCCATATGAATTTTTTTGGGGGGATGTGCTTCAAGAAACATGCCCCAAGGAGCTGCACCACGAAGAAAAGACTTCTTTTGTCTTAGGTGCCAGGTCTGAGGGTTAGCTATTTCACCAAATTTGCTTGGGACTTCAACCAGGCATCATACATTTGAAATTGATGCCATTTGGATTCAGCAAACCATGGAAAGAATGAAACCCTGGTGGACAGCTTAACACTCCATTGACCTCACCAGTGAACCAAAACTCTGTTGGCTAAATGGAAATATTTTGGATTCAGTGATGCACTTGTTTCTTAAGCATTTCCTTGCATACAGTTATCGTTTTTTGCCATTCTCCAAGTCTATATAGTATTTGGAGGAGATGTTTTATATAATTGTTAACAGCTGCACTATCTATTTATTTGCAGACACACAATAGTCTGAAGCTATATAGTGCAGAATTTGGCAGTCACATTTGACTGTTCTAGAATTATCCACTGGCTGACAACTTTTCCACCAATTGAATGGGTGCATATCTATTCTTCGGCCACTTTGGCGTTTAGAGATTTGCCAGTTAATTATATCCTCTGTTGATGACTACGAGATCCATCCTTGGTTATGTTGATATTATATGGTGCTTCCTTCTTTATAATGCATAAATTCTTGCTATAGTGACCAGTTGGATTTTGAGATTCCGATAGAAAATGAACTGGTTTGCTATAGATGCTTGTGTTAGCAATGAGTTTTTTTCCTTGGAATCAGCTAATACAAGATGCTTCAAATGTAGAGACCACTCCTTACTTGAAGTCTTTGCTTTGCAGTTCCCGGGGCTGCTGGGCTTGTCGAATAACAGATGATGGCCTGCACAAGATTTCTTTAGCCAAGTGCTGTAGCAATCTTACTTCAGTTTCCATGTGGGGCATAACAGGAATAACTGACAATGGTGTTATCCAGCTGGTAAGAGTATATTCATTGCAGAATTTATGAATTATCCATAATTGGTTTATCAGAGGAATTTAAAGGGGAACCTCCTCAAAAGAGTTTCACAATCTTCTATCATATTAATATTTTCATTGATGTAATGGATTTCCCCTTGACAATCTCAAGGCTAGTCACCTCATTCGTGTTTGTGTTTGAATTCAACCATGATGAAATTCCGAAATACAGTGCCAATGGAAAAAAGTATGATAAAATTGGCCATTAAGTTTGCCCTACTTCATTCCTGCAAATTTTTTTCTTGTCACGTCTGTGCAGGAAATTACAAATTTCTGAGATGTTAGCATAATCTAGACCTTGGAATATAATGTTTTTTGGCTTAATTTGGCATATAACAAGGTCCAGATTGAATTGCTGAGGTCCAGTGCTGGTAAAACGAGGTTCAGTCCTGAAATGACTGGTCCATGATTAAATTCACCAAATCTGGCAAATTTAATTTCCCATCCTTAGAATTTCCCCAACTTTGAACCTTTTCAATAGCAATTGGAGAACATGGTGAGTATCTCTCAAGGAGATGGGATACAATATCAATTCGTGTTTGTGTTTGAATTCAACCATGATGAAATTCCGAAATACAGTGCCAGTGGAAAAGAGTATGATAAAATTGGCCATTAAGTTTGCCCTACTTCATTCCTGCAAATTTTTTTCTTGTCACGTCTGTTCAGGAAATTACAAATTTCTGAGATGTTAGCATAATCTAGACCTTGGAATATAATGTTTTTTGGCTTAATTTGGCATATAACAAGGTCCAGATTGAATTGCTGAGGTCCAGTGCTGACAAAACGAGGTTCAGTCCTGAAATGACTGGTCCATGATTAAATTCACCAAATCTGGCAAATTTAATTGCCCATCCTTAGAATTTCCCCAACTTTGAACCTTTTCAATAGCAATTGGAGAACATGGTGAGTATCTCTCAAGGAGATACGATACAATATCAAAAGTAAGGGGTGACTTACAATGGGATAGCACCTGAGGCTGACCCTAAGCTGATTTACTAGGGAGTAGGGACCTAGGTATGCTGCAATACTAACTAGAGAGAAACCCTACTTAGATCCTATCTTACTGACAAGTCCATCTTGTTTTCTAAATAGTGGGAAAGTTTGGTGCAAAAACGTTCGAGGATAACGTCCTAACAGGTCTTTTCATGCCTGGAACATTTCAGGTCTTTTATTTGACATTAATAAAATTAATTTATTTAATCTTATTATATCTTAGATAGATTCTCCCTAGAAAAGGTGGTTAAAAGTTCTTCAATTTTGTTATTTATGCTTATTATGGTTATTAATGTAACAATACCTATCTTGATCTTTTCTCTATAAAGTCAGAACTGTTTTTCTAGTAGTATATCATGATTAGATACAGAAACAACTGCTTGCCCAAGTGGGTTGCATGTGGGTTTGTGTATGGCAGTGGGAAAAAAGAAAATCCCTTAATGTTTCTTAACAAATGTTTAACGAATGCTATTGTTTTTTACCTTTTGGACTATTATATGGAGAAAAATAGAAGGTAATAACAAAATATCTGGTGTCTCTTGCTTTAAGTGCAGTGCTTGTGCAGAGAACATTCGGAGCTAGAAAACTGAATATCTAGACAAACAACATTACACAGAATTGCTTTCTAACATAATGTTTGTAGTGGTAAATATGCTGTAAAAAGGAATCATGGAATCCAGAGAATCAAAAACTTTTGTCCCTGTCTGTATAACGAGATTTAGACAGACTTCCACCCTCCAACCAGAGAGTAATGAAGCAAATTAAGCAGCATTCTCAAAGGCACTAATACTTTTGAGTCTTGACAATATTTAGTCAGAAACAACCAGGATGATTATGTGAAATGATATCATTAATGCAAGGACTACCGTCACTTCACCATATTACTTCCTTCAACATCTGTCTTTACTATTTAGTACTCTTATTAAAAACTATCCAGACCTCCATGCCTTAGGGTGATGACTTCCTGTATGGTTGGGTGGCTGGCCAACTTTCACCCTTTTGTAAGGCTTTTACTTGAGCCACATAAATGACATTATTCCTTGGTCCATTCTGTACTTCTAATCTTAAGGTTTTGGAAAAGGTGTTGAAGAAGCTTAATTAAGCAAAAGAATCTATTATTATTAAATTACACAGATCTCTAGTTCTAAGGAAAAAATAAAGTATGGCAGTTTTAAAAAGATAACCAGCCAGATCCTAGGATTAGACAAATATATAGAAAATCTTGCCCTGGATTACTAGTCAGTAAAATTTAATTTTTATCTAATTCTTCTTCTAACAATAACTTGGTATCCAGGTTTCTAGGGCCAGGTCTTTACAACATCTGAACATTGGTGGTACCTTCATTACTGATGAATCTTTGTTCGTAATTGCAAGTCATTGCCCTCAGTTGAAGGTAATTTTTCTACTTCATTAGAAAATTATTTGCATGTTATTGTTTTCTTTCTCACAGGTTGCAAAATCAATATTTATTGCTTGCTTAGCTTCACAGTTATCATGAAGCCTCAGCATGTCTTGTTTGGCAAATAAACCGAAAGTAGGTCATGTATCTAGAATGTGAACAAAGACTTCTTTCATAACCACATAAAATATAATTTTTAAATTAATCATATAGATAAAGCCTTGCATATGTGATATTTGGACGAGCCAAAACAATCTGACCCAGGTTTATGATCTTTGAAGAAATAACATTGGAAGGATTTCAAGTAAAAATAGGTTCAATTTAAATCTAGATTCTATCCTAACATTTAGTTATATGTCAAGACTCAATATACTCTGTTATCGATTGTTAATTAACTGATGCTGTGTGAATCCTGGCAAGTGTAAATCTTCGAAAAATAAAATAAACTGATCTGTTTTCATGATCTGTTGGGAAGAAAGCACAAAAGTTCAAGTTTGGTTTATCATAACATTTAGCTGTATATCAAGTGACTGTATTTTCTCTTATTGACTAACTGATGCTGCTTGATAAGATTATATATGATCTTTAATCATTTAGCCTATGGCTGATATGACTCACCAACACGGATTTTTCAATTAAATTTTAAGTATTTACTTGTCTGTGTTTCCTTAGATATTATATAAGCCTGCCACTGTGAATTTAATTGCAAAGAACTCAATGCAAAAAATAAATCACATCGAAAAGAAGGCACAAATATTTACCCTAGAGAAACCAATGTGGGAAAACTCCAACACAGAAATGGCCTGCTCTCTTTATTGGATTTCAGATTACAAGGGGATCTTATAAAGCTTCAACACAGTGCACCAGACTCTAGGCTGCTATCGATGTTGAATACCTCCTTTGTTTTGTTCCCAATATCTTCTCCTTGGCTCTCGAGCCCATTAGAACCTGCACTGGTGCAACTTTGAAATTCCGCTACTCCAACTTTCTGAGTGCCAACAACATAAAATGAGTGGAACCTTTATGATTTGTGGGTTTGACTATTTATAACCTCCGTTCTCTTTTCCCCTTCTAACGTTCCACTTTCCAAGAGAGCTCCAATCGTCTTCCAAGAATGGTTAAGCCAGTGCAATAACTGCCTACCAAAATCACTTTGTCTCTTTTGTATTCATCTCCTTCTCACATGGAGGGTCACATGGAGACCATGCAGGTGCCACATGTATGCCGGTCATTGGCTTGATTAGGCATGGTGGTTCCATTAGTTATGTCACAGGTGGAATTGCCTGTCTTTCCACACCTTCCTTATTGATAATTTTCTTTGTCATTCTGGAATCTGGATCAATGACTTTGCTCTGTTGACAACACTGTTTGTCAACAAGCACCTTGCTGACAACTCACTTGTCAATCATCTACCTTGTTGATGAAGACCTTGTTGGCAACTCCTTTTTCAATGAAGACCTTGTTGACAAGTCCTCTGTAGAACCTAGCCGAGTGTTTGCTAGCCATTTCATGTGTAACAGTAACTTCATCATTCATTTGGGATCACTCCTCCCCAATCAGATGGCTTTTGGTCCCATTTTTCTGTTTTTGGTAATTGTCCGTTGAGTCCAATATGCTATAACTCTTATTTTCCCCTGCTAGTAGTCCAGACCTTCTTTTCAGTATTGAATCCTTCTCTAGCTCTTTGAGTGCAGTTGATGCAAAATCTTCAACTAACAATAGTACTTGCCCTTCTCTTTCACAGTTGACCTATTACCTCCAAGATATGTACACAAAAGATAAGTCCAATAATCCAAGTACAAACCTTAGAAGAACTTGAGGACACCACCCATTGTCATCTCGATGGTCAGCCTTCTCACTTTAGGCTGGCTCTTCTTTGGCACAAAGGGGGATTCCCTAAGATCAAATCACTAATTTGTCCTATTAACACAACTGAAAATCAGATAGTGATTTGGTGTGTTTTATGATTTTCTTTACATAAAATGATGAAAAGACAAGCAAGACCAAGTGCCCAGTCCTTTGGGAAAATGGAGTCAAAGCATTACTTGAAGAAGAAGCCCATGATGGAAAGGAGAAATCACTAAGTTATTATATATGAACATAACCAATTAATTCAACCACATAAATACATGGAACTGTATGATAAGCTCATTAAGATGCCATTTCATTACCAACTCAAAACCAACCAGCTTATGATACAAGGATTGAAGCAAAGAGAACAGAAACAGTCATAAAATAAGAGTGAACAACAGCCTTCATCTTCATTAACAGTCTTGATTACATCAAGGTATAAAAAGGGCATGAATGCCTCTCCAAAACACCCTTCTCTAACATTAAAACAACCACCCAAACATATATGTGTGAATCTTGAAATAGAGGTATACCAGCAGAATTTGATGTGGCAGCTCAAGCTTCAATGTGATTTATACCCTAGTAAAAGATAACATACTTCACCAAAGCTTTTCTTCCCTTCAACCTGCAATTTACAATATCATTGGCCTTTTAAGGAGATTTTCTTCACTTGAACTTCTGCCATGCAAGTGAGAAGTCCTCCTCCTTTTATAGATTCTCTCATAACAACCCTAAGAATAAAATAGAATCCTCTAGAAACCCTCGGGTGTTAGGGTTTTGACCATATTAGTATGCCACATGTCATCATCTCAACCAAGCGATTCTCTTTAGAAAGGGTTATTCTTTGATAAGAGAGCTATCCTTCTCCTCTCGTCCCATGTGTGAAAGAAAGGCTACAAGTGCCAAATGTCATGCTAACATCAAGGGCGTTTTCCACCTTTAACGCTTTGACCAATTAAAATATTAGTTAAGTGCTTCAAAAGGTGGTTTGACCTTGGAGAATGTGCATGTAGTGGTTGGGGTTTTCATGGAATCCCTTAGATCTAGGATGCCCTTATTAAATAGTTCCATAGCAATAAAATACAACAAACATCCTAGCTGAGTGCTCCTCAAATCCTCAAAGAGTGTGCCTTGACCATATCACATATATTAAAATCCTTAAGAAAATAGTGTGCTCTCGATAATTGTGCAAGAGGTGGTTAAGGGCTTATTAATAGCAACCAACCCCTAAGAATGTGGAGCACTCCTCTATCCTTGTGCATCTGATGTTACGAGAAATGTATGGTGGAGATATTCATCCATAAAATACTAATAAATCTTTAAGGAGTGATCCTCTGGACCTCTAGTAACCTCCCTTTCCAAAAATAGCATTGAAGATCCCAAGGAAAGTGGGGTGCTCAACCACCTTTCTTGGCATAGGTGCAAATTGGACTCAAGGTGGTTAAACTAATCATTTCTCCACTTCCAAGGTAGTGTGGCCTAGATATGTGCAAAAGGTGGGAAAAATATTAATTATCCCACTTAATGTTAGAATGCCCTCTTAAAATGTGTTCCTCAATCAATGAATGTGATCATGATAGATCATAAACCCTCATTGTATGATGGGCTCTCCTAGAGGCATAGGCCATGTCTAGTGCAAGGTGCCCTCCTTCAGTAGTGTGAAATGCCTCCAAATATGTGGCTTATGCCTCAAACATTGTGAAAACCTCCTAACGGCATTCTCCTCTCCTATGGATGATCAACAAGATGACACTCGAAAAATGACTTGTACCATGCTCTAAAGTTCACATATGCTTGTGCAATGTTGCTGAAAAGAATGCCTTGAAAATGAAAAATGAACTTTGCATTTAGGCAGTAACAAGACCAACTCTTCTTCCACAGCTCTAGTGGACAGTCTTCTATCATAGTTTTTTCTCTTTGGTCTCGAATACTAGGAGAGACACATATATAGAGGAGGATAACCCATAGGGCTACTGAGTTTCACCCCCATTCGCAGACAGCAGGCCCAAGGGACACTGAGGCTTCTTCCCCTTTGCATGGGCTCCCTCCATTGTTGCATCCGTCTAGAGATTCTTTGGATTTTGGCCCTTGGCTATTCATGTATTACTCCAGATTGTCTATCAGCGCTTTCTTTTCTCTCCTAGCTATTAGGTTTTGGGTATTAGATTAGAGTTGCTTTTGGCTTTTGTATAGGAGCGGCCTTTGCACTCCCACAGTGTATCGAGATTGGAGATTATTGTACTTCGCAGTCCCATTGAACTCTTTGTGGTCATTTGTTGGAAATTAATAAAGTTATCTCATCTTCCACATCCATTATGGAAGGCTAATACAGGGGCAAATTTCTCCACATTCACCGCCAAAACATTCTCATATATGGAGGTAGGCTTAGCTTGGAAGAGTTATCACAGATTTGTTAAATGATTTCAAATGCTCCATACCTCAATGGTTTCATCTTCTTGGCTGCCCCTTGTAATCACTCCTTGCTGAGATAGATCCATAGTTTGTCTCTAACACAGAGTTTGTGATTTGTGTTCTATATTGGTGATGTTGAAGCTTGTACTTCTTCTAACTCTGCATCAGTTTCTCCTACATTCTAAGACGGATTTGTTTGATCCTGTCAATGAACTTGTTTTCTCTATCTGCTTCCTCAAGCATTTTCTTCTCATTCTCCTCTTGCTACCCATAAACAACATAAAAGGATGATGGTGGCAAATAACCAAACCAAGCTTCAAAAGGGGATTTTTGAAGTATACTTCCCTATTATAAGTGTGCTGAATATATATCAACTGTTCATCCCATGACTTTGGATACTTCTGGTTATACCCTCTCAACAATGGTACCAAAGTTCTGTTAACAACTTTAAAGTTTAGTTGGCGCATTGGTCTGGGGATGAAATGCCATTGAATGTTTAATCTTTAAATCCACTCTCTTAAAGTATTTCCCAAAATATGCCCAAAAAACTGGGATCCCGTTCAGATACAATTGAACAAGGTAGTCCAAATTCAAAATGTACCTGTTGACCGCCAAACTGCACACCAGCAGCAGAAATCTTTCGAAAGTTGTCTCCCTCACTGGAAAGTGGGGAGAGGTGTGGCCTTGGGGGCAAGCAATGAGCCAGGTACTGTCACCTGAATCCCAGCTCCTCCGTTTAGGCAAACTTCTAACGAAACCAAGGGGGGTAGTCCCTAAAAAAGAGTGTCTAAGGCTCTTTGTATGTTTAAATGTTTTTGGTGTTGTGATGCGGATGGGTGTTGTTTAGGAGTTTTTTGTATAGTGACTAGAACAGAATTAAACACGCAATCCACGTTGCAAAATTTACAAGATACAAATTCAGAAGATAACAAAATACTTTGACTTAGAAATTAAAGCAAAGCATCCACAAGATAGAGATTAAACAAATGACAAGGACATATGGTCCAGAAAAAGATATGTGAGAAATATTAAAGACCAGTGCCAAATGGAGTCAAAATAAAGTACTTGTGATGTTGAAAGAATAAGTCGAAAGTAGCTGTTTGTGAAAACGTTTTGAAATTGTTCTTGGTAAATTTTAAGTGTTTTAGATGTTCTTGATTATTAAGACTAAAACCAAGGATGTTCAAAGAGTGTCCGGGAAGTAATTTTAAGCAGCTCCTTTAAGAGACATGTCGGAACCTGTCTGGAATCACAGCGAGGCGCGCAATGCTAACCAGCCACTGTGTCGCAGATTGGGCACTCCGGCGCCTCCCCTGAGAACTGATTAAAATACTTTATGAACAACGCCGGTTCGTTGGTTATGGGGGTGAAAGTTTTAATTAGATTTTCACTTGTGAATTAACAAGTCTTCCACCTTTTTGAGTACTAGCCCAACCGTTTCCGGTTGGCAAAGCATACGGGTGTAGGACAGAAACCAAGGTAAATTAATTAAAGGGGTGTATGAGTGGAAATTTTTTATTATTAGCGAACCTTGTTCAACTCTCCGACAGAGAGCGCTCTTGACTTGATCGTATGACCACAGTTCAAGAGACTTGCTAAGCTTAAAATGCCTAATGCAGGGAAAATGCAAAACTAAGAATGCCCTCCGATAGAGGGTGCTCTTGACTTGGATTTGGCCAAGTTCAAGAGACTTTGGTTTATTTTAAAGAGGCAAATAGTAGTTGTGTTGTAAAAGCAATAAATCAACCTTAAATGATTAAAACCACGTGATATGCTTGAAAGATATGGAAAAATGCTTAACAATACTATTTTGCCAAAAAATGAAACTAAACTCAAACTAGTGTTCTACCACACAAGATTTAATCTAATAGGTGGGATTGATCTCCGAACAAGATCAACCACTAGAACCGCCTGCACTTGAGAACCTCCAGCTAGCTGAAAGCTCTGCCAAGGAAACCGACGGGGAAGGAAGAGTAACCACAAACTATGTGGTCCTGCCCTTGAGATGAAATCTCAAGGATACAACTTCCGGTCACAGGTTTTGGAAGAGAAAATATGAGATAAAATTAAATGACAGTAAATCTAAACTACCCAAGAGTCTCTTTCAGATCAAAGACCCTACTCGGGAGAGCATGGGGGTAAGTAAATATGGAAGATAATTTATAGAAATAAAACTAATCTAAGAGCATGAAATCACAGATCTAAGCTAACCAAGTACAACACTCTTCCCCAAATGGGGAAGAAAACCAAAGAGTGGAGGCCCCCTCCACTTGAAACTTTTATTAAATGATTACAAATGCCTTGGGTTTAAAACCTTGCAAGGTCTTTCAAAGCAAATAAACGAAATATGGAAATAAGACTTATAGCCCTTAAATGGCTTTAACAAAGGAGATTATAGCTGTTTCTTTGATCTTTGATTTACGTCTTCTCTTTGAGTGAAACTTTGAGGCTCTTTAGATCTTATTTTCACAATTGTT
The DNA here is from genome assembly GCA_027924585.1 of Larix kaempferi. Lineage (NCBI taxonomy): Eukaryota > Viridiplantae > Streptophyta > Pinopsida > Pinales > Pinaceae > Larix > Larix kaempferi. The sequence goes on from BSBM01000289.1 coordinate 13,432,003, forward strand.
TTCCTCCTTGAAAAACCTACTCAAGCTTAGCAAATGATCAACAATGCACCCATTAACATTAGAAAAAATAAAACCAAATTTGAGACTAGTTAAGTCTAGATTCAAAAAGTTGACTCTAAAATGAGAGATGCATGAGATTTTAACATGGAATCTTAACTATGACGAAACGGACCAGCGAACAACAAACTCTTGAAATGTGCTAGAAATGAGATCTAAATCATAAAAAATTTCAAAATATTTTATGTGAAAATTTCTATCTTTTAAAATGAAACAATGATCCACTAAGTATGAGCTATGCTAAAGACAAACAATGAGATCTAGCTAAGAGCAGAAAGACTAACGACTAACTGTCCAAAGTATGAAATATAATTACCAACTAGATGAGTGCTACAATACTAACTCTAACAATGCAAACTAACTATTGAAAATGAATCCAACTAACCCTACTAATCACTTACAACTTGATTCGTTTTGTTGTTTTGTTTATGTTTTAGGGCTCATTTAGAGGTGGACAAGAAGGGAAAGAGGCACAAAACCAAAATGGGACGAATGGAAGGAGGAGAGGATAAAACGAAAAGGAAGAAGGGTAGCTTTTCTAGGATGGACGAGAGGGGATCTAAGGGATGGAATGGATGCAAGAGAAGAGAGGACACTAGAAGGGGACGAGAGGAGGGATAAGGTAATAAGAGTAAAGGCGAATGGGATGGAGAAGGGAAGCTAAAGGAGGTAAGACGAGAGCACAAGAGGAGAAGGGTGAATGGAGAAGGAGAGCCAAAAGAGGTGGGACAAAATAGAAGACAACTAGGGCAAAAAAACGAATGGAAGGGTGGTAGGATGAAGACAAACCTATGGGGAAGTAGATCTAGGGCAAGGGCTTCAAGTGGAACACTTGAGATGGAAAAACACCGCCTTGGAAATCCTCCGGTTAATCGGTGATACGCCGACAACGAGTGTTGAAGAGAGCACAAGGGAACAAATCCCAAGTTATTCCCCAAGGTTGAAGGAACTTCAACCTTATGGCAAACTAATCTATGGCTTGAAGACAAGAACAATCTCGGATCAAGGCTAGAAGGGATAGAAAGGGCTTAGCAAATCAAAGCAAAAAACTCAAGGAGCAAACTAGAAGGCTTGAAGAGATGGAAGCCTATAGTAACAAGTAACCAATATTGTGTTTTGAATGTTTGATGGAGAAGATCTAACTCCCTTTGTTTCTCAAATTCAAAAGCCAAAACTCCTTTGATCTTATTATGAAGTGAAGATATACCTGCAAGAACCTTGAGCATGGATAATATATTTGAAACAAAATATTTAAGTGAAAAGAACTAGATACATGCTACTTGTGCTAGATTGTTAGCCATCTTGAACATGATCTACAACTTAAGAGCCTCAAATAGAATGTAAAACAATATCACCTCAAATATCAAGTGAAGCAATGCACATCAAGAGCCTCCACGTTTTGACCTCCAAAGTCTTTAACTTTATTCTCAATAAAAAGCGCTTACAATTTCATCAGAGTTTCGATGCATAAGAAATCCATGAGATAATAACCCCAAAGGGCCTCTCTTTATAGTAAAAAGATACAAACTAAACCCTAGGTCGAATTTGGCAATGGCAAGTAGGTCGAATTCCAATCCACCAAGGGCTTGGCATGGTAAACTCGAGTTTATGGCAGGTGAAATGGCATGAGGTGGCAAGAATTCGACTCAACACACTCCAACAAGGATGCATGCGAGCTTGAGAGAGGATTGACGTGAGCTTGAGGTAGGAACGGCGTGAGCTTGTGGAGGCATGCGAGCTAGTATGGTGGAGACATGTGGTATAGGTAGGTACTAACTCCACTCTAATGAAAGCCAAGCCAATCAATGATTGCACTAACCAATAAACGAGTTCCAACAAGGCTTAGACATGAAGCTAAATGGAGATTGACGTGAGGGTTTGGTGGATATGCGAATTAGTATGGTGAAGACACATGGTAGCAAGTAGGTGCTAACTCGAATTTGAATGGGAGCCAAGCTTGGTAGGTATGGTGAGTCATGAGGGCGCCCATCTAACATCAATGCATAACCAATAAACCATTTACCACATGACAACACATCAAACTCGACTTTGCATGAAGAAGGGCGAATTGGCTCAAGAAGATCTTTTGCTGGTGACTGGACGGTTGACTGGGAAGACTTGGAGTTGATTGGAATCCTCCTAAATGCTCATTGCCATGTAATTTAGCCTTTTATTTTAATCAAATTGATTAATTTTGGAGAGATTTGGATTATCTCCAAAATATTCAATTTTATTATTTTAATTAATAATTTCTCTGTAAATGACTTTTCAGAGAAAATATTAATTATGAGGCTGAATTGACATCTGAAAGTTGGGTTTAGCTGCTCCACGGGTCATGTGTGATTTTTGGCTTATCAAACGAGCCATCAATCACTGAATTCGGACCCCGGACGACTGACATATTACAAATTATTATTTCTCTATTTAAACTATAGAGAAATTTATTAAATTTAAAAAATAAATAAAACCCAAATTCGACGGACCCGGTAAAATTTTTTCGAAATTTTTTCTGAGGGTTTTATGGACCTAGGACATGACCGACACCTATTCAAACAGTGTCTAGTAGGCTTATATACATTAGTTGGCCTCTAATAACCCCCCATGGCCAAATTTTCAAAATCGGGCATTCCAGCTTTGGAGGAGCGGGAGAAAACCTCATCGATTATACATCGCCTTAAGCAAAGTATAATTGACAAGGGAAAAAACTCCTTGGAATACCTTAGTTGCTTAATCCAGTCATGAGGAACCGAGGCACTCAGATCCTACTAGCACACATTATTACAAACCCCCATGGGGCCATGGTCATGTCGACTCAAAAAACAAAACAAGCTAACCACAACTGGCTAGCCACAATATGTTGGATCATTTGATACACTGGAATCAAACATTTATCATATTTGTGAAATGGCGGCTCTCCAGAAAATCCAACTATGGTACAAAAAGGTGATAACAGTACCCATACATTTGGTAGAACAATTCAGTTGTTTCATGTCCTTTAATGGTCTTCTTACAAGGTATAAGAACACACCTTTAACTGAATCTGTCTACAACTACAAACAAGTAATCACGATTTTGCATGGTCAATGGCAACCCTCCAACAAAGTCCATGGAGATGCTCTCCCATGGTCTCTTGGATACTAGCAGAAGCATATAGAGCCCAAATTTCCTATTGCCTGGCTTGTTGGTACTGCAACAAGCACAACTGTGTATAATTTTGGAAACTTACTTTCACAGTTTTGGCAAATACACATATCTGTAAGTTTGCTAGCATTTTGTTAGTGCCAAAATTACCAACAATTCTTGAAGTATAAGCTTCCCTCATGAGTTCAATTTCGTAACACCCCAGTTTTGAACCCCTGATCTAATAATGTAATGATGAAAAACTTGATGATGAAATGCGTGAAGGGCTGAACAAGTGTATATGTAAATATGAATATAAAAAAACCGCTGGCTGTGGCTGAGGCAAATGCTGAAGAGAATGGGGACCTATGAATTCACCAATTAGAAGGAAAGGGGGCTGTAGTTAGCCTAAGGGAGTTATAACATGACCCTAACCTAACCTTAAGCCTAAAAAGTGCTTTAGCCATACTTCAATTTTTTATACCTTTTTGTACCTTATAATCAATCCTACATGCTAATGAAGGAATATTGGTGTCATGCTGGGGCGTGAATGTTTTGGGGAAAGACCACGCGGGGCAAAGTTGGCCATGCAATTAAAACATGCATGCAGAAAGAGTTGGCACTCACAATTGGGAAGGAAGTCGATTGTCTTCTGCCTGGAAATGAGCCATTCTGCCTGGTGGCATATAGGTTTTGGAGAGAACTAATATTTGACCCTGTCATGAAAATTGAACTTGTTCGTTGCGGGGTGTGGACTGTTATGTCTTACCTCTAGCTCATTTACCAGTGATTTGGTGAACTGTGTATAAACCTTCCTTGGTGGGAATTCCGTGGTGTTGATTAACAGTGGCGGGCCTGAGGTACTGTAGTGAAGGGTTACCACTGTTATGGCGTTGGAATATAAACCGAGGAAGTGTTTGCAATAATTGATGTGGAACTGGTTGGTGCCAAGTTCATGAACTTTGGGGAAAGAACTTACACTGTCTGGTATGGAATTGGTGTGTGTCAAGTTATGAGAGATAACTTGGTGAGATATACCCTGTAACCTGCCTATTTCTCTTTTTGTTAACCTTGAGTGTTCTCTTGGTGAATTCATAGTCTCAGCTTGGGGGTGGTACCTTGCTGAGAGATATACAAGGTGGCCTATGGTTGGGTGGAGCGTGCCTCACATGCATCCAGTTGCTTAAGTTATCAATTAATTAGATAAGTATTTGTGCCTTGTATCAGTTTATTTAGTACGTTGTATGAGTTAAATGATTGAAATGATTTATGGAAGTTTTAAATTCTTGTGTTAACTTGAATTCTGTATAACTATTATAGCATATTCACATGTAAGAGTAATGGATGAAAAATGTATATGTAAACGATTGTTTTGGACTAGCAGTGTCAATTGCAATAGCGTCTCATTGTAAAAGAAAAAAAATATACTTAGTGGAATTCAAGCCATAAAGATGCATAATTCCCGAGGGAAAACCGTTCTATCACTACTAGTAATAAGTCAATTTGTTCCAGTATTTATTTAAATGTCGTAAATTGTTGATGCCTGGAACGTTCTTTCACCAAGTGGAATGTTTATGGGTTAATGACCAGTTGTTATTCATGCCTTGCATATGAATTGCATGGTCGATTCTATAGTTGGAAGTCGTATCAGGTTGTCCGATGGAATTACATAGCATCGGTCCAATAAAGTAGGCCCGATGTCTATATGCAAATGGGGATAAATTTTTATGATTATGTTTATGTTTATGTTTAGTTAATAATTAAAATGGTTAATCCGACTTGATTAACTGGAAGAATTACATTGAAATGTGGGTAATCATTGAATATATATATAGTTTTTAGCACATGCATGTGCTAGCTTTGTGTTGAAACTACCGTGTGTGTTATTGAATCGGTAACGGGGTACGTTACAGAGTGGTATCAGAGTGAAAGTTTCAGCTCGCAAACCTCATGGGTTATAAAATAGAGGATACTGTTAGATTGTATTTGAATTAAATTCATCATGCTCAAACCCTTGAATGAAAACCCCCAAAAGGAAAATGTGCATGCATAATCTAGTTGAAATATGTGTAATTGGATGTTTTTATGTTTAACAAAATTATCAATTAATCAAATTGCCAGATTAAAAGAAAGTGGTACAGTTAAGATGGTGGAAGCACCAGAACTTTTCAAGCTCGCTAGGGAAATGGGGATGAGTGCCCAAAGGACAGTATCCAACACCCATAATACAGAGGTGGTATGGACTGTACGGAATCCGTACGGATGTACGGATTGTACCCTTGTACGGTTACCTCTGCTTGCTCACTCTTTCTCTCTCTCCTCTGCGCTCCCTTCTTCGAATGGCTGCTCTGCCGTCTTCTTCGTCAAAACTCTTCTTCTCACACTTCTCTTTCTCCGTCTCTGTCGGAATGCAATTGTGTCCTCTCCACCAATTGACCTTTCTTTTATAACTCAATGCTGAGCGAATAACCTAATCTCACTATAGATCTAAGGTTGAGATCTTCCGGTGAGATTGGATGGCCAAGTTTAGATCTTGCCATCACTTTACATAATTCATTGAGTCAATAATTAATTAGATCACTTTAATTAATTTTCCAAAGTAAACTTAGGAAAAATTAATTAAATACAATTGGCTTCCAATTAATGTCTTATGCATGTAAGGACACATGCATGCAGGAAGACCTTCCTTCGTTGTCACTTTCTAACAAGAAGTCAGGGGAAAGTGCAGAAATGTGGTTGCTAGAAATGAAGAAATATTTGCAGCTGCATAATTACTCTGATAAACAGGAGGCCCGAATCGCTATATACAATCTTCAGGGAAAGGCTTACCGGTGGTGCGAACAACTGAAGTAGTTGAAAAATATTGATGAAAAGCAGATTTCATGGAAAAAATTTCATAGGTATTTTAAGCATGAAGACCTGTCTCAGCAGTATTATGATAGGAAAATGCGAGTTCTTTGAACTTATATTGGATAATATTACTATGGAGGAGTATGAGAGAAGGTTCTTGGAACTATTAAGCTATGTTGGTTTCATTCAAGATGAGAAGGCTAAAATCCAACAATTTCTTAGCGGATTACCAACATACTATCAGGACAAAATTACTTATGATGAACCTCGTACTTTGAAGGAAGCTATAAGGAAGGCTAAATGCTTGTATGAACAAAATAAAGGAAGACAGGATTTGTACAAAGCTTGGAAAAGTAAACTAAAAGAAAAAGAAGATTAGAGGAAAAAGGGGTCCAAGCCTCTCGATGTTATAGGTAACCAAGCTAAATATTCCAAAGGGCACATTCCGTGTAGTGAATCAAAGATGGTCGAGCTTGCAGGGCAAAGGCAACAAAATCAAGTTAAATGTTGGAATTAAGGAGGTGATCACTATTTTAAGAAATGCCCAAAGAGAGGTAATAAAGAGGCAAGCATATATAATGTTCAAGAAGCTACCACGGTGGAAGATGTAGCTAGATGCATACCCCGAATTTATGTAGCTCTGGATAATCGACAAGCAGGCCATCAATCAACCATGATTGAGATTAAAGCTAAGATTGTTGATGTACCAATTTCAATTTTAATTAATTATGGACTAAGTTGCACGAAACGTGCCCCCCCCCACGTCCCCTGTCCGTTTCCACTTTCCGTACATAAACGAGGAAACGCGTACAGAACGCGAAGGAAACCCGTTTCAAAAAACTGAAACATGTTTCTCATTTAGGAAACCCGTTTCAAAAAATTGAAACATGTTTCTCATTTAGGAAACTTGTTTCAAAAAAAGGAAACCTGTTTCCAAATCGAATTTTAACATGTTTCCGTCCAAGTTAGCCCATCAACGCTCAGTCAAGGTAGATTTTTAAAATTTTAATGAAGTTTTTAATATCCGGCTAGGGGTTTAGGCAATTTCTGGAAGCTTCTAGTGTCCGTCCAAGCCTTATAAATTAACATTGGCCTCTCTCTTTATTCACTCGAACATTTGCTCAGCGACCGGCTGCCTCAGCGATTGGAGTGTGTGCGATTGGAGTGTGAGTGATTGGAGTGTGAGAGAGTGAGTTTGTATGCAGATTAGAGCAACGATTTCAACACGGTGAGGATCAGCGAGGAGAAGTGAGGAGCAGGGGGTTATTTTCCAAATTTGACGAGCATAAAAGGAACATTTCTTTTTTATTGAGCAGAGACGACAGTATTCCGTGGTTTTTTGGAGCAGCAACAACTCTGTTTTGGTCCATTTTTCAGTGTTTTGGAGCAGCTTCACCTATAGGAAACACTTTGTGGTGAGAAGCATGCTCTATTTAACTTGTTTGCTATTGTTTTTTTTTTCTTTTTATCATGGAATATGCTTCACAGATCCATTTTTTTATGGCTGATTTTTTTTGCAGCAGCAATGGCTTCCAACCAAGCTACTTGTTCAGACCCTAAGCTCAACAAGAGGGCTGAATACTATCCTCTTTGGGCTCATGTTCAAAAGATTTCAAGATGTGGAGGTGGTGGCTCATGGGAGTGGCAATGTACTCTCTGCAAATCTCAGTATAAGGGCTCCTACCCAAGAGTTAGGTCACATTTCTTGCATGAAACAGGAAAGGGTGTTGAAGGTTTCCCAAAAGCAAGTGACCCAATTGAGAGGAGGAAGTATGAAATTGAGCTAGATGAGGCCGACAGGCTTAAACGAAGACATGACCAGCTTGCTAATGCTTCCATTCAACCTCCAAACACCGAGCCAAGGATTGTGCTTGAAGCAAGGAAGAGGAAAGCAGCTCAACAATACGAAGTACAACCATAAAAAAATACCAAAGAGATTCCTTCAATTCAAGAGAGTAGAATAGCCAAATTGGTGAATGTTCAAGGGAGAGAAGAAGTTGACACAAGGGTGGCTAGGGCCATCTATGCTTGTGGGATACCTTTCAATGTGGTTCGGTCTCCTTACTGGCATGATCTTGTGCGAGCATTTAACACAGGTCTTGTAGGGTACAAGGGGCCAAACTATGAAAAAGTACGAAGTGATCTCCTAAAAAAGGAGAAGGAGCTTGTGGAGGATATCTTAGCACTGATTTGTGCTTCATGGGGCAGCTCTGGGGTTACTGTAGTCTTAGATGGATGGATAGATACTAGGTGTAGGCCATTGATAAACATCATTGCCACTTCACCAAAAGGAGCAATGTTTCTAAGTGCTGAAGACTGTTTAGGGGAGGTGAAAGATGCTCAATTCATTGCTAATGTTTTAATCAAGGCTATTGAGCAAATAGGGCCTAATAAGGTGGTGCAAGTTATCACGGATAATGCACCAGTTTGCAAAGCTACAGGTTTAATTGTTGAGAGCAGGTTTGATCACATTTTTGGGACAACTTGCATTGTCCATAATTTGAATCTGATCTTAGAAGAGATCGACAACAAAGTTCCATGGATCAACTCACAGGGAAAGCAAGGGAGATAGTTAAATTCATCACCAACCACCACCAATCTCAAGCCATATTTCGAGAGTTCTCTACATTGGAGTTGTTGAAAGTTGCTGAGACAAGATATGCTTCCAACTTCATCTTGTTGCGTCGCTTTGTTGAGGTTAAGCAACCATTAGTTTCTATGGTAGTCAGTCAACTTTGGGCTGAGTGGAGACAGGCAGATTCAGAGTGGGGAACTGTTGTGCGCAGATTGTGCCTTGATGAGAAGTGGTGGAGCAAGATAGATTTCTTGCTCAAGTTCACAACTCCTGCATTTGAGCTTCTTCGAAGCGTTGACACATACCAACCATTCTTGGGAGAGGTATATGATGGCATGGATACCATGGTTGAGAAGACTATGGAAATCATTTTGCAGGAGTCTCCTCAGCTTTTATATGTTGATGGTGGTTTTGCTGATTTGGTACAGAAAATCATGGTTAACAGGTGTAATAGTTTCAACACTCCATTGCACACTTTAGCACATGCCTCGAACCCAAGATTTTAGGATGAAAAACTCATTGCTCAAAGCAATGGGAAGAGGAAGGAACCCCATCAGGATAGAGAGGTGGCTAATGGAGTGAAAAAAGCCCTTATGAGAATGTTTCTAGCTCATCTACACAGGGAGGTGAAGGAAGAATTTGCTAGTTTTGCTGCAGGATTGGATGATTATTCAGATATATCATCTTTGGATGAGAGAAGCTGTAATGTTCCGTTTTGAGTAAAACTGGAACAAAGGACATGTAGAGCATGCGAGCCCTAGCTCAAGAGCATGCAAGCATGCAAAAGTGAAATGCATGCAATCACCTGGGCATGCAAAAGTGATGTGCATGCAATCAAGCATACAGGCAAAAGGGAGATGCATGCAACAATGAGAGGCATGCAACTCAAAAGATAAATAGAAGAGAAAAGTGACTTAGGTATAGGGCATGCAATGTCAAGGCTATAAAAGAAAGATAAAGTGAGTTACTCAGTATCTATTGTTATTATTGATCGTTGAGATTCGTGTGAGAGAGCTCTGAGAGCCATTCAGGGTTTAGGGCGCACTGCCCTAGCCAACAAGTGTATTTCGGCAGCGAAATCTATCTGCCCTAGTCACTTTAGAGGATAGACCACTCAGGTTTGTCATCACGGGCTTCATCCAGAATATAGACACAGAGTTTATGAGCAAAGATTGATTCATTATAAAGGCTGGGAATCATATTATCTTGGAGAAATACAGGGGCAGCGAGATCTTGGTAGAAGGTCGAGGTCCCTCTCAGAAATTTGAGTATAAAAGGGCGCAGAAGTGATAGCAGGAAACATCTATTGAACTAAGGCGAGCACTTCTTGGTAGTCTACGTTGAGTGTGGACTGTGTATACACTTGGAGGAGAGCGAGTTCCTCCATTGAAGACCAGTTGCAAGCTTGGGCGCACTTCCTTCAAGTCTGAACCAACGGCTTAAGAAGGACAAATAAGAGGTTGTATTGTGTTTAAGAGGCCATCATCTACAAGAAGGCATATTGGCGATTTACCTCAGACTTCATCTTTTAAAGGGAGGTCGTTAGCTGTTGGAGGGCGCAATCAATCATTCTTCCCTTTACCACTATCCACGTTGTTGTTCATTTGTTTGTGGAGACCATACATTGATCGATCTGCTTCTAGAAGGGGAATCTATTAATCTATAAGGACACATTGTTATTCGAAGATCAATCCTCTCACTGTATGCTGAGTTGATCATAAGTGGGACGTCTACTGGTGTAAAGGAGAGTGGAATCGCTGTTATCTCTTGCTGCAAGAACGTTGGGTTGCTGCTGGTTATTTACCTGGGGTTTCATGCAATATTGTGGACACTTTCCAGCAGAAGCTTGGCACAAGAAGGCCTGCCCATTACTTATGAAATCTGCATGCATCAATTGCCTTTCCAGATCTGGGCGCATCTCATATTACAGTGAGAATATTAAGGCTGCTACCTATTGTCCCAAGCAACGCCATAATTACATCATTTCTGACCTTTAGAGTGCTGCTACAGCTCTATTAGATCTGAAGTTATTAATATTCAATTACGTATACACATGCAAGGTGGAATCAGCGGTCACGAGCATCAACAGTCCACTGTCGACATAATTCAAGGTCAGAATTGTTCTATTTATGATATCTGATTATTACTTGTGATCGAGTAAAATTCCATCTATGAATTGAATAAGTGGGTTTTAGCTTATCACCTTGGGCTTCAAGGTTTGAATAGATATGCATATCAGCTGTTAAGTTTGATGATATTGGGTTATGATGTTTATCAATATGGCATGCAATTAAACTATAAGAAATTACCCCTCATGCAAACCCATGCAAAACAACCAATAAAGCTACAAAATCAGCAGCTACTGGAATCAAGTGAAACAAACTTAGTCAAAGTCAAAATTCCTCTACTTGGAATCTTACAGAAGCACCATGATTCTAGTTAGGTGGTGGATTTGTCATGGAGCAAATGGTGTGCATTTGCAAACACTTGCCATTCGTATTCTTTCACAAGTGGCAAGCTCTTCATCGGCAGAAAGGAATTGGAGCACCTATGGTTTTATTCATTCTGTGAAGTGCAACAGGTTGGGTTCACAAAAGGCTGAGGATCTTGTTTATGTGCACTCCAATCTTCACCTTGCATCTCGTAGGGGTCCAGAATATAGCAGTGGGTCTTCTAAAGAAAGGAATTGGAGCACCTATGGTTTTATTCATTCTGTGAAGTGCAACAGGTTGGGTTCACAAAAGGCTGAGGATCTTGTTTATGTGCACTCCAATCTTCACCTTGCATCTCGTAGGGGTCCAGAATATAGCAATGGGTCTTCTAAAGAATGGGATGTGGATCCATAATTATCTGACTTGGACATCTCTCTTGCTGCCCTGAATATTGAGGAACCTAGAAGTGGAGTTGGCCATTCTTCTTCCACTCAATAATCCACTATTGGGTGTGCTTCTTGTTCTATTTTTCAAGAGGAGTATGAAGATGAGCCCGAGGATGATGACTATTAGTCTTTGGGCTTGAGCTAATGTTTTCTTGATGTGTTCATTGTTCATGTTGATGTAGCATTGTACTTGTAGCCTCATATATAAAGGTTGATTTTGGGTATATATGTATTAGCCTCATTTATCAAGGCTGTTTTTGGTTATTTCCACTTGCATTATGGAATCATATATGGTTAAAATGTGTTGTTTTTGGATATTACTACTAAAATGTGATGTTACATGTATCATTGTATGACTATGACTATGTCACTATGATTTCTAATTGTGTTGGAATCTTGGATTTAATCTATAAATCATTTTAGATTTCACATTCAATTTTTTAAATGTCCTATATATCTATATATATATATATATATATCGCGTTTCCCCGTTTCCTAAATTTTGGGGGGTCACGTTTCCAACGCGTCCCATTTCGTGCAACTTAGATTATGGAGCTACTTACATCTATATTAATGCTAATGTGATTAAAGATGTCACTTAGTTGGTAGTAAATTACCACAGTCCAAAATGGTGCAGTTAGCCACCAGTATGAAGCGAAAGATCACTTCAATGATCAAAGGCTGTTGTTTTGAGATGAATGGGTTCCAGGACAAGGGCCACCTTAGATATCATTCCCCTTGGCTCATATGATATTTTAATTGGGATGGATTGGATGGGATCGCATTTTGCTAATCTAGATTGTCACAACAAAACCATCACATGTCTGGATGAGGACAGGAACTCAATTCAAATAAAGGGCATTTCAAGGCCGATATCTGTTAGACAAATCTCAGCCATGTAGATGAAGAAGTGTATCTAGAAGGGTTGTTAGTTGTACTCAATCCATGCTGAAGAGTTACAAACTAACAGAGAACCATCTATTGAAGAGTATGCAATATTGCAAGAGTTTAAGAATGTATTTCAAGATGTACCAGCGTTACCCCCTAAGAGGGATATCGATTTTACAATCGATTTGGTACAAGGAGCGATCCCAATTTCCAAAGTTCCTTATAGAATGCGTACACCTCAATTGAAGGAATTGCAAATGCAATTAGAAGAACTGTCGAAGAAGGGATATATATGCCCCAGTGTATCACCATTGGGAGTGCCTGCCCTCTTCATGAGAAAGAAGGATGGTACCTTGAGGTTATGTATGGATTATAGACAACTGAACAAATCCCACCATTAAAAACATGTATCCATCATCGAGGATCGATGATCTATTTGATTAGTTGCGAGGAGCAAGAGTCTTCTCAAAGATCAAATTGAGATCGGGTTATCATCAAGTGCGCATTAAGGATGAAAATATTAGTAAAACCACTATCACAACCAGGTATGGGCATTATGAATACACAATTTTTCTTTTTGGATTGACAAATGCACCAACCACATTTATGTGCCTTATGAATGGTGTATTCAAGGAATTTTTAGACAAATTTATTATTGTATTCCTTGATGATATATTAATGTATTTCAAGACAGAGGAAGAGCATGAAGAAAATCTGAGATTAACTTTACAAATTCTGAGAGAGAATCAAGTGTATGCTAAGCTGAGTAAGTGTACTTTCTATCAAAAGCAGTTGTTATATCCGAGTCACATTATCTTAGAAGGAGTGACCGTGGACCCTGCTAAAATAAAAGCTATACATGAATGGACCACTCCAAGAAATGTAACTGGGATAAGATATTTTATGGGGTTGGATGGCTATTATAGGAAATTTATTGAAGCTTTCTCCAGGATAGCCAATCCCATTACATATTTACAGAAGAAAGGTGTGAAATTCATTTGGACTCAGAAATGTGAGGATAGTTTCAGACTTCTGAAAGCATTACTCACATGTGCACCAATTTTAAAGATTGCAAATCCAGATAAGGAGTATATAGTATGCACAAATGCATCTCTGGAAGGAATTGGTGGAGTTCAGATGCAAGAAGGGCATGTGATTTGTTATGAATCACGGAAATTCAAGGAGCATGAAAAGAAGTATGCTATGCATGATCTAGAACTTGATGCCATAGGACACTCATTTAGAATGTGGAGGAATTATCTCATGGGCAACATATTTGAGTTGAGGTCATTTCATCACAGTTTAAAATATTTATTTGAACAACCCAACTTGAATGCTCGTCAATCTAGATGGATGGAATTCCTAAGTGAATTCAATTTTGAAATTAAGCATATCAAGGGCAAGGAAAATCGAGTTGCAGACGCACTCAGTAGAAGAAATCAACTGATGAAAATTACAACCATCAGTAGTTGGAAAACAGATTTGAAGAGCATATTGCTGGAAGCATTGATGTCTGATGAGCATTATTTGCAAGTTAAGACAATTTTACAATTAGACAACATGGCATTGAAATATATGCTTTATAAATTGGAGGAAAATGGAATTCTCCTGTACAACAATAAAAATTGTGTACCTGAAAGGGATGAATTAAAGAGGATTATACTACAGGAGATGCATAATGTTTCCTATGCAGGCCATCCTAGCTATTAGAAAACTATTACAGCTGTTAAAAAGGAGTATTATTGGAAGGGCATGAAGAAAGAGATAGCAAAGTTTATTGCTAAGTGCCTTGAATGTCAAAGGGAAAAAGCAGAGCATAGACATCTTACAGGTCTGCTTCATCCATTTCCAATTCCATAATGGAAATGGGACGTGGTAACTGTTATCACATATATAGTAGCCGGGCTACCATTTATTATTTTTCTGATGCCAGTACACTATTCAGCCAGTTCCCTTACATTTGAGATGCTGGGATGAGCATCTATATTGGATCACTATCAAATTTTGGACAGTAGTTGTATTCCCCATGCCATGACTGAGTCTCATGACACTCAGAGAGATGACCGATGTAGCCATTATACCATTTGTACAGAGCAGTTAGTAGTGCCCAGAGTTACAACAGCAGTTTCAGAGGACAGATGATGGTTCAGATTGATGAGCATTCAAGTATATGACTCAGCAGGTATATCATTGTGTTATGGTTATATTGCTTTTATACTTATTCTTATAGCATGTCTTAGCACTTAGTGTCATGATCTGGCGATCATATAGATATGTGGACCTGGTTGATCTTATTATATATACTATATTGTCCCTACTCAGACTTAGAAGTTCACTATTCATACTCATTGGTCTTACCCTCCTTAGGGAGAATAGAGGTGATCATTCCACCATACCTTGGCTTGCTAGTGTTGGCTCCATTATTCATTGTCTTCATCCATCCATTGCCTACCTTTTAGTTTATCACCCTGACGTACTACTTGACTAGTGGCATGGAGGACTTTTCCCCACTGTAGCCTCTGTATTGGATGAGCTTCCCTGTTTACTGTGTCTCGGATCTGAGTTGGTGACAAAACTTACCTTTGGTGAGTTGGATTGTAGGCCTAAATCATTCTGGTCGGTTGTCCCGATGTTTGGCATTGGCTCGAACTCCCCCTAGTCACTTGAGATGTTGTTGGCTAAAACTGAAAGCTCATGTACTATTTATGGAAACTAATAAATTCGCCCATGGAAACTAAAAAGGGAAAGAGCGATGAACTGCTGAAAAATACTCCTTGAAGAGTATAAGAAAGGTCCAAAAAGCAATGATTCTTAAAAGCTATATCTAAACAATTGCTGACCTTATACATGTATAAAAAACATGCCCTGGATGCAAGCTGCAACTAGTTGTGCTTATCAGCACACCTGAGATCCGAAGGGTTATGTAGGCCAAAAAGGCCATGAAATGAAATTGAATGATCCTAATGAACCTGGATCAACTTGATATAGACATGATGCCTAAGTTGAATAAACACTCTCTAAACAACTTATCCATTTGTGAGACACCGCCATTCCATGTGTTGTTGCTCATTCAATATATACTATGGTGTGTATTCCCTTTCCCATTGCCAAAGTGTCACAAAGTTAAGTTGGTCAAGTCATCCCTTAGCCTAGCCAGTTATTTTAGCCTTCACCCTTCACTAGCAAATTGATCATAGCTATGAAGTGAGTATGGTCTTGAAAGTCTGGTCTGAGTAATAATAATAATTAATGACATTATATATTTGGATTTAGATCGCCAGTAATGATTAATATTTGAATAAGTTGCAGAGCATGCATTAACCTTTGACACTTTGCAGCAGCTTCTGATGATAGATCTGAGTTATATTTGGTCATGTTGACTTGGTCAAACCTAGTTTGACCAAGGTCAACCATAGGACATGAGATGGTTGGACCTTGTGATGATATGGATTGATGATATATGGTCTATGTACATGTACATGATGATTCTATGCAGCAGCTACAGGGTTATGATGATGATTCATGGTTTACAACATTATTTGATCATTTACAGATTATTATTATTTGACCTGTTCCGGTATATTGGATATATATTTTGATCATGCAGAGATTCATATGGTGTATGAGTACACATCTTGGATAGATTTGGACCTTCTGAGTCCAATGAGACAGTCTGTTTTCAGTTCAGGGCACTTATAGTGATGATTGAGCCTCAGTAGGCTATCCCAGTGCAGTTTTGGTCTGTCGGAGACCCTGTCAAAGCAGATGTGATTTTTATCCAGTTGACCTAGGGCGCTGTGCTTGGAGGGGGTGGTCTAGCCACTTGTTCTTACCATATTACCCCCCTCTCGGACACACTGGTGCCCTCACCTTGACAGCGTAGGCACTCCAGGAGGCAGTTTGGGGCAGTTTCACGCTTCCCGAGGCATTTTAGGATTGGTAGAAATGGCTATTGAGGAATTCGATTTGGGCTACTGAGGCAATGTCTTGGCATGGGATGATCAGTGATGATGGATTGATGTCTTCCACACCCCCTCCAGCAGTTCAGCTTCATCGGTGCCCGCATCCATCACTTATGGCACTTTCTGATGATTTCTGAGGTCTTTTGAGGCCTACGATTTGAACATAGAGGCACGATTTGGTATATTGATGACTATTTTATTATTATTGTGCTATGGGGATTGACCAAGGGTGGCTAAAATTACCCCTTGGACCCACCATAAGCTTCCTATTATATTTTGTCATCATGATTTGGTGGGATTCCCCTCTTCTAGGGCGATTTTGTCCACTTATATTATATTTTATTAGTGATCCATGTATTTTATTGTTGAGCTCATCTCAACCATTGATTAGACATTTGTATCTTTTAATCTTAGCCACTTATTCAAAAAGTGGTTAGGATTTTGGTGCCTCTCCTATCTATTTAAAGGAGGGAGCCTCTCATTGTAAAGGGGACTGGTGGCTCTGGATTATTGGAATAGAAAATTATTATTGCATCTATCTCCAGTGTTGTGGTGAATGTTTTTGGTGCTCGTTCGTTGGTTCTTCCTTTGCATTGAGTTATTGGAGATCTTGTTTGCCATATCTTTCGTACCACGTTTTTGCATCTACGGGTGGAGACCGATTTGCTTTGAGGAGGAAGTATTGGTAGGGGAAGACTCTCCCTACTTCTTTGGATCTCTTTGTTGGTAACAGGGAGTATTACTGTCCCAGGACCTTCTATTTCATGTTATCATTGCATTTTACTTGTATTTCCTCCATATTTGATCTCTCTGATTGAAATCGATTTCCTTGGATTGACAGGTAAAGGAGGGCGCACTTGTGGGCTAGGGCATCAATTCAGCAAGCAAAATCAACAATCTCTCATTTGATCTCTGCGGGAATCTTCCTCAACATCAAGGCATCTCATTCACGTCACTCAGGTATGATCTCAAGGTAATTTCTATCTCCATGATCTATCCACTTGTCTAAAATATTTCAAACCCTAATTAATCAAAACCCCATTTTTACATTTTTTCAGATCTACTAAGATCTAGTGGCTTCTTGGGCAAGAAATTTAAAACCCACCTCTATAGTATCCACGGCATCCTGGATCTATAGTTTGGTGAGGATTAGCCTCCATTTGACCCTCTTCCCAAGGAATTTAGCCTCTCCAAGCAAGGGCGCACTTCCTAGTTTGGGTGGGTTGACCTAGATCTAGTACGTGGGTAGTTGAGATTCCACTTGATTCGTGATCTACACATCCAATAAGCTACCCCCAGATTGTCACTTTTATGATTTCTACCTTGTGGGCCCTATTCCACATTTTAAGGGATTTAATCCCCATTTTGGACCACTTGGTATCTTTAAACTCAGATCTAGTAAGATCTAGCCATCGGATTGCCTTGAAATTATAGATCCACACCCTCACCTGATCAACCTACTTGGATCTAAATTTTGGATGCCATTGGACTTGTCTTGATTGATTTATCCCACTTTTTAGCCTCCTTGGGTAAAGTCGCACCACCTTGGAGAAGTGAGTTGGTCCACTTCTAGGACGTGGGTACTTGAGATTTTAGTGGATTTGGAACGAGCATAATTCAAAACCTAGGTCTAGTGTGTCACTTCATCAAATCTTGCCTTGAGGATAGCATTCCTTGTTTTAAGGGATTGTGGTCCACTTATGTCAAACCTAGATCTAGACCTATTTATCCATCAAGACTTTAATTGCCCACTTGTCTCATACAATAGGAGTTATCAATCACAAGTTAACTACACTTTGAATCCATTATCCCAATTCCCAAGGCACTGGTCTCTCTCCAAGTCAATTCGACTTTCCTAGATTGTTGGATTAACTTGTGGTTTGACCCTTGTGTGGTGAACTAAACCCTTGGATGTCATCATGTATCATGATCAAGCTTGTCACTTGTACTAGTTAGCCCCAATTCCACCCCTAAACTACCCTGCATTGGACACGGTTCCCAAGGCAGTGGATTTTGTCACATTGAACTAGTACATCAATCCTGGATCCTATTTCACAAATCATAAGTCACTTTCACATAAATAATGAACCAAAGCTATGCTCATTAAACCCCTCACTTGTCTTGTGACTTCATCTTAAGGTCTAGGATAAACCATACACCTTATTTCACTTAGAATTAACTTGATTTGGTGTCTTGGTTTTGATCTCTCTTGTCGGGAGTAGATCGGGTCTCCCCCTTTGTTGTCTGGGCTAGATAACATAAAGCGAAGGTTGCCTCGACTGGCGTGACAACCATATATTAGAGGTCAAGGTGATCGTGGTTGCACCTTTTGAGTTGCCCTTCCCTATTGCCATCCATAGGGGTAACTACAGTTTAGGTGATAACAGTAACTATTGATTTTATCACTAAATTACCAAGGACAACAAAGTAGCATGACTCCATTATGGTGGTGGTCGATAAATTGACAAAATATGCTCATTTTATACCTATCTAGTCAACATTTAAAGAAACAAAGATTGCAGATATTTATATGAAGGAAGTTGCAAGGTTACATGGGATTCCTAAGGCAATTGTTTCAGATCGAGATTCCAAGTTCACTTCAAACTTTTGGAAAGGTTTGGGCAGACTGAGCGATTCAATTATCATCCACAAACGGATGGGCAGACTGAGCGATTCAATTAAATCATTGAAGATATGCTGAGAATTTATGTTATGGATAGACATATCAAGTGGGAAGAATATATATATTTGGTGGAGTTTGCCTATAACAACATATACCAAGCATCGTTGAAGATGAGTCCATTTGAAGCCTTATATGGCACAAGGTGTAATGTTCCAGTGAATTGGGACAAGCCCATGGAAAGATTGATAGTGGGACCTAAAATGCTACAGGACATGGAGGAGCAAGTGGCCGAAATCAAGCAGAATCTGAAAGTGGCACAAGATAGATAGAAAAGTTATGCTGACAAGGGAAGAATGTATAGAGAGTTCCAAGGGGGAGACCAAGTATTCTTGAAAATCAGAAGCAAGAAAATTCATTAAGTCTGGGCAACTGTAAGAAGTTGGCAGCCAGATTTTGTGGACCATTTGAGGTCCTAAGTAGAGTTGGAACAGTAGCATATGAGCTAGCCCTACCTCCCATGTCAAAGTGCATAACGTTTTTCATGTTTCTATTGAAGAAGTATGTATATAATCCTAATCATATACTTGATTGGTCTTTGTTACAAGTAGAATAGGAGGGGAAATTCAGGTTCAACCAGTTTATATATTAGACCGAAGGATTAGGTCACTCAGGAATAGAACCATAGGATAGGTAAAGGCCCAATGGACCCATTTCAATCATGAAGAAGCTACTTGGGAGATGGGAGAGACTATGCAGGCTGAGTACCCGTATTTGTTTCAAAGAATTTGAACATTTTTGAAATGTAAATAAGTTTTGAAACTATGTTTTGGACAATGAAACACTGAGGAAGGTGTTAATCTAAGGGGGAGGGGAATGTAACACCCCAGTTTTGAACCCCCGATCTAATTATGTAATGATGAACTTGATGATGAAATGCTTGAAGGGATGAACAAGTGTATCCATAAATATTAATATAAAAAAACAACTGTTTTTGGCTAAGGCAAACGCTAAAGAGAATGGGGACCTATGAATTCACCAGTGAGAAGGAAAAGGGGTTGTAGTTAGACTAAGGGGGTTATAACATGACCCAAACCTAACCTTAAGCTTGAAAAGTGCTTTAGCCATACTTTAATCTTGTATACCTTTTTGAACCTTATAACTAATCCTACATGCTAATGAAGGAATAATGTTGTCATGCTGCATGAATCTTTTGGGGAAAGACCACATGGGCAAAGTTGGCCATGCAATTAAAACATGCATGCAAAAAGAGTTAGCACTCACAATTGGGAAGGAATTTCATTGTCTTCTGTTGGGAAATGAACCATTCTGCCCAGTGGGATATAGGTTCTGGAGAGAACTATCATTCGACCCTGTCATGAAAATTGAACTTGTTAGTTGTGGTGCATGGACTTTTATGTCTTACCTCTAGCTAATTTATCAATGATTTGGTGAACTGTGTATAAACCTTCCTTGGTGGAAATTATGTGGTGTTGATTAACAGTGGCGGGCTTGAGGTACTGTAGTGAAGGGTTACTGCTGTTATGCGATTGGAATATAAACCGAGGAAGTGTCTGCACTAATTGATGTGGACCTGGTTGGTGCCAAGTTCCTTAACTTTGGGGAAAGAAATTACATTGTCTGGTATGGAATTGGTGTGTGTCAAGTTATGAGAAAGATAACTTGGTGGGTTTTACCCTGTAACCTGCCTATTTATCTTTTTGTTAACTTTGAGTGTTCTCTTGGTGAATTCATAGTCTCAGCTCGGGGGTGGTACCTTGCTGAGAAATATATGAGCAAGGTGGCCTATGGTTGGGTGGGGCATGCCTCACATGTAGCCAGTTGCTCAAGTTATCAATTAATCAGATAAGTATTTGTGCCTTGTATCAGTTTATTTAGTACTTTGTACGAGTTAAATGAATGAAACGATTTATGGAAGTTTTAAAGTCTTGTGTTAACTTGAATTCTATATAACTTTTATAGCATATTCACATGTAAGAGTAATGGATAAAAATGTTTATGTAAATGATTGTTTTGGGTTGGCAGTGCCAACTGCAATAGTGTCTCATTGTAAAAGAAAATAAATTATACTTTGTGGAATTCAGGCCATAAAGAATGCATAATTACTGAGGGAAATTCGTTTTATCACTAATAAGTCAATTTGTTCCAATATTTATTTAAATGCCATAAATTGTCCATGCCTGGAACGTTCTTTCACCAAGTGGAATGTTTTTGGGTTAATGACCAATTGTTATTCATGACTTGCATAAGAATTGTAGGGTCGATTCTTTATTTGGAAGCCGTATCATGTTGTCCGATGGAATTGCATAGCATTGGTCGAATAAAGTAGGCCCGATGTCTATAAGCAAATGGGGTTAAATTTTTATGATTATGTTTATGTTTAGTTAATAATTAAAATGGTTAATCCGACTTGTTTAACCAGAAGAAATACATTGATACATTGAAGTGCGGGTAATCATTATATACATATATATATAATTTTTAGAATGTGCATGTATTAGCATTTTTATGGATTCCATGGTGCGTGGAAATTGGTGTGTCTGTTATTGAATCGGTAATGAGGTACATTACAAATTTGCCCTTCTTGTGGGATGCAAATCTATCCCAACTTGTATAATAATCTGTCTTGAATATGGTATTCAATCTCTTCTAACTTTGCTGCTGTTTTATTCTACAACTGCTGTAGTATACGCATCTCCAAAGTCAACATCATTGGTATACTCTTCCCCAAAAATTTTGTGGGTGAATTGTACAAGCTACATTATTGTTTCCACAATAGTGATCTTCTTCATGGGTGGTCTAAACAACGTGGCTACAATTTAGTTGGTTGTGCCTTGTTATGCCTCATATAGCATGAGGTTTTCGATCCAGTTGAAGACCATGCTTAGGCAGGCTGCTAAGTGAGCACTATGATTTTCTTGCTCTGTCTTATTATCAGATGCACAAATATCAGTGACTATCAGTTGGCATTTTCTTTAAGATGGATAGACAGATGCAAGATTATTTGATCTAGCTTCGTGGTTTACTGAGGGGGTTTTATTGTTTGTGCACATACTTTCCTTGTGACCCTGTCAGCCACCTTTGGGTGGGTGCTAAGGTGTCTTGATGAAAATTGTTCTTTTTGCATTCTTGTTTGCCTATGGTTTTTGCCTCTAGAGGACATCACCATGGGGGTCGTTTCCCTGGTTTATTGTTGGTATACTTTGGTTAGATGTTGTGAATGATCTCCATGATTGGTTTATTCATCATGGTACTTGGATTAGGATACTCTACTGGAGCATTCTAGTCATGCAGACATTATTATGGTGATCTAGCCTTCCAAAAGCTATATTAGTTTATGGTTGATGGTGTTTTTGCTTGGTAATGGAACGCCCTAGTTGATATTGACACTTTGGCATTGAGGTGGCGTTTCTTGATTGGTTGGAGACACGATGGAGTAGAGCACTCCTCTTGTTTGGCATCTTTGGCACATATTTGGAAGATTGTGGACCTTGTACCCTTGGTTTTGGATAGTGGTTCATGGTATTTGCACATGGTTTAATAGATTCACTCTTGGTTCTTGTGATATTTATTATCTTGGTATTGGAGGTCATCCCATCTTATTGGCACATTCTCCTAGGATGAGTTGGTTATGAGGGGTTATGGACCATGGTGGTGGTACATGGGCCTCTAACAACTTTGATGCATACATTGAGGTTGTTCCACTACTTGGAGTTAGTTATAACAACTATATGGATGTTGGGCACATGTTGCCATCTGATCTTCTTGTGGAGTGAGTTGGTTTTCTCAGGGAAAATGCTTTGGGCGTCTTTTCTATTTTGAGCATGTGGTTGTTATGTCATGGAAATATGATATAATCTACTTACTATATAAGAGAGTGCTCTTATTTTATTATTTTTGCACACATGTTGAGGCAAAGGTTGGTTACATTGGCATATTCTCTTCAAATCATAGATGTTGTTGCTATATTTGTCATGGTTTGTCCTTATCTTATTGTAGCAATCCTCCATGAGGATTATTTTATTGTATTATTGTAGGGTGCACTCTTGGAGAATGGTTTTCGTTGCTCTATGGAGGGGTTTAGATGGTCAAAAGCTCAAGATCCAGGGAGGCATTTTGGATTGGATGATGACATGTGGCATCTCCATTTAGTTGTCCATTTTGTCTTATTATTTTATTGCTCTACGGTTTTTGACTTGTCTTAGTTAGTTGGAGGATATTGTTGTTCATTCCTTCGTAGGAGAGATCTAGGACCTAATTCATGATTATTATTATTTTATTTGAGGAGGGTTTGAGCTCTAATTCTATATAAGATGAACCCCTTCTCTTGTATTGCTTTTTGATGGTTTGAAGAAGCTCTAGTTCTCTTGGTTTTGGCTTGCAATAAAAAGTCTCTTGAACAGCTATGTGACAAGAGAAATTTCATCTATATGTGTGGCATCCCATCTTCATACTTGGATGGTTTATCTTTTATTTCCAATCATTTTGAATCTGCCAACATTAGTGATTTTTTAAGTTTAAAACAACAAACACTATTCTCATTTATCATCCCATTTACTAGCCCTCTTTGTTGTTTCATGACTCCATATGCCCTCTGGATCTTTTGGCACTAGTCTTGCCTCATCAACCACCTTTAAAATCAACCTAATAAATCAAATAAAAATCTGTTTTGCTAAAGCAACTCTTCAATCACCTTTGAGCCTCTTTTGTCTAAGCTTTAGCAATCCTAACCTTAGGGATACCCCCTTGTACCATAGAAGAGTCAATCTTAATTGAGAAGAGGGTTTTTTGAGGTGACAATTACATTACTCTCGAGTTATAACTTTAGCCTTCCACTTGATCTTTGGACTTTGGATCTCAAGTGCAAGATTTATCGGTAACATGCCTTTCTTATATTTGATTACAAGATGGAAGTATTAAAGGAATTCCATTCACTTGTCATGTCCTTCCTGTTGTAGCTTTGTCTGATTTTGCAAATATCGAAGAGGTTCGTAATCAATATGGATCAGTGTCATAGGAATCACGAGTCAAACTTGTTGAAGTGCAAGTTTGATTCAGATTGGGCTTGAAAAGAGGTTTTCTAGCTCGACCTGAGTCAAAGTTGGGGTTGACTATGTTTGAATCAATGTTACAGTTATCTTGTTGACGAATTTATCGCCAAGGATCTGGAATATAACTTACTGGCAATATTGGGGCAAATATTAGGCAACTTAAATAAATACAAAAATAATATTTTTTTTCATTTTTTTAGACATCTAAAGCACAACAACCACATCAAACAAACACATTGCTACATAAATATGAAAATAAAATTGATATATAAGATGTATAAGGTGTCATGTGGTACATCAAACATCGATACTAAAATATGATGTGGCATAAGTATTATGTCCTAACAGGATATGGTAGATCAAAATAAATCCCACTCCACAATTGCTCAGCTTGTGGAAATGAAAACAATGGATTTCCCTTTGTTTGCATGATGGAAAATGCTCATAGTATCCTTAGATCTCAATCCCCTAACTCACTTTTGCAAAATGAGGGTTAAAAGACGAAGAATCTGGTTATAAGGAAAACTTGACATGCGCCAGGCAATAATTTCCAAATTAATGTGATGATCACTGAAATTATTGTGACAATTTCTTAAAAGGAAAATATCATGATAAATTGCGGGGATAATATCGCCGAGGGGTTTGACTTGAGATATATCAATTTACTGGCGATATATCACCAATAAGTTGAATAGTGATTAATTGTGAGTCAAGCTCTGCTCACCAGAGATACTGGAATCAACCCTTTCAGCTCAGTTTCCATACCAAAATCATAGAGGAAACGTGGATTCGGGGATCTGTACCCGATTCCTCGATATTCATGATAATTTTAGTAGGAAATGTTTTCAGTTTGAGGATATGGATCTGGAGTTAAAGGATTCGTTTCTGATTTTAGGAAACATTTTTGGAGTTATAGGAATCAGTTCCAATTGAAGGAACCAATTCCTAAAAATCGGGAATCGACTCCTTCAATTGGAATTGATTCCAGTGCAATTTAAAAAAAAACATATTTCACTAAAAATCAACCCGTGGAAAGGGTTTTTACGGGGGTCCATGTACTTTTGAGAGAAGCACTTGAGACAAAAAGACTTTTAGCAAAAGTCGAGGCCATCATTTGCACCATAGGGCGATTGAGGCTTGGAGTAGCCACTGAGTAAGGATTTACTGAGTAGTGAGCAGAGGTTTGGGGCAGCGATCGCTTGGAGTTGGAGTCAATTGAGGTAAGTTCATGTTTTGGTTTGTTTCTTGTGTATGCTAATAAGCATGCACAACATTGCTAACCTGTGTATGCTTGTTGGCATGCACAGGAAACCTCTATATGCCAACAAGCATACACATGATTTTAATTTTTTTTTAAATCCTGTGTATGCCAACAAGCCTATGTGTGCTTGTTGGTGGCCAACAAGAAACTTGTGTGTGCTTCTTGGCATGCACAAGAAACCTGTGTAGGCAATTATACACATGATTTAATATTTTTTTTATATCCTGTGTATGCCTGTTGGAATGCACACATAGGCTTGTTGGATTGCATACACAGGACCCACAAAAAAATATAAAATTAGCATATAAAATTAAAAGATGATAATATAATAATTTTGATTCAATTGCTCACTAATTTTTTCCCCTAGTTTTTCTTGATTTTTCACGATCCAAGTTTTTGTACTTGTGTATTTCTTTATATTTTTATATGTTTCTTTATATTTTTGTACTTGTAGATATTTTATCAAGTTTTTACTTCGTTTTTCCAGTTTCAAGTCAAACTCTTGGCTCTTCTGCCTCAAAAACTTGTTTGAAGATATTTGTGGTGTTGGTATATTATCATGTTTATCGTGACTAACTATACGATGACTCATTTTGATGATCATTTGCATCCGTATGTACTTGTCCATGTGGACACCCTTTGGTGCTAGTCCACCAGGGACACTTTGATCATAGTACAACTACATTTCATTGCTATTGAGATATCATGTCTTCCTCAGAGCTATTGTATTCAGTGTTGTATAGTGGCCAAGAGAGGGGTTATTGCATATATTTGGTTGTAGATAGGGTCCAATGAGTATGAGCACATATTTGGATACCCATTTGTCCACCTACATATATGACGTCAGATTTATCACTACGGACTCAAATTAGTCACTTCCAGAAAGGTGGTGGGCTTTCCCTAGTGTTCTGCAGTCCTTATTTTCATGATTGTGCATGGGATTGATATATTCAGTATTTTTCAAATCTGCTGATGGATTTGGATACCCATTAAGCTCTACTATCATCTCCCATGGTTGCATGTCAAAATGCTCCTCTAGTTTGGTCAGATCTACAGGGGTCATTAAGTGTAGTGTCAACGAGTAGCTTGAAAACTTCATCAACATGCATGGAAACGATCTAACCTCCTTCTCCACAACCACTTGGCATTTTTGTGCACCAAATTGGCTCTTAGAAGGCCAAGTGTTGTCCTCTTTCAGTGATTTCCAGCCTTAAGGGGTTTTATATGTTTATTTCAGAGAGCTGGCAGATTAATCCATGGCACCATTAAGGTTTTTATTTAAAAATCCTAAGTTGGTTCTAGTTCTTCATTGAGGAGGAAAAAGTGCACTTTATGTTCTAATTCTCATTGAGATGCACTTTATTATTTTTGCTTAGGAAATACTATATTTTTCTCAAGGGTGTCGATTTGCTTAAGTGGCACCTGGGCACTCACATGGAGGCAAATTTGATGATGTGGTATAATGGCACATATGTTGAGGTTTATTGGGATCATCTAGCCTCTATGTCACTTCAAGATTAGATCTCAACCATCCATTGCTACTTTTCACATGGATCAACCTCTCTCTTGCTTGGATCGTGTGGCTCCAACAATTTGCTCTTTATGGCTATTTTGACCAATGATTTTCCCAAGGCAAACCACCAATGGTATTGGCACACCATTTCAGCTCATCCCATGGCTTTTACACATGGTTTTGGAGAAAACCCATGGTATTGGGATATTTTACTATTATTTACAAGTCAAGAAGTGAATTCGTCCCACTAAGGGCAATCAACTTGGCTTGTTGGCATAATTACTTTTTGTAAAGGTGTGATCTAGACCATTGATCTAGCACCTCATCTTCTTGAGATCGTCACTCATTGTAACTAAATTTTTGACCACATCTTGAGCCCATCTGCCCCCTTATGCTCTAAAATGGATGCTCTTGCTCATTCGTAAGGGTCATGTTGTCTGCCAGATTGCACACCAGTAGCGGAAATCTTTCGAAAGTTGTCTCCCTCACTGGAAGTGGAGAAATGTGTGGCCTTGGGGGCAAGCAATGGGCCAGGTACTGTCACCTGAATCCCAGCTCCTCCGTTTAGGCTAACTCCTAATGAAGCCAAGGGGGGTAGTCCCTACAAAGAGTTTCACTAAGGCTCTTATGTTTTATAATGTTTTTGATGAAGTGATATGGATGGGTGTTGTTTAGGAGTTTTCCTGTGATGAGACCAAAAATATGTAAAGATGAACAACAGATAATAAGCAATCCACGTTGCAAGATAAGATAACAAGATGGTCGTACGATTCAAGATTTGATAAATCACTAAAACATTCACAATATGAAATAAACACAAGGACAAATGGTCCTGCTCAACATATAAACTTTTAGATAACCAGTTCCTTATAGAGTCAAACAAAAGTAAGGCTTGTGATGCTGAAAGTGTGGGTCTTGAAAAAGTGTTGTTCGTGAGATCGTTATACTGATTATCTTTGTAAATTGAATGTTTTAATGGTCTTGAGTATTAAGCTAAGAACAAGGATATCAATAGAGTAAACCTAACCAGGACAAATACTGGCAACCTCTTAGATGATAGGTCGGGAGCACCCAGATTCAGAGGATAAGTGTACAATGGCTTGACCACCCTAGAGTCTGACAATGGATTCCCGACACCACCTGTTTCAGGAAGCAACCTCAGTGATTTGACGCTGGTTTTGGATTGGGTAAAGTTTTAATTAGGTTACCACTTGTAAAATTAGCAAATCCTTCACCTTTCTGAGTACTAGCCCAACCTTTTCAGGTTGGCAGAGCATACGGGTGTTGGATAATCAACCAAAAATAAATTAATTAAGGGGGACGTGAGTTGAAATGTTTTATTATTAAGATCACCGTTCAACTCTCCGATAGAGAGTGCTCTTGACTTAGTCTTAAGACCAAAGTTCAAGAGACTTTTCTAATATTTTATGCCTAATGCAAGGGGAAAATGCAAATCTAAAAATGCTCTCCGACAGAGAGTGCTCTTGACTTGGATTTGGCCAAGTTCAAGAGGCTTTGTTTATTTTATTGTAAGTAGAAGTAGTTGTAAAGATAAACCATGTGATAGCTCAAAAGATATAAAAGACAACTAGCATGCCACTTGCAGAATGAAATTAAAATTTAACTTAGTGTTCTACCAAACAGATTTAATCTAAGGTGGGGTCTTCCTCCGAACAAGGTTGGCCACTAGAATCGCTAGCACTTGAGAACTTTCCAGCTAGCTGAAATTTCGACCAAGGCAACTAACGAGGAGAGAGGAGTAACCACAAAGTTATGTGGTCCTTGTTGCCGCCTGGTTCCACACCTGGGAAAACGCAGCAGAAGTCTTCAAGCTGCTGGTGTGGCCTTGGGGGCAAGTCAGAGTCAAGTGCTGTCACTTGGGACTCGACTCCTCCGTCTAGGCTTTCCTAGCGAAGCCAAGGGGAGTGGACCCTAAAAAATAAAAAGAAACTAAGGCCTCTAACCTAGGAGTTAGGAAAATATTTTTGGTAACCAAGAATAAACAGCATATACTTTGATCAAATAAAACAGTCATTCATCATTTACTCTCATTTTAAAATAACCATCATTTAACTGCACATTAGTCAATAATATAAAATAAAATTGAAACAAGACCAGTGCCTTATAATGGAGTCAATAAACAAATGCATAAGCAGAAAAGTAGATGTTGTGCGAGTGTTCTTGGTTTATTTTAAAATTAATGTGATGGTGATCTTTTTATTATGGCAGGGGGGTTCCCAATATACGCAAGGTACGGGGGAACATGTCCGGAGTTTTGAAGCGTGGCTTCCCTCTCAGGCTTGGGATGAATCGGAGTCTCGAGGAGGTGTTCAGATGCTATACCAACGAGGGCAAGCCTAACGGTTTCCAAGAGGTCACTACTCAGTGTGGTCCCAAGCCTTCTGAGAAATTTGCCCACGACAACAAAATACGCGTTGTGCCGGATTTTCACAAAAAGGATTTTTTATTAGGGCGGTGTTAGACCCTATTACTAGTCATCCCCTCCTTTCTGATGTGTACTAACTGGATCAGACTAAGCTGCAAGTCGGCCACAGAGCATACGGGAGAAGACCTTGGTATTTTTATAAAAATTTTATGAACCCAAATTTTATGTTTTTTAAAACCCCAGGAGTCTCTTTTCAGGCACGTATTTCGGGCAAGCCCTCATACAGAAACCCTACTTCGGGAAAGCAAGGGGGGCGTTATGAGTTTGTAAAAAAAATGTGAAAAAACTATGTTATGAGTGAACTTGAGGCCCGCCAGTGGAACGGACCAACAAGGTTTATTTTAATCCTAATTAATTTTATTAAATGCCGGAAAACAAAGAAATAAACTACTCTAAAAATCACGCCATGAAAATGAGACGACACAGGCCACCCCTGGGGGGATGGGGTATGGGCGCTGGTTAGCCCACTTGCTCTCGTTTAATAGTTGTTTACAATGATTTAGAGAAGTGCCCCAGTCTACTTTAAGTGACTTGGTGGCTTACAAAATTCTAGGAAAAAATGACCGGTTTTTGGAAAATATGAAAATTTGTCCTCCGGATTGCCTGGATCTTCGAAATTTCGGCAGCACTTCCTCCTACCTGTTCGTCTTCTGCTGCAAACCAGCAAGCAATGATTAGTATAAGATGCCCAAAAACACTTTAAGAGTGTCTTTGGAACACCTCCTAAAAAACCCAAAAAAATTTAAATAAAATTCTAAGTAAAAACTGCAAAAATTAACCAAGTAAAACAAGCAATAATGCTAATTTTGCTTGGGGCCTTTGCAAGCTATATGAGCTGCAAATTGTATGCTCTTGGACAGCCAAATATACTTTTTTAAACTCAGAACTACAACTACCCAACAAGACTTAAAAGAAATTTGACAATGTTATTGCAAGTCTAGGAAAAGTAGATGCTAAATGAAGGAAAAATCTAACAGTTAAAGATATGAGCTTTGTAACTGTCTAAACCAATCCTTTATGAAAAGATTTCTGATCTATTTAAAATACAATATGAGCATATAAATTAGAAATATTTCAAATAAAAGTAACCAGTTAACCAAAGAAAAAATTTTGTTTATAAGGGAGAGAGAGAAAATGAGCCAAATTGTGTTTGAATTCCGAAGCCTTGGAGAAATCTTTGTGGTGTTCTGAGGGACTGCATCTGCAAACAAAGATTGGAGAAGAGGAAACAAACAAGATCCGCCTACTCCAGTTGAAATAACCTGCACATTACACACTTTGCAAACAAAGATCAAGTGTAGAGATATATCTGAAAAAGAAATCTATGCTGAACACTCATAAACAAATGAAACATACAGGCATGATTTTCTTTTGCAAACACATAACAATAGACTAGACAATAAACAAATTGAAACTAGTCTATCTCATAAATTAATACTAATCTTTCCAATGAGTACAGTTGATACTATTGAATAATCAAAGCTTATGCACAGGTTACCTCCATCACATAAGTCCAAAATGTTTCATCCACTCACAATGAACAACACAGATCTGACCTCCAAAGTCTTTTTATTCATACAAGAAAAGTATTACAATCATAAGTTTTGTGCTCCAATTCTCCCTAACACAATGGAGAGAGCAAGCTGCAATTTATAGAGAAGAGTGAAGGAAGGGCGCACTTGGTGAAGGAGACAATGGGGAGTGGTGGCACGATTGGAGGGAGAGATTGGGGCTGCCCACTCCATGCATCTAGCTGCCCACAATCAGCACCATATGTGCTAGCATGGCAACATACAATATGCTGCTCCCTCCCCAACTCGTGGGCTGCCCATAATAGTAAGTGCGCCCCTCCCATGGGTAAATGCGCCCTTCCTCATGGGCACCATTTGCTCCACTTATGGGGCTGCCAAAACATGAAAACTCAGCCCAATAACTCTCCTATAACATTGCTGGTCGAAATCAGACCCTAAAATCACTCCAAAAATTAAATATTTTTTTATGTCATTTTCCCATTTTTCTATTTTTTATGACTTTTTTTGGGATTTTTGACTTTTTTGGATTTTGACAAAATTTGAGGCACCCAAACATTAGGAAAAGTGGAATCAGGGGTTTAGGGGGTGCTCTGAGTTAGAAAACGAGCACCCCTAAGGCAAAAAATACCTCCAGACGCCCCTTACAGGCCAATTACAAATTTTTTAATTGAACCATTAAAAAATGGCCAAAATTACGGAAAAACCAAAACTCGCCGAAAATTAAAAACAACCTAGGGGGACTTAGCACATGTCCATATGACTCAAAATTAACGCCTAGCATGTTCATATACATTGACCCATAGACTCTAATAATCCCCCAAGGCCCGTCAGCCTCCCCAGGCATCCCAGCTTTGGAGGAGCAAGAGAAAAACCAATTAATTATGTTATGCACTAATGCAAGACATAATAGATAGGTGAAAAAACTCCTTGGAATACCTGACTTAGTCAAAAAGTCCTAAGGAACTAAGTCTTTTACAAAACCCCATGCTAGTACGTTTTTATTACAAAACCCCGCAGGGCCATGGACATGTGGGAAAAAAAAAAACAAAAAAAAACGGGGGCCTTTAAAAGGCCAGCTGGTCATCAAATCACCAAAATTGAACATGTATCATGTTCCACTCTGCCCGCTCGCTTGATAATCCAACCAAGTGCAACTTAGTTGGCAACAGTCCTGAGGATACTATCTCAAGTCAAAACTTGGAAAAGAGTACGAAAATGAAAAAATTGATTACTCTAAAGCGGAAAATGAAAGATCTAATCTAACCAATCACAACACTCTTCCCCAAATGGGAAAGAAAACCAAAAAGGTGAAGGCCTCCTCCACTTAACTTTTATTATGAGATTACAAATGCCTTTGGGATTCAAGCCCTTGAAAGGTCTTTTGAAAAAGAAATAAACTTGAAACAATAATGAAAAGAAGCTTTATCAATAGCTTTTACAAAAGGAGATTGATGACTTTGTTTTGGTTTCAAATGCTTTGGGTTCAAACTCTTCTTGTTTTTTGTCTTCTTTGCTCTTCTCTTGCTCTTTACTCTTTGCTCTTCAAAGTTCAAAGCTTGCTTTCCTTAAATCTCTTCTTCTTCAAATGCCTACAAGTATTCCATTACACTCATTGCATACACCCATTAGACATTAGTAAAAAATTAATAAAAACTTGAAACTATCTAAGTATGAAATTGAAAAAATGAAACCTAGATTATGGAAAGCATGAGATTTTGACTTGAAAATTTTAATATGGGAAAACGGACCAGCGAACAAAAGATGCCCTAAATATGCTAGAAATGAGATCTAGATATAAAAATTTTAAGATATAAAAATTTTAAGAAATTTTTATGAAAAATTTTCTATCTTTCAAATGGAAACTAAAGTTAAACAAAAACAAGTTCTATTAGTGTAAAAATTTGAGATCTAGAATGCTTCTAAAACTACTTTTTCAATGCATGTTATTGCTAATGATGTAACAAAAGTTGAGATCTAACTAACTTTAAGCAAATCGTTTTTGTTTTTTTGTGTGTGTTTTAGGGCTCTTTTGAGGATGAAGAGAGGAGCCTTGAAGACAAAAGCGAATGGAAAAATGAGCTTGAGGAGGAGGGTAAAACGAATGGAA
Organism: Larix kaempferi; assembly: GCA_027924585.1. Classification (NCBI taxonomy): domain Eukaryota; kingdom Viridiplantae; phylum Streptophyta; class Pinopsida; order Pinales; family Pinaceae; genus Larix; species Larix kaempferi. Next base: position 13,464,884 of record BSBM01000289.1, read on the forward strand.
GGAAAAGAAGGTAGATCTAGGGCAAAACGAAAGGGAGGATGGCTTTGAAGACAATGAGGATAAGGAAAACGAATGGATGAGGAAGGTTGGACGAATGGGAGGAAGGGCAAAGAAAATGAGAGCAAGGGAAATCTAGGATATGGATGTCAAAGCAAAGAGAAATCAAAGAGCAAATATGGAAGCTAGAAGAAGTAAGCTTAAGGACAAGTAACCAAGGTGTTTGAGAAGTTGTTGTTGATGGAGGAAGAGACCACACTCTCTTAGTTAAGCGTTTCTTCTCTTGAAAAGAAGAGAAGACCCTGAAGACCTGCAAGACAGAGTGATTAGATGCCAAGAACCACTGTTCAAGTAAAAAATGACTTAGTCTTTAATAAGCCTTTCTCCACCTTGGGAAACCCCTGCAAAAATCTTGTTATGAAACATGCAAGAACCGAAAGATATATTTTTAATCAAAGCTAAAACATACATCTAATATTGAAATTGCATGATCAATGAACAAAATGAAAGAGATATCACCAATAGTGTGAAGAACATCCCAATTGCTCCAGCATGGACCTCCAAAGTTTCAACTTTATTTCAATATATTAAACAGATATTACAACAATATTTTGGCAGAGTGTTCATGCTCAAAATCTCCATGAGAGAATGGACAAAATGCCATCTCTTTATAGCAAACACTAGCTACCAAATACCTAAGTCGAATTGGCCCAAAGGAAGCCAATACCACCTAACACCAATCGAATTACAAGTCTAGGAGTTACACCTAACAACAAGTCGAGTTCATGGCTTATGTGGATGGGGAGGTGGCCTCCACCTAGGCAAGGCGCCCCCCATCCCACTTTGGAACTACCACCAAGCAAATAACGAGTTGCCATGTGTAGAACTCGCACTCCAAATAGAGATTGACGTGAGCTTGAGGTAGGTGGCGTGAGCTAGATTGGTAGGTGCTTGGAGTTTGACTACCAATCATGGTGGTTGAGAGTGGGAGGTGACCTCCACCTAGGCAAGGCGGCCCCACTCCCATTCAATGCAACTCCAACCAACCAAAAATCATTTAATACCCACTCCACATCATCAAACTCAACTTTGCATGCATGGAGGGCGAATTCACTTGAAGAGATCTGACTTGTGCTGACTGTACAGTTGACTGAAGCTCAGTGAAGTTGATTGGAATCATCTCTAGTGCCAGGTGCCATGTCATTTAGCCTTTCACTTTATTCCATTTGGATTATTTTGGAGAGATTTGGATTATCTCCAAAATAATCATTTTTATTATTTTAATTAATAATTTCTCTGTAACTGGGTTTTTTGAGAAATTATTAATTATGAGGCCTAAATGACATCCGAAACTTAGGATAAACTGGTCCAGGGATCATGAATGATTTTTGGCTTAAGTCTGGAGCCTTCAATCATCAAATTCGAATCTCGGATGATTGACATATTACAAATTGATATTTCTCTATTTAAACTATAGAGAAATTTATTACATTTAAAAAATAATTAAAAACTCAAATTTGACGGACCTGATAAAAAAATTTTGAAATTTTTTCTGAGGGTCCTAGAGACCTAGGACATGACCGACAACTATTCTAATAGTGTCTAGTAGGCTTATATACATCAGTTGGACTCTAATAACCCCCCATGGCTAAAATTTTCAAAATTGGTCATTCCAGCTTTGGAGGAAGCGGAAGAAAACCTCATCGATTATAGCTCGACTATAGGCAAAGTATAATTGACAAGGGAAAAAACTCCCTGGAATACCTTAGTTGCTTAATCAAGTCACGAGGAACCGAGACACTCAGATCCTACTAGCACACTTTATTACAAACCCCATGGGGCCATGGTCATGTCAATTGAAAAACAAAACTGGCTAGTCACAAATGCTGGATCATCTGATACACTGGAGTACAAACATTTATCATGTTTGTCAAATGGCGGCTCTTCAAATAATCCAACTATGGTACAAATAAGTTGGTAACAGCTGGCTCCAACTGCGGGACGGGCACTTGCTTGATCTATGGATCAAAGAAAGTGTTCAAGAATCCCAAAACATAAGTTTCCTGCACAGAAACGGAAGTGTCTCAGTCCAACATTTTCATGATAAATAATGCCAAAATGAAATACCAACATAATATTTTTTTGCTTTTTCAATAATCAAAAGTAAATAAAAATAAAATCTTTTCTTTTTCAGCATATATATGAAATTTAATACAGAAAGCTAACATGTGAAAAACTATGATACATCAATATAGTACATAAGAAAAAATGCATAAAGATCAACAAGGATGGGTTTAGAGATGTCCTAAGATGACCCCTTGGTCATCTTGAAGGTTGCTCCGATAAAAAGGCTTCAGGTGTTGCCCATTTCTGGGTAGGATTAGTTCTTCTCCTTCCATGGTGTTCAGTAAGAAAGAATTAGTGCCAGCAATTGCACGGATGATAAATGGGCCTTTCCAAAGGCTGTCGAATTTCCCATGTTTCCCAAGCTTCTCCCTTCTTTTGTCCCATAGGAGAACAGTATCTCCTACTTGGAAAGGTCTTGGCTTGGCTGATTTGTCAAAAGTACCCTTCATACTTTCTTGATGTCTTAGGGACTGATCAAGGGCAGCTCTTCTGGATTCATCTAATTCTATGATCTAATTTATCCTCTGCTTCATTTCCAATTTTTTCGTCCCATATTCACTTATTAATCTGAAAATTGGAATCTGCATGCTAACCGAAAGGGTGGCTTTGAGACCATACACCAACTCAAAAGGGGATTTTCCTGTGGAGTTCTTCTTGGTTATTCTGTCAGCCTGTTGTCCGCCAATATGCACACCAGCAGCGGAAATCTTTTGAAAGCTGTCTCTTCACTTCAAGTGAGAGAGGTGTGGCCTTGGGGGCAAGCAATGAGCCAGGTACTGTCACCTGAATCCCAGCTCCTCCGTTTAGGCAAACTCCTAACGAAGCCAAGGGGGGTAGTCCCTAAAAGAAAAGTTGTCTAAGGCTTTTGTATTTATAGTGTTTTTAGGTGTTGTGATGCGGATGGGTGTTTTTTAGGAGTTTTTGTGAAATGAGAGACAATATAAAACTTTAATGCGACACAAGATAGCGCAATCCACGTTGCAACAGAAAATAAAGGATGCACTTGATCAAATAAATGAGTCACTTTTCACACAGATCAAGCTGAATACTCCAGTATAGATATTTAAGTACACAAAGATATATGATGAAGGACCAGTGCCTTATGGAGTCAAAAATAAAAGTGAAAGTGAAAACTTGATACAAGTGCTTGAAATGGAAAGTTTGTGAGAACGTTGTGCAGCTTATCTTGGTAAATTGAAAATTTTAGTTGTCTTGATTATTAGGGCTAAGACCAAAAGGTATCAAGAGATGGTAGAACCCTACCCAAGAAAGATACTGGCAACCCTGAATGACATGTCGGAAGCACCCAGATTCGATAAGGATTGGTGTCCAATGTTTGAACCGCCCCTGAGTCTGACAGTGGGAATCCGGCGCCACCCCTCGCGGGAAGAACAGTATTTTTCCTTGGTTGAGGTTGTGGGTAAAAATTTTAATTAAATTTATCGATCGTTATTATCAAGTCTTCCACCTTTCTGAGTACTAGCCCAACCGTTTCCGGTTGGCAGAGCATACGGGTGTAGGACAAACCAAGATAAATTAATTAGGGGTGTGTGAGTGGAAAATTTTATTATTAAGAAAACCTTGTTCAACTCTCCGACAGAGAGCGCTCTTGACTTGGCCTTATGACCACAGTTCAAGAGACTTCCTAGATTAACAATGCCTAATGCAGGGAAATGCAAGAAACTAAAATGCCCTCCGACAGAGGGTGCTCTTGACTTGGATTTGGCCAAGTTCAAGAGACTTTGGTTTATTTTAAGAAAAAAGTAGTAGCAGTATATCTCAGATTTAAACAGACTTCAAGCAGTATTATTGATCACAAGATATAAATGACTACTAGCAAATAAAACTTGCGGGATAAGCAAATCTAGTGTTCTACCATACAAGTTCTAATCTACCAGGTGGGATTGATCTCCGAACAAGATCAACCACTAGAAACCACCAATCCTGGAAACCTTCCAGCTAGCTGGATGTCCACAAGAAGTTGATGGGGGAGCGAGAAGCTACCACAAAACTATGTGGCCTTTGGGATACGATCCCAAAGTTAGCTATTATCTGGTCAAGGATTGGAAGAGAAACAATATAATGATAAAAATTAAACTAAGCTATTAAGCGAAATAGAAACTAATCTAAGAACATGGAAACATAAACTAAGCTAATCCAAGACCCAACACTCTTCCCCAAATGGGGAAGAAGACAAAAAGTGGAACCCCCTCCACTTGAAAACTTTTATTAAACTGTTACAGATGCCTTGGGTTTATAACCTTGCAAGGTCTTTTGAGATGATAAGACTTGGAAAACAAAGCTAACTCCTATAAGCTATTACAAAGGATAATACGAGATAATGTTATGTTTTGGATCGTCCTTATGGTTTGCTTGAATTTTGCTCGTTTGGACCTCTTCACTTCAAGATTTTCTCAAGCCCCTTTTCTTCTTCAAAAGCACCTACAACAACATTCAACTCAAAACTCCCTTTGGCATTAGATAAATCAAACAAAATGAAACTAGATGCTCTTAGATCTAAGTATTAAATGAGATGCAATTTTTCAATGAGATCTAGATGCAACTATTCAAAGTAGACTAGATGCAACTAGAATGGGACTAGATGTAAGATCTAGAAAATGCCACTAACAACCTAGATACACACTAGCTCCTACCAAGACAAATGCAAAGTATGAATTCCAAAAATGCCTAAATATTTAACTTTTGAAAAGCATGAGACTATTCATAAAAATGCAAAAAATATGGATCTAACTACTAAAATGACTAACCGCAAACAAGTTTAAGATTTGTTCTTTTTGTGTCTTTTGGAAGGTGGACGAAAGGGAGGATGGGAAAACAAGAGGAGAGGAGATGGAGGAGGCTGCAAATCAAGGATAGGAGAAGGCTGCCAACAGTTAGGAAGAAAGGGAAGCGGCAAAATGAAAAGAGAAAACAGAGAGAAGGAGAAGAGGGCAGCGAAAGAAAAAGGGAAGGAAAGAGGCTGCCAACAAAGAGTGGACAGCAACAAAAAAGGAGGATGGACAGCAGCAAGAAAGGAGCAGCAGCGAATGAAAGGGAGCAGCAGGGGTAAGGAGAAGAGAAAGGTAGGAAAAAAGGTGATGCAAAAAAGGGTAAGAGGACACTAAAACTCAGAAAATAGGGCAGCAAACAGAAGTGGAAGAAGGTGGGGAGAGGAGCTGCCAATGAGTGCAAAAAATCAGCCCTCAAGACAGTGAGTAAAGTCAAAGCAAAAATCAGAGTTTGAAAGGAGGAAGAAAACGAAAAGATGAAGAAGAGAAGAGAGGATGGAAGATCAAGAAAGCCAAACAAGGCAAGGGAAGAAGCCAATGGATGAACTTGGAAATTAGGGCCTCTTAAGAAGTAACCAGTAACAAAGTTTTAAGTTTTGAATAAGAGATGGATAATGTAGCAAGCTTCTCAAGCTCCGTTTGAAGCACGGATTAGACCTTTGGAGTATTCTGAAATGCACAAGTTTGTTAGAAAAATATTTGGTGAAGTGGAGAGAGAGACAACCGAGTTCAAACCCCACTCTACCCTTTGAAGATCTGCACAATATACAACTCATAAAAATATTTGATCAAATCATAGTATGCTAAACAAGATGTGATAAGAAGACGCATAAGTATTACCGACTACGTTTTGCACTTCTAAGTCACATAATATCTCACATCAATGAACAAATTGTACCATCAAATGTTCATCCTACATTCTTAATAAAGACCTCTAAGCTAAGAAGCGATCAAGCATTTACGATATGAGAAAATATAAGGAACAAAATCACCTTAGATGTGAAGCATTTCTTATTGACAAGTAGGGCACACCATGTAGACCTCCAAAGTCTGCTTTATTCCAAAATAGCCAAAGCTATGAGCTCTTACAAAATGGGCAGAGTAATGTTGCACCAAAAAATCCATGTTATGAGAGCCAAAAAGCCTCTTATTTATAAAAAAGCTAAGTGCCAACACCCTAATCGAACTTGGCAAAGAGAGGAGCCGATTCCAATCAAAGAGAAGTCGAGTTTCAATCAATCCAAGGACTTGGAGTGTAGACTCGAGTTGTGGTAGGTATGACTGGTGATGTGGCCTTCCAACTAAGCAAAGGCGCCCATCTTCCTTTGACTTCAACGCCCTCAACTTGGAATACAACGCCCACTACACCTGTGAAATATACCAATCCGCGAGCTATGGAATGCAGCCCACGTGAAGCGAGGAGGGTGCATTAATTTTAAGAATCCAACTTTTGACTTTTGATTTAATAAGAAATGAGTGTTGGTATATGTATTCGCCCACCATATTAGAGTTGGAGCACTCGCCCATGCACGAGCTCTCATGCGTGAAGGCTGCCCACGTGGGGGATGCCACGCTTTTCCTTTAATTAAAATCCACCTTTGATTTTGTAACATGTGATTTATCACATAAATGTATTCGTATACCTTACTAAACCACATAGCAACCCTTTCCAATTCGAATCTTAAGCATGGCAAGGATTCCCACTCGTGAAGGAGGCCCACGTGAAACAAATTCGATTTTATCCAAAAATCAAATTTTGACTTTTGAAATTATGTGACACATCACTTAATGTGATCGTACAGTTTACAAAAATGTACTCCATGCTTTTCCATAGTTATTTAGTCACTTTTTTCTTTTTAAAATTTTTGTCCTTTGTGCTTTTGTCATTTTTTAAGCCAAAATGATGCATTTTTAGCCAAAACTGCTCCTGGGGTGATGAAACTGCTTGGAAACTGAAGAATGAAGGTGCCAAGGTGAAAAGGATGCTCTGAGCGTCAAAATGAGCCTCCCCACGCCCAATTCCGCCTCCAGATGAGGTTTTTATCACTTCTTGAAATTTTTTTTAATTAAACCATTAAAAAATGGTCTAATTTATGGAAAAAATTATTTTTCTCGGAATCCAATGAAACTCCTAGGGGACCTAGTGCATGTTCATACGACTCAATCGATGTGGCTAACCCGTAAAAAATCCTAGACACAAGACTCTAATAACCACCTTAGGTTTTGACCACCATGGGAAATACTCCAGCTTTGGAGGGTTGAGTGAAAAACTCGGGGATTATACGCCACTGATGAGTAGCGCATAATTCCTAAGGAAAAAACACTCTAGAGTATCCCCCAAATGGCTAAACCTACGGATAGCCGAGTCTTTTATAAAAGGACCCCGTTTAGACCAACTTTTACAAATTCCCCATAGGGGTATGAACATGCAGTTATTACAAAAGGGGCAAAATTGCCCTGAAATTGACCTCTGAACTTCTGAATGCTGATAATGAACATGAATCATGTTCTGATAAACTGGCGGCTCATCGGAAGTTCAACTATTTGTACAAAATAGGTGATAACACAGCCCATACAGCATACTTAATCCTGTTGTTCCATGCTTTGTAGACTCAGCATGTCCATTTCCTTGCGGGTAGTAATCTGAGGAATGCGATAGGATGATGCCGTATTTGAAACAGAAGTCGTTTACTTCTCCAGAACTGAAAGCCTTGGCATTATCAGTTGTTATTTTTAAAGGGATTTCGAACGTGGTGATGATTCTTTCTTCAATGAAATTTATAACAACATTTTCATCAGCCTTCTTAGTAGGTATGGCCTCTACCCATTTGGTGAAGTAATCGGTTGCCGTAAGGATCCAGCAAAATCCATTGCTAGAGTTATCTTTGAATTTGCCGATAAAATCGAGGCCCCATTGTTGAAAAGGGGCAAGGACTACAATAGGTGTGAGGGGGAGTGCAGCCAACTTTTGCTTACCAGTGAAAAGCTGACACTCTTGGCAACACTTGACATGTTTGTGAACATCTGCGAAGATGGTGGGCCAATAGTATCCAGCTCTTAGGATCTTGTGAGCAGTTGTATTTGCTGCATAGTGACCTCCGCAAAATCTTGAGTGAAACTCAGTCAAGATTCTTTTGGAGTCCTGTTCATTCACACACCTAAGTATGATGCCATCTGGGTTTCTCCAGCCCAAACCTTCTTGGGTAAAGCAATACCTAGCAGTTTTGAGTCTTAAAGCCCTTCGCTTGTGACCCTTGAGGTGATAAGGACAATTGAAGTGGAGGAGGAAGTAGATGATGTCGGAATACCAGATGTTGTCAAGCTCTTGGAGGGCAGGAGTCATGGAAGGTCGAGGAATGTTGTTTTCAACAATCATTTCAATGGATTCTTCATTCTTTTGAGTGAGCATTTTAGCAAGCCCCTGTCCTTTGATTAACTTAGTGGGCTTTATCTCAAGGTCATATTCCTGGATTTTGGAAACCCATGTACCCCTTGTTCCCAAACAATCCTGTTGAGAGAGGATGTCTTTTACCGCAGCATGGGGGACATACCCTATGACCTTGGAATAGCCTATATATGTTCTGAAGTGCTTCAAAGATTTGACTAATGAATATGCCTGTTTTTCCAGGATTGTGTACTTTAGCTCGGAATGTTGCAAGGCTCTACTCATAAAGGCAATTGGTTGCTCGAACCCTTCAAAGTTCTTCTGGAGCAACACACCAGCAATGGTGTCTTCCGAGGCAAATGAGAAAATCATGAAATCTTTTGTATAATCAAGGCTGACTAAGACAGGTGCTCTAGTAATGGAATCCTTTATGGTGTCAAAAGCCTCTTTTCCTTCATCCGTCCAAATGAACTTAGCGTTCTTTTTTAGGAGAGCTTGCATAGGTTTCATGAGCTCAGCAAGGTTGGGTATGAATCTCCTTATGAAGTTTATGTGGCCATTAAATGATTGGAGACCTTTAACATTCCTTGGGAGGGGAATCTCCTGGATAGCTTCGATTCTCTCAGGGTCAATCTTGACCCCATCTTTGTTAATGATGTGACCCAAAAGCTTTCCCTCCTCAATGCCCAAAACTGACTTAGCCGGATTTAGGGAAATGCCAAACTCTTTGCATCGTTGAAAAACTTTCCTAAGATGGTCGACATGGCTGGATCTTTCTTTGGAAAAGACGGTCAAATCATCCTGATATATTTCTATGATTTTACCCATTAACTCATTAAAAGCATAATCCATGGCCCTCTGGAAGGCAGCCCCAGCATTTGTGAGACCGAAGGGCATTCTCAGATATTCAAAAGTCCTCCAAGGGTTTGTGAATGTTGTTTTGTGCCTATCTTCTTCTTTGATAACCACCTGGTTATAGCCTGAAAATCCATCAAGCATGGACATCATCGTAGATCCAGTGACCCGTTGGAGGAGGGTCTCCATGTTAGGGAGAGGATAATTGTCTTTCTGGCAGGCTACGTTAAGATTTCTAAAATCAATGCATATCCTGATACTACCATTCTTCTTCCTTACCACAACCAAGTTGGAGCACCATGACGTATGTCTGGTAGGTGCTATAATTCCTGCTGCCAACATTTTTTCTAATTCCTGTTTGACAATAGGAGCCATCTTAGGATTTATTTGTCTGAGTTTTTGGCGGAAAGGTTTTGTATTTATCATTTCTGGTTTCAGAGGGATGTTATGTTGGAAAACATCCTCCCTATAGGATTTTAGTTCATCATATGTAAATGCAAAAATGTCTCTATACTCCTTTACCAAGCTTATTAGAGCATTCCTCTCCTTTTCAGAAGTTCCTTTTCCTATTTTTATGATTTTCGGATTTGTTTCCGATCCAATGTTCACCTCAATATAGTCACCAGGTTTCAATTGGTCAATGTTATTTTTCTTTCCATCCTGCCTGTCAAAAATGTTCTCTAGCTTAGTAGATCCATGTGACATAGGGTTTAGGTTTTGGCTGTCCTCCGGATACTGCTTGCCTTCTTCCTGCCTATTTATCTTGAAGTTTGAGAACTCATCCAGGTTATGTATAAACTTCAGAATCTGTTCATCATCTTTGAAAATTTGCCAGTGGTTTATGTTGTCTGGGATTTATGGCCTATAATTTATTTCAAGGGTACAGTCTCCGTTCAACATTTCTTCTGAAGGCTGGAGGGTAGATGCCGCAACTGCCAACCTATCCGCCACACTGTTCTCTTCCCTATGGACTGCTTTTATGTTTAATGCATCAAAGTACTCCATGGTGTCCCACACTGCATTCCTATACCTCTTAAGTCTTTTACAATGGCATGCAAAATTACCCTTGATCTGTTGCACAACTAAGTCAGAATCTCCTTTGATACTAAGCATTTTTATTTTCATGTCTTTAGCAATCTCTATGCCTAGTAAAAGTGCTTCATATTCTGCAACATTGTTTGTGGCTTCAAATTCAAGTCTAAATGCAAAGTTGAAAACCTTCCCTTTGGGTGATATCAAGACTATACTAGCACCTTTGCCGGCTCTAGAAAAAGCACTGTCAAACTCCATTTTCCACAATCCATCAACCTTTTTATCTTTCATTTCTTTATAAACAGGATCTAAAAAGGTGGAATTTACTTGGTAGGTTCCTATTTCATCTGCATTGCAGATGTATTCATTTGATGGTCTCTGGGGATTCTCAACATGGTATCTTCTTTCTTTTTCTGAGTGCAGTTTGACAAGAGTATCTTCGGAGGCTGGAACAGTTGCATAAGCTAAGTCTAATTGTATTGACCCACCCAAAGTAGCACCCCATTTTCTAGAGAGAAGCATCCCCCACTTATCAAGCACATCTATGACAAGGATATTTGGCTAATTTGACGATTTTATTTTCAATCATCCCTTCGACTTCAACAGGTCTAGAATCCATGGCACATACATTCTGATAAGGCCTAGTGGTTTTTAAGTTAAGCTGTTGCATAACCCTTTTGGTCATTAGACTTGCATCGGATCCTGAATCCAGCATACAATTGTGTAGAAGAAGGTCACCTATCATCAATGATATGTAGAAAGGTGGGTGAGCTTCTTTTCTTGTTTCCCTGGTATGCAGGATTATAGGAGGATCGTCAAAATTATTTTCACAACTTGTTGAAGGTTGCTCTTTAGTGTCTGAGAAAGTTACCTTTTTAGGGGTAGGGTGCTTTGTAGGTGGGGGAGGCTTTTCAAATGCTATGGGTTTTGGAGTAGGATGAAGAGTACCATCAACTTGAGGCTCTAACATTTTCAAAAGTTTCTCCCTCTGACCAGGAATTGTGCATAGTTCAAGTACCGGGACTGGAACCTTAGTGTTGGCCAACCAATTACCTAAATCAAAAGTTAAATCAACAGTCTCCTTTTCATTATTAATTTCTTGAGTAATGTGAGGAACTGTTACCTTAGGAGCAGTTTGAGTATGAGGTCCCTCCTTCGGTTTCTTTTGATATGTCATTCCCTTGAATCTTTGGTTGTTGTTGATACTGGGTGGCATCTCACCATAGATCTGAGTTAGATAATCAATCTGTTGATAACCCTGGTTGGCTTGATTCACATTAAGATTTTCATAGGTATTCCCCACATGGTTGAATAAAACAGGCTCGTTTGTAGAAGTGCTAGGACCACAACCCTCAGGATAACCATGTTCTTGAACAAAACATGCATAATGGCAACTAGATTCCTCGTGGAAATCTCTGCATGCCCTACAAAATGGTTTGTATGATTCAACCATGTTAGCAGCCTCTAATTGGTTAGGAGGCCTCTGTTCATGGTTGGGAGGTTTTCTCTGCCAATTCTGCTTTGTAGCAAAAACCCTAGGTTGAGGTTGAGGTTGAGTCCTTTCAACATTTATAACCCGACTTTGAATTTCTTTTAGCTAAGCAAGGTGTTTTGCTTCAGCTTCTTCCATGTTTCTCTTCATTTCTTTCCTCATTTCTAACATCTGTTTTTCATGAGTCTCTTTCATTATTGATAAAGGATCTTTATCTTTTGGTTCATTACTTTTCAAAGGAATTGAAGATCTTGAGTAACCTTGAATGTTGGACTCACCGGAACACATCATGTTCTTGTCAATCTTAATAGCTAAATTCTGAGCTTCAACCAAAGTAGCAGGTTCTTTATCTCTTAGTTGGTATTGTATCTTACCACTCAATGCCTCTATGTAATAGTCCAGTAATGAAGCTGCAGGAGGTGCATAGGTATCAGGGATGGAATTAGACAACTCTATGAATTTAGTATTGAATTCATCCATAGTTTCATTTTATGTCTTCTTCATGCTGGTTAAAGATGCAACTAGATGTCTGGGCTCCTTTTTGCTGCCAAATTTGTCGAGGAAAGCAGTCTTGAAAGCTGCTATGGTGGCAAAAGAGTTGTCTGGTAAATTGTCGTACCAGTTCCCAGCTTTGCCTTCTAAGGATAGGGCAAAAAGGGTCATATAAAAATCCTCATGTTTATCAGTGCCTTTGAGGTAGGAACCACAAAGTTTGTTGAAGTTTCTGATATGCTACTCAACAGAAGTAGAGGCATCAGTGCCACTGAAACTTGTGAGTTTGTTGACAGCTTTTTCAGGGATATCATGGGGTTGACCTGCTATCTGAGTGAAATTTAGTTGAGTAAAGAACTCACCCATTATGGAAAGGAAATTATTATCTTCAAAATTTTCTTGAATTTCTTGAAACAAAGAATGGATGTCTAAAATAGACTCAGATCTAAGATTTTCAAGGATTTTACGAGAAGCAAGTTTGTTTAGTCTTCTCCTATAAACCTTTTCGGGCTCAGGGATAAAACTAAGCAAACCTTCAGAGTTTCTTCTAGTTGAATACCTTGAGGTGTTAACTGACAGTGGAGTCGCCAGGTGGATCCAAGTCTAATTTCAGAGAGATTAAACTAAAAATCTACCAAAAAAGGAAAACTAAAAAAGGGCAGTGGAGTCGCCAGATAGATATGAAATCTATCAAAAAAGGTAAAACAAACTAGAAAAAACTAAGGTAGTCCAGGAACAAAAAGATTTGTCCCCGGCAACGGCGCCAAAGATGTCCGCCAGATTGCACACCGGCAGCGGAAATCTTTCGAAAGTTGTCTCCCTCACTGGAAGTGGGGAGAGGTGGCCTTGGGGGCAAGCAATGAGCCAAGTACTGTCACCTGAATCCCAGCTCCTCCATTTAGGCTAACTCCTAACGAAGCCAAGGGGGGTAGTCCCTACAAAGAGTTTCACTAAGGCTCTTATGTTTTATAATGTTTTTGATGAAGTGATACGGATGGGTGTTGTTTAGGAGTTTTCTTGTGATGAGACCAAAAACATGTAAAGATGAACAATAGATAATACGCAATCCACGTTGCGAGATAAGATAACAATTCAAGATTTGATAAATCACTAAAGCATTCACAATATGAAATAAACACAAGGACAAATGGTCCTGATCAATATATAAACTTTTAGATAACTAGTGCCTTATGGAGTCAAAGAAAAGTAAGGATTGTGATGCTGAAAGTGTGGGTCTTGAAAAAGTGTTGTTCGTGAGATCGTTATGCAGATTATCTTTGTAAATTGAATATTTTAATGGTCTTGATTATTAAGCTAAGAACAAGGATATCAAAAGAGTAAACCTAACCAGGAAAAATACTGGCAACCTCTTAGATGATAGGTCGGGAGCACCCAGATTCAGAGGATAAGTGTACAATGGCTTGACCACCATTGAGTCTGACAATGGATTCCCGGCACCACCTGTTTCAGGAAGCAACCTCAGTGATTTGACGCTGGTTTTGGATTGGGTAAAGTTTTAATTAGGTTATCACTTGTAAAATTAGCAAATCCTTCACCTTTCTGAGTACTAGCTCAACCTTTTCAGGCTGGCAAAGCATACGGGTGTTGGATAATCAACCAAAAATAAATTAATTAAGGGGGACGTGAGTTGAAATGTTTTATTATTAAGAGCACCGTTCAACTCTCCGATAGAGAGCGCTCTTGACTTAGTCTTAAGACCAAAGTTCAAGAGACTTTTATAATCTAATATGCCTAATGCAAGGGGAAAATGCAAATCTAAAAATGCTCTCTGACAGAGAGTGCTCTTGACTTGGATTTGGCCAAGTTCAAGAGGCTTTGTTTATTTTATTGTAAGTAGAAGTAGTTGTAAAGATAAACCATGTGATAGCTCAAAAGATATAAAAGACAACTAGCATGCCACTTGCAGAATGAAATTAAAATTTAACTTAGTGTTCTACCAAACAGATTTAATCTAAGGTGGGGTCTTCCTCCGAACAAGGTTGGCCACTAGAATCGCTAGCACTTGAGAACTTTCCAACTAGCTGAAATTTCGATCAAGGCAACTAACGGGGAGAGAGGAGTAACCACTAAGTTATGTGGTCCTGCCCTTGAGATGAAATCCCAAGAATACTACCTCAAGTCAAAACTTGGAAGAGAGTACGAAAATGAAAAAATTGATTACTCTAAAGCAGAAAGTGAAAGATCTAATCTAACCAATCACAACACTCTTCCCCAAATGGGGAAGAAAACCAAAAAGGTGGAGGCCTCCTCCACTTAACTTTTATTATGAGATTACAAATGCCTTTGGGATTCAAGCCCTTTAAAGGTCTTTTGAAAAAGAAATAAACTTGAAACAATAATGAAAAGAAGCTTTATCAATAGCTTTTACAAAAGGAGATTGATGACTTTGTTTTGGTTTCAAATGCTTTGGGTTCAAACTCTTCTTGTTTTTTGTCTTCTTTGCTCTTCTCTTGCTCTTTACTCTTTGCTCTTCAAAGCTTGCTTTCCTTAAATCTCTTCTTCTTCAAATGCCTACAAGTATTCCATTACACTCATTGCATACACCCATTAGACATTAGTAAAAAATTAATAAAAACTTGAAACTATCTAAGTATGAAATTGAAAAAATGAAACCTAGATTATGGAAAGCATGAGATTTTGACTTGAAAATTTTAATATGGGAAAACGGACCAGCGAACAAAAGATGCCCTAAATATGCTAGAAATGAGATTTAAGATATAAAAATTTTAAGAAATTTTTATGAAAAATTTTCTATCTTTCAAATGGAAACTAAAGTTCAACAAAAACAAGTTCTATTAGTGTAAAAATTTGAGATCTAGAATGCTTCTAAAACTACTTTTTCAATGCATGTTATTGCTAATAATGTAACAAAAGTTGAGATCTAACTAACTTTAAGCAAATCGTTTTTGGTTTTTTGTGTGTGTTTTAGGGCTCTTTTGAGGATGAAGAGAGGAGCCTTGAAGACAAAAGCCAATGGAAAAATGAGCTTGAGGAGGAGGGCAAAACGAATGGAAGGAAAAGAAGGTAGATCTAGGGCAAAACGAAAGGGAGGATGGCTTTGAAGACAATGAGGATAAGGAAAACGAATGGATGAGGAAGGTTGGACGAATGGGAGGAAGGGAAAAGAAAACGAGAGCAAGGGAAATCTAGGATATGGATGTCAAAGCAAAGAGAAATCAAAGAGCAAATATGGAAGCTAGAAGAAGTAAGCTTAAGGACAAGTAACCAAGGTGTTTGAGAAGTTGTTGTTGATGGAGGAAGAGACCACACTCTCTTAGTTAAGTGTTTCTTCTCTTGAAAAGAAGAGAAGACCCTGAAGACCTGCAAGACAGATTGATTAGATGCCAAGAACCACTGTTCAAGTAAAGAATGACTTAGTCTTTAATAAGCCTTTCTCCACCTTGGGAAACCCCTGCAAAATCTTGTTATGAAACATGCAAGAACCGAAAGATATATTTTTAATCAAAGCTAAAACATACATCTAATATTGAAATTGCATGCTTAATGAACAAAATGAAAGAGATATCACCAATAGTGTGAAGAACATCCCAATTGCTCCAGCATGGACCTCCAAAGTCTCAACTTTATTTCAATATATTAAACAGATATTACAACAATATTTCGGCAAAGTGTTCATGCTTAAAATCTCCATGAGAGAATGGCCAAAATGCCATCTCTTTATAGCAAACACTAGCTACCAAATACCTAAGTCGAATTGGCCCAAAGGAAGCCAATACCACCTAACACCAATCGAATTCCAATCACATCTAGTCTTCAACCAATCGAATTACAAGTCTAGGAGTTACACCTAACAACAAGTCGAGTTCATGGCTTATGTGGATGGGGAGGTGGCCTCCACCTAGGCAAGGCGCCCCCCATCCCACTTTGGAACTACCACTAAGCAAATAACGAGTTGCCATGTGTAGAACTCACACTCCAAATAGAGATTGACGTGAGCTTGAGGTAGGTGGCGTGAGCTAGATTGGTAGGTGCTTGGAGTTTGACTACCAATCATGGTGGTTGAGAGTGGGAGGTGACCTCCACCTAGGCAAGGCTGCCCCACTCCCATTCAATGCAACTCCAACCAACCAAAAATATTTTAATACCCACTCCACATCATCAAACTCGACTTTGCATGCATGGAGGGCGAATCCACTTGAAGAGATCTAACTTGTGTTGACTGTACAGTTGACTGAAGCTCAGTGAAGTTGATTGGAATCATCTCTAGTGCCAGGTGCCATGTCATTTAGCCTTTCACTTTATTCCATTTGGATTATTTTGGAGAGATTTGGATTATCTCCAAAATAATCATTTTTATTATTTTAATTAATAATTTCTCTGTAACTGGGTTTTTTTGAGAAATCATTAATTATGAGGCCTAAATGACATCCGAAACTTAGGATAAACTGGTCCGGGGATCATGAATGATTTTTGGCTTAAGTGTGGAGCCTTCAATCATCAAATTCGGATCCCGGATGACTGACATATTACAAATTGATATTTCTCTATTTAAACTATAGAGAAATTTATTAAATTTAAAAAATAATTAAAAACCCAAATTTGACGGACCCGGTAAAAATTTTTTGAAATTTTTTCTGAGGGTCCTAGAGACTTAGGACATGACTGACAACTATTCTAACAGTGTCTAGTAGGCTTATATACATCAGTTGGACTCTAATAACCCCCCATGGCTAAAATTTTCAAAATTGGGCATTCCAGCTTTGGAGGAAGCGGGAGAAAACCTCATCGATTATAGCTCGGCTATAGGCAAAGTATAATTGACAAGGGAAAAAAACTCCCTGGAATACCTTAGTTGCTTAATCAAGTCATGGGGAACCGAGACACTCAGATCCTACTAGCACGCTTTATTACAAACCCCATGGGGCCATGGTCATGTCAACTGAAAAACAAAACTGGCTAGTCACAAATGCTGGATCATCTAATACACTAGAGTACAAACATTTATCATGTTTGTCAAATGGCGGCTCTTCAGATAATCCAACTATGGTACAAATAAGTTGGTAACAGGTCGAATTCTCTTGGAATAAAAATACTTTGTCGGAATTTTTTTCTAGTGATTCTTTTTTTAATTAAAACGGGTAATTGGTATTTATAAAAAGCTGAAATGAATCAACAACAAAAAAGAGTTACAGTAAATCAGTCCAAAAAGAGAACTTGTAGAGTTTCAGTAGAAAGTATTAACCCCATATACAATCATCCAAAATTTTGCTAATATTTCCCCATAACCACAAAATGACTATAGTACTATAGATTTTAACAAACTGGCCTAATAATAATAGACAAAAAAAGACTATAAACAACTAAAGCTAGGTAGAGCTATGAGCATTGTTCATGACCTGGTCTTCAACACTTTCTTCAAGATTTTCTTCAGGGTCTTCTTCATTGTCTTCTTGCTCCGAGCTTGAAATGGTAACAGCTGCAACAGGTTGAGAACAGAGGAGCCCTCGGTTCCCCTTTCGTCGAAGTAGTCAGTGGTGTGAGACTGTTTCGCTACAAGAGGATCATCATGTCTATCAAGGGTGGCCTGAATAGTGTCAAACTAAGCTTTATGCACACAAATGTTCTCCTTTGCATTATCTAAATGAACATCAAAACAAGACATTTGTGACAAGAGCTGATGAATTGTCTACTCAACATCATCCAACCCAGGAATATGAGCAGCTACCTGGCGAACAACCTCAATAAAACCTTCCATCTGTCAATTCATTTGACAGAGATGACTGCGTATATCTCTAACATCTCCTTGGGTTTCCCTTATTTCGAGGGAAAGCTCCTATAGTTTAGCTTCCATATCAATCGTCGGCTTCATCACTGCCCAACAAAAACCCATCAGGGATCCAGTATCACAAACCTTCCAAGTTAAAGACAAAACATAGACTGAAATAAGCCTATAAACACTCTCCTGCAAACTTTCTTCCACTTGAACAAACAACTCTGCAGCAGGCCACTCCGGGGCGTAGGGGATTGCTTCAATCTCTGTATTTACCCTGCAAATAATCTCTTGGAAACAGACTTCAACATGCCTAGATAACTCAGCATCAATAATCCACTCCCCCAGGGCGTAGGGGAAGGCTTTGAGTTCTTTAGAATTCGATACTACCATCCCCTGCACACTAATCACCAAGCTTCCCTGTCTGCACTTTGAACCGAGAAATGCAAATAGAGCTTGCATTAGAAGGAATGCAATACATAAACTGAGAAGATGTCAATTCCATATCACCCGTAGAACCTTCTACATGTGAGGTGAAGCATTGCATTAACACCTAGAATGATAGCGAAAAATGACAGAGGTAGACAATAAATGAACACGGGATGCTCCACATTGAAATTGAAAACAACAATAAATACTTCCCTATCATGTACAAAGTTAAAGGGGTATTCAAATGGACAGCTAGGGAAGCCAACATAGAAATTGTTGACCCCCATTGATATGCGTAACTCTTTTATCCATAAGTGTTGCCTGGTTAGCAAGGAGATCAACCTTTCTATTATTATCCCATCGTGCATTAAAAAAATAGATTTTGGAGGAATGAGCAAGAAGACTGTTGATACATTGTTGTAGCTGTCCCGCTATCCTATCTTCAAGTTCTTGTTTCTTTTTTGCTTGAGAAATGATTAAGAGAGAGTCTCCAATGACTGCAAGCGAATGAATGCCGTAAGGAACACTGTTTTTTAATCCTTGATAAAGAGCATATCGCTCTGCTTGGTTGTTTGTAGCTTTCCCTAAACCCCATTTAAACGTTAAAACTGTATTTCCTCCGGGATCTAATAAAATCCCCCCCGCACCTGCCTCCCCAGTTTTCTCTAGTGATTCTTAGGCTCTAGTGTTGGTGTATGTTGTTACTAGCTTGTCTCATTGTTGGAAGGATACTCTTCACAAGGGTCTTAGGTAATGTTTTATTTCTCATGTTGTATTTAGTAAAATAAGTAAATGATTGCTGCAACCTCATTTCTTATGAATGATTCTCTATTTGCTTAATTAGATTGTTGCAACCTCTTTTCAATTTATAGTATATTCATTCACTAAATACATTTACTAATGTTTGGTGGATGATAGTTTAGAAGATAGATTGCTTTTGCTTATTGAATCTTTGTAGGAATCCATCAAAGTTGGAGTAAGGAATTGATGTTGCATTTGGCTAGCAAAGGAGAGGGATTGCTTGCCTCCACTTTCCCTTGAAGACTACGCAGCCATTCTTTGAGATTTGATTATGACTCCATTGCCCAACACTTGTTTCCCTCTAAGGCATCAGGTCTTTATTTTCAGTAGTTTCCTTTATTTTCAAGTTGCTCTTCCAATTTTATCTCCAGTAGTCAAATTCTGAATTTTCCAGGTACTTGGACCAAATCCTTGCAAAATCAGATTTAAGAAAACTTTTAGGAGAGCTCATTCGCTCCCTCTCCTTGTATTAAATTTCCAAAACTTCAAACACATCAAGGAGTTGAACTATTAAACACCATAGATTAAAGAAACTAGCAACATATAATTGATTCTTGTAGTGTTTTTCTGATTTTGA
Source organism: Larix kaempferi (assembly GCA_027924585.1). Lineage (NCBI taxonomy): Eukaryota > Viridiplantae > Streptophyta > Pinopsida > Pinales > Pinaceae > Larix > Larix kaempferi. The sequence continues at coordinate 13,484,612 of BSBM01000289.1, forward strand.
TTAAGTATTTCAAATACCTAGCTAGTTGGCTGCTCTAATCTCTTAAATCTAATCCCTATTAGATTTTATTTGTTGTTATGTTTACTTATTTTCAGATCTGAAAGTTACAACAAGCAATATTTTGTTGATTAGCTCATATCAAGCATACTAACATTGTGCACTTAAGTCTTTGTTTACAAATCTAATACTTGGATGCATGCTCACTATTTTTAGCCATTATTTCAGCTTGTCAACATTTATTTTTTCATATTAGATCAGCTAAGTGATTGTTTCTATCTTGTGGTTGATCTAGCTCATAGCACGGCCTGCCATTAATTTCAATAATTCTTCTTTCCATTCGCTCCACTTTAGAAAACTGAATAATGGTTAATTTGGTCCACATGTAATAAGTTTTTATTGGTGCAATTTCTTGTGATTCCTTGACTTGGTAGCAATTCACCCCTCTACAAATTTCCTTCATTTTATGAGTTGTTACTAAATTCTATCTCTACATGTGGATGGCAAATTTCATTGCCATAATGATTCATGGTTGATAGTATATCTACAAATGGGATTTCATTGAAGTCACCATATCTTCCTATTTTATTATTGCCATGATTTATGTTAATTCTTACATGATATGTGCTTAAGTGTTATTTCATTATTGTATCATGTCTTAGTTTTTCATGGTAACTAATTATTCTAAATCTTTAGTGTTGCCTTGAATCCTCCTTGACTAGAGTGTGTCTTGATCCCTTTTCCTCACCTTATCTAGGCACCTCTTTCCAAAATAATAGCTAGATTAGTACCTTAGGTTATCAAACCTTTGTAGTTGACCTTGGAGAAAGTCTGGTTAGGGTCTCTCCCTTGGTTAGTGTAGGCTTGCTTATCTGTAGGCTTAGGAAACCTAAAAGAGGAGTTTCTTCTGGTACTGACACGTTGGGGGAAATTCCATAGTTGTGCTGGGTTAGTCACTAATTTCTTGCCAATCAATTGGCCGCTAGGTTATGCATAAACAGGTCCCTTAGAAGCATCCAAATGCTAACAATATGGTCCAAATGTGATGTACAAGGTCCAAAAGTGAGGCTAGAAGTGACTAGAAGCCTCTCCAAGTCTCCCACGTGACATAGGAAAGGTCTCCAACGTGTAGAAAGGGGATGTCTCCCTCAAATGTGCTAGGTAACATCACATGTAGTCATCATCAATTGTAGCTCTCCATAGGAAAGTGACGAATAACCATCAAACATACCACATCAATTCTCATAGCATGTATGTAAGATAAATCACTCTATTTCTATGATATTTCATTTATTTGCATTTCATAGCCCATTCATTGGCTTAGTCTCTCTTGCTTTAGATTTGGCTTTGGGACAAGGGACCTGGCTTTTTTGCAAGGGGAGTGTTGCCGTTGGATTGCGCACCTGGTTAACGCAGCAGAAATTTATGCTACTGTTCGGTGCGCCTTTGGGGACAAGTCTCGAGTCAAGGCTGTCACCTGATCTTGACTCCTCCGTTTAGGCCAACTCCTAAACGAAGCCAAGGAGGGTAGTCCCTACGGAATGTTTCTAAGGTTAATTAGAATGTTTTGGTAGATTAATTAAGGATGTTTTTAGGAGTTTTGAGAAAGTATGATTACAACAGTCCAAGTTCGTTTGCAAAAATGTTTTAAAGATATGCTTTCAACAGCAAAAAATACAAGACCACCAATATATAAAGATACAACAACAGTTTACGATATTAAGCAAAAATAATGAATAGTGTTGTTGTGGACTAGTGCCAGATGGAGTTGATAAATCAAAGAAACTGCTGAAAGGGAAATGTTTTGCAAATGTCTCTTGGTTGATTTTAAATTATTAAGGGAAAAAGGAGAAACTCCCGAGATACCGTGAGGTACAGGGAGCAATGTCCGAAAATTGAGAGAAGGTGGCTCCTCACGAGACATGTGGGATGGAATGGAGTCTCTAGGGCGGTGTTCAACACTACACCAACAAGGGTGTAGCCTAACTGTGCCCTGAGGCCGCCTCCCAGTTGTTCCCGCTTCTTCTGAGAAATTTTCCCACGCAAAACTCAATTAATCGTAGTGCCGGATTTTCACTATGTGAGGGGTCGTAGTTTTTATTATGATGAGTTGTTAATTTAAATGTGAAAATTTAAAAGAGTGGCTATAATTCTTTCTACTTTCCCACAGGGACAGGCAAATGCCCGCAAGGGGAAAGAACATACTTTGAATTGTAGACCAAATGTTTATTCCAATTTACTTTGTAAAAGCTAAACAAAAGAAATAGAAATGGAAATGTTGTGCTAATTACTACTGGAAAGTGTTGCCGCCTAGTTCCACACCTGGGAAAACGCAATAGAAGTCTTCAAGCTGCTGGTGTGGCCTTGGGGGCAAGTCAGAGTCAAGTGCTGTCACCTGAAACTCGACTCCTCCGTCTAGGCTTTCCTAGCGAAGCCAAGGGGGGTGGACCCTAAAAAGTGAAAATAAACTATGGTGTCTAATCTATGAAAGACAAAGCATCTAATCTAAGAGTTAGAAATTTTTTTGTAAACCAAGATAATGCAGCATATATATATATATAAAGCAAATGGCATTCATCATCATTGTCATAAGCAAACATCCATCATTATCATTGTCATTTTAAAACATTCATCATCATTGAAATATAACAAGATAGACCAGTGCCGATAAATGGAGTCAAAAAGAATGCTTGAACTGAAAAGACAATGTTGTGCGATTGTTCTTGGTTTATTTTATTTTTAATGTGGTAATGATCTTTTTATTAAAGGCTGGTGGATTTTCGATATACACAAAGGTACAGGGAATATGTCCGGAATTCAGCTGTGTGGTTTCTCACTCAGACACGTGGGATGGATCGGAGTCTCAAGGAGGTGTTCAGATGCTATACCAACGAGGGCAAGCCTAACGGTTTCCAAGAGGTCAGTATCCAGTGCTATCCCGCGTCCTTTGAGAAATTTGCCCACAACAAAAGAATATTCGCTTTGTGCCGGATTTTCACAAGTAGGTTGTTTATTTGGGATGTGTTATAACCTATTACTAGTCACTAATCCCTTTCTGATGTGTGCCAGCATGTTCAGACTGAGTTGCAGTGGCCACAGAGCATACAGGGAAAAGCCTTGGAAATTATAAAAAAATTTAGAACCAATATTTTACTTTTTTTAGAGCCCCAAGAGTCTCTTTTTGGGCCAATACTCGGGAAAGCCCTTATCCTGAAACCTAAGTTGCAGGAAACGTCACCTTACCTGCCGTACCGATACCAGAAACACCCCGAAATGTGGGTACTGGTACGAAACGCCTTGGAAATGCCGCCGGCCGTATCGTACAGCGTTTCACGATTTGGAAACGTCGTACGGTACGGTCAGTGATGTTTCCAAGGCATTTCATACCGTACGACGTGTTTCCTTTCTTTTTTTGGCTCGCGTGGGGTCCAGCGTACCTCTATTTTTTTTAATTAATTTTTAATTAACCTAAGATCTATCTAGACAGTCCCTAAACCCTAAATTAAACTCTATATAATAGCACTAAACCAATAAACTATTCACTGCGTTTTGAGAAGAGCGTACAGCGTCGTACAGTACGGGCAGCGACTGAGTTGATTTCGTTTTTTATTATTGTGCTTTGGAGTTTTCTTGCAGCCGTCCAGCAGAGGCTAAGGTGAGTCACGAGACAATTCAATTAGTGTTTTAATGTTAGTGCCATTGTACGTTGGAGTTTCCATGCAACCGGTTTATTATTTTATTGTTTGACAGTTCGTGCTTTGCAGCTGGGTTTATTTTTTACTGTTTGTGTTTTGTTTTTTTGTTGGCAGCCGTAACAGGGTTTTTTAAAAAATGTTTGTGCCTTGTTTTTGTTGGCAGTCATACAACAGGGGCCCAAGAAAATTTGTGCAACAATAGAAGCTGTACAGCATCCGTATAGCAGGAGAAGCCGTATAGCAAGCTACAGTACTACATTTGACAACTGACAAGGCAGGTCCGTACAGCAGAAGGTGCATTTTTCCAGCAGTTGAACAGTTGTGGTTTGCTTGATTATTGTTTGAATAGTTGATGGCCATCTTGAGCTGATTTCTTTATTTTTTTGCAGGTCTCATGGCTTCTCATACTATGCTTGCTCCAAGCCCAAGAGATACTCAAACAACCAAGCAACAAGACTACTATCCTCTTTGGAAGAATGTCACCAAGATCATGCAGCTGCCTGGTGGGGGTTCATGGGAATGGAGGTGCAACCTATGCAACAATGGAAAGATCTACAAGGGCTCTTACACAAGAGTCAAGGCTCACATCTTGAATGAAGGGGTAAAGGGGATTGATGTTTGTAGCTATACCAAAAATCCAGAAGCAAGGGTCAAATTCAATAGAGAGCATAATGATGCTATGAGGTTGAAAGACCACAGAAGCAAGATTGGAAAGAGTGACATTAGCAACACTCGCTTGGCTACTACATGTGAGCCACGTATTGTCCATGAAGCAAGGAAGAGAAGGGCAGCACAGCTTGAAGATGACATGGCAAACTCTACATTAGGAGCTAACGATAGTAGATTGTTGAAAATGTTCAACAATCAAGAGAGAGATGAAGCAGAATCCAGAGTAGCAAGGGCCCTCTATGCATGTGGCATCCCATTTAATGTGGTTCGGTCCCCTTATTGGCAGGATATGGTGAGGGCAATTAACACAGCCCCTCAAGGTTTCAAAGGGCCAAACTATGAAAAAATTAGAACAGTTTTGCTCAAGAAAGAGAGGCTGCTTATTGAGGATGTTTTAAGACCTGTCCGAAACTCATGGACCAACTCAGGGGTGTCCATTACTTCAGATGGATGGACTGATACAAGGCGTAGGCCCTTGATCAACATCATTGCATCCTCACCTGCAGGAGCAATGTTTTTGAGAGCAGAAGATTGTTCTGGTGAATTAAAAGACTCCCACTTTATAGCTGATGTTTTAATCTCTACGATTGAGCAAGTTGGACCAGATAAAGTGGTGCAAGTCATCACAGATAATGCACCAGTTTTCAAGGCTGCAAGATTGATTATTGAGAGCAGGTACAGTCATATATTTTGGACTCCTTGCATTGTCCATAATATAAATCTGATTTTAGAAGAGATTGAGCATAAAACTACATGGATTAAGGAGATCACAGGGCAAGCAAGAGAGATCATAAAATTCATCACCAACCATCACTTATCTCAAGCAATATATCGAGAATACTCCAAATTGGAGTTGCTCAAAGTTGCTGAGACTAGATATGCCTCAAACTTCATCATGTTGCGTCGGCTTGTTGAGGTAAAAAATGCACTGATGAGTATGGTGGTGGGCCCAACTTGGGTTGAGTGGAGACAGGCAGATTCAGAGAGGGGAAGTTTGGTGCGCAGGTTGTTGATTGATGACGATTGGTGGAGCAAGATAGACTTCTTGCTCAAGTTCACATTGCTTGCATTTGAGTTTCTTCGAGAAGCAGACATGGATAGAGCTTTCCTAGGAGAGGTTTATGATGGCATGGATAGCATGGTTGAAAAAACCGTGGAAATTATTGCACAAGAAGCTCCCACTCTTCTTTTTGTTGATTTTGATTTTGCAAAGCAGGTGAGAAGCATCATTGTTACTAGGTGGAATGGATTTAACACTCCATTACACACTTTGGCACATGCTCTTATGCCACGGTTTTATGATATTGACCTCATTGCTCAAAGCAATGGGAAGAGGAAGGCCCCACATCAAGACAAGGAGGTGGCAATTGGGGTGAAGAAAGCCTTCCAAAGGTTGTTTCCTGCTTCTTTACAAACTGAAGTGAGGGATGCTTGTTTTACTTCTGGATTAGAGGATTTTGGAGACATGTCAGCTTTAGATGAGAGGGGCAGTATGAACCCAATTAAATGGTGGACTTGTCATGGGGAAAATGGTGTGCATTTGCAAAGCCTTGCCACTCGTATTCTATCACAAGTGGCAAGCTCTTCAACAGCAGAAAGGAATTGGAGCACTTATGGTTTTATTCATTCAGTGAAACGAAACAGGTTGGGATCACAAAAGGCTGAGGATCTTGTATATGTTCATTCAAACCTGTGCCTTGTGTCTTGTAGGGGTGAAGAATATACAAGTGGCCCTCATAAAGAATGGGATGTTGAAGCAGAAAATCCAGACTTGGAGCTCTCTCTTGCTGCTCTTGATATTAATGTTGGTGCTGATGGTGCAAGCGGCAGTGGAATTGGCTCTTCTCTAACTCCACGCTTTACTATTGTAGGACAAGCATCCTGTTCTATTTTTGACAATGATGATGAGGATTATATGTAATTGATTATGTATTTGCCTAATGTTTTGGATGTAAAGCCTCATCTATAAAGGCTGATTTTGGATGTAAAGCCTAATCTATAAAGGTTGTTTTTGGATATTAAGCCTCAACTAACAAAGGCTCACTTAATAAAGATGTGTGTTTTCCTTCTAAATTATTGTTTATTTGTCTCATTCTTATTTTTTTACAAAACAATGAGGTATTTCAAAATAATATATAAATAATTTTTTTTTTGTATTTTATATATATGACGTTTCCCCTGGCGTACCCATTTTGGGGGGTCCATGTTTCAGGACGTCCCCGTTTCGGAAACTCGAAAACTTTTCCACGTTCCGTGCAGCTTAGCCTGAAACCTTACTTCGGGAAAGCAAGGGGGTGTTCTGAATTCGTAAAAAAAATGAAATTTGTAAAAAATGTGAAAAAAGCTAAGTCCTGAGTAAACTTGTGGCCCGCCAATGGAACGGACCAACAAGATAAATTTTAATCCTAGTTTGATTTTATTAAGTGCGAAAATAAAAGAAATAAATCTAATCTAACAATCACGCCATGAAAATGAGACGACACAGATTCCCCCTGGGGGTATAGGGTGTGGGCGCTGGTTAGCCCACTTGCTCTCGTTTAATTTTCTTTACAATGCAATAGAGAAATGCCCCAGTCTCTTTTATGACTTAGTGGCTTACAAAATGGAAGGAAGAAGTATTCGGTTTTCAAGAGTAAGGTTCTAGGTGCTCTGGATGGCCTGGATCTTCGAAATTTGGGCAGCACTTCCTCCTACCTGTTCGTCTTTTGCTGCAAACCAGCAAGCAAACATCAGTATAAGATGCCCAAAAACACTTTAAGAGTGTATTTGGGACACCTCCTAAAAACCCACAAAAAATCTAAGTCTAAAACTAGTTAAAAATGCAAAAAATTAACAAAGTAAGACAAGCAGTGAGGCTTGTTTACTTGGGATCTTTGCAAGCTTTAAGAGCTGCAAATTCTAAGCTCTTGTAATCAGCCAGATAAACTTTTCAATCAGATCTAACACTACCCTTTAAACTCTTTGAAATTTTAACGATTTTTAACAAGTTTGAAAGGTGAAATGCTAGATAATACAAGATCTAATCTAATGGAAAATAAAAGCTTTAAACAACTAGATTAGAATTCTAAGAATGAATCAGATCTACTTAAGAATGTATCAATCAGAATGTAAATCAAGAATCACTCTTCAATCATAACCAGTAACCAAAAAACTTTGATTTTATAAGCTGAGGAAGAGAGAAGAGACGGAATGGCCCTTGAAACCAAAGACTTTGGAAGCTTGAAAGTGGGAAACCAAGGGTGAGATCCACCAAAATGTGCACAGAAGAAGAAATGGAGAGCAAACAAGCTATCCTCCTCTTCACACCTGTCAACCTGTAGTAAACAAAACTCACAGAAAAACCATTAAACTAGAAATGCACATGGTTAGAAATCAAAATAGTATGAGCATAAACAAATGAAACATATAAACTTTGAATCTCTAACCAATATGACAAATGCAGGAACAAATTAAAACAAGATTAATTGTTCATTCCCACAAAATCGTTACCGATCCTTCAAGCAGGCTAGTTGATGGCTGGAAATTACTTGCACAGAACTTGAATTTGCTACAAATTACTCCACATCAAGAGACCATGAAAGCACTCACAAAAGTATTACACATATGGACCTCCAAATTTATTTTATTCACAAGTGAAATAGCAAAAGCTTACAATATAATTCTGCTCACTCTCCAACTAACCAAACATGGGAGAGAGCACCCTCAATTTATAGAGAAGAAGAGAGCAAGGAGAGTGCATTTGTGAGGAGAAGTGGGCATAACATGGGGAAGAAGACGTGGGCCACAAATGGGGCTGCCATATTGCAGCCCAAAGTGTGCCAACATAACAGCACCAAATGGGCTGCGATATCCTTGAAACATGGGCACCTCTTTTAGCAAGTGCGCCCTCCCTATGAGGAATGTGCCTCCCTCCATGAGTGGGAGTTGTGCCCACTATTTGGGCTGCCATATTGTCATAAAACTCAGCCCAAAATGCTCCTTGACTCATGCTGATTTAATTCAACCATTAAAACTCTCCAAAAAACCTTCAATTTTTTTTAAGTCATTTTTCATTTTATTTTTTATTTTTTCATTACTTTTTTCACTTTTTTTGTTTTTTTTTAGCATAAGTGAAAAATTAATGACCCAAACATTATAAAAAGTGGGTTTAGGGGTAAAGTGGGTGCTATGAGTTAGGAAATGATCACCCCCGAGGCCAAAAAGATCCCTAGACGACACTTCTATGCCAATTACAACATTTTTTAATTAAACCATTAAAAATGGCTCAATTACGGGAAAAATACTTTTCGCCGAAAATTTAAAAACAACCTAGGGGGACTTAGCACATGTCCATATGACTCAAAAATAATGCCTAGCATGTTCATATTCATTGACCCATGGACTTTAAAAATCCCCTAAGGCTCGTTAACCTCACCAGGCATTCCAACTTTGGAGGAGCAAGAGAAAAACTCAAAAATTATGTTATGCACTAATGCAAGACATAATTAATAGGTGAAAAAACTCCTTGGAATACCTGACTTAGTAAAAAAATCCTAGGGAACCAAATCCTTTACAAAACACCATGCTAGTACATTTTATTACAAACCTCGCAGGGCCATGGACATGTGGTAAAAAATAATAAAAAAAGGGGCCCTATAAAGGCTTGATGGTCATCATATCATCGAAAATGAACATTGATATGTTCAACTCTTCCCACTTGCTTGATAATCCAACTAAGTACAACTTAGCTGGTAACAGAAAGGAGTCTCTTTTCTGATCATCCAATGACGTACTCAGGAAAAGCCCTTTATGTGATGGCGAGAGCATACTTCGGGAAAGCAATGCCGATTTATTTACTTAATGTATTTTGCGAAATGAAAGCAATAAATGAAATAATATAAGTATACAACCCTGCAGTTAAAAGTATTGTGTGTGTTTGTGCTTTGTGAGAAAAATTCACACCATAAACTCAACACTGCAAATCCATCAGGGGGGATGCGGTGTGGGCGCTGTGTAGCCCACTTGCTCTTGTTTAAAAATTATTACAAAGATAGCTTTAAAGAAGTGCCACTTAGTCCATTTACAATTGGATCTAAGGGCCTACAATTTTATAGAATGATGTATAAGTGCCACTTAGTCCATTTACAATTGGATCTAAGGGCCTACAATTTTATAGAATGATGTATAAGTAAATGGGGGTCCACGGAGAGTGCTTTTTGCACTTTCCGACAAGAATTTGTCAGAAATCCGCTCTCTTTTATTTTGGACCTGCTAAAAACCAGCGAACTAAAAATGCAAGATTAGTGGTTAAAACATATAAAAATACATAAAATTTACAAGATCTATACTTGCAGAAAATAATGGAAACTTTTGAGCAATTACAAGTATGGAAATACTAGATCTAGATCTACAAATTTACCTTTAAGATTGAGACTTTTTCTAGATCTACTTGGAAAAAACAAGAAGCTTCAAATATTCTTTAGATCTACACTACTTGTTTCAAACAGAAAGGGAAATAAGTTCTTTTAGATTGAAAACTGATGGTGGAAGAGAAACCAAAGCTTGTTAGCTTTTTTGAAATGGAGAAGGAGCTTGATGCCTGCAAAAAATGAGATATCCACTTGGAAAAGAGGTGATCCACCACCAAACTTGGAAGAAGAGTCAAGACAAGATCTAATCCCAAATCTTAGCACCGAATCCTGTAAAACATCCAAACACTCATACACACAAGAGATTAAATCTAGTAAATTAAATGGCAAGAAATCAGAAGGGAAAGAGTAAAACCAAATACTTTTTGTTGCTTCGAGATCTCTAAACTATTTAATAAAAATAAGCAACTCAATAACTATGAATGTTTATCCTACTAGAATCCAAGATCCTCACCAAGCTAGATCAATCTACTATTGTATGTGAAAGCAAAATTGGAAATCTACAATTTTACCTCAACCAAATGCATGCATGAAGAACAATAGCCATCACTTTGACCTCCAAAGTCTCCAAATATTATTACTCAAAGAAATATTACAAATCACAGGAGCAGAGGTTCAGTGCATTCCATCATATGCAAATGCGGAGCCTTGACCTTGCTTTTATAAGAAATGAGAGAGGGGGGTGAGTTAAGGAGGGGGAGGGCACATTCCTTGAAAGGGGATGTCAAATCCCTTTGATTGAGCTTGATTGGAGCATGATTCAAGGGATGGAAGGTGAGGTGGGTGCCACATAAGGGAGGCGCCCCACCTTCCTTCATTGTAAACTCCTCCAACCTCCCACGAGTTGCCACATGGGAAAGTCGCCCAAGAGGAAGAGAGGGCGCAATTCCCAAGAGAAGGAAGCTCTCAACCACTAAATCCTTGATTGATTTGCTCCGAAATTGATTGGAATATTCCTTAAATGCCTTTGCCAACTCAACTGGGCCTTCACTGGACCAAATTCCACTGAAATAGGAATTTGATTCTCTCATATTTTTATTTTTTTTAATTAAATAATTCCTCAAAATTAATTTTGAGAGAATATTTATCTAAGTGAATAAATCACTTAGAACTTAGGAAAAGTGGATTAAGGGGTTTTGTGGGTGCTCTAGGTTAGAAAACGAGCACCCCCATGGCAAATTTCACCTCCTAACCACACTTTTATCACTTTTTTTATTTTTTAATTAAACTATTAAAAAATCCCATTAAACGGGAAAAATATTTTTTGTCTGAATAACTTGAAAATCCTAGGGGACCTAGTGCATGTCCATATGAATCATTATTGATGGCTAGCATGTGAAAAATACATAGACACATAGGCTTTAATAACCTCCCTAGGCTCGACCACCATGGAAAATACTCCAGCTTTGGAGGTGTGAGCGAAAAACTCAGGAATTATACGCCACTGAAGCGCAACGCATAATTCCAAGGAAAGAACACTCTAGATTATCCCCTTGATAGTTAAACCTAAGGTAGGCCAATCCTTTTACAAAAGTATCATGCTTAGACCAACTTATTACAATTCCCCATGGGGGTCTGGACATGCAAATTTTACAAAGGGCCAAAAATTTGGCCTAATAAACTTCTGAACTTTGGAAATGAACAATGTAAGTGGACAACAGGGAGTATTTCTCATAATTTTCCATTTAATTTATCAGCATAATCCTTGAGAATACATGACTCTTTTAACTTTATTTGTGGCATTCATACATGGGAATAGTAATGAGACCTTAGATTATCACTGATGACAGATCATTCATAAAGGGAAAAATGAAGGGGTTGGATGAATTGGCTAGCGAAATGAAAAATGGCTAGGTAAAATGTCATGAAATGGATGAAAACACTTTAACTTAGTTCACTAAGGTACAAATTATTAACTAACCTTTAAACTAGCACACTTCTAAGGCAGAGCACACCAAAGAAACACTATGACATGAGTAATTGTTTTAAACATATGAATCATTATATGAGCATAAAGTAACATCCCATGCAAACATATTGTCATATAAGAAAACATTCTAAGAGTAAATGAGGGTTAGAGATGTCACAACACGTAGAGGATCAGGCACTGTCTCTAGTTGGGCACATCCAAGGTACATGGATCATCTGATATATGTTGAAGGTCCTCTAACCAATGATCTATTGGGAATCCACAGATCTCATCTCAAGAATAACTGATCAAGGTCACCCCTTGCTGAAAAAGGGGGTGACATGGTGCATGTAGAAGACATCAGATGTGAGGTTGTCGACAGCAGATTGTAGAATTTTGAACATGTTAAGTTTCACAGTTTCACTATCATCATATTCAGTTGTTGATCAGGAGTGAAAATCTCAGGCTACATCAATACACAACTGATGGGAATGCTGCAAACATCTTCAATGTGCTTGGTGGAGATAAATTTGTGATTTTTTTGGCAAAAGTGTTTGTTTCCATTGGCCATTAAGGGAGGTTGATAAGGTTAATATAATTTAATTGTCATACCATTGTATATATTGTTAGTATTAGACTAAGTCACCAGATTCGGCGAATTTTTGCCTTCAAAATCGAAATTTGGCGATTTTTGAAGCAAGCCAAATTCGTTCAATAAAAATCATCGGTTTTTATGTGGGTAAAACCCTATCCTAAATTCCGCCGAGTTTTTTGAGTATTTTTCTGCAGTAATGTGAGCCCGCGACTGCCTTGAAATTCCGTGATTCGGATTTCATACCGGGGTCGGTTTTGACCGGGTTTCATGAGCCTTGAAGTGGTCGGTTCCTGGTAGCCTGCAGGTCATGGATCTCTGCAGGACTCGGTGGATCATTTGATTTTGCAGAATGGGGTTGCCGGTCAGTCGAGGGTGTGCAAAGGCGGACGACAGATAGCATGTAGTTTATTGAAAATAATCCTATATCTTTTAATTTATTAAAACTGAAACTAAAATATACATAGTTCTTGTCCATAAAAAGAATATTTTTCACATGTAAATGTTGTACGGGTATATTTTTAAAGTTGAAACTTAGACTTGCTAAAATAAACCATGTATTCTTAATCATTTATATAAATAAAAATAAATTATATAATATTTAAATAACTTAATATATATATATATATATATATATATATATATATATATATATATAATGAAATATTTTTTAATTTTCAAAATTTATAGGTATTCGAATTTAATGTCAAATTTTATGGCTAATTTTTTTTTTGTTGATTTTTTGTCAAATTTCAAGGTCTTCGAATTCGAACACGAACTTGAACCAGGTGACTTAGGTATTAGAGAATAAAGTATCATATGATATTATATAATTATTAAATGTTAAAGACATATAGTGTATTAATTAGTCTTAAATTAAGTTAGCCCAACGCTAGTTGGTTCAAGATTGTACATCCAATGTCTCTCTAATGAGACATATGGGATATGTATCTCATCTTTACATTGAATGATATATTTGTAATATCTCCCTTTGCAACTTCGTCTGGTATTGTGCGTGGATATTTTTATAGCGAGGGTATCCCATATAAATAAATCTTATAATTAATATGTATTTTAAATGATTGGGCATGACCTTTAGTCACATCCCCCCTTCATCTTGTATATATATGAATATTATGTAATATATAGACATCATTCACCATATTTCAGATTTCAAATATGTCAGCAATATTTCTTCCATTCATAGATGATATTACTTTAGAAGGTTCCTTAAATATAGAAATTGATGATTAGAGTTGTCATCTAGTTTTTTGGATTTCTTCCGTTTTACATCAAGAGATCACTTATCACTGGTTTTGCTGCTTTAACTTGCTTCTTTTAGGTCTCTTTGAATCCTCTGAAAATTATTTGCCAATTTGAAGTGCAGGTGGTTTTCGCCACCTTCTGAGCAATTGATTTTATTGTTGCCTTTCACAAAAGCCAATGTTTTTCCAAATATGGCCATGTAGCCTTGTTCTTTTTTTTTATCATTAGTAGTTTAACTCTATGTTTTAAAAACTGGCCAAATCGGTTTCGGAATCGGCCGATCTACCGATTTGATAAAGAACCGAATCAAATCAGTTTGGTCGACCGGTTCGGTACCAAACCGACCGATCTGAACACTGAATCAGTCGGTTTGGTACTGAACCGGTCTAATCAGCCGAGTTATGTAAAAAAATTGGCCGATTTGTATGGAATTTTGTGTGGGTGCCCGCAAACTCAAAAAAACAATGCAATATCCCCATGGTGCAGTAGTACTTGGTGATATTAATGGTGATAGTAAAAGTGACATTCTCCTTATCTTTTATTTTCCATCCTTTTACTTAAATTTTTAACATTACCATTAATTGTTTCAGGATGTTTGAGAGTGGTTCCAACCTCATCAGACTTCATATGCAAAAAGTAGATTTTTTGATCCCATTCAAAATTCAGCAGACTTAATAGTTTTCAGGATTTTAGGATTGCAAGGTTTCCACCAGATTCTATCATGTATGAAGGTATGGAATTGGAATTTAATCAAGCACATCAACCCCTATATGTACCTTGATGTGGGTGGTGTTGATTGTTGAATTCCTTTGTCATGACCTTAATAAAAATGTACTCTTCACTCATGCAAAATCACTTATCATGCATGGGAAGCTTTTTCTACGTTATTTTAGTGATTGGATTAGGAAGTTTCATCAAAATTGTAGTGTGTTGAGTCGTTGACTAATGTCCTTGGAGGATCAACTTTGAAAGTTGAGTTAGAGGCAAGGGCTAGAGCCTAGAGGAGGGAGGCATAGGGTGCTATTGATGAATAGGATTCCAATATAAGCAATGATTCGTTGACATGTATGATTGATGATTTATATTTCACATTCATTTTTGTAAATGTCTTTGCTAATTTATTTTATATATATATATATATTGCATTTCCTCATTTCCAAAATTTTTGGGGGTCACGTTTCCCATGTTTCAAGTTTCCCCGTTTTGTCCTCGCTTCCCCGTTTCATGCAACTTAGGTTGAAGCTGTTCAAACCCTCGCACACCAATTTTGAAGCAAACATGTGCCTGTTATGACCGTTGCAGCAGTAAAAAGCCATGAAAATCACCTTAAAGGCTAAAAATAAATTGTGGGCAGTATTGTGGATGAAAGCATCCCTAAACAACAAGTATAGGTGCTCTTTGGCCTTCAAACAACAGGTCTGGGTCATAACAACAGTCCTAAAATCTTGAAAATGTTGTTTTTCTTTAAAATTTAAATATTTTATGTAATTTTGAGTAAACCGATTCATTAAATTCAAATCGGCCGATTTATGACCGATTCATTACCAATTCCGATTCCAATTCTGAGTTGACCCTTGACCGATTCCGAGTCCGATTTCGATTTTTCAAACATTGGTTTAACTAGAGGATGCATTTGGACAATTTAAGTACATGTTGTCCCCTTTTTAATGCATGGATAAGAATTTTTCTTAATCCTCAATGTTGATAAATGTAACATTAGTGAAATCCTAATGCCCGTTTGTGAAGTAATAATTTATTCTGTCTGCTTATGTTTTCTAGTCTGCAATATCATGTATGTGATATGTTTTCCATGCTAACATTTATTTGTTGCTGAAGGTGCTTATTCTTTGGGGTTGTCGTCATGTTACTGAGAGGGGCCTCTTTGCACTTATCAGAGGATGTCCAAAACTGGAGTCAATTAATGTTTGGGGCATGAGGATCTCGTTAGAATGTTATGTGGGTTTGCTCACCATCAAACCACAACTTCTTATTAAACCTGGAGGAGTACACTTACACGCAGGAAGGGTTTCACAGTGGCCAATTGTGTAATGACCGATGAGCTGGGAATTTGCAATTCATCATTTGCTCAAATAATCTTATTTTGATTCGGTTCCTATTTGTTAGCAGAGTAGCTTGCAAGTCCTGCCATTTTCTTGATTTTACTTCTCATTTTTAGAAGGCCTCTGTACTGGCCAGCTGTACAGTGTACAGTTAAAATTGACTTGGAAATTGAAAATCTTCTCATCTATTTAATTATTTTGCGAACTATTCATATCGGAGCTATCTGTCCTACTTGTTTTATCCAGCAATTCTTGAGTGGGAAATGACCTGCTAGTTCAACATATTCTTCTGAATGTACACTATTGTTTGTTGAACTTAAAAGCTAATATTATGGGGGGGGGGGGTTGGATGAAATCCTGCTGTGCTGATTTATAAGCAAACGGACTATATTTGTTAAGTGCATTGGTTCAAAGTTCTTTGCTATGTTATTTTTTAAGCACTTCTCTTTTGTGTGCATTGATTATATTAGATAAAAAAATTGTTTATAATAATCCAGTGGAAGGTGTTTGGAAAGGGGGGAAGCCTTTCTGAAGTCTTGACTCGGGAATCTATGTAAAAATGCAGTGGTATTTTTTGATGAGCATAGAAAGACCTACAGTAGGAAAATTTGACCAGTGATTTTATTAATCTAAGCCATAGAGAACCCAGCTTCACCAAACATGCAAATTTGTCTGAAGGTTCTAGTTATCATCACCACACAACTAAATGAAAATGCAACTAGCTGAGTGAAGGAGTGCAAGCCAGTGTTGTTTTCCGCTCTATCAAACCTGCCTGGTCATATTTTATTTCTGGAATTCAATTGGCATCTTTAGAGGGAAAGAGTTTAAGGAAATTATTTTAATATTTACTTTTCTTTTACCTCTATATGGTAAGTCACCACAGTCAGCAATGTTTTAGAAGAAGAAATGGAAATAAATTCTACTTTGTTAGAGGTTCCTTCAACTGATGAACCCTGCCTTTCCTTGACCTCCCATCACTACCCACCAGCTAGCTGGTAGCTGCCACCACGGCGAAGCAATACACCGTGTGAAGATGCATGGCAAGAGATAAAACGAGATGTAATGTTTATACCTCAGGATGAAAAAATAAAATTCCTGAATTACCAAGAGATGATCAAATCAGCTGGAGCAATCCTGTACTCAGTTGATGCATTTATTCTGGTCATAAAAGGCATTCTGAAAGATCATTCATTTTTATGAGTATTAGATGAACATTTCCTGCTTTTTTTTCCATGGAAAAAAGATCGCAATTTATATTAAAACATAAACCACATTTTACATAAGCCTGAGGTCTGTCATGCTAAAACATCTTCACAGCAATTAGCTGAGTCAAATAATATCTTTGCCATCCGGCCAAAAGACCACGAAAAAGATATCCATACGATTCCACTATATCAAAGATGCCCAGAAATCCGTTATGACAATAATAAACAGTTCTGGGAATTCTAGAACTTCCAAAAATAACCGGCCCTGGACCATCCTCCTTGATATAGTCATAGTTAAATTTCCATCTCTGCCACGTACCCTCACCCAACAGAAGCCCCTTCTTGGAGAGGTCTGCTATCCTGTTCCTCTCTCGGAAAACATGACAAAAACTGATCTTCTGGAAGAGGCCTGCATATCGTTGGACCTCCTCAAACAGCGGCCTCAGAAGAAAATTTTTTGAGGTTTGTTCAGCCGCATCCAGTTAATAACAATTTGAGAATCCCCAAATACTTGCTGTCTAGTAAGATTTTTTGATAAAGAAAGCTGTAAAACCATCTTCAGAGCTAACAGCTCTGCTCTCTTATTAGAACACTGACCCAAGCCTGCTGCAAATTTGATCCCCACATCATCCAAAGAAAATATGATACCCCATGCACCGCCTAAAGCAGGCTCCCCTTGGGATGCACGGTAAAAAAACACCAATGGTAAGACTTGTCAACAATCACCTCAGGGATAATTCTGTTCTTAGGCACCTTCTTCAGCTGAGGAAATGCATCAAATAAAGCAAGACTTTTTAGTGCATATACCTGAGGGGGAATGATTTTTTCCACAAAAATACTTGTATTCGGGCCAGCCAGGTGCCCCAAACAACCATGACCGGAAGAGACTTAAACAGAAGGATCTGTGAGCCAATTCTTCAGAGACTCCTGTAAGTCTTTGCCATTCCAATCAAAAGAAAAACCTTTTGCCCGGGATACAGTCAACCACATGTTCTGAAAATATGAGCAATGAACAAAGAGATGGGATACAGTTTCTTCTTCAGATCTGCATAAAGGACATCTCCCAGGCCCCGCATAAAACTTCTTTGCTAAGAAATCCCAGACTTGAATCCTTTTTGATAAAGCTAACCATAAAAACAGCTTAATTTTCAAAGGGCAATCCATCTTTCAAACAGCCTGTTGCCACCACTAAGGCTGAGGTAAATCCTCCTCTTCTCTCGAAACCTGGTAACCTAGACTGGGTAAGTAGACACCACCTTCCAAATTTCTGCACCAAATAATCTCGTCTACTTTGTCAATCAGCCGGATGTGGGAAACCTGGAGAGACTTTATATAACTGTTCCATCTCAAACTGTCTAATACATCAAAATTAAAACGATCGGCCTGGAACCAAACCTGTTTAAACTGATTTGTAAGCAGGCCATCCAAGATCTAATAAAGAAAGAAAAAACCTTGATCCTGTAAAGATGTTACCATCTGACCAGGCAACTCGAAAACTTCACTACAGCCCGCCCACGGATCAATGCCCAGCCGAAGGATTTTCCCATCACCAACAAGCCAAACAATCCAATCCGCAATGAGGTCAAAAGCCTGCAAAGATGCTTTCCACATGGTAGAAATGTTTCTGAATACCTTGGTCCTACTCCGGAACCATTCTTCTATGGATAGAGGGAAAATATACTTTTGATACCATTCTTCTATGGATAGAGGGAAAATATACTTTTGATATACCACTCTTGTCCAAAGACTGTCCACTCTAAGGATCCGCGATATGCATTTGGCTGGAGAGCCTTTGCTAAGAATAGTGGATGTTTGAAACCCCAGCCCCCAAAATCCTTGGCAAGGGTAAGCCTGGCAAATATTTCCTTCCTGCTACGGGTCCCATGTTGTGGACGGGTGGTTGGGGCGGTCGGCTGTGGCCGTTCCCACCCGAGTTCGACCCCGCGACATATGCCCTTGAGGCGCCTTCGCCTTCGGGCGTGCGCCGGTTCCTCTACGATTGAAAATAAAGAATATTTCCTTCCTGCTATGCTGCCATGACGAAATTTGTGACGCAAAATATCGCACCAATAGAAGCTTTATACAGTCAGAATTATTTTCATCTTATTGCTTTCATTTGAAAGTAATCTATGGAAGAAGTAAGCAGATCCTTGACATTGGAGTATAAATAAATAAATAAAATTTGTGGCGCAAAATATCGCACCAATAGAAGCTTTCTAAAGTCAGAATTATGTTCATCGTATTGCCTTCATTTGAAAGTAATCTATGGAAGAAGTGAGCAGATCCTTGACATTGGATTATAAATAAATAAAAATAACTAGTCAGTGAGTCACAATAAAACAAGCTCGAGATATCAAGAAATGCAAATTATACTAAAAGTTGGGTAAGTTGAAAAGATATGCATTAGTTTTGAAAGTATTAAAAAGTATTAAAGTGGAATCTCCTATCATCAAATTTGAAAAATTAGAGACATTTTAAATCGAAGTATGCAAAATTGTGTTTGAAATTTTATTTTTATCTTTGTCAATGTTGAATTTGTGTGAGTGTTAGTATGTTAGGGTTATAATTTAACTTTCTTACTCTTGGGTATTTAGGAGTTAGTCTTTTAATGTACAAAGTTATCTTTTTTTAATATGGTTTATCAAATAATTAGTAGGTAGTTACTTAATTTAAAATAGTTGTATTTATTAAAGCTCATTAGGTGGTTGGTACCTATTAATTATGAGACTATACTCATTAATTATGGGACTATAAGTAATTATGGTTTTGCTTGTAAGAAACTATTTATAGAGCTAGAAGGCTATGTAATGTTTCGTAAATGATTGTTCTTGTATTGGAGCTATGCTCAAGGGAGGTTGTCCCCAAACCCATGGACATTGCTCTCTGTCTTTTGGAATTATCAATAAAAGGATTATGTTCCGTAGGTTTAATCTCATTGTTTTTTGTATTTCCTTTTATGGACTTATATTGCTTTGGATATTGTTTATGTTTTATTGTCTCTGGTTTAGAAGTACATTACAAGTGGTATGATAGCTCTTTCATGAGACAACACTTGCTTGAATTTTAGATTCTTTTAGGTCAAAGATGTGTTTCGACGTCTTTAAGCAAAAAGATTTGTCATTCAACAGGTAAATTGGTGGCTGGGGAAGAATACATGTAGTGAATACAAAATGAGTCACTTGGTTGGACACCCTCAGAACCTTTGTTGGTACTCCTTTGAGAAGTATTGTATCAACTATCAAATGCAATTTTCCTTTGGATGCAATCTTACAATTACCCTCAAGTATATTGGAATCCCTTTAGGCACACTTGAAACTAGCTTTACGTAAGTTTATTGGTTGTCATGTTACTATAGTACATTGAGAATAACACTTAGTTAGATCACTCTCGTGTACCAAGGAATCAGGTAGTATGACTAAGGGTATGAGCTATCATCCTTAGTTAGTGCTATGAAAGATTCAATTGAGTTCTATTGTTCGAAACCCTATGGTATATCAGACATCTATAACACTTGGCAATGTTTTGTCCTTAGGACCATGCAAACCCTAACCTCTGCAACACGTGGAATACAATTCCTACATCATTGGGAATATAAGGAATTTAGGAATTTTGTCAACATAACAACACTCAATGAGTAATACTCCTATCGGAGTAAAAAAAGTCTAGGTCATGTCAACACCATTGTAGGAGACGTAACTCAAAAGACACCTATGCTAATTGGGTTGGCATAACTCTCCAACAACCTTTCTTTATGCACTAGATAATGCTATTGTTAGTGACGTATCTCAACTAACTCCTTGCAAGGAGATGATCATATTAGTATAATTTTCAAATAGCCCTTTTGGTGAACCCCAAGGCCCATGGCATCCACTTGGAACTCTTCCATGGATAGTAGGATCAACAATTTGGACAACATAGTCGCAACTTGCACAATTGACTACAAATGTGAATTAGCTTCAAGGCTTGGATAACAAGGTCACTAGCTTGGACAACATGGTTGCTCACCTTGACACCAAGCTTGAGGATAAATTCGTTGTGCTCACTGCCCAACTTGCTACAGTGTTCAAAGCTAGTGGAATTTAGTAGGATCTTGAGATGTCGATAGAAGAGGGTGACTCCTCTAGTGGGGGAGGTTAGGGATAGGGTCACACTTTCAAGATAACCAACACAATATGAGGTAGATATTTCCTATAGTAGATACAAACAAGTTTGAGGGTTCCAATCACATCGAATGCATTACCCAAATGGAACACTACCCCCTCCATGATATTATAGATGACATGATGAAACTTAGAGTGGGAGTACTATACTTGGATTGAAAACAATGGCAATGTTGGCAATGGAATAAGAAATCCTATAAGAGCTACATTACATGGAGCCAATTTGTGAAACCCATCTATGTTTGTTTTGAATGAGACACTCACTATTTGGGATGTCTGACAAAATTGCACCAAACATGCATAATGGTAGCCTTTATAACAACCTTCGAGCAATTGTCAATTTACACAAAGGGTCTGATCGATTTTTTTTAAAGAATATTCCATTAGTGATCATAAGGAGGAAATTAGAGCACAAGTGGTGATGCAATACTCAACTACTTGTTGAATGCCTCTTAGAGAGTTCAAGAATAAGAAATGGTGATAATTGCCACGGGGGGTTCACTAGTGAGGCAATATCATATCACGTCATTCATATTGGGGGGTTGAATACTCTTAAAAACCTCAAAAATATATTGCCCCGTATTAAGGGGTCAAGGGGTTTTTTTTATTTGACATAGTAATATAAATATTGAGGATTATTTTATTTGGGAGTGTTGAGGAATAACCTCCAAATCGTGGTATGGATTCATACGTCCAAATCACGGGCTCAATTCATACCCACCTAAGACTTAAGGACCTTCCATTTTTATTTGATATTGCTTATGATCCTAAGTTTTGAATAAATTTGATAATAGTGTACCAATGATAATATTGATGGAAGTCTCTTTGGATTATTGTCCTTGAGCAATGTAACATCCCGATAATTTCATAAAATTTTAAAAAAAAATTATACCAGCATTAAATGTTAAAATTGTGATTGTGGAAGTAATAAATGCTTGTTAAGGCAATATTAAATAATAAAGTCATTAATGTATATAACAATTTAACTACTATGTCCTTTTAACTAATAATGCTTTAAGACAGTGATGTGTCTTACCTCCATAAAAATGATTACGACACTAATTTGTTTGTAGTTGTAATAACTGAAATTTCAAAACAATATAAGACGGAGTTCTCCTTGACAAGGCACTGACAGTTTTAATTTTGGGATGGTGATGAAAGGGTTCCTGTGAGGTGCCCCGAGACTTACTTGGCTAATTAGCTAAAGCATTTGTACCTATCCTTCTTGCGAATATTCACAGGTAAGGATAACAATGACAAAACAATGTTTAAGAGTATTTATATTTTCCAATTAGTCGTCTTATTTGGTTAAAGAAATGATAAGTACCTCCTTGTTTCAGGTATGGAATTCTATCCAAGTTCTAAATGTATTATTTCGAAAAAAAATACAAGTTGCAGAAGTTAATAATATTTAAACAGGGTTCAAAAGTACATTATCTTGGTAGAAATATCTATGCTTAAAAATCTTAAGATTAATTACTAGATTTGAAGAATAAATTGCTAATATGATTCTGCCAATATTTTCCAATTCATGAAACCTTTTACTACCAGGTGAAATGATTGATGGACAAATTCAATTTGAACTTTATTCCTTTATCATAACATCAAGTTTCACTTACTATTTCAATGCTTGGTATTTTATTTAAGATAACTATGGTAGCTTCTACTTTCTCCATTTATAATTTATATATATATGGATATAGTCTTGATATTTATAAAGTCAAAATCATATTTTATTTAAGAACATAATGCAATATAAGTGTGGACCCTTTTTAACTATAGGGTGAACCATTCTAATGTGATATTGGTGCATTATTATAATAAACAACTTTTATATGGTTTATTGTAATAATATTACAATGTACCGATACTATTTTCTAACCTAAGTTCTAACTATCTAAATCTTATATGCATGCGATTATTACCAATACAAACTTTTGATTTATGTAATCATGCATTCGATGGTTAATACCATAGCGATGAAGCGATATACAATGCAATCCTGGCCTTACTATATGTATTGATAATGAACGACATTACACCAAGCATTAAATACGACACTGGTAAGGAAGTGACGGTTATTAATGTCGCTGCTGCATCGATCTGACAGGTTGATGGTGTCTCGTCCAAACATTAATGGTTCTGAACCAACTCTTTAGTGGAGTGTAATGCTGTCTATCCACGTTGTCAAACCACGTGAAGCCTGGTTAAAATGTGACTCACGAAATCGAACTATGCGTAGTGAACAAGCAGCTCTCCTCCGAACTGTACATGGGATTGACTCCTTGGCATGCAACGTTGGCATTGTCGTAGCTGTTACAATAAATGAGGTATTTATGTTATGGTTGCCCGATTCTCAAAGCATCAGGCTGTCACCTTCTCGCTGTCAAAGCATCAGGCTATTATTGTCCAATGAATAATAGACCCATTTTCATTTACCATATTAATGAAATATGATAGTATAAAAATATAAAGATTAATATTAATCTAATAAAATTATAATGGGTCTCGCACTAAGAACTAATTTAAAGTGATTGTGGCCATCTGCATTGCCGACAGGATTGAAATTTACTGTTGGCTTTTAATGGGAATGAATACAAATAACATGCTTTCCTCGTACCATTTTTGTTTATTTTAATTTTTCAAAGGGCAATTCAACCTTAAATATTTCATAGATTCCAATAATTTAACTATTTAACATTTTTAATTAAACTATAAAAACACTATACATTACCAAGTATATAGATAACTAACGATCAATTCCATAACCTTCAATATAATCAAAATCTCCATTATTACAATACTCATATATTATAGATTTCTCCAAACTTTGGTCTATACTCCCAAGGAATGCATTAATTCTCATGACCACATGGACTAATACTACATGTATAATAATATCACGATTTTCCTTATGATTGGATACCACATCTCTATAAACTATAAATTGGATCGTCTGCTAACGATATCGTATAATAATGTTTAGTAATAATTATCCAGCATCCTCGTGGTATTTACCAATGTATTTATGTTGTGAGTTAGGTCACCACATAGTAAACCTACAATAATTTGGCACCAACACCACTAAACATTACAATTGGAGCATTGATTAACCAGTACAGGGTTTAGGTGGACTGACAAAGATTTTTTAATGGAATTCTTGGTATTTTATCCCACACAAGTTCCATAGTTCGCCATCTGTAACTATAGTACCTAAACTATAAAGGCCTCGACCTCGATGTTCAAAAAATATTGTAAATTTCTTGCTCTTCTTTTACAAATGCGCCAATTGATTATTGCACTACTACATGTAGCCGCCTTTTAAGACATTCGTTTAAGACAATTGTCTTTTACGTCTTAAATTTATCCCTGTAGGACCCGCCAATTAAAAAATTAGCTATGATTTCCAAAATTCCAAGTTAAACATGAAAATAATTGCAAATGCTTAGCAGCTCATTTATCCCATTTCCCGCCTTTGGAAAGGTACTTGGCTCTTCGTTAATGGTGCTCTCAACCCATAAATTTTTTTTATTTGGATAGGGGCGCTCTTCGTCAATGGTGTTGGAGACAAGCTCCTAGCGATGGAGGCTGTGAGGTTGATTTTCAAGGGCGGTGATAGAAGCTTCAAAATCAAAGACAACAGTTCCAAAAAATTTCCAAGTGATTCCAGGCTTCCAATGCCCTTGGTCTAGTCAGGTATTCCGCCAAAACCCAAGAACAAACCCTAATGATATGGGGTGAAAATGTATAATAAAGAGTTAGAATCTATCCAATATTTTGTTCAACGTATTTGTCTGCTTTAATGCATTTGATGGATGAGTTTCCCTTGTTTCTGGTAAAGGGTTTGGCTGCAGAGGCCGAAATTTGCTCTTAAACCCATTGTGCCGCCATTAAGCAGCCGCGTGGGCAAGGCTTGGCAGGTTACCCACTGTCGATGGCAATAGTGTGGAGGAAGAAAGTCGCCGCAGGTTTTGATATTCAGAGAAATGTGGGTGAGCATAGACAGGATTGGTTGAGTGCTCTACATGCACTCCAATGCTCGAAGGCCGAGAGAATTGAAGAGAAATCTTGGGTTCTTGAGCCTGTGGGTGGGTTATTTTGTTCTTTTTTTCATATTTGTTCGTTTTTCTTTGCGTTATTTGGAAATTTTGTACTAATTTATCTGCTGCTCTGCATTTTAGGCAATAGTACCACTGAACATCTGACAAACAAAGGGGTGGCTCTTCTCCGCACATTTCGCCTTAGCACAATGAGCATAGTCAATTTATAAACCCTGTTTCATGATATCTTGAGGATGCAGCCACTGTCAGACAGCTTGATGGAAAAGCCTACATCGCCATCCGAATAGCTACAGGGAATGTAAATAATTATAATTTTAAAAGTAAGCCAAGAATACACTTAAGTATTAGGGTTTGTATTTTGTTCTTTCTTTGATATTTGTTCGTTTTTCTTTGCGTTATTTAGAAATTTTGTACTAATTTATCTACTACTCTGCATTTTAGGCAATAGTACTACTGAACATATGACGAACAAAGGGTTGTCTCTTCTCTGCACATTTAGCCTTAGCACAATGAGCATAGTCAATTTATAAACCCTGTTTCATGATATCTTGAGGATGCAGCCACTGTCGGATAGCTTGATGGAAAATCCTACATTGTCATCCGAATAGCTACAGGGAATGTAAATAGTTATAATTTTAAAAGTAAGACAAGAATACACTTAAGCATTATGGATTGTATTTTGTTCTTTCTTTGGTATTTTTTCGTTTTTCTTTGCGTTATTTGGAAATTTTGTACTAATTTATCTACTGCTCTGCATTTTAGGCAATAGTACTACTGAACATCTGACGAACAAAGGGGTATCTCTTCTCTGCAGATTTCGCCTTAGCACAATGAGCATAGTCAATTTATAAACCCTGTTTCATGATATCTTGAGGATGCAGCCACTGTCGGACAGCTTGATGGAAAATCCTACATTGCCATCGTAAGCCAAGAATACACTTGAGCATTAGGGTTTATATTTTCTGGGCATTTTCTGTTTAATGCGGGAGGTGAAACTAAACCCCTTTTTCAGCAAAGGATTGGTGTAAAACATTGTTGTATTGTTCTTATGATGGTGTGCAATTTCTGGAATCCACGCTCGATCGGAGAGAGGACAAGGCAATATTATATTTGTGACAGACCTCGGGAGCACCAACAGGACTTATATCAATAGTAGGAAGATTAAACCTAGGACAGTGACTCCTGTTTCTCATGGAAGCTGCATCACTTTCGGTAATGTCGAAATCTTATCGTATTTTGAGATTCATAGTCCTTGTGGATCAATGTTTGCTTTGGCTTGTAGTTTATGAGTTGTGATAGCCTTTGGCATGTGTTGATTCATTGGACATTTTTATTTGAGATTTGGTGCTAATTTGAGAAGCCTTTCCACATGGGAGACATCATTGCGAGGGAGAAATCCCAACTAACTTTACATGAATCTCCTCCAATTTTGGACATCGAAACTAATACATTGAATCTCCTCAAATAAAGCTTTCATCAGTTATCAGCAATGATATGCCAACAACTAAAAATTTTATTTAGTTTGTGTATGTGAACGTAATGATGCAAGTGTTTGACCTGCGCTATCTTAAAAATGGTCGTCATTCGGGAAATTCTCGAGCCCTAACCTTCCAATGCATTTTTTTCAGCCCCATTTCAACTGACACAATCAAAGAATTTGACATCACAAAATATTATTCTTCTTGTCAAGATCTCTCCAACGAGCTATTGTGGGCCTTAAACAAACCTTGTATGTGGAACTTATGGCCTCAGTAAGTAGATGCGTCATTTGCACTCAACATCTTGGGGTTTGCCTTGCCACCTTGGCTCTTAGGTTTATGGTCCATTTTTTAAATTTTATCAAACTTTATGGTTTCTCGATATGTATTAAAGTAATCTCCAACTCTTGGTTAAGGGTTTTTTAAATGAGTGTAGCCATCACATATGTTCTTAGAGATAAGCTATCGTCATTCCAGCCACTATGTATTGCTCTGTACATTCTAGTGTTTTTCAACATTGTTTTTTTAATAAAATTTGGTTTTCACTCTAATACTCTACTTTGGTTACTGTTCTCCGTGTGTACAACACTACAATCTTTTTATTTATTGTTCATCTCTCTTTGCTCACTCATATCTACATCACATTCAAAGAAGCTGTGGACTAGGTTCTCTCCAATTACAAGCTTTGTTGGATTTCAAATGCAAAAGTCCAGCTTTGATGATACAAACCATATTGACTCTTTTATGTAGGCATACCTAAGGTTTATGCAAGGTCGGGCCTTTTAAAAACATTGGGTCATCCCTGAACTTGAAATTTACTTTGCTCCTTCGTCCTGATCATCCAAAAACACAAGCTACACTAACTACATGGAATGGATGATTGTCATCAACTCATGGGTTCCTCCCTAAACCAGAATGGTTTTACCACTGCCTAAGATACAGGTGGTAGATAAGCCTGTTAATTACTTGGAGAGGTATGATGGCATACCATTACTTATGTTCATCCCCCTTCATTTTCTTGCAGATGAGATGGAAAAGTCACGTGACAAAAGTGAGCAGATGCAAATAGAACCAGCTCTTTATAAGAAGGTGATCTACATCCCCAACACAACTTAAGCATCTAATACAGGCAAAATGGCTAGCAATAACTATACTGGAAGGATCACTGTATTTCAATGGACATCTTTTGGAAGAAGACAAACATGAGAAAGTAGAGGATAGGAGAAGCGATAACAAAAATAAAACTTATTACCAGTGGTGCCCAAAGGGGGAGGCTAGGGAATGGCTATCTTCTTATAAATGTGAATGGCCACACTATTTTGAATTGGGTGTGACTGTAGCATCCCATTAACTATTTTGGGAGAATATTTTGTGGAGAATCCTTATAAGTGCTTTGTTACAGGAACATACCAGAAGAAAGGTGGACTCTCAAAGTTCTCTCATCAACTCTTTTATGTGGGAGTACATTTTCTCTTGGAGGGAAGGCTCTCCTTGCTGCAGTGGTGAGTGCACCTTCTGTAGTCTTCATTGTATCCATGTCAAATGCACCTGATAGGCTATTGTTCAATTTATTTCCTTGGATAGGCTAGGTAAGCATTTGATGATACTAGTAATTTTAGGCTGTGCTTGCATTTTTTATCAAAAAAACAACTCTGTTAGTAGGAATAGAAGTTGTTTCCATTTGAAAGAACAAATCAATAGGCGTGTTGTAATTATAAGTAATCCCCTCAGGGATATAATCTCTTGCAATTACTTTGAAAGACAACGCATTGAAAATGAAATATAGATTATACGTTAAACTCCAATTGATGTACAACCACACCACAGCCCACACGCCATGAATATTAACTAACTTCTA
Organism: Larix kaempferi; assembly: GCA_027924585.1. Taxonomy (NCBI): domain Eukaryota; kingdom Viridiplantae; phylum Streptophyta; class Pinopsida; order Pinales; family Pinaceae; genus Larix; species Larix kaempferi. Next base: position 13,512,970 of record BSBM01000289.1, read on the forward strand.
CCCCATTTTTTTGCAAATAATCCAAATCAGGAGAAACTATCCTTCCATAATCCGCTACAATTCTTTGTACATATCACCCCACCTTCCAAGTATCTTGAACACTCTCGGCATCTATGTTTAAGGTCAGTTCGAAAGATATTTTATTTTTTTGGTTAAAAAGTTTAAACCCTCAGCTATAATCATCCAGGTGCTAGGGAGGGGATCCTAATCCAAATACCAAACAAATTACTTTAGTGGTCCTGGGGAATCTCGGGAGTTGAACTGTAGGTTAAAATCCTAATTTCAAACTAAATTTTCCGAGTTCACCATTACTTAGGTTGGAAGAACTACTCCATTAAACTTACTTAAGTTTTATTGTGAAACAACAGATGAGAGCAGTCTTGGCTAGGTTTTGCAATTTTTCTTATGGATTTTTTTTATAGAAATTTGACTAAAAGTTTGAATAGTTTAAAATAAATATGATGATTGTAATCTGACTGTGGTTGTTGATGGAATGAAGAAAAACAAAGAAATTTCCTCTCTGTGCATTTTTTAAAATCATTAGTTTTTTCTTTTATGTTCCAAATAACCATTGCATTATAGAGAAATCGTGCTGGTTGAGTGCGTATGAGTATTGAAGGATGTTTAAATACATTATGAAATGAGTGTAGTTATACCTAGTGTTTGCCATAAACCAATGTTGATAAAGGCATCTATGTTTGTTGAGTTACTGATGATGAAATGTAAGAGATCGTGTTCGAATCCTGGGTTAAAGAAAAAATATAGATGTTATCGTTTCCCTTCAAGGTCACAGTTACAGAAATTGTTTCCTTCCATAGTTGAATTCAACAGATAGAGTCATGTGAGATTGAGCCCAAGCTTCGATCTAGGTAAAAGGAGTGATCACGATTTGAATTCAAGCAAAGAGGAGACAACAACAGATTGACTCTACACAGTTGGATCAACAAGGAGTGGTCACTATTTATTGTGGATAGGTAAAGGAATTATTGAAAGTCAAACCAATTTTCACCATAGATTAGAATTTAATTAACGGTGGATGGATTGGGCGCTTTGGAATGGAATTCAAAACAAGGTGAACAACATGATGCAACTTTTATTTCACGTGAACAAACGCAGGTAATCTGGGAATTTCACCAATATTTTTGTGAATTAGATTTCACCTGCTTATGACATCAAGCCTACCATTCATTAGTTCAAGCCTGCACCAAATTGACCAAAGTTTATATCCCATATTTTAATGATGATAGTTGGAAAAAACCCAAAACTGAGAAAGTTTAGAATAATTTGATAATAGTAATTCTTTATCAATAATAAATAACTTAAAATTTTAATTTTAATTTATATTGTTAAGTATCTAATGAGTTACACTCATAAGATGTAGGTTTTAAAACATTTATTCCACATTTTTGGCAAATAATGAGATCTGTAATGTCTAAGATAGCCTCCCCTTAAATCAATCTCTTTACTCCCATTGGAATTTCTCAGGATCTTCTGTAATAACTACTTCATAATCAGCATGTCATACTCTGGTATTTGTTTTAAATATTTATTAATAGCCCATCTTCTTTAATAAAAATGCATCAGCTTCGAAGATACTTCATAATCAGCATGAGGCTCCACTAAATACCGCACTGTAGGACCTGCCTTTATATTTTTATGGTTACCCTGGTCTTGTTTTAAATATTTATTAAGAGCCCACCAAGCTTGGTTAGAGTTGAGAGAATCAGTACAAGACACTAAGGGATGTCTATAATAACATATATATACTCTGCATATGCATGTCTATAGGATTCCCGAAGGAGGAACATTTACCCTATACTACCAAGATTTACCGGATTTGAACAGAGAATAGAAGAAACCCTATTTCCCGATCTCATAATCCTCTTAATTATATTTTTAACTCCAATATAATAATGCAGCAATAGCGTCGGGTAAAGGCCTCGCCTAACCTACAATCCTTCTATAAATATCTACATCACCGTAACAAATTCACAGAAAAACTAAGTTGTGCATCGTTCCTTTATGTTTTACGTACAGCTCTGGATCTTTCCTTAATGTTTTATGTAGGCATAGTTGATGCATAGTTCACATCAATGAAAACCAACATGAATAATATATTTTTTTAATCCAATTCAAATTCTATGAATACGGGCATTTATACCAAAAGGATGTCCAAGTCACTAGTGTTTATTATGTTTTTAAAATTAGAGTTGAAAAAAATCATGTACTTGATCAACGCTAATTATATCATGTGAAGTCTTATGGTTTCCTGGAAGCTTGAGCAAAAAAATTAAGTTCAACATACATGTACATTAATGTCCTTTGTAGGAATGAAACAAGAATAATATAGTTATTTATTAAATGAGCTTTCCTATCTTATTCCATGTAAGGTTGTTGGAGTGCATAGTATATGTTGGTTTTGCTGTGTATGTTGTCTAGGATTGTATATTGAAATCAAAATTTTAAAATAAAAACTACGTCTCTATAATTTTGGTTTGTACTCTTTTAATTATTATATATTATATAGTAGTGTTGATTTAGCAATATACCTAAGTTTTCTTCTCTTCTCAATTCTTTTTTTTTAAATCATTAAGCACTATTATATGGTGAATAGTGTAATTAGTTTCATTTTTTTCAAATCAAGAGGAACCCTCTAGACCATCCAACAAACATTGTTAAGTACTTTAAATGAAGAATTATGAATTATATGAGTTTGGTTCTAAAAATACCAATGCTCAAGGGAAAATATAGAATATATGGAACTATCTATTGATTTTGTGATGAATGAGTATTATAACTGCAATCTTCATGAGAACTACATATAAATGAGTGAAATATGCTTTTTGTGTTCATTGCTTTAGAAAAACTCTAAAAGATACAAATATTCTTTTTGTATATGAAGTTGCAGGGCTCTAGCTCAATGGTAGAGCATCTCCATTATATAATGCAGAAGATTGGTAGAGCATCTGCACTATATAATGCAAAAGATTGGTGGTTCGATTCCACCATGCCTTATAATAAATATTTGCATTTGATCACTATTACATAGAGGGAGTATTATGACAATATTTGAGAAAATATTTGTGTAAATTGTTTCAACTTGAGATAATTTTTTTTTTTTTTTTTTTTTGTATTGTCTTAATTATTGTCTTTAAGCGAGTGTCTTAAACTATTGTCTTAAATTTAAGACAATAGTTTAAGACAGCGAGTGTCTTAAACTATTGTCTTAAATTATTGTCTTAAATTTAAGACAATAGTTTAAGACAATAGTTTAAGACACTCGCTTAAAGACAATAATTAAGACAATACACAAATTTTGTTTTGTCTTAAGTTGAGACAATTTACACAAATATTGTCTCAAATATTGTCTTAATACCCCCCTCTATGTAGTAGTGTTGGGTTTCTTCCTCTGCGAGGACTCAACACAGAAGGAATACCATCTCTGGTATGGAATACGATGCCGACTCTAGCATACACATAGTTCACTTCCTCTGCATGGATATTAGGATGGAGGAGGACGAAGGTTCATGTTTTTAATTTACGAAATTATTTGTGAACTGATGATTTTAACTTGCAAAATACAGAAAAGAACACTCTCTCGCAGGTAATAGTTTTGCAATAAGTTTTTCGTCTCCAGATATATTATTCACGTATGGTTCACATGATACCTCGTCAAGCTAACTCATTTGTATTTATTTGTTACATAGGTTTGGCTGGAGTTTGAAGCCAACCATGGTCATATCCTTCCATATCCATATCTCCCTTCGGCAGCCTTTGTAGATACAACACAACTCGCGTCCAGCCATATTCACGGGTTCTATTGGCAGGTCAACTTGAATCCAACGCAAATACTTCTTAATTCATAATATAAAACCTAATTTTTTTTTTGTAAAGAATTTGTGTCCATGATAATATTTGGATATGACAGTGTTAATGTCTTCACTGTTTATTGAAAACGCAGATTCAACTTGGGTGCTCTTGGGTTCTCCGCATACAAAAGGAGCGACTTCCCGGGTAAGTGAATTCTTTTTTTCTCTGTATTCTATATGAAAAATTGTAGCCTGCTCTTAAAAATTCAGCTGTAGGGTTGTTATATAGTTCCACTAGGATTTATATAATGTATAATAGGGTCTTTAGGTTTCCTTTCTTGTTTTCGGTTTTAGACCTTTGTTAATCACTTGTAAAAAAATAGGCTATTGTTTTGGATTTTATTTAAGCCCTACATTGCTTTCAACAGTTATTATTGTTCTTTATCCTTGACTTGTATAATAAATATATGAGAACTTATTGTAAAAGAAGCATGTCTTCTAGTTGGACAATATTTTGCAACCAATACTTTCTTTTCTGACTATCTGAAATGGTTAGCATTTACCCATATTTAATCTGGTTATCCATTCCATCGAATAATAGTGTTGTATGCGGGAAGATACTATTTGGAGAACACATGTAGTTAAGTTCGTAGTTTAAAAGTTCCTTTTCCCACAATCTAGATATGAGAAGAGCACACAAAGAGAGTTTAGGAAGTCGAGATATTGCCAGATCAGGAGGTCCCGGTTTCCCAGTTCCTCAAAGGTGAAACCCAGTTCCTTAAAGGCTACAAGGCTAAGATCCCATTTTTCCTATACCTCTCCTAAAAGGGACAGATACCTTTACAACCCAATAAAAAAAGTGGGTCAATATATCTTCCAAATAAACCCTGTGATAGTCTAGATATATTTCTCGATCCATTGGAAATGATACCATACCTTATAGGGGGCGGATATAAACCCGAATTCACTTCCAACTATTCTTTATAGAGGGAGAGCTACTTCTTGCCGGCTAAAAATAGTTCGTTCTTGCCGGCTAAAAATAGTTCGTTGGAAATGCTAAGTGCCCCTGCGGAGAAGTTTTCAGGTATATAATGGAAATTGGGGAAATTTGTCTGAAATATTGTGCCCTGTAGGAGTTGGAATTTCTTTTACATATGAAAATAGTTTGGGATACACAGCATTTTTCTACTATTTATTTAGAGGTTTGTAAACATAATGGCCCAGGAGGATCATTAGCAGCAGGATAAGGCCCAGGAGGATCATTGGCATTTCCATGAGTTGTACGCATTGGGTGATCGCTCTGCCATCCAACCATATGCCTCTTGCAGGCATGGGATTGTCATAAAATAGCCATAAAATTAAGGATACCCATGATATTGTCATTGAATCGATAGTTCAGACTTCAAATATCTCGTATCAGGCTTGTAAATGGAAATTAAAATGTGAATTTAATAGAGACAGAGAGAGAACTCGAAAAAAGTAGAACTACGTCTATGCTCCAATTTCTGAGTCTAGTTGTTATCCTTCCTACGTTCTCATCGAGTTCATTGCTATCCTTCCCTACATCAGAGGCTTTTTCATTTTCAGCATAATACTTTGTTTGAAGTTTGAATAAGTTAGTTTTGGAGAAAAAATAATTTTTTTCGTCATAATAGTATGTATTAAATTTTAGGGATGAGCACAGTTTTTTTAATGATTCAAATTTCATTTATAATATTACTATGCTTATAGGATTTTGTATAATATTAAGATCTTAATTGTATTATTTTGTTTAAATTTGAATTTATTTCGTTTGTTTAAAATTTGATAAGGAATTTTGTTTAATTTTAAATATATCAAAATTATCTAAAACTCAATTAAAGTTTTAAATTCGGATGCAACATTGAATTCCACAATAATATAAAATTAAATAAAATCTGTTAAATATAAACAAAATTTTTAATTATAAACAATAAAATTAAATAAAACAATTTTAAAATTAATATATGTTAATTATAATTAATAAATTTTTATTATAATTAATAAATTTTTATTATAATTAATAAATGTTTATTATAAAATAAAATTGATGGTTTTAACATTATAGTTATTTGTTTGCTAGAATTTCTCTGATTTGGCCTTTGGCTTAAGAAACCATGATGAGACCCACACCTTAACCAAACGAGCTACCGAAAATTGACAACATCATAATTATAATTATTTATTAATATTACACTTTATTAATCCTCGTTCCAACTTGTGTTTAATGTGCCATGAAGTGATGGAGCTTACCTTTACATTTAACTCTGAATGATTCCCAAAGGTGTGGTGAATAATATGGACTAACATTATTACCTTCAGATCAAGAATTTAGGCTTCAAGACTCCTACTTATGCTAAATATATTGTGCTCTGCCTCTTATCCATTTGTACATGTCAATTTGATTGTTGGATGTTTTATTCAAAGAAGGATCACGGTATATGGCTTAATGAGATGGTCTCATTTATGAGATACCCTTCATTACTTCGAGTGGCATTGTTTTCCCTTTCATCACCTTTCTGGTTTTGATGATGAAGAACATGGAAGAAATTGAGGGTGTTGAGGTTCTTGATCTCATAATTTATTCTGTCAATCCATCTAGTGAGAGTGATGTATTTGAGAGAGGTGACACCATGAACCAAATTGATTATAATTTATGAGTCTCCAAACACTTCGAGGAATTCTAATACTAGAAGACAAGCTTGTGAGAGGCCTTGATAAAGAGCAGTAGCTTCTGCTTGATTGTTTGTGTTTTTTCGCAGTTCTCATTTGTAGTGTAGTTCTTATTTCCCACTGGGATCCAAAAGTATCCCTCTTGCACCTATAGCCCCTGGGTATCCCTTTGAGGCTCCATCAAATAACATGATGCTTTTTATTTACATAATTTTCCCATTTTGGAACTCATCATTGAACAACTTCAATTTCCATTTCTTGTCTACTTGAGAGATGATGGCTTTTTTTTGCAAAGAGGGTGGTTCCAACATATCCCTTAACTAGTCCCTTTCATTTTTATCTAACTGTTGCATATTCTGATTTAAAGCCTTCTTAGTTTGAAGGTAATCTTTTAATAGCCTGCGAGCTTTTATGGCTATTCTTCGAGGGTTGTCACACTGCTCTTGAAAAATAGTGTCATTCCTAGATAACCACACATTCAAGCAAAGATACTTGGGGAGAATATTCCAAACTCTTTTAAGAAGAGGTTTTATTTGAAAATTTCCTTTGTGTTCGATATTGTAGAAGGGCTCGAAAGTCCTCTCCACTATAAATATTAGTAGTTAATAGTTTGTCATGCACTAGAATATGGAATTGATTATATTAACTTTGGAAATGCCATTTGGATTCCACACATACTTCCACATCCTGGAATTCCAAGGAAGAGGAAGATTTTGTAGTTCTGAATTGTATCCTTCTTTTACGGAGTACCCTTGCTTACTGTAGCCCCCTGAATCCTCTCTTTTGTTACTAGGAGCACAACCGTCCAAGGCTATGTGTAGCTTATTCAAAAGAGGCATCAATTTTTAATGAGTGTTAAGAACTTTCTTGCCTATCCATTTATCATTACTCTCATTCCAATTTGAAATATCGCACGAGCTTTTCATTCCTTGCTCATCCATCCACTGTTTCAGATGTATAAGATTTTGTTTTTGCTTCAGAGGAGGCATCCCCATTATGTTGTTTGCTTATACTAAGATGCGTAAGGGCTCCTTTTTGTTACAACTTGATAATATGATATAAAGGGGATATTAAAAATGGGTTGATAAAAATAGATATGTGCAATATTTGGTGAAAGTTGGGGTTTTCTTAATTGGAAAGGTATATTAGGAGGGGGGTTCAACAATACAATTTTAGGAGGAGTTTTCCAATATTTAGTGAAATTAGGGATATTCTTTAATATCCTATGAACGGTCGTGCTATGTAACAAGTTCATTGAGTGAACCCCCCGTGATAATTGCATAGACCAAACAAGTTTCTTTTATTTCTTTTCCTTACCCTTTGGTAGCATCTATCACTATTTTCCACCCTTGAGGGTCCACAGAAGAAACCATTGTTGCCAACCCCTCAAACTTTGCTATAATTATGATGAGGGATTTTGAAGGGCACAAATGTAAGGAACAAAATTATTTCAAATTGATGTCTCCAAATGACCACTTTGAGGGAATTTACAAGGATGCCACCCTATAAATTGAATTAAGGATCATACACCTACTCCTTAGGAAGGGCCCACCCCTATACCACCTTAGGAGAAGCCCTGAATTTCCATCCAAACTTGATTAGACATTTGAGCTCCCTAGACCTTGAACTTGATTAGGTATCAAGATTTGTAGTGTGGTTGCTTAAATGACAGTGACACACCCACAATTTGATTCATCGATGGGTGGTAGAGGAAACCCACTACTATGTCCATGTAGTGTAGAATTTCAAATCATAGCAGTGTGATGAAGTGTGGTGGCAAGTGTGAGAATGTGAACTTCAAATGGAGGATTATCAACTCAAATTCCACATATTTTCTATTGAAATAGGTTGGTTGTAATGTGGTTCTAGGAGCATAATAGTTAAGAATATAAAGTCTAGTTACCATGTATATTAAGGAATTGGCCATAAACATACTGTCAAGCAGCTCAACTCTTGCTCCTTTGAAATTATCATCTCTCACTATATGGAAAAACTATTGAAGAAAGACCACTTTGGCATTATTGTTCAATTCAATGCCATCCAAGTGTGGAAAACCCACCACAAGAGATCCACCTTGGTTTATAGTTAATCTTGAATAAGCATCAACAATTATTTGGCACGCCCCATGGCGCACCCTCGTAATGCGGTGAGCATGATCATGGCATTCCAGTAATTTCAAGAAGTCAGCCACCTAATGTGTGTCCTTATCGATACCCTTTTTCACAAAAGAATGAAATCGAAAGATTATTTAGGAATAATTAGAGGTAGGTGTCATCCGTCCAAGCACTACCCCTTACTCATCAACCATGGTCATGGTTCTAAAGAAAGAAGGAGATTGACATATGTCTGGGTTTTCTTGTTCTCAATAAGTTGATTATCAAAGAAAAATTTCCCATCCCATTGATTGATGATATCTTGGATGATCTTGATGGTGCCAAGTTCTTCACTAAATTGGACCTTGATTTAGGATACTACCAAATAAGGATGAAGGAGGCGGGCGTTCCTAAGATAGCATTCCACACACAAGTTTAGGTCATTATGAGTCTTTAGTGATGTCCTTCAAATTTTGCAATGCCCCATCCACTTTTTAGAGATTCATGAATAAGCATTTTCAACCCTTTTAGCACAATTTTGTGCTAGTATTATTTGATGACATCTTAATCTATAGAAAAGTTGGGAAGCACATGTGGAGCATGCTGATAAATCCCCACAATTCCTTTTGGACAACCAATTGTTCCCCAAAGATTCCAAATGCACTTTTGGTATTTTAGAAGCCAAATACTTGGGTCACGTTATTAGATAGGAAGGGGTGAGAGTTGTTCTCGAGAAAATTGTGTCTATTCAAGATTGGCGACACTCCAAGACTTTGAAAAGCCTTTGTGGTTTTCTAGGACTTGCGGGCTATTGCAGGGAGTTTGTGAAGAACTATGGGTGAATTTCCACCCCCGTAATTGCCTTGCTAAAATAGAATGTATTTTTATGGAATTGTGATGCTAAGCAATCCTTTTTAACTTTAAATGAAGCCATTTGTACAACAATTGTCTTAGTCGTGCTTAATTTCACCAAGACTTTTGTCTTGGACTGTAATTCTTAAAGTAGAGGTCTTAGAGCAGTGTTGATGCAAGAAGGATGCCCCTTAGCATTCACCAGTGAATAATGGTGTCACATAAATTGGAGCAAGTCCACTAATGAGAAAGAGATGATGGTCATCCGTCATGTAGTCGATACTTGGTGCATTTATTTCATTGGGAGGTACTTCCATATCAAAACAAATCATCAAAGTCTAAAGTATATTTTGGAATAGAGGTTGTTGTCCGCTAAGCAATACAAGTGGGTTACCAAGATGCTTGGGTATATTATCAGATCATATATAAGAAAGGAAAAGAGAATGTGGTGGATAATGTGTTGTCTATGAAATATGAGGATGGAATATCCCTCATTGCTTTATCTTTACCCATACTATATTGACTCATTGAAGCTCGACAATAATGGATGCCACATGGCGCTCTGGTTTGATTCATCCAAATACTTCAGGAGCTAACTACTCTTGTAACCCATGATGAGCTAACTACTCTTTTTGTAAAGGCATGAAAAATGACATCCATACTTTGTAGCAGAATGTGATGCCTATGAAAGGAACTATGTGGAGACAATGAAGACCCTTGGAGTATTACAACCACTACCAATACCAACCACTATAGGCATTGACATTTCCATGGATTTTATTTTGGGCCTCCTAGAAGCAAGCAACAAATCAATCATCATGGTGGTAGTTGACTTCCTTTCCAAATATTCTCACTTTTGTGCTTTATACACCCAATTACGCTTTCCACAGTGGCTCAAGTTTTCATTGACTGGATTTCTTCAAACAATATTAAAAATCTATAACGGCTAAGAATCCATTGTATTTGGCATATAGATGTAATGCAACAAGATTAACTAAATTTAAATCCACAAATAGTAAAATATATAGAAAAATCATTAAGACTTGAAATGAAAATAGAAAAATACAATTATTGCAACATAAAATGTGAAAATAACACAACAATATTAAGCATCATAACACTAAAATAAGGTGGTCGTATATTATTACAACTACAATGCTAGAGGGATCCATAGTTGTGAACCTAATACATTATTCATATTACTCCCTACATCATAAATCTATATGCACTTAAAAGTTTCTTTTATGCTTCTTCTAATGCGTCGCAACCTAAATCCATCCCAATCATCAATTCATTGAATCACGTATTTATTAACTGGTGTAATTTTGTTAGCTAAATTTATTTAGCTATATTTTATTTAGTTATATGCACTCCACAATTTAGATTCAATTTTTGCATATTAATTATGTTTTATAATTTGATTCATTTTGAACTTGTATATATATTTATATTGAAAATGATTTTTATTATTTTTATTTGAATTCATCTTTGAAATGATATTACGACAATTAATCTTTTATATATACAAAAGATAACCTATAAATTTTATGAAATTGAAAATCATTATATAAAGAGAAAATTACACAAATGTGGTGAAGTATTTTTTATGGTCATTATTTTTTTATTTGACAAACAAAGATAGTCGGACGAGGACGAGGGAACATAATTGAATCACTCATCCAATAGAGGGATGGGTTAGTTGGATTGTATTAATAGATCAACCTTCACATTGTTTTATATGTTTAAAAATGTAAGGTGCCATCTAGGGCACATAACCAATTAACTCAAGAAGACATAAGAGATAGGCGTGAAAGCACACTATGTTTCTCATTAACCAAATGTGCATATATATATACAATGAGAAAGGACCCTTGGGTTCCAAATTCCCAAGAGGTCTCTTGAACTCCCGGGTGACTCTTGGTCTACCCTCAACAACTATTGATCTTCTTTGTATGTGAATGTGCACACCAATCCTAACACCAAGCATTAGTCTCCAACAAATCCCCCCTTAATCTGAAGGGTGTATATGAGTCCAAAAAAAAGAAGAGAGCTGAATAAGTGGAAGTGGACAGCTACCACCTGCTGAACATTTACATCTCGAACAACCTTTACTAAGAAGGTTAGCTAGAAGCTTGCACATGCTTCTGCTAAATACAAGAGCTCTCTAAAGGGATGGTTTTTAGGCTAACCATCAACCGAAATGGGCTAGCGGAAGGCTGAAATATTCTACTATGTGTGTGGTTCAATGCGGACCACAAACTCTCGAACTTAGCAGCAACACTCACTCAAAGGTTCTCTAGAACTTGGCTCGAAGGCTCAGAGTTTTTGCCTAGAATGGTGGTTTTAGGATGTGCACACCAACTGGAGAGCTGAAAACAGGAAGTGAACAGCAACAACTAGCTGAACATTTCCATCTTGACAATTGTTTTCCAAGTTAGCTAGAAGCTTGCACATGCTTCTGCTAATATAAGGTGCTCTCAATACCCGTGGTTTTAAGATGACCACCAACTCTGGAGTTCAGTCGAACATAGCTCTTCACAGGCCCGCTTGTTACTAATGGTATTCATTCCCCCCCTGTCAGGAACAATGTGAGGAGAGGAGAGTCTCATGGTGTCACAACTAGACACAAAACACATGAGTACTCTGTGTCATATATATCTCTTGTCTTCAGAATACATGCATATCAGGTGGCATCTTTGAATCTGGTGGCTGTCCAAACTCACTGTGGATCAGACTCGCTTGATATGACTTACTTGAGGAAGGTTGTAATTGTTTGTTGTCAGAAGGACAAGGCTTCGAAACTTGAAGCCTGACATCATGTTCCCCCCTGTCAGGTACAAAGTAAGAAGCGGTACAATAATCTGCTGCAAGTTTCATTCTTGCAGGTTTCTTCAGCTTCACACACTAATCTGAAGAATGGTTGTGCTTCCCACAATGTCAACAAGGATGAAGATCAAAACACTGATCTTTCACATGGCCAACTCTGTCACAATGTTGGCATCTGGAACTCTGAATAGGTAGTACATCTGACATAATTTCATTATTTTCTGGAAGCTGATAGGAATCATCTTCAAACAAGGGGTTACTCTGAACAAGCACTAGTTCAGAATGTTGATTCGTGTGTTGTGCATCTTCCTCAATGGATTTCAAATTCTGCAATTCATTTATGACAGTTTGTATTATGTCTTTGTTGATTGTGATTGAGTCATCTGCAGCTGAATGTACTAGAGTATTCAACAACTCTAATGCTTATTCTGTATTAGACATAGTGAAGACAACTTGAGTCCTCCTTGTGTAGGTACGACCAAATACAAGGACTCAATCAAACATAGGGATTCTTGCAAATCCACCCTTTACAAGCAAAGTTTCAGGAGATTCAAACTTAAAAGAGAAGGGGTGTTGGTCTCAGCCAAACTGCACCCACATACAATCTACAGCTCAACTTGACTTCAGTTTGGTACTGTACACAAAACACAAATGCAAGTACCAAAACAAATACTAGAGCTTACAAACAAAACATAGTCTGCAAGTTACATTCATGAATGTTGAACTAAGAATCTGCGATACCTGAATAATGTAGAAATTATTCTTTTCGAGCAGTTGTAGCAACAACTGCAAATTTGCTTGGATTCTTCAAATGGGCACGCCACACCAGTCCCAAATCTTCTCTACAAGCTCAGTACTGTCAGTTAACTACAAGACTGTCAGCCAACAATATATGCAATAGTTTGTGCAAGCTACACTACACTGAGCTTAATCTCTGCAACACAATGCATAATTCAAGGTGCAGGTCTACATTTTTTGCGAGGTATACAATCTTTGTAGAATTACAATTGCACTTAGCTAGAAACAATGTCCACAATAATCTCTATTCACAATGCATGTATTTGCCATTACTCTAAGACAATTTTGCAGCAATACGCAATTTTGCAGTAACTAGTCCACAAGGATGTTAGATATTGGAAGAGCATGTCTTCACGCAGTGGAATAAATCCACACTTCATGCAAATGTACTCTACACTCCAAGGAATAAGCTTGGTATGGAAAAACAACTCCACGATCTTCAAATTTTAAACTAAGTGTTTTAATGGAGGTTGAGATAAAAGAATGTCTCCAACGCACCATGAATTTAGGGTCCGATCTCCAGAATCTCAGGATACAATCTTCAAATGGTAATGAAATGAAAGAAAAAATTACTTCAAACCATCTTATCTACCTTCCAAACGTTTAGGGTTCAAAGCGATTGCCATCCTCTTATGCTTAGAATGTTCTTGAATGGAAACAGGTATCAATTAAACTAGATTCTTGTGTTTAAAATATTAAACCCTCAAAAAGTGTGTGGATAAGACATTGATCCTCCACACCAATGGCACTCGGTGATATCCTATTTATCTCTTCATATACCTCCATAAATTCACCCCAAAATTGCAAAAAATTCTTATCATAAATAGACTCACTTATGACACCATTCATATTTGGTTAATTCTAATGCTATACCATCAAATCTTTGTTGGGTATCAAAACAAAATTTCAAGTATTTTCCTGCAATCGTAGCACCCATCATTCACCCTTGGCTTCAATAACTACGAAGAAGAGCATGAACATTTAACTTTTAACACCATAGCCAATAGGATATGTACATAATCCATTATCGCGGACTATAGACCTTCAAGCTTTATTGTCGTAGATGTTGGAGAGGTGGCACCACGTAGCTGGTTAAAGCTTGACATATCACCCAATGCACAATTGACAAAAATGATTTGGTAAGATCTTGGACGGGCTACGCTACAACACCACCCCCTGCATCAGCGATGTAATAATATGCCAACAATATAATAGTTCCATTCTTCCACGCATAGTACTCAGCTCATGCACAGGTCACGTTTCAACTCCACGCACATTCTTGCTCCACGCAGCAACAAATTTTTAAAATAAAATGATACCATTCTGCTATTGCACTAAAGCATAGCTCAACATTCTACACCACAACTCCACGTCCGGTTTTGACAGCTCTTGTGGAGACCTCTTCAAAAATGCTAACAGTCTTCACTCTTTCATACGAGTCGCACAGACCTAGAGGTATGAAGAACCTATCGAGTGACCGGTTGAATTCTCAACACCATTTCATGATATCTTGTGTTCTCAAGTCCTCCGAGATAGAGGGATCGCAAGTCTTAAAAACTGGGACGCACTTCAAAGAGTCTCCTTCCACAATGTCGACCACGCAGATAGTCTCCACGAAATTAGAATATCCCTGAATTTCTAGAACGCATCTCCACCAGGGCTCATGCAACACTTCAAGCTACAAACTTCAACATAGTTTCACATTCTGGCATAAATTCACAACTTAGCTTTACGCCCTGGCACTAAATGCAGAAAAACCGCAACCACTAAGGCTCCAAACACATCGAATATCAATATGAACTTCATCAACAACTCAGGATTAGGGTTAGGTGAACTAGAATTTTACAGGCCATGTTTCTTGCTCTCACACGGCACAATGAGGAATATATTCATGGAGGAATCCACATAATGCTAGGGTTTTAATTTACACAGCAACAACTCCACGTTCTGGTGGAATGTTATGAAGCGAGAGGGCGCAAGTAGAAATAATTAGGGTTCACATTACAACAAAGGAATATTGGATGTTGGAGAAGTCAAAGAGATAGAGAGGCGTTACAATGTCTGGCCTATAGCTTACATGTAGAGAATATAGCAGAATTTTTGAGACATAGATGAAACTCTCTTAGCAGATAATAAATGCAGATTGCAGACTGTCGTGGAGCAGAAATCAGAAGATAATGGCATAGGTCCAAGAATGGCATGTATTATAACGTATAGCGGAGGGCAGGCAGAATAATAATCGTACCCATCAGAATCACACATAGAGAAATCAATGCAGGTATGAGAGGGAGATTACAAATTGGAGCAAAGAATTTTTAGCAAGACGCCGCAGCAGAAAAAGGTCTGACAAGACTAGAAATGAAGAAATGCAGGAGTAAACACAGGCCACATAATAATAACTGCTATGATATCATTTTAAGGTGCAATCTAGGGCACATAACCAATTAACTCAAGAAGGCCTGAAAGCACACTATATTTTTCATTAACCAAATGTATATATATTTCTAGAAAGGGCATTAATCAAAAGTATATATATTTCTAGAAAGGACTTTTGGGTTTCAAATTCCCAAGAGGTCTTTTGGACTCCCGGGTGACTCTTGGTTTACCCTCAATAATTATTGATCTTCTTTACACGTGAATGTGTACACCAATCCTAACACCAGAGATTAGACTCCAACCAAAAAACTACTACCAACTACAACTTGTGTTTAACCACTGAAAAAACAATGTTTTGTAGAGGGAGATCATTAGTTTTCAGCATCTTATTTCAAGAAATATCCTAAAAGATATCACTATTTAAAATCAAAATGACAAACATATATTTTAATTTTACCTTTACGAGAAACTACAATTAGAGTAATGCCATGATTTATATGGTTTTAGAGAGGTGAGAATAAATCATTACTTCCAAAGACACTTTATATTTTTTTGTTTAATTCTGTGTTTAAGAAAAATATGTGTTTTTATTTGTGTAGATATATGAAAAAAGAAATAAAATTGTTGAGAGGACTTCTTAAGTCTCATAAATGTCATCACACTTAATTTATCATAAATGGATAAATATTATGTATAATGGTTAAATGTGCTTTAAATAGGTGATTGCTTTAAGAGTAATGAGGTGTTTCAATCATATATGGGGGAGATGTGTAACGTAATGTTATGTACTAAAAATAAAAGAAAAAGTAATTAAATTTTTTTTATGTCTGCTCATAAAATAAAAAAATAAAACCAAATAAAAATAATTAAAAAATCTATATCCATAAAATAAAAATTTAAAACCAAATAAAATGTCACTAAAATAATAAAATCTCAAAAAATTGGATCCCTCATGCTTATAAATCCGTGTTTAGGATGTAGCTGGGTTGCAAGTGCTCCAACCACCTATATCATTGTATAAATATCTATGCAAAATAGGAAGATTGAATGTTCCTTCCTACATATTCATTTGTTAATACTATACTCTTATTTGATTATGATATGAATGATACTATTTTTTATTTTTTTTATAGTTGTCACTTTTTTTTAATTTATTTTATTAATGTTACAAATATGACAATACTTATAGAGGAATTAATTACTCTTTATGCAATAACCTACTTATAACATATCAAATTCATTGACTACAAACATTTAGGAAAAATATACATACTTATATTTTTTAATTTGCATACTAAATGAACTTTGGCCAAAACTTTCTAAAATAAATTTTAATCCACTTTTATCAAAAACTAATAATGGGATGTTAAAAAAAATATACATACTTATATTTTCTAATTGCATACTAAGTAGACTTTGGCCAAAACTTTGTAAAATATATTTTAATCCACTTTTCTTAAAAACTAATAAGGGGATGTTACAATGTATATAGTTAAACTCTTTATCGTTGTTTTCTTTTGTTTAATAAAGTATGTTGCAACCTCTTTAATAATGTGCTATAGAATATAGAATTTAATATTGATCTATTTTTAATTTTTATTTGTGTTTATAAAATTTAATATGTTCAAAAATATAAATTACTTTTATATTTATTTTTATTTTTATTTAGATTATATTTTTAGTTTTTACTTAATTATTAAAATTTAAAAATATTTTAGTTTAATAAAAATGTGTTATTAGAAGACAAAATGAGTGATCACTATACGATAACCTTATAACTTTAAATTGGAAATTCATGAAACTTGACTACCTTATAAAAACACATAATTGGAATATGCTTATAGGTACATAATAGTACGTTTAAATTGGACATTCTTGAAATTTGACTACCTTGTAAAAACACATAATTGGAATATGCTTATATATAAGTTCTAAATGAAATTGTTGTTTTTAAGTTTTAAATAAAATCATTATTATTTGTCATTAAAGGGACCATGCATGAAGTTTGCATAATGAGAATTAACATTCTTGAAATTTATGTTCATTTTTTTTAAAGAAAATTTTAGGGTAAAATTTAGTCGATGGGCTATTTTCAATTTTTTTTCCAAAAAAATGTTCGCCAAATTGCCTTTTTTTTTCAAACTAATTCGCCCAAATTTCGCGGGATAATTTTTTTTCTCTAAAAACTGCCAAAATTGTCCAAAAACTATATAAAGTCGTTAGAAATTTGAATATTTTTACAAAGAAATTGCTTATGGTTGTAAATTTAAGAATTAGTAAGATTCACCAAGATTTCTACACTTTAAGAAAATTATGGATCCTTAAAATTTCCCCTGACCCCTTGCTTATTAAACAAAAAAAATTGGTGATGGTCGTAGATTTGAGTTTTATGGTCTACTACTTCATGTTCACACAAATTAAATAATGTCAATTTTATGTTTATAGAAGATCAAGTGTCATTTTCATTTTATTTAAAATTTTCCCTCTTGTTGCGCTTCTGAAACCCAAGTCTATCGCCTTGCCCTCCTTTGCATCTTTGGCCCTCCTAGGCATGGTTCTAGGAGGGGGTTCCCCCTCTTCCTCTCATCCTTCTAAATAAGTTGTGTTCTAGGTTCTAGTGGCCTCCATCTGAAAGGTTGCCAAAGCACACTATATGCCCTCAATTTGTCAAATGCTCTCCTAATATCCCCCAAGGTCAAGCTTTCCTAGCTTTCCTCTACAACATCTAAGGATAAAGCTTGTGCTATGACATTTTATGTTTCTTTTGATGAAGTGAGGCCAAGATTTTCAAAGCCTAGGAAAAGGGAAGAAGACCTCCTATTTTTCATTTTTATCGAAATGCAACAAAATAACAATGTTCTACAATTACAAGGAGATTTTTTTTATCATTGGTCAAGAAGATAACAAATCAAAATACACATGCTAACCATTTCAAACTTTTTTTCATTTAAAAAAAATTGACTACTAAACAAAATAAAAAATAACCGTGAAAGCGTTCCAAAAACTTTTTCTCTCTCTCAATTCATGCAATAATTGAATGTAAACAAAAATGTTAAACCTAGGATTAAGCAAATGGAAATTTTAAGCACCCATGCACCACATGCAATCAACTTTCAAATTTGAAAATGAAAAATTTTAATGTTTTAACAGGGCACTCATAGTAGTTCTATGGAAGAACCGCATGCCTCGTGGATGTTCTATATAAGAACCGCGAGAGGTCTTATCTATTGGTTATAACAAGCATGAGTAGTAATCTACATCCAAATAACATAATCACATGAATGATCAATAACAAATATTTGGGGGAGGAAAGAATATCAATTTATTCATTTGTAGAGGACACAATACAACAATATGAAAACTTAATTTTTTTATTGTAACGTCTCCTTCACCAAAGCTCAAATTGTCTTTCGCATAGCCAAATGCATCAATCCCTTGTTGATTGTGATCTCATGTCTTTCTATCTCATGGAATAAACAATCTAATGGTCCTTTGATCTCCACTCAAGATCCCTAGGCAACTAGAGAAGTTGATTTATAACTTCTCGACAATGAAGACATCATCATCAAACTACTTTCTCTTCCTTTGAATTCTCCCAAAGCTTGGATGCTTGATATCACTTTATCTTCTTCTCATAGGCATGGATCTTCCACTTATAATCTAGTAAGGTGATAAATCCGAAGTCAAGAGTGTATGCATGCCACAAAGATGTTGTCCATGCATTATCTACACTCATGGATTTTCTTATTTCCAATCTTTCTTTCCTAATTTAAGGCTTTTGAGATGCGGTAATGTGCTTCTTATACATCGAAATTGCAACTAGCTAAGGTTCCCCTTTAGAGTAACCATGAGGCTTGTGCCTTTCTTCAAGGAAAAGCAAGGCCATATGTCTATACGCATGCAAACTACATATCCAAAGCATGTAGTCTTTATTGTTTCCACTAATACTTACTAGTATTATCATATATTCATGATCTCATTGCAAGGGTGTGAAATATTAGTATACCACGCATATTTAACATATATTTTGCAAGCATTGCTACCATGGATAAAGATCCATGGATGCTACCCAGCACATCAAATATTGGTTCCATTGAAAAGAGCACGCCTTTGTCTACATGTAACAACTCAATGATTAGATATTCCATTGAAAAGAGCACGCCTTTGTCTACATGTAACAACTCAATGATTAGATATTAGTGTATGGTATAGGGTAATGGTAAAAATGTCAAAAATATATATAAACGGGCTTCAATGCTTGGCTACCCGTAGGTTGGGTGGAGAATTACCCCCAAATGTTGTTGCGGATACCGGAGCTAGCGACTTGTTAAGGAAGGACAAGGTAAGGACAAGGTATGCATGCAAATATTAGTTAAGATGGACACCCATAAAATAAGTGGATATTCTTTTTTTTGGCTTATAATTCTTACAAATATGATAGTATCTAATTTTATTTTCCACTTGATGGATATACACTCTTTAGGCTAGTTTTATCTGAAATTCTGAACAAAAAATCTGTCTTAAAGTTAGGTTTCTGTACAAACAATGAGGGTTGTTTCATTTGGTATCACAGATTAAGTTCAAATACTTAGGGCCTTAAAGGCTACAACCACCTTAACGGATCTAAAATCGTAAACTAATAAAATATTATGAACTCTTGTTGTTGGGCAAGTGCCTTTATTAAGCCACATCCCTATTTTTCGTATAAAGAAGCCTCTTAATAGCTATAATTCCCAGCTCCACCATTGCATGTGCTGCAAGAATAACCAGTTATAGTAGCGTAATTAAGACCATCCCGTAAATGAATGTCTAATTGTAGCTACAGGAATATCTACTGAAACCGAGAAATAGTTAAATATATGAAAGTATGTGGAGTTATAAAATCTTACAGACGTAGGATTGTCTTTTTTTTCTTGGGATGATCTCTGCTAATTCAAAACTTCAGGATCATGATTTTTGCCTTAATGTTAATATATAGAGAGAGAAACTATGACAACGCACTGACAAGAGTATAGAGTACAATCCATGAAATGTCGAGCATAAGTTTATGGTGGGAGGAAAGCCTTCATTTTGTTGTCTTTCTCGTGTTGCTTTAACCAGGAAAACCACTCTACAGTTACCTTTGTAATACAGAACGTGAACTCTTATATAATACATTAGCTTTGTAATACAGAACGTGAACTCTTATATGATACATTTAGTTATGAAAATAAATAAGAATGCGAGAATGAAAGATTTATAGTTGGTCATAATTGTGATGCAATTTGTTGGATTTTTGCATCACTGAACAAATGAATATTCAGAGAATACCTTTATGCACTTTAAATTCCATGATGATAGTTCGAAGACATTCATTGTCAAAAAAACTTATTTTCATGAACATAATTCTTTAAGCCAGCCTCCGCAAACGTTACATGACAAACACTCGAAGAAGGCCTAAAAAATGTGTGTTGTGTTGTTCTTATGGTGCGGTCGGCCCTTCCCATCGGACCCTGTAACACCTATTGTCAGCTAAGTCCTAACCCTACAGGAGTTGGTGGAAACAGATCGACTATTTCTTTGAGCGTTATGTCTTAACCAGAGGGGAGAGCTAACCCTCAAGACTTACCCGGATAAGGCATTCCTGAATTAAGAAGAAACAAATTTATTCGATAATTAAATCTATAGGTGTTTATATCATAGAATTTGGGTAACTATGAGGGAGGATTGGACAAGTTTACTGTCCAGATTGATTTTATGGGATTCCTTCAATATTCGAAATAAACAATTATAAAAAAGAAATATAAAAAATAACTTGTAGTTAATGCATGGATAACTAGTAACTCATGCATGGATAACAGGTAGTGATAGAAAACCCCATTTAACTAAAGGTAAATGAGGCATAGACAAGTAAATACAACTAAAGGTGAAGAACAAGTAACAAATAACTTGTAACCTATTGGTTTTCACCAGTCACAAGTTAAGTGGCTTTGCTAGTTATAATTTATAATGATATGATATGCTGCTACTGTCATTTATGTTTATGGCTATTTGTTTACAACGGTATCTTTTAATTGGACTTAGAGTGATGGCTACACTACAATGCCAGATTTTTTACAATTTAGATGTTATCGATGCTTGATTGAAACGCAACCATTTATACACCTCTGGCGATCCCCTTGAGAATTATCGGTAGCGCGGGTTTGGTGGGGACGGAATTATCTATAGTTTTTGAAACGGAGGATACTTACAGTTTCTTCTTGCAAATATTGAGGTAACACTGCCTCCTGGGTTTTTCTTGTTAATATCATAAAATGAAAACCCTGATTTATATATACTGGAATCTTCTGATTAAAACAATGAGTAGAAAATTAATAGCGGAAGCATACCTTAATCCATTGAAGGAGAAACCTTACAGGAAGAGAACCCTTTGAGATGGTCTTCCAATTCTAGCCACTAGATTCTGTGTCAACTTCTCTGTGAGAGGATTTTCAGAAATTGGAATGCGTAATGGTAGAATGGGGACCATAACCCTATTTATAAACCGCTAGGGCAGTTCACAATAACCACTAGAGCAGTTTTAATTTTATCACAATTATATTTCCGCCCCTCATAGAAATAATAATTATCTAATGGTATCTACACAAAAATCTCATGACAATTATACCCTTAAGCCAATTAATCAATTATTAATTAGATCACTATATTTAGGCTTAATTAAATGATAGCACACACATTTTAATTATTTACATGTGTGGCCCAAATTATAGATTAATTACAAAAATTATTCTAACAATCTCCCACTGGGCCACATGCATATGTAATCAAATAAATGTGCTTAACCTTATGAGCTCAAAATTTGCTATCATGTCCTTAGGGTATATCCGAACAATCTCGTCCATTAACTATACTGACATAGGATCAAGGTGGCCTTTGTTACATCAATCGTTACTAGACCAATCAATGGTCACATATATCTGCACAGCTAAATGACATAGATCAATCATGAGTGCATAGCATGGAAATTACATGCAATGTGATCTATTCATGCCTATTTCCAACTGGTCCTACTTAACTTTATTAAGATCAAATCTTTAGCATAATTTAACAGAGTGCAATAAAATGAATACTTTATTTCTGCAGAACACAATCCAAATGTATAGATAAAGTCTAAACATAACATAGAGCAATATACAATGAATAATATAAACTCCCACTAAATTTGGATATCCTCAAATGAGACAACACCCATATGAGCAGTGTGCTCATGAAAGACCTTGGGTGGTAATCCCTTTGTAAGCGGATCCGCTATCATGGAGTTTGTTCCAATATGCTCTATGGATATCTGTCCACTCTGTACTTTTTCTTTTACAACTAGGAACTTGATATCAATGTATTTTGATTTTGTAGAACTCCTGTTGTTATTGGAATATAAAACTGTTGATTTATTGTCACAAAATATCTTCAGTGGTCTTTCAATACCATCCAGAACACGCAGCCCAGTGACAAAATTTCGTAGCCATATTCCTTGATTGGATGCCCCATAACATGCTACAAACTCTGCTTCCATGGTGGATGAAGTTATGAGTGTCCGTTTGGCAGACCTCCATGAAATTGCTCCACCAGCCAACAGATAAATATAGCCTGATGTGGATCTTCTGCTGTCTTGGCATCCAGCAAAGTCGGAGTCGGAATACCCAATGATCTCTAACTGATCCGATCTCCTATATGTAAGCATGTACTCTTTTGTTCTCTGTAAATATCTCATAACCCTCTTGGCTGCTCTCCAATGATCCATTCCAGGGTTACTTAGATATCTGCCTAACATGCCAACAATGTACGCAATATCCGGACGTGTACATACCTGAGCATACATTAGACTCCCCACAGCCGAAGCGTAAGGAATCTTCTGCATTTCTTGACTTTCTAAACTATTTTTAGGGCATTGATTAAGACTGAATTTGTCTCCTTTAGTGACAGGGGTATCACCTGGTTTGCTATTTTGCATGCCATACCTTTGGAGGACTTTATCAATATAGGTCCTTTGTGACAATCCTAAAATACCCCTAGAACGATCTCGGTGTATCTGGATTCCTAAGACAAAGGAGGCATCACCAAGATCTTTCATCTCAAAATGTTTTGATAAAAATCTCTTGGTGTCGTGCAATATGCTAATATCATTTGTGGCTAGCAATATGTCATCGACATATAAAACCAGGAAAATATACTTACTCCCACTAAATTTGTGATACACACATTCATCCATAAGATTTGCCTCAAAACCACATGAGACAATAATTTGATGAAACTTGAAGTACCACTGACGAGAAGCTTGCTTGAGCCCATAAATGGATTTAGTTAATTTACAAACCATATTCTTTGAGTCTTCGGACACAAAATTTTCTGGTTGTACCATATAAATTGTTTCATCAATGTCACCATTGAGAAACACTGTTTTAACATCCATTTGATGTAACTCAAGATCATAATGTGCAACTAGTGCCATGATTATCCTGAAAGAGTCCTTCGTAGAAACTGGAGAGAAGGTCTCTTTGAAGTCAATTCCTTCTTTTTGAGTAAAGCCTTTAGCTACAAGACGTGCTTTATATCTTTCTACATTACCATTTGAATCCCGCTTGGTTTTAAATATCCATTTACAACCAATGGACTTCGTACCAACTGGTAATGGGACAAGTTCCCAAACTTTATTGTCTTGCATAGATTTGTACTCTTCATTCATGGCTTCAATCCATTTCTGAGAGTTGGAACTTTTCATGGCTTGCTGGAAGTTGATTGGATCATCTTCCATCATTCCACTTTCTACCTCACCTTCCTGGAGATATACGATATAATCGTCTGAAATTGCACTTCTCCTCTCTCTAGTGGATCTCCTTAATGGCATATTTTCTTGAGGTTGTTGAGTTTGTTCTTCAGGAGCAATGTCCTCATTTGCAATTAAGGGTTGAACAATATTGTCTGTTGGTTGAGGATCCAAATTTACTTCTTGATCAATGATAGGTAGTGAAACCTGTACATTATCAAAAGCAATAGTAGATCCCTCTTCCTCCTCAAGGACAATATTCCTAGCCTGATTTCTCCCCCCAAACTCAACATCCTCAAAAAATGTTGCAGTTCCCGTCTCAAAAATTGACCTAATAGCAGGATCATAAAATTTAAAACCCCTTGATCGCTCTGCATAGCCAATAAAGTAGCTGCTAACTGTTTTAGAGTCCAATTTCTTTTCATGAGGCTTATAAGGTCTCGCTTCAGCTGGACATCCCCAAATATGA
The DNA here is from genome assembly GCA_027924585.1 of Larix kaempferi. Classification (NCBI taxonomy): domain Eukaryota; kingdom Viridiplantae; phylum Streptophyta; class Pinopsida; order Pinales; family Pinaceae; genus Larix; species Larix kaempferi. The sequence continues at coordinate 13,537,684 of BSBM01000289.1, forward strand.
AAATGCTTTAAACTAGGCTTTCGACCCGTCCAAAGCTCATAAGGCGTTTTAGCAGCCACTTTAGTTGGCACCCGATTTAGGATATAAGCTGCCGTTTTGAGTGCTTCACCCCAGAGTTTTTCGGGTAAAGTAGAATGACTAATCATGCTCCTTACCATGTCCTTAAGAGTTCGGTTTCGTCTTTCTGCTACACCATTCATGCTAGGTGATCCTGGCATGGTGTATTGAGGGACGATCCCACATTCCTCTAGGTATTTAGCAAATGGTCCTGGACGTTGTTCACCTGATCCGTCATATCTACCATAGTATTCACCACCACGGTCAGATCTGACGCTCTTTATTCTTTTGTTGAGTTGTAACTCAACTTCTGCTTTAAATGTTTTTAACACGTCCAATGATTGTGATTTCTCATGTATAAGAAATAGGTAGCCATATCTTGAATAGTCATCTATGAATGTTATAAAGTACTGTTGACCATTCCAAGATGCCGTAGGGTATGGTCCACAGATATCTGTATGAATTAATTCTAAGACGTCTGTAGCTCTATTGGCACCTAATTTCTTTGTTTTGGTCTGTTTTCCTTTAATACACTCAACACAAATATCAAAATCTGAAAAGTCAAGTGATTCCAAAATCCCATCGGACACAAGTCGCTCAACTCTAGATTTAGAGATATGACCTAGGCGTTTGTGCCACAATGAAGCCGAATTATCTTTATTCAATTTACGCTTTGTACCTTGTGATTCCACATGCAAGGTTTCATTATAGGACGGAACAGTTTCCAACAAATATAGATTATCATAAACATTAAGTAAACCGGTTCCAACAGCATTTGAATTAATAGATAATGTAAATTTATTGTTTCCAAATGAACAACAATAACATGATTTGTCCAAAATAGAAATTGAAATTAAATTCCGTCTGAAAGACGGTACAACAAAAGTATCTATTAGATCCAAAAAATAACCAGATTTCAATAATAATCTAAAGTGCCCTATTGCCTCTACTTCTACCGATTGACCATCTCCGACATAGATGCATCTTTCAGCATCACTTGGTTTTCGGTAACTCAGGCAACCCTGCATAGAAACACAAATGTGAGTAGTAGCACCAGAATCTAACCACCATGTGTTTCTAGATACTGAAGCTAAATTAACTTCAGAACATACCAAAGTAAGAAATATACCTTTCTTAACGCGCCAAGCAGCATACTTGGTACATTCCTTCTTAGTATGTCCAAGCTTATTACAGAAGAAACATGTTACCTCAACTTTCTGTTTCTTTTGTTCTGGACCCTTAGAAGCAGCAACCTTATTATCCTTATTCTTTCGTTTGCCCTTATCCTTGGAAGTGCTAGCCAGATGAGCACTTTCGGTCTTGTCTTGCTTCAATCTCTCTTCCTCTTGCACACAAAATGAAATGAGCTCATTAAGAGTCCATTTATCCTTTTGACAGTTATAACTGACCTTGAATTGATTAAATTGTGCAGGAAGAGAGATGAGAACCAAATCCACGAGGAAATCATCAGATAACTCGAGTTTCAAAGCCTTAAGTTTTGAAGCAAGATGAGACATCTCCATGATGTACTCTCGAACATTACCCTTGCTTTTGTACTTCATTGAAATCAAGCTTGCTAAAAGCGTGCTCGTTTCAACCTTATCGTTTTTGGCAAAACGTTTCTGAATTTCTGCAAGGAAGTCACTGGCATTAGTAACCTCATTGGTTACCGCACCCCTGAAAGCTTCTGTAATGCCGCGCTTCATGATCATAAGACTTAGCCTATTTGAACGTTCCCACTTACCCCAATAAACCTCATCCTCTTGAGTACTATCCTCATTGAGTTCATCGGGTTTGGGCATTCTCAAGGCTAAATCTATATCCATGCAGCCTAAGAGAATCATCATATTCTCTTTCCAGTCCTTAAAATTAGTTCCATTTAACATAGGGACATTATTGATGTTGGCAGATATAGAAGTAGTTGATATAAAAGCTGAATAGAGAACAAAATAAAATGAATCAAATAAACCATCATGTTCACATAAAATAAGCAATTAAACACATAATCTTTAAATTTAAAAACAAATTATGACATTTCAAGATACCTAGCACAACATTAATATCAAGTCTTTGGACAGTAATATTAACTGTAAGTGGTACTCTTGTTGTAGTGATCAAACATTGATAATAAGTTATGTCAAATAATGAATCTATCTTTGGATTGATTTATTATTCACATTAAGTTACCTTTATAATCATCACATATTTATCACCACAGGTATGTATGCAATTTGACCAAATATTAACTTTCCTTTGGGCCAGTCAATACCCGCATGAATCACATACACACAAATATCTAACACCCCAAACAGACTAATCTACACGAAAGATGTCACTTTGGTGATTTTCCGCTTTAATTAGCCTATTTAAAATGCTAAATCAATAACTTAAATATTAATATCATAAAATGCTTTTAAATAATAATAATAATAGTAATAAAAAAATCAAATTCAAATTCAAATTCACAGTTTTGATCAATAATTATATACTAAATACAATAACTGTGCCAAACCAAGAAAAAATTTATTTAATACAAAAATTAAATTAAAACTTAATATATTATTATAAGAACATGATAAATATTGCAGCAGCAAGGGATAAAGGCGTTTTATACTCATATACATATATATATATTTGAAACTTTAACAGAATCATCACCTACTATTCCCAGAAAAAAATTCTAAGATAAATCAATTGGAAAGGTAATACTTTTGACTTCAAATACAATTTTTTTCTGCACCTCTCTTCTTAACCAATGAATGTATCTATGTATACTCTTATAGAAAAAATAGCTAAAAGCACAGAAAGTAGGAAAATTTCCAAATGTATTTATGTATATTTTATATTAATACAATCGATTTCTATTGACTTTATCAAAATGATCCACTGAATCCATTGACAAATATATATATATATTAAATTAATAACTCAAAGAATTAATCAAGAAGTAGGCTCTAATACCACTTGTTAATATCATAAAATGAAAACCCTAATTTATATATACTGGAATCTTCTGATTAAAACAATGAGTAGAAAATTAATAGCGGAAGCATACCTTAATCCATTGAAGGAGAAACCTTACAGGAAGAGAACCCTTTGAGATGGTCTTCCAATTCTAGCCACTAGATTCTGTGTCAACTTCTCTGTGAGAGGATTTTCAGAAATTGGAATGCGTAATGGTAGAATGGGGACCATAACCCTATTTATAAACCGCTAGGGCAGTTCACAATAACCGCTAGAGCAGTTTTAATTTTATCACAATTATATTTCCGCCCCTCATAGAAATAATAATTATCTAATGGTATCTACACAATAATCTCATGACAATTATACCCTTAAGCCAATTAATCAATTATTAATTAGATCACTATATTTAGGCTTAATTAAATGATAGCACACACATTTTAATTATTTACATGTGTGGCCCAAATTATAGATTAATTACAAAAATTATTCTAACATTTCTTGAATTGAGTTTAGTTGTTCGGTTGTAGCATGGAGTTTTTGTGTTTATCTCTCTCAAAATGTGACTATCTTTGTTCCTTAAGCTCTAAATTTGTCTTCCTCGTTCCCGCAAAATGATATTTTGTATTTCAAATTATTCCCAAAATGATATTTTGTATTTCAAATTATTCCTAGCTACCACTAAATCTCATTTGAACCACAAGACACTGTCAAATGTGGACACTGTCAAATGCAGTTTCCACATGGAGAGTCCATGTTCCTAGTTACATTGCACTATCCATTCAGGCGCTCGATTCGAGCCTTTGCCATCAAGTATCAGATTACCCTTACCTGTATAATACCCACCGTCCCTCACCATTTCCCTGTTGTAATTATAATTGTGTGTAATTGGCCCATCTAATTGTATACCTACTCAAATCTATACATGTCACAGTGAACCATACATACATGATGGCATGGCTTCAGCATGGCGCACGAAGCTCACAGTGCGCACAAGACTATAACAGAAGCATAAAGCTTCTTAAGGGAACTTCAGAGGATGCGTAAGTCTTAGGCTCACATTGTAGAATGCTTAAAAATGTAAATTTTATGTTTATATTTTTATAGTGCAACTTGTGCACTTTTACTACTACAAGAGCTAAAAGATTAAGTGTTTTACCTATTTCATATTCAATGTGTTTTATGTGCAAAGTCTGCAATGCTTAATCCTCACAAACAACGAAATTTTCAAAGAGATTTTGGAAAATCCTCATATACAATTTCCTTACAAGCCGAAAGGAAAATCCTCAAATTAAAAAGAGTCAATCATAAGAGTGCAGTAAGAGAGTGGACGTCAAGAGTCAATTCATAAGTTTTTTTGAAGGCCTCAAATGTTCGATCAAAGTCCCAAATATTTGAACAACCCAATATTATGTAGTTTACCACTGCTACTGACTTGTATGGAACGTCTGCCCAGCTCAAGTTCTTCAGTTGAAAATAAACTGCATCCAATGTAGAAAACCCGCCCTTAGAACAAACCCATACAAGTGGACTCAGAGACTAGAAAGGACAAAATATCTCCTAGTCTATCTCGATTCAGGGCAACCATATGCAATTCAGGTTCATGCAAAACACGGTATGCCTATTTAAGTTCACCTAATGCACCAAAAGCGTGGATCTTAGCAAGATAAGATTAAGGACTTGGTGGTCTTTTCTACCGCAGAGATCACATGAGTATCTCCCAAACTGCGCTTAAAAGAGTAACACTACAAGTCTTGTCAGCTATTCCAAGTGCAGCAATCACCAGACCATCAACTTTCTATATAACAGTCAGTCGAGTAGACTTGCCTCCAGCAATCCATCAGGCCATGAATTCCAGCCCCTAATACGCTAAATTGTTATGGTCTACTTCAAGTGAAACATATGAGATGTATGTGCACAAGCTCCAAGGTGGACAAAAGGCCTTGTTCCGATCCAATGCATCTCTCAATGATGGACATCAAAGTGTCTAATTTCCCTGCATTTACAGGGGACCAAACTCAGTCACTAAACACATTCGTCGACAACATATAACCATATTAAAAGCACAGCCGTGATCCCCAAGCCTAGAGGAATTAGCCGTTCTCTCCATTTCTTTTATTTTTCTTTTAAATAAAATAATAAAAAAGTTTATATAATTTTATTTTTTTTCATTTTCTTACCGCACTTGCATTTAAAAGAAAAAACATTTAAAACATAAAAAAGAAGTAAGCACATGACAGAATTGGCTTAACCTATGGCAGAATTGGAATAACGTGGTCAACATTGATGATAATTATGGCTATTTATTAATCAACATTAATTAAATCAAGTAACGCACATTTCACCCTTAATACTTGCAAGGAATTTATGCTATCAAATCCCCACCATCAGTTTGATGGAAACTATGAATATTCCTCATTGTAAAACTGAATTCATAAATACAATTAAAAGCATGCATCTAAGTGCCAGCCATTGCTTGGCCTTAACAAAATGTAATCTGTGCAGTGCGCACAATGTTCTCAAAGTTGTTCCTACCGGCACCTTGAACTCCATTGGAACATATTTCCCTAATAAAGAATAAGGCAAGTACATTTCTTTTTTTCATCAAATATGGACAATTTTTTAAATTTCTTTGGATTCATCATTTGTGTATGCATGTTCATTGCATTTTTAATTAATTATTTTGTTCAAGATAATATTACTTGGTTAATCAATAACATCCCAACAATTGTCAATTTTGGCTAGCTCATTTGCTCATTCGCTTAAGGTGTGGGTCTCGTCAAGCCAAGTTGAAGGTGTGGAATCCAACCAAGTTGAAAGCACCTAAAATTTTAAGGATCCATGTTTTTTTGAAGTATAGGTGTGAGGGGCGGCAGGTGCGGGGGGGGTCATCTTTGATCCCGGAGGAAATAAAATAGTGGATTTCTCTTGGGGACTTGGAATTAGCACCAACAATCAAGCAGAATGGCTTGCCCTGTTCTACTCTCTAGAATTAGCAGTCACCTTCAACATGAATTGCCTTCAAGTTTTTGGGGACTCCAAGCATGTTATACAGACAATGAATAATGGCACCCCCTTAAAGACAGACAAAAACCGGAGAATACAGAAAAGAATAAAACGCCTCACCCTCCCAAAGGACACACTCTACTTTCATGTGCTAAGGGATCTCAACGGCAATGCCGATACTCTTGCCAACAAAGGAGTTCAGTTGGAATTGGGACATACTATCCTAAACAATGTTTCATCCTATCACTTTATTCCTTAATGAACTTATGGTTTAATCCCTCTCCACCTAGGAACTGTTATAGGCATGTTAGCTCTTGGCTTAACCCCTCTCCACCTTGGAATTGTTATAGGCTTGTTAGCTCTTGGTATAAACCCACCCCACCAAGCTCCTACGGCGTCCATTGTTTTGGCCTCCCTCTCCACCGCCATCGCATGACTCGTGCTCCCCACCTCCCTCCACGTACCCTCCATCACATGCCGGGTACAGCTCTCATGCCCGAGCACTTAACTCACCAGGCGACGGTTGTTGAAAGCATTTTCACTATGGCTATCCCTCCATTCGACGCCCTCGGCCCTGCTCTGCATAATCTCAATCTCCAGGAACCCGCAGTGTTGTCTGCAGGAAATCTCCCGGCTGCAAACGAGATGGATGGGGTCAGGCAGGCGATTATCACCTTGAGCCGTCTCACCTCCGACATTAAAGTCTACCTATCCAGAACCTACTCTGCAGTGTGCAATACTGATAATAAAATTGATGAACTCGTGGTGGAGGACAAATACATCCACTCCAGGCTCTCCTGCTTGGAATCGCGAATGGAGGATATCGACAGGAACGTAATTGAGCTCATGGGGAAGATTGACAGTGTGAAAAATGATATTTCTGTTCTTGTTAGCAAAACGCAGTGCAGCTATGCACAGGAGGCTCCAATGGCGAACCTGGAAATGGCAGAGGCGGCCTCAGTCAACCAGCAGAACTATGGATAATGGCATTTACCTGATGCAGGTTTCTCCCAACTGTTTATTTTGAATGTTTTTTTGCCTTAAATTATGTAACCAGTTTGTAAGGGTTTATCCCATTAGTAACTGCAGTCTTCTTATGAACTTTGACAGTAAAAAACTCCAGAGGTCAGACTTTAAAAACCTCTGCAATTTTCCCTTGTTAGATGCAGAGTATGAAATTTTGCAAATGTATTGAATGGCTGTGCACAGCCTTTGTTAATATAAAACTCCTTACCTGTTTCTGTTAAAAAAAAAAAAGTATAGGTGTGGAATCCAACCAAGTTGAAAGCACCTAAAATTTTAAGGATCCATGTTTTTTTTAAGTATAAAAACATTGGCAAATCTCACTAATTCTTAAATTTCCAATCATAAAATGTTGGATGATATTTTTTTTAAAATATTAAAATTTCTCAAGGTTTTATATAGTTTCTGCCCAATTTTGGCGATATTTAGAATATCAAAAAATTATCCCATGGAATTTGGGCAAATCAATTTGAAAAAAATGGAAATTGGTGAACCATTTTTTGGAAAACAATGGTCAAAAATTAGCCCATGGGCTAAATTTAACCCCTAAAAATTTCTTTGGTTGACATTTGTGTGGTCCAGGACAGTTACAATCCCCCGGTGATTTTGACGGAGTAAATGCCCATAGGTCATGGTTTCTCGGACCAATGGCCACTCCCACCAAGTGAGTGAGTTTCGACCAAACAAAAAACAATAACCGTCACAACAATTTGAACTACTAGTCCGATTTGTCAAACTTTTGATTCATATTTTCCACTGTGTATTGTCTTGCTATCATTGCGCATGCAATTTCCCATGTTAGAATGGAGGCAACTTCATGTAGGGGTCAGCTAACCTATTTACTTTTATCAAAATAATTTTTTTGTTTTGTTCAAATCAATATGTTTGTCTAAGCAAGATTATGTAGACATCTTTGAGAGGTTTTTGCAGCTTGACTGTGTTGATGCTTAAAACAACACAGTTCAGGCAACAACATCGAAAACACGCTCGGAGGGTTGGTCAAGGGGAAGAAGGGGATGGAATCCCAAGTTGCATATAGAGCCCTCGGATAAATAAGATTCACAAGGTTGATCAATGACATTACATACATAATTGAATGAAAGCGGGATATAACGTGTGTTAATAAATGTGAGAATGCTTTAAAAATAAAAACGTTAATACATTAAACAAATTAAGTGCAACCTATCTAACCATGCGTGAAATAATTAACTAATTAATTAAGCACAAAGAAATTAATGCATAAAATATTTACAAAACTCAAGGTGCATTATGCAATTAATTTCCTAAAAGAGTAAGATTTGGTTGTTAGTATAAGAATGTGGAAATAATTAATACTTTTCTAACGCCTAAGTTGATTAAAATAGCTTGTATAAATGTGCAAAAGAAATCTACAATTCAGCTCAATTCATAATTTTAAAATACAGTCAAAATCAGAGTTGCATTAATGAAGTCATTTTACTTTTAAAAGTGGAAACTTTATGCTTTGTACATTTACTGAAAATGAACTTAATAATTTTAACTATTGCATAACATGAAAGATTGTTGAAAAATATTCATAGCAGCAGCAGCAGCTACTTCTGTTCGAAATATAGTGCATTAGAAAGGATAACGATTAAAGTTGAAAGTCAGTTTTTTTTAATGTACAGTTAGTAAAAAATGGAATAATGTGTACAAGAAAGTAAAAACAATTAATATTTATAGTCCACTTTATACATAAAGTACAACTTAGAAATGTAAGATAAAAATAAAAATAATAATGAAACTAAATAATAAGGTGGAGGAAAGATGTAGATATGCCCAAATAAGATTTTTCTATTAAGAGTGGAATTTTAATAGGCATCAAGTACAATAGGATATGGCCAGTTCAACCCCTAAGAAAAAGAGGCTTACGAGACCCTATGCAGCTCTCAACAACTCAAGTTCATTCGGATGAAATAGATACAGCAGGAGTACTCACAAATCAAATTGTGTTGGCGATAACCTGCACACATGAAGAGATCAGTCAGAAAATTAACGAGAGTACTCCCTCGCTCAGATTGTGCTGGTTGTAACCTACACACATGAAGACGTGAGTCATAAATAGATGATAACACCATAATGCCATCTACATCGTGCTCACAAGCATCATTTGTGATCATGGCAATATGTCTTTACAGTGGCACTTGCTTTATCTATAAGTAAGAAAACATTTTCAGTTGCCCTACTACCTTTCTTCCTTCATCAACATATTTATATGAGGTGTTTTGATTTAGAAATCACCACATACTCAATCATAGCAACAATTCATGGTTAAATATAATATATCCCTGTGCCTTTGCACCAAGTGGATCTCCTTGATTCTAACTTCCTCAACGTTGGTCTTCAGTCCTAATATCATGTTGAAAGGGAACTAGCTTCAAGACATCCAACTTAACTCCAACTTGAAATTCAATGTATTGATTAGTTTTAAACATGAGAAGTCAATGTATTGATTAGCTTTAGACATTAGACAATGATAATGATAAGCAGTCTTTCATGAAATAGGATGACAAATGAGGGTATGCAAAGATGTTATCTTCTCGTGATCAATAATCATCTAATGCTATGTGAGTCAAGCCTAAGTGATGAAGCAAACTAATAATACTCATGTAGCATAGCCAAAAGAAAAGTTCATGATTATGATACATGCTTATGTTTATTTGTTTTTATTCCATGGACACACTAAGCCTGTCACAACTACAAATTGTTCAAAGTTATTCCATAGATAAGAAGCCCAAATTTTCAACCAAGCTACCATAATTTCAACAAAAGCACATGGGAAAGGCCTTCTCAAGCAAGAAGGATTGGAAATCAGTGTATCAACCAATTCATAAGGTAAAACAAGGATCCTTGATGGTTATCAATCTAAACCCCAATTAAAAGTAAAAATCACATCTGCATCCACTAAGGTATAGCATTGAAATGATCTCCATGCAATACGATAAGTCCAACAAATCCATCAAATAAAACCACTATTCATTTGACTTTTGAGAATCAATACTTCACTACTTCATGCATGTAATTATCAGGTCATGGAAAGAAACCATGCAAAGGACAATACCATAATCAAAGTATGAAACTAAGGAAATTTCAGTAAGGTCTTTGCAAGAAAGAGGATCCTTGGAATCATTACAACTATCAATGCACAAATGATTTGCAAGGTTCATATGTCATTACTTGTCATTCAACCAAACTCAAAGAACAACTCAAAGCATCCATTTACAAATACAACATTAGTGACCAACATAAGAACATTCAAATGATTGTCTAAGTTCCTTGAGAAATCCCTTAAACGTGAAGTGAACCATCATTGTACTTTGGAATAACTTGACAACGATTATGAATAGTAAACATCCCCACATAAAACTAATATACCAAGTGAGGACAATTAAGTACCTACTATATCTTCTATATCCGATCACCTTCGTATACAAATAATCAATGACCTAAGGCAAGAAGCAAACTAATCATTTACCACTCAGTCTACCAAAAGGCCATTTTTATGAAAGAAGCTAAGATCAAATGAGTGAGAGTTGACTTATATGTTCCACTAATGAAACCCCATCCCTTCCAAAGTCATGTATTAAAACTTCACATGTTTTACTCATAACCAAAGCACCCTTCTGTCAATCACCAAGGAAACAATGCAAGAACTCGAGGTCATGTGGAACTGCATAGTAGAGTACTACATCTCTAGAAGCCAAACACTTGTCAGACTATAACCGGATGATATGAAGTAACAAGCAAGGATCATCCCAATTGTCACTCAAATATGTCAATAAAACAACAAGGAACAAAAGCAACCATGTGGTAAAATCGTGAATGTGGGTGTCTATTTTAGGAGGTGTTATGGAAAATAAATCTAGTTTTTTCATGTTTTTCAACTTCAGGCGAACAAAAATTATGTTTGTATTTAGAATTTCACTTTACAATAAAAACAAAACTTTTGGAGAATTACGTTAGCTTTCTATTCATTATTTTTTTCTTTTTTTTTTATTAAAATTTGATATGTCAATTTAGTAAATGTTTGACAATATGTTTTTATAAAATGAAAGGACTAATAAATAGTCATGTTTTTGAGTCGCATGAACTCATTGTTAAACTTGTGTTTATTAAAAACAAAATATGCCACGACAATCTATATAGAGCCTATTACTATATGACTATAATTTTGTATACAACGAGTGAATATACTAATTAGTATAAATTTTTGAATTGGATCGATGTGGAAAATTGGTCGAATATCAACACTTTTATTTAGAGTGGACATTTCTCTCAATTACCACTAAAACTAAACAATCTAAGAGTACCCTTTTGAAGTAGACACTCCAACAAACTGTTCCATGATTTTTTCAATTTTTTTATTCTGTATTTTTAAAGATATTGAATTTTCATTTCACTGCATTTTGAAAGCATTGAAACCAAAATAAACACATATTTACAAAACAAATAATAAAAATTATTAGATCTCAATTGAAGACAACAAAATCTGAACCTACGGAAAGTAGATTCAATGACGAAAATAACGGTATCAGTTCTGAAAGTCGCTTTGCAGTATTGGATATTGGTTTTAACTTCTGAAATTGGAGAAACCTAAAAAATTTCCAGTTTTCAGGTATTAACAATGTCGACCGAAAAACACTTTGTCGTTTACTAACCGTTAAAATAAACGTCTAAAACTCTTTCGGCCGAGAACGATTTTCAGCCGAAAACGTGATCATAAAAAAATTATGTCGGCCGAAAAAATGTAGACCCACTTTTAATAATTAAACTTGTTTTGAACCATATTTATACACTAACCGAATTAATAATTTCACATATTTCATTCTCATAGACATCTTTACAAAATATTTTCTAAGGGGCTTTTTTAAGGAGATATTTTTCTAAGGATATTTTTTTCTAAGGGACTTCTTTAAGGAGATTTAGAGCTCATTTGACTCCCCATGCTGACATTTAATTCCGTTGTAAGGAGGTGGTTGAGAAAACCTGTTCATGAGGTCGATGGAGTATGGAGCAGCCTGAAAATCCGTATGGAAGGGTATGGCTCTGTTTTTGCTTGTCCCTTAAGCCACTCTACCTCCTGGTAATTCACTCACCCTGATCCCTATCCCATTTTTTACCAACAACAGGATTTATCACGCATTGTAGAGCCGATTCGGAGAGAAGAAAGAGGAAAATCATGATTCTGTGTAAGTGCGAATTTGCAAAGCCAAAAGCACATAGAAACCCTGCGTAGGAAGTAAATCAATTGGGATATCCATGGATCAGAACCTGGGGATAAATTACAGAGCGTGCGTAGCTTAGAAACCCCATGAGAACACCTGGATCTGATAGCAGAGGAACCGAGCTGCGAGACAGAGTTTCGGCCGCAACCCTAAGAAGATCCTAGCTAGTATAACTGAGAAGAAGGAAAGACAGATGTTGGATCTTCTTGATAAACCCAGTGAAGGATAAAGTCTCATGAAATCAACAGTTTGGACCTTTCTATTCCCACCCTAAAGAGAACTGGAGGGAAGGAGCCCTGAGGGATTGTGCAGCAGAGAAGGGGGCCTTCCTTGTGTTGGGTGAGGTAGGTATTGTGGGTTCCATGTTTGTTGAGTAGTTTGAGATGATCGTATCTCTGTCGATAAGCGCGTTGGATTAGCATCATCCTCCATGTTCCCTTACATGCTTGATAAACCCAACTGTATGTTGGCTTAGCATTAGGGTGGATCTGTGACTGTGAGAGAACCTATTTATCCCTCCTTAGTATATACACAGCCCAGCTCAGGGGTGGTCTCTCAACTGAAAGAGTATAGGCTGGACAAAGACCTATGGTTGGGTGGAACGTTTCTCTCACTTATCCAGTTGCTTAGACAGTTCCATTTAAAGATAAGTGCTTTCTATGGTGTTAAATGATGCTAGTTTCCTATGTTTTTTCCACTTGTTATGCTCAAGTTATTTGAATGAATGATTGCATGAAATGGACCAATATGAAGACTGTATAGGCCTGAGTATAAGGTTGAGTTCATGTTTGAATACTTCACCATTATCCTGAGCTTAATATGTTGATAACCTTGCAGGTTGTAGATGCATTGATTAGTTTTAGTTTCATTAAGTATGTTGTTATGCATTCCATACATTGTTAGATGGACTGCATGGAATCACCTGGACTTGGGAAGGAATCAGATAACCTTGTTGTGTTTCATGACCCCTCTATGGGTCAAGTGAAAGGGAAGTCATGGCAAAAGGCAGGTAGAACTCTTTGCAGAAGGGTAAAGAGGCATTGAGGAGTTTAGGAAAGACTTCAGTCGGAAATTTGGCCAATTCAGAGTACTCAAATGTGTTAGGGTATCACACCAATGTATAGAGCTCTCCAAGAGATTTCCAACGGTACCGGACTTGTCCACTTTGGCCTAAGCATGAAGAAGTTATAGGGCTGGGAAGTTGGTTGTAACATGGAATGGCCAGCTCCTGACTTTCCGCATTGCGGAATGTGGAAGTCGGGGGTGCATTTTTGCAGCGCCAGGTATTTTGACGCTCTGTATTTCCGACTTCTGCACTACGGAATGCAGAAGTCGAGGGCGCATTTCTGTAGTGCCGGGTATTTTGGCGCTCCACATTTACGACTTCCACACTGCGAAATGCGGAAGTCGGGGGCGCATTTCTGCAGCGTCAGGTATTTTGGCGCTCCGCATTTTCGACTTCCGCACTGCAGAATGCAGAAGTCGGGGGTGCATTTCTGCAGCGCCGGGTATTTTTGCGCTCTGCATTTCCCACTTCTGCACTGCGAAATGCGGAAGTCGCGGGCGCATTTCTGCAGTGCCAGGTATTTTGGCGCTCCACATTTCCAACTTCTACACTGCAGAATGTGGAAGTTGGGGGTACATTTCTGCAGCGCCGAGTATTTTGGCGCTCCACATTTCTGAATTCCATACTACGAAATGCAGAATTCATAATCGTATTTTGTTTGATGTCGTGATTTGATCGTTCCGCCCTTCCGAATTCCGACTGCGAATTGAGGCCAGGTAGATTACGGATTGCAGATCGGAAGCCATTGCAGCTGCGTATAAAAATAGAGAGAATTGTTGAAAAAAATGTATCAGCTTGTCTCCCATCGCCTCTGAAGGGAACCAAGGGGACCGGGCACCTGAAAAATGGTATCAGAGCCCAAGTTGCAGCACTGGAGTTTCTTGGTTCGTGGCATGAATGCCTTTACGAGCAGAAGAATTCTCATGGCACGGATTTGATAAACATTAATTAGCATTGTTGTTGTCCGAATGAGCAGTTTCCAGATTTGTATGGATATTTTATGTTGCATATGCATTCTTATGATGTCTGATAAATGCCTATGTAATGCACAGTGGTTGCAGTTGATAATAGTTGAATCGTATAGCAGGGGAAGAGTACAGGGAAGCAAGGAAATGGTGACCATAAATGATGCCCAGGACCCTTATGAGCAGGAGGAAGATGTTCTGGGAGAGAATGTGCAACAAGCACATACTGAAACAGAATCCAATGGAGGAAGGGACCAAATAAATCCCCCGAACTTAGTTGAAACCATGGTGAGTTTCAATTAGATATTGATGAAGGCTCAAGAAGAGCAACACCAACTCAATGTCGCCATCTTGCAGAGCCTCATCGATATGCATCAGAGGATAAATCTTGGGTCTAACCCCAGCAATGTGGGAAGAGAAGGAAGAGATGTCGATAGTCACTCTAGAGGTCATTCTAGGAAGAGGACTCCAATCCCTAGAAGGAGTTAAATGAGAAAAAATCACAGAACACTCTCTCTGAGATCTCTTTCCAACAAGTTATGAGAATCCAAATATTCTCAAATAAGTCCAAGGCATACCTCCAGCAGGTTTGAGAGAAGAAAGAAATTCAGAGGGATCCCACAGGGAGAATTTAGGAAGGAAAGGCCTCCCACATTTGATGGAGAAAGAAAGACAGGTCAAGAGGCAGAGGCGTGGCTTCTTGGAATGAACACTAGTGGATTAGGACCCAAAATCCGATGACAAAATTCGAAGACCTCCGACGAAAAAGGACTGTGTCGTGGATTTCACCATAAAAATTTCAAAATTTGATCATTTTTGTAAAATTGATAGAAGGAGAAGTCGGATATCTGACGGATATGTCGATATCCGACGAGGCCCCTGGGATATCCGATGGCTCTGTGGATATCCGACATCATATTAAGCCTTAGGATGTCGGATATCTGACGCCAAGCTATACCACCCGAGGATGTCGGATTTTCGAGATCAAATTTCTAACGATAACTAGGTTCAAGGCGTCAGATATCCGACGGAAGGATGACTTTTAAAACTTATAAATATTGAAACATTCCGACATGTTTGCTATACAAGCGATGGTTTGCGGAAGTTTTTTTATTCGGCGGACTGTTTTTCATTATTTCCATTGTTTTTGTGATTCAAGCAAGCGAAGTGCGAAGCTTCATTTTCTAAGATTGATAATCTTCATTCAAGCTCTTTACGATAAAATGTCAACTAACAATATTCCTGATCCAGATGAACAAAATCGACAATTGCTTGCTAGATTGTGGGAAGGAGTTGAAAGAAGGGGTGATGGGAAATGCTATTGTCCATGTAGTCAATGCAGGGGTTTTAAGAGGAGAAGAATTTTGATCACAACAACCAGAAAACATTGTAGGGAGCATGGGCACGCTGAGGGGGGACATGAATACCATCCATTTGTAAGTTTTGCATTATATATGTTTTTATTTTGATTGCTTTTGTAAATTTATGTATTGATCGTGGTTTTAATAGATGGGAACTAATATGGACAATAAATATTATTTTAATATTAAATATTTATTATAATATTTTTTTTCTTTTGTGCATGTTGAATCTAGGGTATAGTAGCATAACTCATTTATTTGTTCGTTAGTGAGACTAACCCACTCACCAGGGAAAGCACTTAACTCTCTAGATTTGTGACACTTTCCATCATGACAATAGAAATAACGACTATATTGGCATTTTGTAATTTCTCTTATATTTTCTCTATAGAAATTACCATAGCATCATTTATCTTACCTTAGTGGAGTACAGTATGAGAAATTATGGGTTATATTTGAGTAGCTTTGCTCAGTAATTGGGTCAATTATTATGTCTCTTGGATAGTTTGGATGCACCTATTTGACCAACAATACAATTGGCCGTTATTCTTTTCATCCCAATAGTACAAAATTTGTTACATTTTGCATTTGAATTTCTTATATTAACTTTTATCTATTGATGGTTTCATGTAATTATAAAGGAAAGACATCCTAGGGAACTTCGTCTGAAGGAAGTGCTTCCAGAACAAGTACCGGAAGCTATGAATATTAATGGAGAACAAGTTAATGATCACATTGAAGAAGATGATCATACTGATAACATAGTTGAATATTATGTTACAAATAATTTGATCCATGATTCATTTAATGTTGGAATGGATGTTGATGATCATGATCATGATCATGAAAATGATGAACATTTTGATGATATTCATGATATACCACTTCTTGATAAGGCATACGAACCCCTTTATGAGGGCTCCAAGACAAATCTTCTCTCTGCTATATTGTTGACAATGAACTTGAAGGTTATGAATGGTCTTTCAAACATATCAGTCACACGGATGTTAAGGTATGTAATATATTCCATCACAAAATATATATGATTGTGTATTTTATTGTTAATTCATATATAAGTCAAATTATTACAGTTGAAATTTGTTTCATTAATATTATTTCTATATTATATTAACTAGATTTTTATTTTTATTTGTTGTAGCATGATAGATGAATATTTGTTACCACCATCAAATATTTTACCTCGCACATATCGAGATTTATCTGCCATCATGAAATAAATTGGAATGCAGTATGAAGCAATTCATGCATGCCCCGATGACCATGTTCTATATTACAATCAACATGAATTTGCAACAGAATGTACTGAATGTCATATCAATAGATATCGCATAGATCAAGTAACTAAAAAGGTGCCTTGCAAGGTTCTACGTTATATTCCCATTATTCCATGTTTGCAACGACTGTTTAGGTGCAAAAACATAGCGCAGTTTATGGATTACCATGCACGGAATAGAAGTCAAGACGACATTATTCGGATGCCTGTATATGGGTCTGCATTTAGAGATATGGAGGAAAAATGGCCTCACTTTAAAGAAGAACCTCGTAATCTTAGGATTTCTTTAGCAGCAGATGGTGTCAATCCATTTGCAGAGATGAGATCTATTTACTCGGTGTGGACTATTTTTGTTATCAACAACAACATTCCTCCATGGTTGACAATAAAGAGGGAGCACATAATGTTGTCGATGATTATTCTAGGTACGAACCCTGCAGTTTTTTTTAATGTAGTGGTATCTCATTTGTCGTATTTTTGTCGCATAATTTCATATATATATTTAATGTTTTCCTATTGTGCAATATGGTTTCATATATATAATCTAAATGGTACGTCTCATAATTATATTTTTTATATGTTCAAAACAATCAGGTAAGTACCAAGTCAAAGATATGAATGTATATATCGAACCTCTTATTGACGAGCTACTGAAGTTATGGAATGGCATCACTATGTATGAGGTATCTAGACCAATACGACAAAGGCAATTTCAATTCCATGCAATGCTTGTATGGACAATACATGATGCCCCAGGGTTAACCCATTTTTGTGGTATGTAATTATAAGTTCCACTTTATTTGCATTTAATTTTACGAACTACTAGTTAATATACTACGCACGCATTTTTTTCTAAATAATCCAGTCATTTTGTATATAATTATCATTGACATAGACATTCCATCTCTTTATGTAGGTCTTCAGACAAAGGGAAAATTTGCATGTCCAGTTTGTGGTCCTAAGATCAAATCTCATCGTTCAAAAAGCTTAGGAAAGGAGGTGTTTGATGAGTATAGGCACTTCCTCTCTAAGAATCACAGGTATCAAACTACCGAAAGACATTTGTTCAATGGCAAGCAAGAGACTGCATTAAAACCGCAGAGAATGACACCTCACCTATGGAAGTTGCAATATAATAGAAATCGTCAAGGTACATATAATGAATCATCGTATATGTTATGTTGTATTGTATCTTTTAATATTGTGTGTTGTTTACTGTAATTGACATTGATTTATGTAATTTCATGATTGTCGTTCATGTGATCATGAAGGCATTAATGGGCTTCCACAAGGAATGAAAATTTATCCTAGACAATTTAGTAGGTTTCCCTACTATGAGCACCTACAAATTGCTCATCTATTTGATACAATGCATATCGGAAAGAATGTGATCGAAACATTATGGAGAATATTGGATGGAAGGAGTAACAAAGAAAAAATTGTCAAAATTTGCAAAGACATTCAAGATAGCAACCATGCAATGAAAGATGTCATTCGATTTCATATCAACGGAGAGCAAATTAATATCAACTCACTTCCATGGATGTTAACAGATCAGCAAAGTAATGTTGTAAAATAAGTCATTCGAAAAATCAAATTTCCCACCGGATTTTGTGCAAACATAAAGAATATCATAACAAAGAAAGGTGATTTCACGGGGGTGAAGTCTCATGATTGGCATGTTTTCATGAAGGTAATTATTATGGCATGGATTTAATTATTTTTTTTCCTATTCCAGTCAATATGGTTGGTATATTTTTTGTTTGTCTACTCTAATTTGTTGATAAAATGAAACGATTTGTATATTATTGTTACAGTATTTTCTACCTCTCTCTATCCCGGAAAACTCTGACAACAATGTCAAGCAAATAATATATAGTCTCAGGAAGTACATGAGGTGAGTGGTGATTTTTTCCATGCGCTTAGTGTTTTTTTAATTCAGCATTGAACTTACATTTGATTTTTGTTCTCCAATTCATGTTACGTAATATAATGTTTTTTTTCCTTTAATCTCTTGATTTGGTTGTCATGTCACTTGTAGATGGTTGTCATCTAAAGAATTCCATAAAGAAGACATAAATTATTGGAGGAGAGAAATTCCTCGTCTCATGTGTGAAATGCAGAAACATCTACCTTCGGCATTTTTCAATGCACAAGAACACTACCTCATACACCAAGTTGAGGAGATTGAACTGTGCAGACCTGCGCACTCAAGGTCGATGTGGATGCTTGAGAGGCACTTGAAATTTATGAAGGGTTTGGTCAGACAACAAGCATATGCTGAGGGTTCTATGATGGAGGGATACATGGTATACCAAAACATGCTGTATATTAGTGAATATCTTCCTAAATTAGCAGAAAAGCTCAATTTACGTCGCATTTGTGATCCGGAATCCAATAAGAGTTTCGAAGGGGAGTACCCGAAGGGGAAAGGTAGATCGAGGAAGGTGAAAGGTAATATAACACATTTCACTGGTGATTTTTATGTATATATAATATCATACATATTCTATTTTTATATTTAGTATTTTTCATCAATTTAGAGTGTAATATACTTTGTTAAGTTACTATACATTTGTATTGAATTTTAATTTTATTGTCATCAAATAGTTGGTCGAGAGTGGGATGCGATTCATTTATACATCGCAAACAATCTTGACTGGATGAAGGTATGGATCGAACGATGTGAACATTCTGGTCATGGAATATCATGGGAAGGTGTGGCTTCATTGGTTAAAGTTGCACATCGCAATGGAGACACCAATCTAACACAAAGGGAAATCGATTTAGTAAGAGATTTAAAAGATAAGCAGGTAAGCATATTAATCATCCATACTATTTTTTTTTGTAAAAAATAATGTCATTGTATGTCACGCTCATTTTTTTCCTTGTATGGCATTATAAACATGCACTAGTTAATCATAAATATTGGATGATAATTATGTAATCTTTTCCTGTATGGCTTGTTGTAGGTAAAACACCATAAGGCTATGTGGTGCAATGGATGTATATATCGCATCAAAAAGTTGGATGAAACAAAGAAAACATATGATTGTGGGATATCTGCTGTCTTTGAGCTGACCAATGTTTCTTCTAGAAGTGACAGACATCCAGAACTCTCTGAAAATCGATACTATGGGTATTTGGAAGACATTCTTTAGTGTGACTTTAACTCCTTCAAGGTATTTATGTTCGTTTTCAAATGGTACAAGTATCGATTGAATCAACGTGATCCTGATAATACAATTATCGAACATGATAATGGATTTACCATGTTAAATACAAGGTTGTTTGAGCCAGGAATGGAGCCCTATGTTCTTCCGACCCAATGTGAACAGGTCTTTTACTTTGAGGTTCCAGGTAGAGCGGGTTGGTCATTTGCTGTGAGACACGATCCAAGGGGAAGGCTGGTAAAGTATAACGTAGATGAAGGTAATGAAGAAGTTCTCAAAGAAGAAGACATCGTTGAAGATGATCATGATCAACATGAGTTAGATGATCATGTTCCAGTAGAAGATGTCGAAGAACTTCTTGAATCAGATGATGTATCAGACAATGTACTCTATGAAGATGATATCGACGATGACATGATGATCGTAACTGACATCGACAACGATGATGAAATGGCCAATACTTACAATGTTGAATCTGGATCATTGGATGATAGTACAGATGATGAATCAGATGAAGAAGATGATGAAGACCATTGAAGTTTACGAGGTATGCAGTAATAATAAATTAACTGTTTCTTAGTGAGTTTCCATTTTCCTGTATGTTATAATTAGAAACATGTTGTATATAGACATTTAATTTTTTGTACATAGATATTTTTGTCGGGTTATGGGGAATTGAGAGTGATGTGAGGGGGGGGAGGGGCCATAAGAGCTTCCACCTTCACATGGTTGGCCCTGTTTAGTAGAGAATATTAAATTATTCTTGAAACAGAGAGAAGCTTAGTAAGGAAATGCACAATTATCAAGACTAAAACATCATCATCATCATCATTATTGACATTGTCATCGTCATCACCACCACCATCATCAACATCATCACCTTCTTCTTCGTCATCATCATCCTCCTCCTCCTCCTCCTCCTCATCATCATCATCATCTTCTTCATCATCATCATCACCATGTTCATCATCATCATCATCTTCATCATCATCATCACCATGTTCATCATCATCATCATCATCACCATCATCGTCATCATCATCATCATCATCATCATCTTCATTATCATCTTCATCATCACTTCCATCGTCCTCATCATCATCATCGTCGTCATCGTCGTCGTCGTCGTCGTCGTCATCTTCGTCATCACCACCACCATCATCAACATCATCATCATCATCATCATCATCATTATCATCCTCCTCCTCCTCCTCCTCCTCCTCCTCCTCATCATCATCTTCTTCATCATCATCCATCACCATCTTCATCATCATCATCATCACCATCATCGTCATCATCATCATCATCCTCATATTCATCATCATCTTCATCATCACTTCCATCATCCTCATCATCATCATCATCGTCGTCATCATCATCTTCATCATCATCATCGTTAGTGCAATTTTGCAAGTTAAGCATGCTCAAGCCAAGAGATACAAATACAGTGGTTACACCACTAATTTTCCATAAGACATTGTTCAAATTACAAATTACTTTCAATGCCACTTTATATACCTTGACATACTATTTGTGAAAAGGAATGGAACAAAGGGAAAAAAGTACATGACTTTTATGTGACCAATCCATGTATCATAAATGTATTGCTTTGTAATATACAAAACAACAAATATTACAATGATGTCGAACTTGACCATAACTTATGTGTTGCACTTGTACATGCACACATTAATGTCTTTGCTCGATTTCATAATATGTCTACAAATAATGGCAATCCATCCCTTGAAGAATCTAACATACCTTATCTAGAAAACAATGGTGACACCCAACAATAATAAAATATATCTTCCATTGCCTTCAAATTGCCTACTATGCAACGAGAAATGAAAAAGATCAAATAATTTGTTCATAATGAAGACATTAAGGTGATTCAGGCTTTCCCAGCTATCTAAATGATCCATTATCCTTTTGGATTTTTACTATGTCTAGAATTTCAATTTCTAGATACAGTAAAAATCCAAAAGGAAAATGGATAATGAACACATTGTTGACCGAATAAGATTGTGTGGCTAGAAATTGGTTTATCGCCAATCAATGAATAAAACAGATAGGGCCTATTTGAAATTACATTCCCAACACTTTTTCCAATTGGGAATGTATGTATCAACAACCATAAATGACGAAAATTCCGCTTAATTGTCACACACTACACCTGGATTGATACCATGAAAAAAAATTAGACATGCATGCACAATTCAAATACTTCCTATACAACTTGATTATGTGACATCAAAGTCAAGCAATTACTAAATTCTTTGTAAGGTGGAGCCAAGAACATAACACACCAACCAAAAATAAGGGGCTACCCCTCCATCTCAAAAACCTACATACAAATAAATTGCTAGACCATGTCATATGATTTGGAGCATAGCTACGTAGGATTAGAGCATTATATTGGCTCCCTTATAGAGGAGAGATAAAATAAATTATCATACAACTATAGTGGCTAACCTTGTTCTCAACTCTTGGTTTAGTAGACATAGAGTGGCTAGATTTGCATCTAGTGGTGTAGAAAGATAGGCCTTCTAGCCCAATGATGTGTATGCAAAGGTGTACCTGCAATATCATTAACCTCCCCAAACTATAGTCACATACATTCACACAATATTTTCCATCTTTCATTAAGATATTCTTCAAAAATCCATGCACACAACATACCACTAGTACAAGTAAAAATTATTTACTAATGTCATTTGCATAGAAAAACCTTGTAACTATTAGTGATTTTTTCTAATACGCTCACCTTTATTTTATGGATATGAATGGCTATTAGTGATTTTTTCTAATAGGCTCACCTTTATTTTATGGATATGAATGCTAATATTGGGGTGTTGCACATTTACATGATTTCCTATGGCTAGATAGTGCTTGGTACCGTTGTATATTAAATATATATATATATTTTTTTGAATATATATTTTAATATTAAATATTAAAACAAAATGAAAAAACTAAAAAACAAAACACATGACATACGGCCTCATTCTCCCGCCGAGATCTCGCCTCCTCTGTGAACTCTGAACTCTTCCTCGACCCATCACATCCTCCACATTACTCTGCCTCTCGCCTCATCCACGGACTCTTCCTCCCATCGTCTCGAAACTCTGAACCCTACCTCGACCCATCGCATCCTCCACGAACTCTGCCTCTCGCCTCATCCATGGACTCTGCCTCCCATCGTCTGGAACTAGAGCTATGTACCAAAAAGGCACCGAAGGGGAATATTGCACCAGGAAACAAAGGGGGATAACACACCAGGCACCAGGAACACACGGAGGACTCTGCCACCGGCCAGAATGTCTCATAGATCGGTGAGTCTCTTATACCCAAATAGAAATTCCCACAATTGTATGTTGCTTGGGTTCTAGTTCCTGCAATTTTGGGTTTTCCACCTGTAAATTTGTGCACTTCTAATGCCTGGAAATGGTATGAATCTAGGGAAGGTTGTCACTACGTGAGTTAACTGAGTTGTTTCAGCCCCTCATCAAGATTTGTAACTCCACATAAGACCTCAAGCTTTGTGTCTGAAATTTCACTACCATAGTTCTGGTGCCTACGCTACTTCTCAAACAACCATCCCATGTGCCCATAAACGCAATGAGTGATCACGCCTCACTGTATAGGTTCTAATCTTCTGGGGGTGGTGATATTCAATAAGGAATCATGGGCTCGGGAACCCCTTCCTAGTAATGAGACTCCTCGAGTTATCAAGACATTAATCCAATGTGCAGAATGTGGATGCAATACACCATGTAGTGAATGGTAACGCATTTCCTTCCAGTTTTCGATGGGTATCCCTCAATCTCGACTGCAAGAGTGGATTAACTCCTTGAATCTTTCAACATTTGTCATAATAGACCCATTCCACTTGCATCTTGAGTCTCTTTCTGTGTTTGAAGCCCTAGTTCTATTATTGGTTCCTATGAGAGCTTCCCCGCGCGTATCACTAAGAAAACATCAGTTCCTTCCACATATCGATCACAGAGCTATATTATGAGTGAATTTCGGGTTCAACATTTCCTACTAGAGTTTCTCAAGCATTCGCATGTATAATGGCTAGGGCTGAGTCTATCTCTGCTGAAATGAAACCCTGATGTAACTAAAACTCGTAGGAAAACCTCGATGGCAGATAATTAAAACGCCTCCATGTGTACTAGGGATATGGCTACCATGAATTCAGGTAATGAAGGAAGAAAATAAAGAAATTGTCCATCCATTCTCAAATTATTCACACAAATACCTGACCTCTCTCAATTTTTCGAGTTCATTATTTTATTCATTGACAAACTATTATCGATTTCTGCCCCAGCAAGTTACCAGTTGTTTCTTAGTTTTTTTCTTTTTGGCAGCAAAAAAACTCTTCATTTTCAGCTCTAACCGGGAGTTACAGATTTTTCCTGGAACTGCCATTTGCAAGATTCCACTTGTCCAAACTTAATATTTTCTTTCTAATTTTAGGTGACTAGTTCCTAAATCTTGTAACAGCCTATCTAGGTGGCTTAGGAGACAAGCCTTCGATCTCTCAAAGCAATTAAGTCATATCTCAACCAAAGGATAATTTGCAATCAATATGAATTTGTTAGAGGCACCAAACAGTCCCAAATGTGAGATCAAGGGCATGCAAAAGAGTAGATTAGGAGGTTGTCACGTAGCATGAATTTTTTATAGTGTTGTGAACTGTACTCTATTGTCGATTGGTTACACTACTCAAAGGTGGGTTGTGCACAATTATTTAATCAGGATGTCTTAGTTGCGAAAGTAGTAATCAAGCAATATGCTCCACAAGTATTTCCAAGAATGAAGCAAATGAAGACCTATTACAGCAGTAACCAAATGGTAACAAAGGGAAATAAAATCACTCTGAATGAAACTCAGATTTATCTCAAAATATCTTAGCATCTTTCATTAGTGAATTATGTTCTTTGCATATATTAGGATCTGTAAAATCAAGCCTCGATCATAGGTTTAGAATAGCCAATCAACAATGGGTACAAATACGCTAAGTGCCAATCCAATTCCACTATTACTTACTCAATGAATATGCCCACAAGGGATGCGATTTGATTCAGTGCCTCAATACTTGTTACAAGATCCAATTTGATATGCAAAGATCAGAATTGTATCAGCAGTAAGGAGGTCAATATGTTTACTAATATCGTTAGGATATTGTGTCAATGCTACCTTTGAGTCCTTCAAACATAGTAAGTCATTCCAAGTTCCAACAATTATATTTGCAACCACTAACTAGAAGAGAGATGCAATTTGGTTGTAACTTATTCTTGGAATTAGAAGCTAATGAAAAGACTGATACTCAATCAGAGCAGTGACAATAGTGATTCTTTAGTCCACAAAATGAGTATTAAAGTGATCTCAATATGGTGCCAATGAAGGAGTGAACAACAAATAGAGGTCTGCTCTATGTAAGAGAGTATGAACAGTAGTGAGACAAATTGCAAGTGTGATGGTAATAATAGTGATCAAGTAACCAAGATATGCTTAAGATATTTCTCAAACACTAACTCGGGAACAATATGATAGTGATCCAAGGAATCATAAACTAGCAAATTAGCATTTAATTTACCCAACGAATGTGATGAAAGATGGGTCCAAAAATTCGACTAAGTATATCAAACCTGCATATTTATAATTTGTAAACCAATTTCCAAATAAAAATGCCTTGGGATACTTAGTAATACGGTATTGCGATGCCTTTAATTGTAGAGGATTAGAAATTTCCCTGTATGGATGTCAAACAAATCATTGCCCTGACTATAAATTAGATTGCCCTGATATGCGAAGGATTAGGTTGATAACTATCCTACGGCTAAAAATTGCCCTGTCTATAAATTAAATTGCCCTGTCTATAAAAAACCTAGCAAAAAAGGGAAAACAATTCACTTTGACCATAATTTCGACATTAATGTTGTTACATTTCCTTAGGTGTAAATCTGTGTTTTGGCTGCTTGCTTAGTGTGTTTTAATGCATCTTACAGGTCTAATATTTCAAATTACAATAAGCATTTAATGCATTTTGGCAATGTTTTTTTTATCTTTAGGGTTCACAATTTGATTATAGGTTATCTAAGGATTCCCACATGTGGTTAGAAAGCATGAATAACCCAAAATACAAAGAGATAATATGAGGTGAGAGCGTACATTCTCCAACTGCCATGAATCCCTTCCAGTCTGACCAATTTGGGTCAACTACATTGACAGACTAAAATGGTAATTCCTTTGTTTATGGGACAAAGACGTAGAATTTCGGCGAACCTAGTATCGAGGACCTAGGTTGTATGCCTATTTTTGCATTATATGAGTCAATAGCTTTCCAATAGTGGAAGATTTTCACAAAAAAAAGTTCATATATGAAATTTATGGCGCCAACAAGGTAATGGTCAAAATATTCGGTAGGTACAAGTGGCAATCATGTCAGTTCACCCTAACTCTAGCTATAAAAAACCTAGCAAAATAAGGGTAAACAATTCACTTTTCCATTAGGTGCTGGTCATCCATAGTATGAGTAGAAGTGTGGAGATGATACTATGATAGAAGAGAGACAAAAGCATATTGTAGAGAACTATAAAAGGCCATAGTGTCTCATCATGTCAACTCACCATAATTAGAATATGACCTTCTACTTCTATAAGAATAATACAGGTTCTAAGAGGATTTCAAAACTCTAAACCTAACCCTATTTTTAGCTATCAAAAACCTAGAAGAAGGGAAAAAGGATTCACTTATTTATCAGGTGTTGATTGTTCCATAGTTCCATAGATCCGCTTCCAATAACTTGTTGCAAGGGATAACTGAGGTTTGTAGCCTAAAATTCATAATTATGGCTGCCAGTACTTATTCAATGGCTGAAATATGCCCAACATTTGAAAAGATGACACCCTGAAATATGCCCAACGTTGTTTTAGGGTTTCCTATGCAACTGCAAGGGGCCCAGAACTCACCAAAACCATATAAATTTTGATTTCCATTTGAAATTGGTGCAAAATTATCTAAAACCATGTAATAGTTAATTTGGATATCAAATCAAGTTGGCCTACAGTTATGTTGCCAGTGGTCCTGAGTTTCATCTTGGCAATGGTGACCCACGCTAGTCGTCATCGTTGCCATGCTGAAACTCAAGACCACTGGCAACACTCCTCGGATCGAGTCACATTGTAATTAGTACTAGTAAGTGACTGTTCTTTAAGTTCACAATTCTGTCCTACATAATGAATGATGTAATTAGATGTATTGTATGGGTTCCTGGAGGAAGAGGATTTGTAGGGCTCCAGGTCTTACTTAGCTCTTAGGTGTGGGGTACTATTTCATACTTAACATCCCTCTAGTTTGGGAAAAATGTCAACATTTGTTTCCACATGTGAAGACTTTTATTGGTTATTATGTGGACATGGATGGTCGCTTCATTTTCCAAAGTGGACAATCTTGATGGGTGCAAACCCCCTTTGAGGACCTTGCTAATTGAACAAGTAATCTTGACGGAAGCCTTTGGAGGAGGCTAATGTGGGAATCTGTTGGTTGCTTTGAGCACATGGTGGGTTGAAAGTCCATGAGTAAGGTATGGATTCACTCCTAGGGTACTAGCTCGTAATTGAGAATATCAGTGGTTGGGATCAAAAGGACTACAAATCCATCCTTAATGTAAAGTCAGATAGGTTGGAGCCCCCATAATGTTTTTATTTCATGGTGCCACCATATGAGTTTTGAAAGTAACATTAATTGGCCCCATCCCATTATGAAGTAGAACCATGTGAGATAGATCATATAACACTATTAGTATCATGATATTCCCCAGTTGTGGTTACTATTTTTTTATTAAGCTCGTGAACATTGATATGCAGTTTATTGTTTCTACTATCACTGTGTTTTTGTGATGAATGATTGAAGAATGTTATAAGTGTGCCTAAAGAATTATGAACATGGATATATACTATTCCTTATATTTATTATCACTTTGTTTTATGTGATGAATTCATTTGCATGACTTGAGTATATCTGAAGCTCTCCTTGAGGTCCCATGAATGAACTTGAACACTTATTGCATTCATTTAATTTGAAAGAGTAGTTATAGTTTGAAAGAACTCTCTCCTTACCTTAGTTAGCATTCATTGAAAGGAAAGGATTATTTTATTCATATGCATTTGCATGGTTTGAGTCAGTCATCCAACCACGAGTTGCACTTCCATCACCCGACTAAGTAATACAACCATTAAAATTTAACTCGTTAACTCAACACACTTTAACCTCGCTTGAGGATAAAAAGAATTTGGTAGTTAGGTAGGACACTGGGGATAGTCATCCAAATAATTCCCCCTTGTCATTTTCATCTGAGACATAGTTGTTGTCCTCTAGGGTACTAAAATCCTCTAGTATTTATTGACATTGTCATTGACCAGTTTTTGGAGAGGGCCTCCTGTCGTTTCGGGGGTAAGCCGCAAGGATTGGTTCCGGACGGACTTTGTGGAATACCGCACTCCACTTAGCTCCTAAGGCATATCGATCCATTGTCTTCCTTGTATTTTTCAGCCACCATACTGGTGATACAAGGGTGATAAGGCAGAAGTGCCAGTATCCTTCTCCGACGTGCCATGAACGAGGTAGCTTAGTAACTTTTCTTCTAGGGCTCTTTACCCCGGATCCCTTTCAATAGAGGGATATCCTTCCATTATTGGTCTCTCATTTTGTATTGTTCAACTTGGATTCCATCACCTTGCGAAGGATACAACTTGTTGAGGTCTCCAACTCTTAGTTAGGAGGTTTTGCTTGCTATTTCACCTTTTTAGAGGGTCTTTTTCTTTTTAGT
Source organism: Larix kaempferi (assembly GCA_027924585.1). Lineage (NCBI taxonomy): Eukaryota > Viridiplantae > Streptophyta > Pinopsida > Pinales > Pinaceae > Larix > Larix kaempferi. Next base: position 13,566,672 of record BSBM01000289.1, read on the forward strand.
GCTTCTTGTTGGCATTCTGGACACTTTTGTTTCAGCTTGCTTACTGTGACACCAGTCTCGATACAGTTTTTTGAGCTTGCATTTTTGGCCTGCGAGCCTTGTCTTTTCCTAGCTCCCCTTCTACACGCTCGGTTGCTTTAGGGTTTTTGAGTTATTACACGGTCAGTTACCAATTATCTGATGATGTGTGACGTCCTCTTCTCCTAGGTCTTCGAGATGGTTGAGTTAGATGGTCTTCTCAAGGGATTGAACACCCCTTGATGAAGCCACTAACGCTTGACCTTAGGAGTAGTCTAGAGGACCACGTGATCGCATCATCTGTGTGGATTTTTCGTTTACTGTGATGATGGTCTTTCAGGTTATATGGAACAATGGTACATTTGAGAGAGAGATGATTAGTTGTACCCCACCTTGGTTGATTATCTTATGGTCCTTCCATTTTGTCGATAATATTTGTGTGGTACCTTGCCTTTTACCTTTTGGGTCTTTTACTCATCTTGGTATATCTTTTGATTTGTACCACCTTTTATGTTTTTGGTCTTGTGGGTACTATGGCAGTTTGTCCACATTTGAGGTACACCCCCTTTGTCCAAGTTGTTATGAGTCTTTATACCCACTTCATACCACCCTCCAGACCTTAGTTAGGAAGGTTGCTTGCTATCATACCTTTTGGTGGTCATATTTGAGTTACAATAGGTAGTTACAAGGAGCTATTGCGTATAAGAGGTAGTTACAAGGAGCTATTGCATATATTTGACATTATTTGACCTTCCATCTCTTTGGCATGTCAAATAATAGGTAATTACAAGGAGCTATTGCAATATAAATTTGACCTTATTTGTACATTCCCCACAATGGTTGATTTACTTTTGGTCCCAAGGGTTATGAGTCTAATTTATAACCACTCTTTTCTTTTTTACTTGTACCTTACTGGTTGGTTTTTTGACCCTTTGGTTGGTCCTTGTACCTTACTGGGGGCCGTAAGTCTCTTTGGCCTCAGTCTGCTAGCTGTCAGCTCATCTTTATTGTGATTGTACTGAGCCTTTTGACTGTCATTGACTTTCTTTGATGGACTGTACCATAGCCCAGTCGTATCTCTCTCTCTGGTTTGTACTAACCCTATAATAGGGTCACTTGGTTCCTAGAGTTGACTGGCCTCTAAGAGGTACAGTCATTTCTGATAGTAACTCTTCTGAGTATATTACAGGAAACGTCTACACCCAGGTAATCAAATATGTGTTGGTTATAAGACTTGAGTAATAAAATTGTTGGTAATCAAATACGTGGTAAATAATTTGAATTAAGTAGTTAAGACTTGTCCTATCAGACAAAAATGTTGGTAATCAAATTATATTTGTTGGTAAAGAATTTTAAGAGTGGTGGAACTCGACCTCGATTGAACTTTTGAGGAAAATTATCTTGGAGAATAAGTGTCCTGGCAGAAAACTGAGTAGAACTATGACTTTATTTGTTGAACCATGACCTTATCATACCTAGAACAAATTGCTCCAGTCTTCCATTTGTGCTAAACAACACAATAAAATTTGACACAGCAAAAGGAAAGTTTGCAAGATGGTAAATATTTTTTTGATGTTATAATTGTATTGTTCATGAGCACATTTCTGGGAAAGCAAAAAGCATTCCTGAATTTTTAACAAGAGAATATTTGACACAGAAGTGTGTTGTTAATTTTTAAGAAGCGGGCCTGAAGCAAGTAAGCCTGAAACAAGTGATTCTGGTGCAAGCGAGCACGAGGCAAGCGAGCGTAGAAGTTCAAAGCGGAATCCAGTGGGCCCATAACCCACAAGTAAACATGAAAATCTCTGTTTGGACCGGAGGAAAAAATCATATCTATACTATTAATGATAATATGAGTTGGTTGGATTATATGCAAGACTGGAAACATAGGTGGGAGTTGAGACATGTCGAAGTATTAGATGCTAACTTACAAGGATCTTATGCTTTTATTAGACTAGTGCCAAAACTCAGAAGAATGCCTATGGGATCCAGTATTGTACCAGAGATGATTTACAACAACTCCCTAAGAAAAGCAGCCGATGCAAGCAATTGGTTAACACATCTCTACCATGATCTTAACTTAATCTCGACGGACGGCTCTACACATCACCCCGGGCTACAACTAGACCAACAATACTACTGTATTAACTGGATACGTTCTTTGGAAGCATGGCCAAGATGCTAGTCTCTAGTTTCCAAGTACTACACACACTTATGAAAAATATAAAAAATTATGGTGGAAATTCTTGAGAAAATAAACTACAGATAGAACATATTATACCATGCTAAAGTTTGGACCTCAAATGACACATATCCATGAGGATCCTGCATTCTACGTCCCTGATTGGATGAGAGATTGGTGGTTGTCATTTGGCATCAACCTGACAACATTAGAACCAGTTGTTATTTATAATCTAAAACGGGAAGTTGGAGAATCTCTCGAACAAGTCAAAGATATTTTGTAGATAAAGCTTACTGGGGCTAAAATCCTTGGGTACTACATTAAAAACCAACAACAGTGGCTTGTCAAAACCCACATAGACGTCCACATGCATCATAATAGACGCGTGGTCCTGAGGTTTGTTTATTCAAAGGCATGGGATACTGAATCCAATCTCTTTCGAGAATTATATGGTCCCCCATACTCCGATGAGTTGTAAATATCTCAAAAGTATTTGGCTATGAGTGGGGCATGTCCATTCAAATTGTCATGAAGATTGAAAAGAAAATCTTTGTAACTATGTCATGATAATATAAAGAAAGCCCTACTTTTCTCTGTGTCAATATGATTGAAAATCTATGTTATGAATTAAATACCCTAAGTCAATATTACAAGTAATTGTCCAAAGGCAGCATTAGTTGGGAGTATGACTGAAAGCTACCATTTTTCAAAACAACTTACATGTTTATGGTTCCGTTTTTGCTTGATTCAATTACTTTCAGTCATCTAAGAATACCATGCTTGAATAAGATTATACAAGTTCCACAACATTATATAAAATATTGTTTTTAAAGATTTGTGAACACTTCTTAACCACCTAAAAGATCTTACTTTTGAAAGTCATAAAAACTTTTAGACGTTTTCCATAATGGTCAGTGATTTTTATTTTATATTATTATTGCTGAATATAAATATCTTACTAAATGTGATTGGACTTCAATTACCGAGTTGATGAACCCAAACTGATGGGATGACAGAGACTTTAGGGCCATGATGACAAAGTTGATAGTTGGATGGTTTGATATGGGAGTCAAGACCCAAAGGAGCAATAAAAGAAAGCTCATAATTGCATGAATTTGTACTCATAAGAAAGATAAAGTGATCGTCTTCCTCATCGCTTGAATGCCTACATGTTGAGAAAGGGAATGAGGATCAAGTAACATTATAAAAGGCACTACATGTCACCTTTTAAGAGGCGCTATGCCTTGCGGTCGTATCTAAAAAAATTTCCCATGGCGCAGGTAGAACCAAACAGGTGTTTGTCAGATCTGTCTTCCTCGAGCAAGGGGAGTTTAGGAAGGCTAGAGTAAAGTGAGACATCCAGCAAGTCTAGAAGAGTTGTATCAACTAGATGTCAAAAGACCAGAAGACAATTTGATAAACACAATGAATTTTTTCACGGTCGAGGGGGGTCATGTTCCTATGGTGATGAGACAAAAGATGACCTCGAGGTGCCCTTGAGGTACAGACATTTAGTGAAACAATGGGTACCCAAGGATCTTCCTCAACCGAACATAGATTTTTGTGTGAACGAGAGGATATATCGAATAGCATCGTCGTCAATACATGGTTTCGGGTTGTTCAGCATGGATGGCATAAGGGTCCCTTACAACACATGTACAGAATTGATGGAGTATGTTGGACCCTATTACAGCTACACAGATTGGATTCGCCTAGTCCAATTTACAAAAAGTATGCGTAGCTATGGATTGTCAACAAACTATTTACAGTTGAAAGACAAAAATCAAAATAAATGAGCAACGTTGTACATGGATGGAAGGCCAAAGGCCATAGGGAATATTGCGGGGTTTATAAACAGTACACAACTAGGGTCTACAATTAAGCAACCAAACTGTGAATTTGAGGGGCGTGAAGGAAACCATGTTTTTGTAGTTTCCATTAAATCAATATCTGCAGGGGGAGAGTTGCTTATTAATTACAATTTGAACCAAGTAGATACAAAAAAGGTTACTATGGGAGTGGTACATATAACAATTTACCCAACCTTGTATTAATGAATTTAAAATATTAAGGATTTTTTCGTTAGTTTATTTCGTTTAAATTTTCCATATTTACTTCGCAGGCTAGTGATCGGGATAAAACACCACCAGCAGATGGTCGGAGGAGTACATCTTCCTCGAGGGATCAGGTATACATCTTTGTAATAGTGCAAATATAATAAGAAAAAATAGTTTACTTTCACTATGTTTAGGTGACTTTCACTATGTTTTTTATTTAGGTATCTGTAAGGGGAAGCTCCCAGTTATTAGCAGATCGGGGCAAGTCACCTATGAGCATCGATCCAAGGAGTGGATCACGATCCTCTACATTGCAGGTATAATCCATTGGAATTGTACCAATATAATACGTAGCATAATGTTTATTTTGTTATGTATTTTTCATGTGTATACTGGTTTCGTTGTGATAATGTTTTCTAATTCTTTTTTGCAGGGGCCCGATGATTGGGGCAAGTCCACAGCTGTGGATCAGACGACACCATCGTCCAGGCACCAAGTAAACCTAGTTGTAATTTTCGGAATCTATCATGATAGATATGTTTTGTTAATATAATTTTAGGAATCTATCATGATATAACTCAATAGTGTTTTATATATTTTTGTTGCATCCCAGTGAATCGTTGTATGAAACAGCATCAGAAGAATGTTCAATAGATCCTGAAGTGGATAAGGTCCTTAAAGATGATAGACAAATTGGTGAAGCCACAAACCGGTTTAAGATGATAGACAAATTGTTGGAAAAATATAGTGCGGAACTCGTTTCTCTACTAATCAAGTATCCGCAGACAAGCCAGAACCTGGCAAGGATTGAATTGTTGGAACACAAATCTGAATCCTTGGAAGTAAGTTGAGGAATCTTGATTCATAAAATAATTCATTTATAACTTTATAATTTTCTCTTTTATATGATAGTACTAAACGTGTAAGACGTGGTTTGTATTTACAGAATTATCGAAAAACACACAATAGTGGTGGAGGTGATGTTTTCCCCAGCGAGGCTTGTGGAGAGACGTGGCATCATGAGCAAACGACTCCTCATGCATCGACTCCTTCACCATTGTTGTCGACTGAACAGTCAGCAACACGTTCTGACACACCACGGACCCCAACTGTGAGTGCACCGGTCGCTAGTGATCGACGCTCACCAGATCATCCACGGGAAGTGGTCGACAACGAGAATCCTGGTAATATTGATATCAACCTAGCTGCATTTGCAAGATCTTCCCGTGTCACTAGCACGAGAACAATGGAGGCAACATTTTTGGTCGACGTAGATCTCGTCCCAATAAAGATCGATAAGGTCCCAGATAATTAATATACATTGATCAAGTTATTGTTTATAACTTCATTGTAATATACCGATAAAATGTTTTCTTTCAACTAATTATGATCATGGCATGATCGTTTTGCAGGAAACGATGTTTTCTATAAACAAATGAATGACGCGTGCTTGGAGATATTCGGGCCCACCATCCAAGAAAGGTGGGATAAACAACCAAAATGTTTAAAAGATGAACTCATGCATTGGTTGGTTGGCCTGTTCGGCAACAAGACCTTCAATAAAGCCGAGGTCATGAAAAAGGCTGGACAACATGTCAAGGTTGTCCGAGACCAATATAGGACCCACCTGGAAAAAAACCCTAGGTATGAGCGCCCTCCAATGATTCCACCAATGGAGTGGAGAGCTCTAGTGGATGATGGAAGGGAGAGGGCTCAGAGAAGAGAAGGAAAGATAACACCAGGCACAGGGAGGTATGCAATACTTTCCGCAATGTAATTCTAAACCTTATTATTATTGATTTCTATATCGAACTTGGAGCATCTAACATATTTCAACACTTGCATAGACTTCCAAGCACATCAAAGGCCACAAAGGAAAGATTGGAAAAAATAGGTCAGCACAAGCTTGGGCCTGGTGGTTATTCAAATTTGGCGGCACAAATTGTAAGTTTCGAAAAAACAATAATGCATACAAATAATAAATTGCAAATTATTTTTCGTTTTATTGCACCGGAAAATGTTAATTAACGACGTTATGAAAATATGCAGGCCGAACGATTCAATGAACAGGCCACTGAGGAAGACATGAAGCTTGGCTTCAAGCAAGGATTTGGAGCTATCGTTGAACGCCGAAAAAGCTTGTCTGGCCAAACACAATCTTCTGGTACCAATCCATCTAGTGCACAGGTAAATAGAATCTATATACTTTATTGAAGATTAACCGCTTGTGCAATCTATTCATTATAAATACTTGACAAAAAATATTGACTCTGTTTTGAGCAGGAAAGCAATGATCCCCCTAATGTCAAGGAGGGACAACAACAAATCGAAGATCATGCTTCGAATCCTGGTAATGAATTTAATCATATGCTACAATTTTATGTATAGCATTGCAAATGGTGAACATTAATTGTAGTTCACAATATTTCAGCTGCAGAGCATGTAGAGGGTGAAATTGTATAGGTTGAGCCTGGACAAGAACATGAACTACATGATGTGGCCACACTAGGTAAAAAAACACCTTTGTGATGTTTTTTTTAAATGAAATACTTGTCATTACAATAGAAAAATACAATGATGTAACATTTTCACATTATTGCAGCAAATCTGAACCCCTTGCCGCAAAATCCACGTCTAGATCAGCACTCTAAGATGCAGACATCACCACAAGCACCTGATGAAGAACCAAGAACTGGAAGAGAAATTCCAGATGTAGATGCTCCTCTTAGAGATTATTTACCACTAAAGAGAAGAAAAACTAGTAAAAAGAAGTGACTGGAAAAATGTCGTCTAATTATTTTTTATAACAATATATCGTCCGTGATTTTTGGCCTAATGAATGAATGAATGGTTTAATGATTCAGTGTAGTAAACTGTTACCTTTATTGAATGTCATTTTTTATTGAATGAATGTGTTGACTACATGAATGAATGGTTTATTGAATGATATCTTTTATTGTATGTATGTGTTGACTGAATGAAACAATGGTTTAATGCATGTTAGCCTTTATTGAATGAATGGTAGATGAAAGTTCATGATGAAATATGGATGAATTTGCACGTATTTGTTTTTTTCAAGTACATGCATTGGGTATGGGGAATTGAGAGTGATGTGAGGGGGGGGGAGGGGCCATAAGAGCTTCCACCTTCACGTGTTTGGCCCTGTTCAGTAGAGGATATTAAATTATTCTCGAAACAGAGAGGATCTCAATGAATGGCTATGATGATGGCTTTCTACAACCCACTCGCGTGCCATCTAAATTTTGACAATTTATTGGAGCTTGTTGTGATGTTTGGTTGCTCATCATAACCAATTTCAAGTTTCCACAACTTCAAAGGCTGAGTAAATGATGCACTGGAATCAATATCCTTAACCTTCTCTTTAATTTCCTTGGAATCAATATCATTAACCTCACATCAAACCCTTCCAAAATGGTCTACTTACCATTGAAGCCTAGCTTCTGAAGCATGATATTTGAAACTAATCTAGCATACACCAACAACAATTAGAAACATGTTGCTTGTTGTCAATGTTCATCATTTTTTAGGGCTGCAACTTGCCCATAATGGCTCCTCTTACGCTAGGGAATTAAATAAAGCAGAAAATTAAAGAAAACATATAATTTGCATCTGAAAAATAATAGGGTACGAATTGAACTGAGGATATTAGAACCTATGACATATGTCTAGTCCCAAGGCTACCACCTTCAAGCTTGAAGTGCAGCTGACAATGGGAGACCACCTTCAAGCAGCTTGATTCATTTTGCATGCATTTCATAGTGGGAGACGAGAGGCTACCACCTTCAATATTGATTCATTATGCATGCATTTCACTTTGAAATAGTCTCAATTTCCCACTGCGCTTTCCCTCAATTAGTTTCTCGATTCAGCATGACCCACGCCTGTTGTCTGAGGAGTGTTGCCAATGGTCTAGAGTTTCAATATCCTGACAACAGTGACGATTCATGGTATTATGTTTCCCTTCGGTTGGAATATAACAAACTCAAATCTCTCATAAGAAGTTTTGTTTGAAAAATGTGATGGTTTCGGTTTCTCGATTCAGCATGACCCAAACCGTCACATTTGTCAGACAAACCTTCGTAGTGAACTATGAGTTTTCCATATTGTAGCTGAAGGGAAACATAATACCATGAATCGTCACCATTTCCAGGATGAAACTCAACACCACTGGCAACACTCCTTAGACGGCGGGCGTGGGTCATATTGAATTGAGAAACTAATTGAGGCAAAACACAGTGAGAATCTAAGACCGTTGCATAGTGAAATGCATGCAGAATGAATGAAGAGTACTGGGTGTCGAGAGAAATGGTTGTGGGACTTCGTATGAGAAGAAATGGAGATGGGAATTGATTGATAAGATCAGGCTTGAAGGTGGTAGCCTTGGGACTAGACATAGGTCGCAGGTTCGAATCTCCTCAGTTTAGTTGGTACACTGTTATTCTTTCGATGCAAATTATAGATTTTATTTATTTTCTATTGTCAACTTTACGTATCCCTGTATCCCCTTGTGATAATGAGAATTGTTAATATCGAGTCACTCGAGAATGAACGTAAAGAGGATTTCCACGGTAATCTGTTCCATCCAAACCTATCAAGTGTACTTTTAGGTCAGTAATATTCTTTTAACAAAGCGATGAAAGATCTTAGAAGCAAATGTAACAAATACCTTAAAGAAGTTTGTGTAACATAGTGGTTTGTGTTTGCAGGAATCCTTCAATTTACAGGGTGAAAATGGCCATAGAGCTGCCATAGTTAGGAGACAGCAATTTTGCTGACCTAAAAGTGCACTTGATAGGTTTGGATGGAATATATTACTGTGGAAATCCTCTTTATGTTCATTCTAGAGTTTTGAGAAAACTAGAGATATATGAAACGATGCATTATGACAGTTTGACTTCACAACGGCCTCTTGAAATCAAGGTAAGACTTGGATATGGCGGGAGAAGTTCATATGATAGGGGGAGTAGTTGGAGCGAATGAAGTAAAACTTCATTTGCTTCAACTACTCTGCCTATTGATTGATCTTGATATTGTGTCTTGTAAATTATCCTTGTACCTTGCAATCTTCATCAACATTTTGTTGTTGGTTTTTTCATGCTAAAATGCTCCCCCTTATGCAACTTCAAACTTCAACAAGGTTCTGTCTAGTAAATTCATAAAAGGTAAGCGTGCATCATCATTCCATACTCCCCCTTATATCAATCATATCATTTCTCAGTCATACTTCTTGTCAAATCAAGCTGAAAGGATATTATCTTCAACAATATCCAATACATTGCTTCACTGAAGCATCCATATTTCTTGAACTCATACTTGTCAATTATATCTAGTAAATTCATAAAAGAAAATCCTACAAACATTAAGTTGCTTTTATTTCATTTGATTCAACTACTCCCCCTATCATATGAACTTCCTTGAGGGCATCACCTTCCAAATAATATTGTTTTTTTTTAATTTCATAACGTAGTCAGTTAACCGACGCCCATACCAAAGACATCCGACATCTTTGCCATAGCTCCGACGGCATTTGACGTCAGATTCTACCACTTCCCTTTGTAAGATCCATCAGATATCCGACCACCATAATGAAGAATTCCGATGTCTTTGCCATAGCTCCGACGGCATTTGACGTCGAATTCTGCCACTTCCCTTTGTAAGAGTCGTCGGTTATCCGACCACCATAATGAAGAATTCCAACGTCTTTGCCATAGCTCCGACGGAATTTGACGTCGGATTCTGCCACTTCCCTTTGTAAGATCCATCGGATATTTGACCACCATAATGAAGAATTCCAATGTCTTTTCCATAGCTCCGACGGCATTTGACGTTGGATTCTACCACTTCCCTTTGTAAGATATGTCGGATATCCGACCACCATAATGAAGAATTCTGACGTCTTTGCCATAGCTCCGATGGTATCTGACATCAGATTGCAGCCAATTCCATGTGAAAGGGGAGTCAGATAGCCGACTCACACAAAGAATAAATCCGATGTCTTTGCCATAGCTCCTACGTCATCTGACGTCTAATTACAGCCAATTAAATTTGTAAGGGGTGTCGGATATCTAGCGTCCTCAAAGAGAATATCCAACGACCATGTAGTCGGATATCCCACTGGTTGTAGGCGTCAAATATCCGACAAATCCCAAAGACGTCGGATTGCAGCCGAATTTGGACTGATGTTACAAAAACATGGAGGTTGTCGGATAGTCGACCACAATATGTAGAAAATCCGACCTGTTGGCCGTCGGATTTTGTGTCCAAAAAACCTAGTGGAAGAATTATTTCAGAATGCATGATTATTCAAAAAATGAAAAGGCCATAGTTTCCATTTATAATATAAGTGGCGGAGCTTCAATTTGGTGGGATCACCTCATGCAAGTGAAGAGGATCAGTGAAAGGAGGATCAGCTGGGAGCGGTTTAAAAGGTACTTCAAGGAGAAATACCTATCAACTAGTTATTATGATAACAAGAGGAAAGAGTTCAATGAACTTAGGTTGGGGTAGAATTCCGTGGAAGAGCATGTCCACAAGTTTGTGGAGTTGTTTAGGTATGTATATTACCTCAAGGATGAAAGGGTAAAAATCCAATGTTTTCTTGGTAGTCTACCTCAAAATTTCATAGATAGGATTGAGTTTGTCAATCCACAATGTCTGGATGAAGCCAATAGGATGTCAATGCATTTCTATGAGAAGAGTAAAGGGAAATCAGAGGTTCAGCTAGCATGGAAAGGAAATCCCATAGGGAGGTTTGAACAAATAAAAATTGGATTCAAGCCACCATTCAGAAATCAGCCCAGAAATTTTCCATAGGGCCAGCAAGCACAAAGAGGATTCAAACCAGCTGTGGCAGCAAAACACCAAGAGGACCACTTCAGTGTTGGGGATGTGGAGGAAACCATGTGCTTAGAGAATTTCCACATCGGAGAGAGAATCCCATAATCTTACACAACTTAGAAGAATCAACTATAGTGGAAGATATGGCAAGGGCAGCACCTCAAATTTATGCAACATTGGATGATCACCAAGCAGACCATCAATCAGCAGTGGTGGAAGTTGAAGCTATGATTGCTAAGAAATCTATTTATGTTTTGATTGATCCAGGATATACTCCTATTTATGTGTCTCCTAAGGTGGTTGAAGGTTGTTCTCTTAGTAAAGTAAATCATAGTAAGTCTTGGCTAGTTCAATTATCCATAGGTACCAAGAGGAAGGTGAGTGAGGTAGTGATGGAGTGCCCCATGGTGTTGAATGGGCTCCTCACAAAGGTAAACTTGAATGTCCTACCATTAGGATCTTATGATTCCCTAATAGGTATGGATTGGTTGGAAAGACATAGAGCCAAGATAGACTGCTATGATAAAGTACTTGAATGCATTGATGAAGAGGGAAGGCCAAGGTTGGTAAGAGGAATTCCCAAGCAAGTTTCAGTAAGGAATATTTCAGCCCTACAGATAAAAAAAATTTATAAGAATGGTTTCCAGTTATAAGCAATTCAGATATCAGATTCATCAGAAGATAAGGAACCAAGGATATAATACTTTCAACTGTTGCAAGAATTCCAAGATGTGTTTCCGGATGAAGTGCTAGGAATGCCACCAAAGAGAGATATTGATTTTTCCATCAATCTTGTTCCAGGGGCAGCACCAATTTCCAAAGCTCCTTACAGAATGAGTACACCAGAATAGGTAAATTTGAAGATACAACTACAAGAATTAATGGGCAAGGAGTATATCAGACCTAGTGTATCTCCTTGGGGAGCACCTATGTTATTTGTCAAGAAAACGGATGGGACTTTAAGGTTGTGTATTGATTACAAGAAGCTAAACAGAGTGAAAGTCAAGAATAAATACCCATTTCCAAGAATTGATGATTTGTTTGACCAAATGAAGGAAGCTAAAGTGTTTTAAAAGATTGACTTAAGGTCTTTCTATCATCAGGTGAGGATAAAATAAGAGGACATTCACAAGACAGCTTTCAGGACAAGATATGGCCATTATGAATTCACAATGGTGCCATTTGGTCTTACCAATGCACCTGCTACATTCATGTGTCTCATGAATAGTGTCTTCAACAAGTATTTGGATAAGTTTGTGATTGTGTTCTTGGATGACATTATTGTTTACTCAAAGAATGAAGAAGAGCATAATGAACATCTAAGAATGGTGCTGCAAGTCCTTAGAGAACACCAACTGTATGCACAGTTCAGCAAGTGTGATTTCTATCAGCAAAAGGTATAGTATTTGGGCCATGTCATCATAGATGAAGGAATTGCAGTGGATCCAGAAAAGATTGAATCCATAATGGATTGGCCTAATCCAAAGAATGTTGCAGATGTTATATATTTTATGGTTCTTGCAAGCTATTACAAAAGGTTCATTGAAGGATTCTCCAAAATAGCTTATCCAATTACATCATTGTAGAGAAAGAATACCAATTTTGTATGGTCTAGAAAATGTGAGAAAATATTTCAGCAACTAAAGGAATTGCTTACCAGCGCTCCTATTTTGAATATTGCAGATCCAAAGAAAGACTTTGTAGTGTGCACATATGCTTGCATTGCAGGGCTCAATGGAGTGCTCATGCAAGAAGGATTTATAATTTGCTATGAGTCAAGGAAGTTAAAGGAACATGAAAAGAACTATGCCACACATGATTTAGAACTAGCATCCATAGTTCATGCTCTCAAGAGATGGAGGAATTATCTCTTGGGAAGAATATTTTAGCTCAAAACAGACCACATGAGCTTGAAATATTTGTTTGACCAACCAAATTTGAATGCTAAGCAAACTAGATGGATGGAATTTCTTTGTGAATTTGATTTTGAAATTAAGTATGTCAAAGGTAAGGAGAATAAGGTTGTAGATGCTCTTAGTAGAAAAATCCATGTTGCAGCAGTAAGTATGTGTAAATCATATTTGAAGGCTAGAGTTCCTGAAGCTCAAACTAGTGATGAAGCTTACCTTCAAGTCAAAGAAAAATTGCAGTAGGGAAATGTGGATGAAAAATGTGCAGGATATCATCTTGGTGAAGATGATGTTCTCATTTATCAAGGTACCAGACTGTATATTCCAAATAGTACATATTTGAATAGTCTAGTAATGGATGAGATACATCAAATGCCATATTCTAGAAACCTAGGATATCAAAAGACTATAATAGCAGCAAGAAAGAAGTACTTTTGGCATGGGATGAAGAAGGACATAGCAGAGTACATTGCTAGGTGTCAAAAATGCCAATAATTCAAGGCAGAACATCAACATCTAGCAGGATTGTTGCAGCCTTTTCCCATTCCAAAATGGAAGTGGGAAGTAATTTCTATGGATTTTATAACAGGTTTGTCAATGACAGTGAGGAAGCATGATTCAATCATGGTAGTGCTGGGAAAGCTATCAAAGGTATCTCACTTCATTCCAGTCAAGTCCACTCATAAGACCAATGACATAGCAAATATCTTCATGAAGGATATATTCAGATTGCACGGATTTCCCAAGGCAATCATTTTAGATCATGATACAAAGTTCACATCCAATTTTTGGAAGGGATTATTCCAAGAATTGCGGACTCAGCTGAAGTTTAGTACAACATATCATCCTCAAACAGATGGTCATACTGAAAGGGTGAATCATATTCTTGAAGACATGGTGAGGATGTATGTGATGGATAAACCATACAAGTGGGAAGACTACCTACACTTGATAGAATTTGCATACAACAATGGATATCAAGCACCTTTGGGAATGAGTCCTTTTGAGGTATTGTATGGAAAAGGATGCAGGACTCCAGTGAATTGGGACAGTCCAGTGAACAGGGTACTTCTTGGACCAAAGATGATCAAGGAGATGGAACAAGAGATTGTTAAAATCAGGAAGTATTTGAAGGCATCTCAGGACAGGAAAAGGAGTTATGCCAATTTGAAAAGAGTGCATAAGGAGTTTCAGATTGGATACCATGTTTACTTAAGGGTGAAGGAAAGGAAAATTTCCCTAAAGTTGGAGAGTTGTGCCAAGTTGGAACCAAGATATTGTGGTCCATTTGAATTCCTTGATAGGATAGGGCCAACTGCATATACAATTGCATTGCCTGCTAACATGAGAGCTCATAATGTTTTCCATGTCTCTTTGCTTAAGAAATATGTACATGATCATAATCACATAATTGACTGGCATGTGATACAAGTGGCACCCGAGGGAGATTTCCAAGTGGATCCTATGTGCATCCTCGACAAGGTCACTTTTCTCTGGAACAGAGCCATCGGACAGGTGAAGGTGCAATGGAAGCACCTTAGTCCCGAAGAGGCTACATGGGAGATAGAGGATGCCATGAGAGAGGTATTCCCAATTTTTTTCAGATTTGAGAACACCGAGGACAGTGTTATTCTAAGGGGGAGGGAATTGTAACATCCCCATTTTGACCCTTAGGGTTTATTGGCTTCAATGTAAATATTGTATACATGCAATGTGTGTATGCCCTAGTGTGGAGCTCAAGGCCAAGGCACCACTAGAGGATGCTTAGGTTTTATTTAAAAGGAAAGTATTTGACATTATGATTATCCATGTGCTATTAAGCCATGAGGTATTGTAAATAATGTAAACATTAAATAATGCAATAAAATACCAAGAAAACTAGCTATGGAAGCAACCAATAAGAGGGGGCCATGTGTGTCCACTAGGGAGAGGTGAGGGGATTGTGGGATTGGAACCCATGCTTCCACATGTCATTTTGTGAAACCATTTGACTCCCCATGCTGACATTTAATTCTTCTATAAGGAGGTGGTTGAGAAAACCTATTCATGAGGTCGATGGAGTATGGAGCAGCCTGAAAATCCATATGGCAAGGTATGCCTCTATTTTTGCTTGTCCCTTAAGCCACTCTACCTCCTGGGAATTCGCTCACCTTGATCCATATCCCATTGTTGACCAACAAAGGAATTTATCATGTATTGCAGAGTCGAGCCAAGGAGAAGAAAGAGGAAAATCGCGATTCTATGTAAGCACGAATTTGCAGAGCCGAAAGCACATAGAAACCCTGCGTAGGAACTAAATCGATTGGGATATCCATGGATCAGACCCTCGAGATAAATTACAGAGCATGAGAAGATTAGAAAACACGTGAGAACACCTAGATCTGATAGCAGAGGAACTGAGTTGCGGGACAGAGTTTCGGCCGCAACACTAAGAAGATCCCAACTAGTATAACTGAGAAGAAGGAAAGACAAAGGTTGGATCTTCTTGATAAACCCAGTGAAGGATAAAGTCTCATGAAATCATCAATTTGGACCTTTCTATTCCCACCCTGAAGAGCACTAGAGGGAAGGGGCCTTGAGGGACTGTGCAGTAGATAAGGGGGCCTTCCTCGTGTTGGGTGAGGTATGTATTGTGGGTGCCATGTTTATTGAGTAGTTTGAGATGCCTGTAGCTCTATGGATGAGCTTGTTGTCTTAGCATCATCCTCCATGTTCCCTTACATGCTTGATAAACCCAACTATATGTTGTCTTAGCATTAGGGTGGAGCCTTGATTGTGAGAGAGCCTATTTATCCCTCCTTAGTGGATACACAACCTAGCTCGTGGGTGGTCTCTTAGCTGAAAGAATATAGGTTGAACAGAGACCTATGATTGGGTGGAACGTTGCTCTCCCTTAGCCAGTTGCTTGGACAATTCCATTTAAAGATAAGTGTTTTCTATGGTGTTAAATGATGCTAGTTTCATATGTTATGTCTACTTGTTATGCTCAAGTTATTTGAATGAATGATTGCATGAAATGGACCAGTACGAAGACTATGTATAGGCCTGAGTATGAGGCTGAGTTCATGTTTGAATACTTCACCATTTTCCTGAGCTTAATATGTTGTTAACCTTTCAAGTTGTAGATGCATTGATTAGTTTTAGTTTCATTAGGTGTGTTGTTATGCATTGCATACACTATTAGATGGAATGCATGGCATCACCTGGACTTGGGAAGGAATCAGATAGCCTTGTTGTGTTTCATGACCCCTCTGTGGTTCAAGTGAAAGGGAAGTCATGGCAGAAGGCAGGTAGAACTCCTTGCAGAAGGGTAAAGGGGCATTGAGGATTTTAGGAAAAACTTCAGTTGGAAATTTGGCCAAGTTAGATTACTCAAATGTGGTATGGGATCACACCAGTGTATAGAGCTTTCCAACGGTACCGAACTTGTCCAATTTGGCCTAAGGATGAAGAATTTATAGGGCTGGGAAGTTGGTTGTAACACGGCATGGCTAGCTCCTGACTTTACGCATCCGCATTGCGAAATACGGAAGTCGACGGCGCATTTCTGCAACTCCGGGTATTTTGGCGCTCTGCATTTCCGACTTCTGCACTGCGGAATGCAGAAGTCAGGGGCGCATTTCTACAACGCTGGGTATTTTGGTGCTCCGCATTTCCGACTTCCGCACTACAGAATATGGAAGTCGGGGGCGCATTTCTGCAGCGCCGGGTATTTTGGCACTTTGCATTTCTAGCTTCCACACTGCAGAATGCAGAAGTCAGGGATGCTTTTCTGCAGCGTTGGGTATTTTGGCGCTCCGCATTTCCGACTTCCGCACTACGGAATGCGGAATTCAGGGGCGCATTTCTACAGCGCCGGGTATTTTGACGCTCCGCATTTCCCACTTCCTCACTGCGGAATGTGGAAGTCGGGAGTGCGTTTCTGCAGCGATGGGTATTTTGGCACTCAGCATTTCCGACTTTCACACTACGGAGTGCGGAAGTCGGGGGCGCATTTTTGTAATGCCTGGTATTTTGGCACTCCTCATTTTCGACTTCCGCACTGTGGAATGCGATAGTCGGGGGCGCATTTCTACAGCTCCAGGTATTTTGGCACTCTGCATTTCTGACTTTCGTACTACGGAATGTGAAAGTCGGGATCGTATGTTGTTCGACGTCGTGATTTGAGCGTTCCGCCCTTCCGAAATCCGACTGTGGATTGTGGCTAGGTAGATTGCGGATTGCGGATCGAAAGCCATTGCGGCTGCGTGTAAAAATGGAGAGAATTGTTGAAAAAAAAATTATCATGTTTTCTCCCATCACCTCTGAAGGGCACCAAGGCGACCGGACGTGACACAAATTGACTAATAGATTTCCAAATCCCTTTCCCTAGCTTTGAAATTTCATATATATATTAATATTTTGTCGTGAATCATGTCTACTACTCTTCATATTGGGTACCCTCTAAAAATTTTTACACAATACTAGAAAAGGCTCTCATGATTTTCATGTGGGCTAAAAATAATAATGAGGAGAGGTTGCACACAATCAATTGACAAATCGAATGTACCACATGGGAATTTGGATCTTTGGAAATCTTAAAACCCATTTCCAAGCCCAAGACCTTTTAACTAAATGGGTGAGTAGAGTTGTCTAAGGGAGAAAGGCCTAGAACGTCCCTCTTAGGTATTGCATCAACAAAGGTTGGCCACTTGGAAAGAAGTCATTGCCAGGAATCTCTCTTCAAATCCTGTTATCCAGCCCTTCTTCTAAACAAGTTAATGGCATGTAGTGTAAAATATTTGGAATGTTTGGGAGGCCATTAAGCCCTTCCTTTCCAAGAATAATTAACCTTTCATAATGGCCTTTTGTTCAATACGCACTATATTTGGTGGTCCGTGCTTGATAAGTTTGAAGGCAAGTCCCTCATTGAATCTTCGTGTTTCTCAATGTCGTCACTCTTCATGAAAGGCATTCTCTTAATTGATGATTTATTTGACAATAGGCCATGAAATTGGGTTTCTTGGGTAGATCTTAAGCATAAATTCTTAGGCTAACAAACACAAATAAATTTAAAGTGGAACATATTCAAGGGTGTTACGTTTTTAGCACATGGTAATCACTCCTAAAAACTAAACCCTATTCTAGGAATCTGATCACCGACTAACCTATTAAAACAAGAGATAAGGAATACTAAATCTGAAAATGCAAACAATGAATAGGAAAATTGCAATGCTCAATCACATCACTCTCTATTACTTAGAAAGAAAGAAACATTGTATTATTTGTAAGTAGCTCAAAACTCGTCTAACCATAATAATGGTGCACCTTATGATTATTTTATATGAGAATATAAGCAAGCGTTTACAATGATGATAGACCATCTATGGTACATCTAGGTTTGAGAATGGACCTGATCCAGATTTATGAGGGAACAAAATGAAGCACATACATGTGACAGAAACACGGAGATAAAATAATACTCAATTTATATTAATGAAGGAAGTATGCAGGAACTATAAACAAATGCAGAATGAATTGAACTCGCTAGAATGTTAGCAGCTTATCTATGAGAAGAGATGTGACGGCTACGTGCATTTGCAAGAACTTAGTTACAATGGATCCAAAAGGTTATTTTAACATAAAGCATCAACAAGAAAACCCTAAACATACAAAACCCTAACCCCAAAATATGAAACACCAAAAGGTTTGTGGGCCCCATTGTGGTTAGTTGATACGTCAACTTCTCGAGGACGTTACTTTTGCATATGATCTCTATTTGGGGAACTTGGCAGCCTGTCAAAAAGGTCTAGCGAAGAAGTACACATTCCAATAAGTAGTGAAGTTCGGATCATTGTCATAGATTTGGGACCACCCGGAGGTCTCATTCCCGCAAGAGTTGAGCGTTGTAGTTAGTGTTGCAACTAGAGGTCAACTGAGATATTCAACGACGCGATTGTTGCTCCCTTTTTTGTATTTAATCTTGAGGTGAAACTGTTGCAAGTATGTGGGCCACTTTTGATTATATTCACTCTATAATTTTCCGTGTGTCTTCATGAACTATAGAGGCTTGTGATATGTATGGATGATTGTCTCCCTTCCTAGAATGTAATGCTCCCATTGATAGTGGGATTGCACAATGGAATACATCTCTTTGTCATAGATGGGGCACTTGTGGGTTGAACCTGAAGGTGTCTCACTATGATAGGCCATTGGATGACCATGTTAAGTGAGGATGACACCCACAGTGTAGTCTGAAGCATCTGCCTCAATCTCAAAACTTTGTTGTGGATTGGGTAAGGCAAGTACTAGAGCTAAGCATAAACGATGTTTCAGATCATTGAATGGTTTTTGTTGTGACTTGTCCCATCGAAATTTGGATTTGCAACAACCCTTGGTCACTTGGATAAGGGGCCATTAAATATGGGAGAATCCCAACACAAACCTACAATAGAAGTTGGAAAGGCATAAGAAGCTTTGAAGCTCGGTTACTCATGTCAGAGCTAGCCAGTCACGAATTACTTGGATCTTGGTTAGATCCACATGCACACCATGCTCATTGACAATGTATACGAGGCACTGAACCTTGTTCATGCCGAATGAGAATTTCTCTAAGTTAGCATACAACTTGTGTTTCCGTAGAGTGTGGAGGACCTGCTAAATGTGTTGTAAGTGTTCTTCCAAACTCTTGCTGAAGACGAGGATGTCATCCAGATATACAGCCACAAAGTAATTGTTGAAAGTCCATAAGATGTTGTCCATCATCCTCATGAAATTTGTTGGGACATTCGTCAAGCCAAAGGGCGTTACCAGCCACTCAAAAATACCTTCTTTAGACTTGAAAGTAGTCTTCCATACATCAATCGATTCTATTGGGACCTAGTGATGGTCGGACTTCATATCAATCTTGCTAAAGTAGTTGGCTCCCTTGAGTTGCTTAAGAAGGTCGTCAATCTAGGGAATTGGGTATTGGTTCCTAACTATGAATTTTTTTATCTCTATAATCAATGCAGAGTTGCCAATTCCCGTCTTTCTTCTGTGTGAGTACGATTGGGATTCCACGGGGTGAGGATTTAAGTTGAATGTGCCCCTTTTTGGAGCATATCTTGAATCTAGCACTTGATTTCCTCATTCTCTAGGAGAGAGTGTCAATATACCGTCCCATTGGGTAAAGGCATGTTGGGAATCATATCGATTGAATGCTTGACCTCACAGTGCAGAGGCACCCCAATAGGTGAGGTAAAGATGTCTTAGTATTCTTCCATGACTTCATACACTTGCTTCTGTTGTGTAGAAAGGCCCTGTGTAGAGGCCATAGATGTGGTTGTGACCTTCCATTCACTATGAGAACAAATCATGAAGAGAACAAATTTTTTGGTCTAGGAGATGACCTTCTTGCACCGCTTAGCAGAGATCAAAGAGATTGTGGTAAGTGGATCTACCTCGGGTATCATGTACAGTTGTATTTCCAAATTAAAAATGACACTAAAAGGTCTAGCCTCATATATAACATGAAGTTTCCACATATATGATTGGCTTAAAAGAACATCACAAAATTCAAGAGGGAAAACATCACACAATACTTCATCCTTGAAGGGCTTGATGCCATAGGGAAAGCGGAATTGTTAGTTGACGTAGAGATCTCATTCATGGTTGAGCCACCCGATGTTGTATGGTTGCGAGTGTGGTGTCCTTGGAAAATCCGACCCCTTGAAAACCTCTATTGATATCAAATTCTTTTGTATTTCGATATCAACAATGAAATGCATCGGAGCACCCTTTACCCACATTTGTGAGTGAAAAAGGCGCTCACCTTCCTTCGTCTCCTTTGGTTCATTGGGCTAGACCTTGGTGGTATCAACTGTGGCACTGGTTTCTACATCAATGATCTCCTTCCCTTTGTCTTGCTTTGAATCAAATTTGGAGTATGGATCTGAATCTGAGGCTTTCAGCTCATCCACCAATGACTGCTTCGAGCAACATTCATTAGTATTGTGCCGGGGGATTTTATGGAACTCGCACCACTTCCCAGTGTCTTTATTCATATTCCCACTACCCTTATTTGCTTGTGGCTTAAACTAGTTTGTCCTGAGCCTGTCCATCCTTACTTTTCCCTTTGTTATGTGGACTAGGGATGCTTTTTCCCTAATTCTGTTGCATCGCATTCGCAGATCCAAACTCCTACTTATTCCTTTGCTTAAATTTTTGCTTGATTTTGACGTCATAATGATAAGCAAGTCCCAGTGACGAGATGTCCAAAAATTCCATTTATGTTTGGATGTACCTATGTAGACCCCCACAGTATTTTAGAACCAGATTTCGCTCAGAGTCTCTAATACCTAGCTTGGTGCGCAAAGTATGGAAGGTATTTGTGAACTCTAGCACTATTTGGTCCCTCTCTTGACACAGTGTGGTCCATATCGTATATTGGTCATCATAGTTTCCCATAGGTTCCTTCTTGCTCAAGTGGGGCATTTTGAGCAAGAAGGATTTTTGGAACTGCGGAGCTAAGTGCAGTTCAGTTGAAGTATTTTTTGTATAAGTTTTGGAATGCTGCGAAGTTGCACGCAGCGCAGCTTCGGAAGAGCTGTGAGGAGGCAGTGCTGCGATGTGTCCAGTCTACGTGGATCTGGAAAAGCAGAGTGTTGGACGGAAGACGGCACAAATTTCGGTTAGACCAGCGGTGGTCTATTTTTGGTAAAGATGCTCCAGGAGTACCAAGCGGCGGGTAGGAGCAAAGAGGAAAGAAAGCGATTGGTCGCACATGTGAAAGAACCACTACTTGAACCAGTCGCACGAGACCATTAGAGGAAGAATGGCTCGGTGAAAGCAACCTATTGGCATGCGTGCGATAGGAAGGCCGATAGTGACGTGAGGCATGCGCTGAAGGCGACCATGATGGAATATTTGCTACCAGAAGCCAGCAGTCCGGTTAAGGGGAAACCGTGACAGTTTTGTAAACCTAAGGGTTTTAGCCTTCGAACTGTAAAGACATGACCTATGGGAATGATCTATAAATAAGGCATATTTTGTATCGGAAAGGGTTAATCTTCGTTGTTGAGTTGTTGGGTTATTGAATACTCTTCATTTTGTGTTGTTCTGTATTAAGTTGATAAATCTCTGTGAGGAACATTTTGTAAAGGCTCTGCAAGCTATGTGTGCAGAGGCCGAGAGAGAGAGAGAGAGGAGAGAGTCTGCAAGCTGAGTGCGTAGACAAAGAAATGTTGTACCCTTCCCAAAGACTAATATAACAACATTTCTTGTGGACGTATCCTCCATCCTAGGGGTGAACCACGTTAAATATTGTGTAGTGTGATTGTTGTGTTTCTGTATTTGCTTATTTGCTTACATTGGATGCTTGGATCCTCATTTATCAATTGGTATGTTAATGCTTTTATATGTATTCGCCATAGGAGAAAGATGGGAATGATATGTTAAGTATTATGGTAATGAATGAATGTTGAATGTTCAGTATTCCAAGTCTTTGAAAGTATCAGTTCGTTGAATAATCACACATCTATGTAGAGTTCAGATTGTATAACTCATCGATGCGCAGCACTGGGTGCGTGCAACATTGTATGTTTCGTCTGCTTGCAATTGTCATAAGGCTAAATAATCTAAGGTAGTAGATGAATGATTAAGTGTTAAGCAAAGTATTCAGTGGTTAATTATGGAAGATGAAGCGTATAACTCTATTGCGTTGTCCTATTAATTGTATCCTTCCTGAACCGTGCAGCCCTGGGGTGCGCTGGTTGCGCAGGAAGCTAGTTCTTGGAAGTGCAGACCGCGACGCAGTCTATCGTTGCGCAGTCTATCGTTTGATAATGTGTTTTGCAGTATTCATGTCCGAACAACTCATTACTTCACTGTGGAAACCTGATTCTGCAGTGCCCCCATAGTTACACCTCGGGTGAGACCTCATCCTGTTCGCAGGCTGTTGCCAAAAGGGCCGGTGAGAAGGGGTTTTGTTGGTTCCTTGAAACTGCGAAGAACCTAGGTCTACATTGGAAACCTCTAGATCAGTAGTAGAGCAGCAGAACGAGAATTTTTCAAGGGAACCCGAGGTAAGTATCTAAATAACCTCAGTTTATACATAAAAATGCTTTTAGCTGAGAAAGGTGTTTTTAGAATGCAGTAAAAAATTTCGCATCTGTAATGGTCAATAGCATTTTTAGTGAGCCACGAAGAGACACATAATCTAAGAAGTGGGAAAAGGTATAAATATACACCTAAAAAGACTGCTAGTGGACATGGACTCCGCATAGACATTGACTCAGAAGATGAAGCTAATAACCAAGCCGCACCTTTATCTTCCACCTATCAGCCCATTACTTCACAGAATCCACCGGGTGGGAACACCGCGCCTTCCATTGCACAAACTCAACCAGTACAGAACCCCCCTATTGTGAATATCCCTAGCAATCATACCATTCCATTTATCTTTTCTGCTTAGCAACCTACGCAGAATCCTCCACCACCTAGAATAAGCATGATCGAGGATATCAAGCTACCGATATTCAAAGGAACGGATCTAGAGGACCCTGATCAGCATTGCCTTCTATGTGAAGCCGTTTGGAGTGTTAAACAAGTACAGGACGATGTTGTTAAGCAAGCACAGCTCGTCACCACATTTAGAGATAGAGCCTTGCATTGGTTCATGAAATATTCGCAGGGACAGCCGAGAACCCTGGTAGAAATCAAGGCTACGCTCTTAGCATAATTTAAGAAGCCAAAATCAGAGTCACAGTGCATCACAGAGTTGAAAGAGATGAAACAGAGACCTAATGAGACAATCTAGGAGTTTGATCATAAATTTAAGACACTGCTTGACCAAGTAAGATTTCTTATATCCCCGCAATAGCACAATGAATGGTTCATAGCTGCGTTGTTTCCCCATATCAGATAGTTGTTGATGCAGCAGAAAGTGGCTTTGCAAGAAGAAGCCCTGGAGATAGCGATGAAGCTGGAAGCTTCACCCATGGGAGAAACTAGCACTGGCATGTCGCAGATCCAGAACTAGTTAGCTACCCTAACACTGCAGCTACAAGATATCAAGCAGGGAAAGCAAGAAAGACGGGAAGTCTGGTGTACAGGATGTAAGGGAGAAGGACACACTAAGGATAATTGTCCTTTATTCCAAGACTTCCTTAACATGGGTGGACCAAACCCATTAAATCCACACCCAGGGCCATGGTGTGAGATTTGCAGAACTAGAGGACATCGGCCAGAAGACTCCCACATGATACAGAAATACATAAGAACACCTAAGAACTTATACTGTAACTTATGTAAGTCAGTGGGGCATGACAAGTCCAATTGCCGCGCATACGAGCTCATGTTAGAAAGAAAGAAAGATATTGAGCATATGTATGGAGGAATATACAGAGTCCAAGGAGAGACTCCGCAGAAACAAGAAAATGCACCGCAAGATCAGGGAGCATAGAAAGGCCGCGGAGGATACCGTGGTAGAGGAAGGAATAACAACCCAGCGCAAGGACGAGGCCGAGGTAAAGTAATCTGTTATAACTGTGGCCAAGAAGGCCATGTATCTAGAGATTGTACCAACCCATCCACTACCTACAGTTATTGTCAATCATTTTCCCATGTTATTGAAGACTGCCCAGTATTAGAGGTAGAAATACATAAAAGAAAACAGCCAGAGGCGCCAACACCAAACATCCAGTTGATCACAGCAGAAAGGAGACCTGCGGATCCAAGTATCAACGTAGTGACACGAAGTGGTGCTGCGATAGGGAGAGATAGAGGAGTAGAGGCGTCGACTTCTGGAGATTTTAATACTAAGCAAACTCCTCTTGAAATGATCTGGATAAGGAAAGTTGTTGGGAAAGCACCTGCTTTCGACTTGAAGAAAAACAGAGAGGCCTTTGAGGAAGCACGGGATATCTTCAAAGAATCATCACCTATATCGCCAAGAATCTCGTTGCGCAGCGAAATACCACATATGGAAGATATCCCGGCCGCGTATGACATAACAAGCACCGCAGCAGAGACATGCACCTCTGTTGCGCAGTTCCTCAGGAGCTACATGAAGTTGCTGAAGTGTCCAAATGCTATAGCGGAATTACAGAAGATGGTAGACTAGTATGAACCGTGCAGCGAGAATGAAACTACTGACAGTGCAGTTCATCACATCAATAAACACAAGAGAACGGGCAGAGAAACGAGGCTCAGTGCACAGATAAGAGATTATGAAATGGATGAGATCATTCTTGATCTGGGATCGGAAGTAAATGTCTTAACCAAGCAGACATGGAAGCATATGGGGAGACCGAAGTTTTCATGGTCACCTATCCAATTGAGAATGGCCAATCAGGAAAAATTCATACCCTTTGGATGGCTAGACAACATGATTGTTGACATTGATGGAGTACAGAGTCACGCAGATTTTGAGGTTATTGATATTGTCAATGATAGTCATCCTTTTCCTGCACTGCTGGGAATTGACTAGGCTCTCGATAACCTCACCATCATAAAACTCAAGAAAAAGAAGATGATCTTTGAAGGAAAGCATCTTAGGGTCATCGCACCATTAGACCCTATGGATGGAGACAGATACAACAAGCCAATTCAGGAGGAATCCAGGGTTCAAGATTTGGACCAATTATATAAGATAACTACCAACCAGGACGATTATATTAATCCCACTACTGATGGAACACTCAGCTGGAGATGCGATAGTTCTTTCATTTCAGACTCTGATGCAGGACTGGAGAATTGGAAAAGTCACATGCATGAAGTATCTGCAAGGAGATGCGCGCAGGTTACAAAGTCACTGCGCTGGATTGGAAAGGAGGTAATCCCAATCCCTACTTATGATGGTTTAGCTAATGTTTATAACTTTATCAAAGATTATACTGCAGCAATTGCAGATGAACATCGCCTACCAGCATTAGAAATGGCACTGCACGAGACACCTACCAAATGGTGGGCTGCGCATAAGCAGACATTAACCACATGGGATCAATGCAGAATTAAGATGCATATCAAGTTTGCTGATAAGGTTACCCTACCCTTAGAGAAGTATAATGGATAGACAGATCCAAGACAACATATTGAGGTATGTTCACAAGCATGGGAGGAAAGACCAAAGACAGAATGGGTACATCTGTTTGTGCACACGCTGGAAGAGGAAATACCAAAGAAATGGTATCTAGATTTGGATTTGCACAGAGAAACCACCGATTGGGCCATGCTGACTGCAAAATTCCAGAAGGATTTCAGTTTTGAAGATGAGAGCCTGACCATAAATGAAGCGTTGCAGATTATTAAGGAAAGAATATTCAGGCCAGAATGTCCACATAAGAACCTGACATTAGAGGAATTCTTTGGCGCAGATAGCATACCTGCAAGCCTATAGACATAATGGAAAGAACATTCCATGGAATGTTATAACTTAGTTGAAGAGACTGAAGAAAAAGAAGACAGTGATGAGGAGGACCCGCGCAACATTAAGATACCTGAGTCCGAAGGTGCGCGCGAGGTAGAGGGACCTCTGCTGGAAATCCCAGATATAAATGGCCCTGTGAAAACAAGGAAAGTGAACATTGCCACCAGCGAAGAGCCAAAGTTTGCGTCTATAGGAGACTATTGGGACGATAAGACTGTCGCAGAGATCGCGGACGTCTCACACGCCAGTATCAAGAGTTATTCCCGACAAAGTTTACGGAGATGAAGGGAATCTTGGGAGATTTAGGGGTTATGAAAATACCTCTTAAACTAGGTGCGAAACCTGTTAAGAAGAGGCCCTATAGACTGAACCCTAGATACAAAGAACGAGTCAGGGTAGAACTTGATAAAATGCTTGATGCAGGGATCATCGAGCCAGTCGAAGAGTCTGAGTGGATAATCCCTATGGTTGTCCATGATAAGAAAACAAAAGGTGAGATCAGGATTTGTGTGGATCTCATAAATTTGAACGATGCTTCAATGCATGACCCATTTCCTACTCCTTTCACTGATGAGGTACTTGATAATGTTGCAGGAAATGAGGCCTATTCCTTTACTGATGGGTTTTTGGGATACCATCAGATAAGAATCGATCCCGTGGATAGACACAAGACCACTTTTGCCACCGAATGGGGGTCATTCCAGTACACAGTCATGCCATTTGGACTGAAGAACACGCCCGCCATCTTTTCCATAGTTGTGGTTGCAGCATTCAAAGATTTCATGCATAAATTTTTAGAAGCTTATTTCGACGATTGGACAGTGTTCGGGTTGCTGAAGGACCACTCCGCCAACCTCAGAATGATGCTAGAAAAGTGCAGATAGCACCAAATGTCATTAAATCTGAAGAAGTGTCTATTTTTTGTACCTTGTGGAATTTTGTTAGGACACATTGTGTGCAAACATGGCTTGATGGTCGATACTGCAAAGAACGCAGTCATCGTCAACTTGCCAACGCCAAATTCAGTCAAGCAGTTGTGCACTACTCTGGGGCATATCGGCTATTATAGGAAGTTCATAAATGGGTATGCACAGATAACCGCAACAATGGATAAGCTTCTCAAGAACGATGCACCATTCATTTGGAACGCAGAGTGTCAACAAGGGTTTGACACCTTGAAGGAGAAAATAGTCACTGTGCCAATCCTAGTTTTTCCAGACTGGGAGAAACCATTCCATGTTCATGTTGATGCATCATGCATAGTCTTGGGAGTTGTTTTAGCACAACCAGTAGAGGGAGGTATTGACCATCCCATCGCATTTTCAAGTAGGAATCTCTCATCTGCATAAAAGAATTATACCACCATTGAGAGAGAAGGCATAGCCTATGCATTGCAGAAGTTCAGGCACTACTTGTTGGGTGCGCACTTCTTTATGTTCACTGACCATTCTACTTTGAAATACCTGGTCAATAAGCTAGTGTTAGGGGGTGAATCTGTAGATGGTTTTTACTCTTCCAGGAGTATGATTTTGAAATAGTAGTTAAACCTGGCAGATTGAACTTAGGACCTGATCATCTTTCAAGGATTGACTCAGGAGAAGAGCCTACAAATCTTGAAGACAATCTACCAGACGCGCAGTTGTTTTCTATCCATATAGATGATGATTATTATAAATACATCATAGACTTCTTGACTACTGGATTAGCACCCATGGAGCTCACTACGCAGCAAAAGAAGCAATTGGTAGTGTGAGTAGAAAACTTCACCATTATCGCAGGTCAGTTATACAAATTGGGATTGGATGAAGTACTGCGCAGATGTGTACTAGAGCATGAGAAGCCATTCATATTGGCTGATGCACACTCAGGAGCAGAAGGAGGTCACTACACAGGAAGAGCCACCACGCGGAAGATATTGCGGGCAGGGCTATGGTGGCCTACCATTCACAAGGACTCAAAAGAGAATTGCCAGAGTTGTGATGTCTATCAAAGGACAGGAAGGCCATCACGAAGAGATGAGATGCCATTGAATCCACAGCTGACATTACATGCATTTGAAAAATGGGCAACTGATTTTGTGGGACCTATAAACCCACTAGGGAAGAGAACTTGTGCGAGGTACATTATTACTGCAACTGATTACCTCACCAGATGGGTGGAAGCGAAGCCAGTAAAGGACTGTAGCACAGGTACTGCCGCGTAGTTCATATTCGAAGACATCCTTACAAGGTTTGGATTCCCAAATATTTTGATGAGTGATCAAGGCACTCACTTTTTGAACCGAACCATTGAGGAATTGATGGAAGAATTCCGCATTCATCATCATCGAAGTACGCCTTATCATCCGCAGACGAATGGAATAGTGGAAACATTCAATAAAGTACTGGAGAATGCACTGAACAAGGTATGCAATGTGAATAGGGATGACTGGGACCTGCGCATTCCCGCTATGCTATGGGCATATGGAACCACAAGCAAGAAGTTGACAGGCCATACACTATTCATGTTGGCTTATGGACAGGAAGCAATAATGCCAATGGAATACATTGTTCCCAGCTTGAGAATAGCTGCATTTACAGGAATGGAAGATCGCGACATGCTGGAAGAAAGGCTTCTACATTTGGTTGGTCTGGAAGAGGATCGCTTCATCGTAGGATTTCACCAACAAGTGCATAAGGAAAGAGAAAAAGCATGGCATGATCGCCACATCAAGAACAAGTCTTTCTAGATAGGTGATATATTCCTCCTGTATGATAGTAAATTCATGAAATTTCCTGGAAAGTTTAAAACGCATTGGCTTGGTCCATATACTATTTTACATGTAACTAATGGTGGCGCAGTCCAGTTAGCAACATTAGCAGGAGATAACTTTCCAGGTCTAGTTAATCGAAGCAGACTAAAACCCTATCGGGATAGTCCTGCTTCGCAGAACCTGTGATGATCAGAAAGAGGGAAATTTCTAAGTGCCACGTACAGTTGAAATTGGGCACTAGAAAATGGGAGAGAGTCTGTACGCAATGTACGATGAGGAACTTGTATATACCATGCAACACTGTTAAGATGTGCTGCTGCGCCAAAAAAAAAAAAAAAAAAAAAATAATAAGAGGAACCGCACAATTACGAAGTCCAATGGGAAATTGGAAAAATCAAGTGAACAAGAAAAGATGTTAACTTCAGAGGCAATAAATTGGGCACCGTGAAGTAACTGCGCAGGAGCAATGATGACCTGTCCCGCAGTTCAACGCAGCACTTCCGAAAAATAGCCGTTATAATGTTGGTTGGAAAAATAGTCGTTATACAGTGATTTGTCAGCGACCACTTGGGCATTTAACGCACAGATAGCCGTTCTGAGCAAGTTTATGAAGGAAAGGACCGAATATTCTGATGGATTTGGCCAATGGATACCACATTTAAGGCTTATCTAGTCATTAAGGGGCGCGGAGGGCGTTAGTTGCACCTACAAGTAACGCTGAATTCAAACTCGTGGGCATTACCAAACACTTAGAATTTTCTGGTGCAAATTACTTTGCAAGTTGTTCTCAGTAAGCTGTCTGAAACTCTGTGGAAGTTGTCCAGTGGATGTCTGAGTGGTCCACCATTGAAGAGGAATTCACAATCCAGGAGACTGTGAAGGTATTTCAATACGGAGGGATCGAAGGGTTAATGAGAATCCCATCCAAGAAGGGCGTTTTAGAACTAGGTCAAGCGTCAAGAAGATCACCAAGACATGGCCCAAAAATGCAAGATAAAGGCAATGATCCAGTAGGGCCGAGGATGAAGGTACCAAAAATGGGTTCGACGGTGCAGAAGTCGCCGATAGATGATAAGGAAATACCTTTGACAATGACCCCAGACTATATTTCACCACGTGCACTAGACGCATCGGTCTTCAAGTTAATGAAGAACGCCAAATATGACATCCCGCTTTCACCAATTTCAAAGCATGTTGACATTGATAAAAATTTGCTGGGGAAAATTCCAGAATGTAAATGGGAAGACTATGATCTGCTTCAGATGCAGGAGGAGGAGCCCTATGGATCGAGGTTCCCACAGTTCCAACCTGACCAATACATGTGCTGGAAGAAAGATGCAAAGGGAGAACTTAATTTGGTCGCGGAAAGCTGGTTATCAGGAGTAGTCAAGTCTGGACTGCTCAATTTGCTCAGACTCCCGCATTTTGATAGATCACCGAAATTGAACGTGGTGGTGCGAACATTGATGGCACGCATTCACCAGGGATATTTGTGGCTTGACCACAATGTCGAGCTGACCATTGACATTGTCCACCGTGTCACTAGGTTGAGTAAAAGGGGAAAAGACCCGAAGCAGTTTTTTCAAGGAAAAAGCAAGGACAAGGAAGCCTGGAAAAGATGAATAAAACTCAAAGTATCGTCAAAGGAAAGAGGCGCTTTCAGACAAAAGAAAGAGATGATAAAAAGCCACACGGTTCGTCACACAGCTGTTAGCCGGCAAGATTTTGAGAAAATGCAGGCCGGTACTACGATTGTTGAGTAATGAAGCCAGTTCCGAGCAGTTTAAGGTGATTTAAGCTCGAAACTCTAGCCTAAGATAGTTGATGTCATGTATACCTAAAAAGAAAAATGTTGCTAATAAATTTTATTAATAATTCCTTTTAAGGGCTACTTGTTACTCAAGGGTTGTAGTGCGGTGTGTGGAATGGTTTGTTATGAAAGTAAAGTGCAAATGCTTTCAAATTCACAAAAATTTTCTCTTTTCGTTTATGATTCTTTCAAAAACTTGAAACCTAAGCAATCCTAAATCAAAATCTTTTTGTATTTTTATTTTTAAATATTTCAAAGTAAACTATGCTACCTCGAAATAATGCAAGATCTTACTACTAAGCTAATTGAACAATTTTTTGTCTTTTTTCTGATAAGTGTAAAAGAAAGAGAACTTTGTACAAAAGCAAGCAATATCTAAACGTAAATCATGTGCAAGACAAACATCTAAATGGCTCAAAGCAAATGAATCAAGAGACTCGATGAAGACTTGACTTACCAAGTTTTTGCAAATGAAAAACTTGAGGCTTGGAAACAGAGTGTAAAAGAAACAGGGACAAGAGACACTTGTGACGGAAAGGCAGACCTAAACAGGTTGCTCCTAAGCATCAAAACCCTAATAAAACACACAATAGTGGTGGAGGCGATGTTGGCCCTAGCAAGGCTCATGGACAGACGTGGCATCATGAGCAAACGACTCCTCATGCATCAACTCCAGTAGGATTGTTGCATCCTTTTCCCATTCTAAAATGGAAGTGGGAAGTAATTTCTATGGATTTTATAACAGGTCTATCAATGACAGTAAGGAAGCATGATTCAATCATGGTAGTGGTGGGAAAGCTATCAAAGGTATCTCACTTCATTCCAGCCAAGCTCACTCATAATACCAATGACATAGCAAATATCTTCATGAAGGATATATTCAGATTGCATGGATTTCCCAAGGCAATCATTTTAGATCGTGATACAAAGTTCACATCCAATTTTTGGAAGGGATTATTCCAAGAATTGGGGACTCAGCTGAAGTTTAGTACAACATATCATCATCAAACAGATGGTCAGACTGAGAGGGTGAATCATATTCTTGAAGACATGTTGAGGATGTATGTGATGGATAAACCATCCAAGTGGGAAGACTACCTACACTTGATAGAATTTGCATACAACAATGGATATCAAGCACCTTTGGGAATGAGTCCTTTTGAGGTATCGTATGGAAAAGGATGCGGGACTCCAGTGAATTGGGACAGTCCAGTGAACAGGGCAGTGCTTGGATCAAAGATGACCAGGGAGATGGAACAAGAGATTGTTAAAATCAGGAAGTATTTGAAGGCATCTCGGGATAGGAAAAGGAGTTATGCCAATTTGAAAAGAGTGCATAAGGAGTTTTAGATTAGATACCATGTTTACTTAAGGGTGAAGGAAAGGAAAATTTTCCTAAAGTTGGAGAGTTGTGCCAAGTTGGAACCAATATATTGTGGTCCATTTGAATTCCTTGATAGGATAGGGCCAGCTGCATATACAATTGCATTGCCTGCTAACATGAGAGCTCATAATGTTTTCCATGTCTCTTTGCTTAAGAAATATGTACATGATCATAATCACATAATTGACTGGCATGTGATACAGGTGGCACCCAAGGGAGAGTTCCAAGTGGATCCTATGTGCATCCTCAACAAGAAGGTCACTTTGCTCTAGAACAGAGCCATCGGACAGGTGAAGGTGCAATGGAAGCACCTTAGTCCCAAAGAGGCTACATGGGAGCTGGAGGATGCCATGAGAGAGGTATTCCCATTTTTTCAGTTTTGAGAACACCGAGGACGATGTTATTCTAGGGGGGAGGGAATTGTAACATCCCCATGTTGACCCTTAGGGTTTGTTGGCTTCAATGTAAATATTGTATACATGCAATGTGTGTATTCCCTAGTGCGGAGCTCAAGGCCAAGGCCCCACTAGAGGATGCTCAGGTTTTATTTAAAAGGAAAGTATTTGAAATTATGATTATCCATGTGCTATTAAGCCATGAGGTATTGTAAATAATGTAAATATTAAATATTGCAATAAAATACCAAGAAAACTAGCTATGGAGGCAACCAATAAGAGGGGGCCATGTGTATCCACTAGGGAGAGGTGAGGGGGTTGTGGGATTGGAACCAATGCTTCCACATGTCATTTTGTGAAACCATTTGACTCCCCATGCTGACATTTAATTCTTCTATAAGGAGGTGTTTGAGAAAACCTGTTCATGAGGTCGATGGAGTATGGAGCAGCCTGAAAATCCATATGGCAGGGTATGGCTCTATTTTTGCTTGTCCCTTAAGCCACTCTACCTCCTGGGAATTCGCTCACCCTGATCCATATCCCATTGTTGATCAACAAAGGAATTTATCACGTATTGCAGAGCCGAGCCAGGGAGAAGAAAGAGGAAAATCGTGATTCTGTGTAAGCGTGAATTTGCAGAGCTAAAAGCACATAGAAACCCTGCATAGGAAGTAAATTGATTGGGATATCCATGGATCATACCCTCGAGATAAATTACAGAGCATGAGAATATTAGAAAACACGTGAGAACACCTAGATCTGATAGCAAAGGAACCGAGTTGCGCGACAGAGTTTCGGCTGCAACACTAAGAATATCCCAGCTAGTATAACTGAGAAGAAGGAAAGACAAAGGTTGCATCTTCTTGATAAACCCAGTGAAGGATAAAGTCTCATGAAATCATCAGTTTGTACCTTTCTATTCCCACCCTGAAGAGCACTAGAGGGAAGGGGCCTTGAGGTATTGTGCAGCAGAGAAGGGGGCCTTCCTCATGTTAGGTGAGGTAGGTATTGTGGGTGCCATGTTTGTTGAGTAGTTTGAGATGCCTGTAGCTCTGTGGATGAGCTTGTTGTCTTAGCATCATCCTCCATGTTCCCTTACATGCTTGATAAACCCAACTGCATGTTGTCTTAGCATTAGGGTGGAGCCTTGACTGTGAGAGAGCCTATTTATCCCTCCTTAGTGGATACACAACCCAGCTCGTGGGTGGTCTCTCAGCTGAAAGAGTATAGGTTGAACAGAGACCTATGGTTGGGTGGAACGTTGCTCTCACTTATTCAGTTGCTTGGACAATTCCATTTAAAGATAAGTGTTTTCTATGGTGTTAAATGATGCTAGTTTCATATGTTATGTCTACTTGTTATGCCTAAGTTATTTGAATGAATGATTGCGTGAAATGGACTAGTACAAAGACTATGTATAGGCCTGAGTATGAAGCTGAGTTCATGTTTGAATACTTCACCATTTTCCTGAGCTTAATAAGTTGTTAACCTTTCAGGTTGTAGATGCATTGATTATTTTTAGTTTCATTAGGTGTGTTGTTATGCATTGCATACACTATTAGATGGAATGCATGGCATCACCTGGAATTTGGAAGGAATCAGATAGCCTTGTCATGTTTCATGACCCCTCTGTGGTTCAAGTGAAAGGGAATTCATGGCAGAAGGTAGGTAGAACTCCTTGCAGAAGGGTAAAGGGACATTGAGGATTTTAGGCAAGACTTCAGTTGCAAATTTGGCCGTCAGAGTACTCAAATGTGGTATGGGATCACACCAGTGTATAGAGCTTTCCAACAGTACTGGACTTGTCCAATTTGGCCTAAGGATGAAGAATTTATAGGGCTGGGAAGTTGGTTGTAAAACAGCATTGCCAGCTCCTGACTTTACGCATCCGCATTGCGAAATACAGAAGTTGACAGCACATTTTTGCAGCGCCGAGTATTTTGGCGCTCCGCATTTTCGAATTCTGCACTGCGGAATGCGGAAGTCGGGGGCACATTTATGCAGCGCTGGGTATTTTGGCGCTCCGCATTTCCGACTTCCACACTACAGAATGTGGAAGCCAGGGGCGCATTTCTGTAGCGCTAGGTATTTTGGTGCTCCGCATTTCTGGCTTCTGCACTGCGGATTGCGGAAGTCAGGGATGCATTTCTGTAGTGCCAGGTATTTTGGCACCCCGCATTTTCGACTTCCGCACTGCGGAATGCGGAATTCGGGGGCGTATTTCTACAGCACCGGGTATTTTGGCGCTCCGCATTTCCCACTTAATCATCAAATGTAACAAGATATTAATCCAAATGAATATACAATCTAGTAGACATTAAATTTGGGACAGGAAGGGTGTTTCTACCTTTTTATTGTCAAAGAAACATAATTAGTACAATATACCTGACGCGTAGAGATGTTTCTGCAACTGGATCCTAGGCTCCTGCTCTTCACAATGACTTGGGACTTTCCTCCAGCATAACAGTGCTTAAAGACTTTCTTCTAGGTCTCTCTCTCATGGATCCTCCTTGTATTTATGGGAAAAGGTAGGCAGTTGCAATCGAGAGGTGCTTGGATTGGGAAGTTGGGGAAGTTGCAGAACCAACTTCAACTAATCCCAATTCGTCGAATTAATATATTTTTGATTTCATCTTAAGATGTGCGCGAGTTTCTCAAGGCATAGTAGCGCACAGGGCGCAACTTTTGTGTTTTGCAACAAGTGCCTGCAACTTTGCAAGGTGTGCGTTGGTTTCCCTTGAGGAAAGTAGGGCATACTAGAAGGTGTGTGTTGGTTTGCTAGCCAAAGAGAAGTGCACATGTCAAAAGATCAGGTAAATCAGGGAAATTCCCAACTGAAGAGGGTAGGTTCAGTCCATACATCATCCAGGGCAATCTAGCTCTTCAATCCATGTTGTCCTTTTGTGTGATCGACAGCATAATGTGATCACGGATGGAGAAGTGCAGATTTGACCTATAACACTGGGTCTACATTGGAAACCTCTAGATCAGTACTTAAGCCAACAATAGGGTAATATTGTTCCTTGATGATATTCAAAAAAGAGGCCCAAGTGGGATCGGCCCCAAACATTTCAGACTCCTCTATGGAGTTTTTCTCACGGTAAGTCTCCCACCAATTTTTGACATGGGGGACATCCTTAAGGAGCATAAAGGTGATATTTTCCTTATCGAAAAAATTATGGACAAAGAAATACCTTTCTAGCATATTTAACAATTTTTTCAAATCATCTACATCTATCTAACCTTCAAATAC
Source organism: Larix kaempferi (assembly GCA_027924585.1). Lineage (NCBI taxonomy): Eukaryota > Viridiplantae > Streptophyta > Pinopsida > Pinales > Pinaceae > Larix > Larix kaempferi. The sequence goes on from BSBM01000289.1 coordinate 13,602,678, forward strand.
GAGAATATCAAAATTAACTTGTACCTTGAAGGGGCGACACTTGCAAAGTGGTCGCTTGAGAAAGACGTGTTTGTTGTTGCCGACAATTGTTGAAATATTTGGGAAAAATTATCTAATCTCACCCCTCTGTCGCGCACAGGCTTCCTCAAGCAACAGCTTAATAGGATCTCTTGTTCCCTCATATCTCTTTTATTCTTCCATGGGAGGCCATCGATGTCGGCGAGGAGGGTCTTTCAGAGGCTCAAGTAGCTCAAGTCCCAACTCCTTATACCCCGACCTCATTAGGGACATGCATAGAGAAACAAATAAAGAGAAGATCGCTTTGATACCATTGATCTGTATTTATAAAAATAAAGCAAAATGAAGCAAATACATATAACAGAAACATAGAGATACATTAATACTCAATTTCTATTAATGAGGAAATATGCAGGAATTGTAAACAAATGCAGAGAATTGAACTCGCTAGAATGGTGGCAACTTATCTCTGAAAAGAGATGTGATGACTACGCACATTTGCAAGAATTGAGTTACAATGAGAGCAAAAGGGCCATTTAACATAAATAATCAATGAGAAATTCCTAAACATCCAAAACCCCAACCCTAGAAGATGAAACACCAAAAGGTTTGTGGGCCCCAATGTGGTTACTTGATAGGTAAAATTCCCAAGGGCGTTACTTTTGCATCTAATCTCTATTTGGAGCGTTTGGTAGCCCATCGGAAAGGTCTATATAAGAAGTACTCGTTCTGAACGGCCAAGTACATAGTCGAAGGCTATTTACTACACATTGTCATGCCAAAAAAATGTCATTTAGAACCTCAAATCGGTTTTGGAAGTTTAGGACCCAAAAACCCGTAATAAAACTGCTAAGAAGGAAAAGTATGTTTTGAGCCAATGGACTAGGTGGATGGATGTTGATGTCCATTTGGGTCAAGATCCTAACCTTAATCCCTACCTATAATAATGTGCCAAGCATGCATGCATAACTTGCCTAGAAAATAATGCCTAGGCTAAATAAACACTTATCTACACCATGCACTTTATCTAAGTTTAGAACAACTCTTAAAGATAAAAATGGTGCCTGAACAAGAATTGAAAAGCATACTCTAAATATGGAAGTGGCATTCCCTTCCTAAATTGAAAAGCAACTTCTAAATTTGACGATTAAAGATGACATAACACATATGTCTATAACTTTTATTGTGCCTTATATAAGTCGCTTCCACTATTAAACCCTCATAATTCTATGCTACAAAGAAAATGGACTTCCAAAAAAATTATATAATAATAAGCCATATATACCACATCACACTATCATATAAACTAAATTAATCTAAAATTACTATATAAAAATTAAAATTAATAATGAAAAGTTTACATTCATACATATAATAAATTATAATAGACATGATATAATAAAGATACTATTTATATATATAATAAAAATACAACAAACAATATATTATTAATATATAATATTAATTAATATATAATATAATAATAAATAATAATAATATATTATATACTATGATCATATAATATAATAATAACTTATAACCTAAAATATATTAAATATAATATAATTCATATTAATAACTATAATATAATAATATGTGACTTTTCGTTAGGATAAATCAAAGTTGAATTCATAGATGTTAATTATTATCATTATGAATATAAATTAAATATTATATAACTATTATTATCACTATACCACTTTAAGTATAATTAAACATATATAATAATTATATAATATTATTATTTTAAAATTATATATTATTATATTATATTATATAACTATATAATATTGATGATGATGATGATAGTTAATGTTTATTTAAACTAATTTTTGTCTAACAGACTTTAAGAAAAAAAAGTAAGGAACTAATTGGTTTACTTTAGAGTTTTCTTTTTAAGCTCAAAAAGCTTAGAGATGAGCATTCCTAAATTACTATAATTTTGATGAGATAGAAGGTTGGACAAGTTTGTATTGTAACAAAAATTTTGAAATTGAGACCTTACGTCAGTGTATGCAGGGAAATCTAAGAGGAAGTGATTTTCATCCTCAACACGCATAGTCTCACAAAGATGATAGATCCTTTCAGTCCACGAAGTTTTAGGAAAGGTCCACCGCCCCATTTCACTATGTAGTTCATGAGAGTTCATTCTTATTTTAGCTACATGGATATTCTTCTTTACGCTAGTTAAAACATAGAGATAATTTTGATCTTCAATATTAGGGTTAAAACCTCCTTGTAACATCTTATTTTCTTTTAACCTCTAAATTTTCATCACACCACAGCTTCTCTTTGAATTTCAAAGTAATAATATTTTTAAGATCATCTATATTTTGCAAAGTGACATTTCCGTCAATCCCCCACATCTTTAACAAAGAGATGGAATCTTTATGCCAACCTCACTTGAGCCTTAGGTGGTTTTGACTAGAATTTAAAGCAATGTTCAAAGTCTCTGATTCCCAAATTATTTATTTTTTTCTCGTACCTTAGTTACCTAGTCATAGCTATGCTCTATGGGGAAAGACCCACTTCAATCAGGAGAATAGGATATGTCATATTGTTTTTAATTTTAATATTGTAAATTATATAACACTTTTGGATCTACTCAATTCTTCTCCAATATTCTCTAGAGAGGATGTAGCCCCAAACTTCAACCCATATAAGAGAACATGAGTGACAAGAGTTTCAAAGAGGAATTTATCTTTATCCCACATCACAAGGTTTGTCGACTTACAATTGTTTTCAAGACCAAAATAAGCTTTCCACCCTCCATTGATCATATTCTCGATGTTGTAGTTCATGTAAGCTTGTGATGGATATCAATCCCAAAATATTTGTAGGAAGTCACTTCCTCCAAGTTACTATTATCATACAAAAAATGAGTGTAAGTAACCTTATTAGATTTTCTCAACATAACTTTGGTTTTGTCGATATTTATAGTCATGTCCCTACCAGAGCAAAAATCCTTGAAAATTCTTAATTGATGAACATACTACACATTAATAATCATACTACCACTTTATAATTATAAATTAAATATTATATAATAAACTATATAATCTATTATTATTATACACTAATATTATAATACTATAATATTATTATAATAACAAGTTTTAAATATAAATTAAAGATTATACTATAATACTATAATAAACTATATAATATAATATTATCGTACAATGAGATTATGAAATCCTCATCAATATGGCTGAGAAAATTCAAGCTAGTGCTTATGTTTCAAAAGTGGGGAGAAACTGGAGACTGCAAGCTCAGTTAGGGCAGTTGGTTGATTTACTTAGTGACGCTCCTACTAGAGTTTTCAATCATGTAAAGAGAAAGGAAAAATCCTTGGCAGATTTTCTTGCCAAACAAGGAGTTAACAATCATGAAACCCATAATGAGTGGGGGTGGGAAGAAATAGATGACAGGGAAATGAAGTCAAGGTATGGCTCTCGCCTCCATATATATGAGTATCCTGGATGCGGGTGTACAAGTGGCTATGGACCCTCATGCAATCGGAGACGTGGCACCGGAAATAGGAAGGTTCGTGTCGAAGGAAGGAGCTCCAGTCAACGAGCGTGAACAAGTTTAAATGATGAACGTTCGAGGAGGGAGTGTGTTAATGGCTGAGCAAAGGAAATGTAGGGAGCATTTAAGTGGACAGAACTTCATGGAGGAAAGCCAATCTAGTTCTTTGTCAGATGATGTTAATAATTAGAGTTGTCAGTACACCCGGTACATGAGATATCCTTGGGTTAATTGAGGAAAGAGAAGGGAGGTAAGGAATGGCGGCTATAGTCTGCACGGATCCATTAAGACACTCCCTATAAGCTTGATTGCACTTGTAAATGGCGGTCCTTGGGGTTGGATGTTGTGGCATGTATTTAAGGAGGAAGGCGTTGTAGGAAAGAGGATGGAAGACTTCTAGTATTGCATGCCCATTTTTTGGAAGGTGGCTAAAGGTTTGTTTCGGTGAAAGCCAGTAGTTTGGTAATGGCCCCTTGCCAAAGAATCCATAGTTGTCGGGGGGTAGAGGAAGAGCTGACAAAAGTGTGGTGAAAGAGGAGGTAGGGGCGGAATATGTGGAGGGTATTCCTACCCATATAAATGACTCCATTTCGAAAATGGAGGACGATGAGGTGAAAAGAAGAATTGAGGATAGTGGAATGGTTGTTGATCTTGACCCATACTAGATTTTGAGGTAGATTCTGGGCAAGGTGATGGCAGAAAGAGAAATTTTTGGGGACCTGGTAGCGCAAGTGGTCAATGTCAAGGCGTATGTGCTACACAATATGGTGGATATGGAGGGAGTGGTGAATTTGGCCAAAGACTCCTTTACGACTCCAACAACGTGCAACTTGTCTCCTCTGGTGGACCCTGATCACTCCTCGCCGGCTCATATGGAAGAAATGGCTTGCATGGAAGAGACTCAGGAGGACACAGTACCTCCAACAATTGAACCTGCCTAGAATATTATTCTATTTCTTGTTGTTTTTTGGAGTCTCGTCTAAATGATTCCGTGTCAGTTTTGTAAAGGCGTTGAGCCGAGACATAGTGTATGTCATACTTGTTATTACCATTTTCGAATAATTTGTTTTGTAATGGATTTACGCCTGGAATGGGATGGGTTAGTGAAGGCTTTATGCCTGGGATGCAATCTTTGTAGGGTGGCAAAAGGGTTAGTAAGGGCGGTTGCAGATGGAATGGTGATTCTGTAAGGCTTAGTGGGTTATCTAGATGATGTTGTATATGCTCAGGAAAGACCTTTTTTGTAACAATATGTACAGATTTTTCCTTTTTTAGTAATAAAATGTTTCTATCTTATTCACAAAAAATAATATATAATAGTATTATACACTAATATTATAATACTTTATTATTATTATTATTATTATTATTATTATTTAATGTAAATACACATTATTATAATATCATAACACTATATTATTGATGACAATGATAGTAGTTAACGTCCACTAACTATGGTCTATTGGACTTTAAGAGGATTAATATTATTATGTAACGTAAATTTACACATTATTATATTTATAATAAAAGTACAATAAATAAAATTCTAATAGATGTATTACATTAAATAACATAAATACTAATATTATAAAAATATTCTTAGCCCAATGGGTTAGCTTGAGTGGTTGAGAGCTATGAATTGCAAGCAAGACGTCTCGAGTTCAAACCCCTAGGCTCGTTGTGTGAACTATGTAAAGGGCCTCACTCGATGTCAATGTCGAGTTAGGTTTCCTATTCACAGCAACCAAACAGTTTACCTTGGGTACCATCCTCGAAATGAGGAGAAGTTTATAAGGGTTTCTCGTGATAGCTTTCCATCGAAAAAAATACTAATATTCTTAATATTTCAACCATATTTATCTTATACCAAGACACAATTAAGACAATTTCAATTTTAACTAAGTTAAAATGTATATAAGAGTAAAACTCTCAAAATAAGTATGTAATAGGTTGGTTTATTTTTTTCTTCACATCGAAAAAACATACTATACTTGATATTCATTTCTTAATCATAGTATAAAAATTAAATACATTAAAACCCTTTCTACAAATTAACCATTTTCCCCACATTCAAAATCTTGCAATTACTACTCACTGCATACTCCCTTTTTCAGAAAAGGAAAAGTTGAGATACAAAAACCGCCATTAATATACTAAGTGACAACCCAACCAACCTTTATACCCAGACTTAGCATTGAATCATAATAAAATCCAAGTCAGTTTCAACATACAACTCAAAACTAACATTCAAAATGTAGAAATAATCCCCTGAGAGATATCCTTTGAATCAACAAATTCCTCAAGGTATAAATAGCCTTCATTTACCAGCAAATATTGCTTTGAAAGTATATCAGTTTCCTCATTCTATTCACGAAACACATGTTGAAACTGAATGCCTAAAAATTCCAATTGAAGTTGTTTTATCTTTCTTTTCTATCCCTCCAAAGATGCCACTTGTAACTAGCCCTTTTGCACAACCCAATCAATAATTACTTTAGAGTTACCAGAAATCTGCAAGAAATGAACATGTTTATAACAAGCAAAATACAAAAGATCCCAAAGAGCAAGCAATTCACCCCGAGTGTTTTTTCTCCTGTCATAATTCATCTTTAATTTGAATACATGAGAATCCTTCGATTTCAACAAAAACCCTGCTCCACATTTCCTTCCCCCCTCCTAAGAAGCACCATTGAAAAACCTGTTAATTTTTTACTTTGTTTAGCATAATAGCATTAAAAAATAGGATCACTAAAATAAATACAAGCACGACAACACAAGAACACAAAATTTCTCTCGGGGAAACCACAAGGACAAAACCCCGGCAAAACTTCCTCAATATAGAATTCACCAATGCAAGATAAATCCCCGAGACAAAAACAACTACTTCTCCTCTCCAACGAGCTTCTCTCTCTCTCTTATGTGAATTTGATCAAGTGAGTGAGTGATACAAATGAAAATTTTGACCTCTCTATTTATATTGTTTAGTTGGGTGACTTTTTACCCTAACTGGGCTGACCTCTCCTAGTTTATTGGGCCGACCTATCAATTACATAATAAAATATATTTTTCTAGATTCTTCTAGGCCGACACAACTTCTAGGATTTACATTGAATCTTTCAATGACTCTTACATGATCAATTACATCAATGACTTCTCCCGAAGGATGAATAACAATAATATAATAGACAAATACATTTAGAATATATTCTGCAGTCACATTTCTTTAACACTCCCTCTTAACTAGGAAGGTATTCTACGGACATTATCATCTTCATAAATAGTTGTACAACTGACTGGTCAAACTCTATATGTCATAGGAAGTTTTTGGAACATCATCATATGTCTGGGGCATCATCAACATCATCTGCTAGAATATCATCATCAGCATCATCATCATAGTCATCATCATCATGGAACTGTTGGAGCATCAACATCATTGTCATCATCAACATCATCATCAGCAAGGAACTGCTGGAACATCAACATCATCGTCGTCAGCAAGAAACTGTTGGAACATCAACATCATCATCATCATCAACAAGGAACTACTGGAACATCATCAACAGCAGCAGTAGCAAGGAACTGCTAGAACATCAACATCATCATTGTCAGCAACATCATCATCAGCAAGAAACTGTTGTAACATCATCATCATCATCAATATGTAAATACTGGAACATAAACATCATCAATCATGAGTAGGTAAATACTGGAACAACAACATCAAACACCGATAAGTAAATACTGGAACAACAACATCAATCATCAGTAAGTAAACATTGGAACAACAACATCAAACATCAGTAAGTAAATACTGAAACAACAACAACAATCATCAGTAAGTAAATACTGGAACATCAGCATTAGCATGTAAATGTTGGAACATCATCAACCATCAGTATATGAATACTGGAACATCATCAGTAGCATGTGAATGCTGTAACATCATCAGTATATAAATACTGGAACAACATCATCATCGCCATGTGAATTCTGGAACCATCAGTATATAGATACTGGAACAACATCATCATCAGCATATGAATGTTGGAACCATCAATATATAAATATTGGAACAACATCATCATATGTAATATTCACTGTGGTGGGAACTCTGGTAGATGATGCTGACTTACTAATCCTTTCGGACCAAACAAGCCTAGTCAGGCGTCATACCAATCTACCCAGGGATCAAACAGGCCTTGTCTGGCTTACTAATCCTTTTGTACCAAACAAGCCTAGCCAAACATACCAATACCCCTAGGGTCTAGCCAGGCTGACATACCGATCCTTTCGGATAAACCAGGCCTTGTCAAGCTGACGTACCAACCCTAGATTGAACTGACATACCAAGGCTCTAGGAAACTACTCCCTCTTTCGAGGGTGATCCTTTTGGACCCATCATCATCATCACTCCTTCTTTTGAAGGAGGTCCTTTCGGACTCATCATCATCACTCCTTTCAAAGTAGGTCCTTTCGGACTCATCATCATCATTCCCTCTTTCGAGGGAGGTCCTTTTGGACTCATCATCATCACTCCTCCTTTCAAAGGAGGTCCTTTCAAACTCATCATCATCACTCCCTCTTTCGAAGGAGGTCCTTTCATACTCAACATCATCACTCCTTCTTTTGAAGGAGGTCCTTTCGGACTACACCAAGATTGTCTCGAAAGTATTCAAACTTTATACGAGATAGAGGCTTAGTCAACACATCAGAAACTTTTTCCTTTGTAGGAACATACTTGAGCTTTACAGCTCTTCTCTGCGCTATATCCTGGATGTAGTGATACTTGATTTCGATATGCTTCAATCTATCATGAAACACCGGGTTCTCCGACATCTTGATACAACTCTGATAATCGCAAAGAATATCAGATGCATCTATCTCTGTATCAAGCAATCCTGCCAACATCTTGTGAAACCAAACTGCTTCACTACAAGTTGAACATGCTACGTTGTATTCAGCTTCTATTGTACTGAGAGAAAAACAGGGTTGCTTTCTACTGAGCCATGAGATCATACTTGATCCCAAACTAAAGCAACATCCTGAAGTGCTCTTTCTGTCTTTATCACTTCCCTCCCAATCTGAGTCAGTATAACCGTGCAATTTGAACTCATAGTATGATACATATATGATTCCATAATCCAATGTACCCTTAGGTACATCATCACATGTTTTGTTGCGACCAGGTGAACATGTCTAGGCTCCACCATATACTGGCTCAAGGTGTTCACAGCAAAACATATATCTAGTCTAGTATTGATCAAATGCATCAATGAGCCAATAATATGTTTGTACAATGTAACATCTATTGTTTCTGATGAAGCATCATTCAAGAGCTTCAAGTTTGTCACCATCGGAGTAGTCACGACCTTATAGTCCAACATCCCAAATCTTTTTAGGATCTCAACAGCATATTTTCCTTGATTTAGGAAAATCTCATCTGGAAACTACCACACTTCAAGACCTAGAAAGTAATGCATCATTCCAAGGTATTTCATCTTAAATTATACAGCAAGCTTCTTCTTTATGAGGGGAGACATCCATTATCACTCAAAGCATATCCCTGAGATACTGAGGCATACAACCTTCTCCATCTATGTTGTAGTCACTCCCTCTGAAGCGGAGCTTCCCTGCTCCCTGTCTAACTAAGAATTATCCTCCCTCTGCATCTTGTACTCTCCGCATCAGGACATTCTGCATTGGAGTGACTGGTAGCCTTCTCTTCTATTAATATTTTGGGTATCCATCTATGTCATCTCTCTAGGTCACTGGATACCTAGATCTCAAACTCTGTTGCAAGTTCTCTCTTGCATCCATCCATGAGCTTCTCATCTTCAACCTTGTAGCAAAGGTTGGTATCTCATCACCCTAGGTGATCATCCTATCCCATGGGTTCCTTCTGAGCCCGTACAAAGTCTTCTTCCATCTGAATGCATGTGGTTCTCTGTAGAGAGTCCTGAGTCCTGGAGGTTGCTCGATATTTTATTCTACTTCGATTTCACCATCTATCTAGTGTAATATCCACCACTGAGGAAGTGTGTCTGGCCAGTAGAGCAACATCTCATCATAGTCGACTCCCTCTTTCTAAGAGAACCCTTGCTTTGTACTTTTGTAGTATGCTTGATTTCAACAATATTGGTGAATGTTATAGTTGAACCATCATCACTTGCTCTACGGAACAAGTCTCATCATTCTTCTTTTGTAGGTGATCATACACGATATTTCCTACAAGTCAAATTCAGTTGCATGGTTAGAAACATTTCATGGTTTCCAAAACATATTAATAATGACAAATTCTTATGCATAAAAACATAGGTCACATAGTCATGCAAATATCTTAGCCAATGCTTCAACACAACATTTATCCATATCCCGTATTCATACAGTAACTTTCTAGATGCCTTCCATCTCTACCAGAACATTATTAAGAGTGTGCACTACTCCCAATATGTCAACAAAGAGGTTTCATTCTAGATAAGTAGTAATGGAATGTTGTACAGCACCATAGGCCACTTACCCATCACATGCATATTAGTAGTATTATGTTCATCAATGCAAACATTCTAACATGCATAATACACATCCTAAATCTAGGAACATAAATATGTACACAACTGGATAATACAGGAAATGGAAATTCATATACTCATCTTTGTTTGTTTGGTAGGATCTCTCTTGATCCTAGTCTTCTTGCAGGAGTCTCTACCAGTGTGCTCCACTCCATCATCTAATTCTAAGGACCTGTTCCTTTATTTCTTATGACCAACAATGTTGAACAAGTCTTTTTTGCCACAACTCACAAGGATTCATGGCCCTAGCTATTAGGGTTGAGTCTGCATGTCCCTTCAATTTGTAGAGTCCTCCTTCTTCAATTCAAATCACAACTGCATTCCTTCTTATCCAATGTTGAGATAGATAAGAGGTTCTTCTATATTCTTGGTTTGTATTCAAGTACATAGTCTTCATCATTGGAGGAATCTTCTTTGGCCTTCATTTCATCATCATGTTCATTTTATTCAGCTGCGTGGGCATGAAATATTTTATTCTACTTCTTGAATTGTTCAGCTCTGAGAGGACAATTTCTTGCAATGTGTCCCCTCTTGTGACAATTAAAACATTCAAAGGAGGAGAAGTCTTTCTTGAACCTTTTGTTCCTTTGAAATCTTTGAGATATTCTAGGAGAGTGGTCATGAGAATGTTCATGATTCTTCTTTTTGTTCCTTCCTTTGGCATGGGCTTCCAAAGCTTGGACTTCATTATCATTTAACTTCTCTTCTCTTACTGATATCCTTTCTTCTTCTTGAACACACTCTTCCCATAGTTGTATGAACTTGATCAATTTATTCCTAGAGCATATGCCACGAATGAAAGGTTCCCAATTGATCTGCACGTGACCAAGAATCACGAGGGGGACAACAGTTCGACTGAATGAGTCAGCTATGTTATGGCAGAAGCTTAAGAAATATAATAAGCAAAGCAGGAATACACTACGCAGCTAACACAAATACACACAAACAATATGTAGGAATGCGAACTCATTTCTCTATTACTGGATATAAGATCATGTCTTGTATATTACAATATTATACATGCTTATATAGAGTGGTGAGACACTTGGGTGCCTTCCTGTTACATTCAGTTACAAAATAAGTTAGAACGGTTTCGAAAGTTCAACCGTTACAGTCGAATGGAAGACAGAGAGACAGTCTGTTGTAATGTGACATTCGCAAGCCGCAAGTCAATGTCGATGTCACGGAACTGTTGAGGTTTCCAAACTTGTCCAAGTTGTTGATGTTTTCGAAGTCATGTCAAATTCGAAACTTGTTGAAGTCAATGAAGTGTCACAGTCAATGTTAGCATCCGACAATAATTCCAACTGTTGAGTGGACCAGACCTCCTTCCTTAAGAAACAATGGTTCCCATTGTTTGCTCGGTCAAGGGAGGAAACTTGTCAGACAGTTCAGTAGCAGAGTACCACTTTCCTTGGGATGGGAGCTGTCCGAATTTAGCAACCTAAAACAAGGGAATTGTGTACGTCCTTGAATGGCGTACTCGTCGTCCCACGATTGTGTCGCAAGGAAGAGGCTCCTGAACATCTGGATAGATGTCTTCGGGTTTTGTTGTCAGTAAGTCATTCTGTTCCAACAGTTGTGCATGGTATGGTCGAAGTAGATCCACATTGAATATTGGATGCATACCCATGCATGTAGGAATGTCAAGCTGGAAATCGTTTTCTCCAATCTCTCGAAGAATACTGTATGGACCATATCGCAAAGGTTTGAGCTTCTTTTATGGATCGGTGAAGCGCTCCTTCTTGAGATGTAACCAAACCTTATCCCCGATTTGGAATGAATGAGGAATACGATGCTTTTCATGTCAGGACTTAGCTTTCAATTTTTCTCATTGCAACATTTCCTGTGCTTGCTTCTGGATGTCGCAAATCTGATCTTGAAAATTCAAGGCTTTATCAACTTCTCGTTGGCTGTAGTCGATGTCGGGGTTCGACTGTGTCAAGGAGATGATCAAGTCGATAGGCGCTAAGGGTTGAAATCCGTAGCAGATCTAAAATGGACTCTTTCCTGTAGAGCTATGCTAAGCACGATTGTAACTGTGTTGTATGTATGGAAGACTTTCATCCCATGTTCGTTGATGCTTGTGGTTGTACATGCGAAGCAGTTGTACTACCGAGTGATTCACAACTTTCTTCTATCCATCGGACTGAGGATGGAAAGTTTTCGACAATGAGATTCATGTGTCTAGTTGTTGCCAGAGAGTCTTCCAAAATATGCTAACGAATATGGCATCTCGGTCGAAAGTAATGGTTTTCGGTAAACTATAGTATTTCCAAAAATGTGTGAAGAAGAGCTGAGCAATCTGTTGCGATGTCGTTGTCTTCTTGCATGGAATGAGCATGGCCATCTTGGAAAATGTGTCAACTACTACTAATATCATTTCATGTTGATGTTTGGTAGTAGGATATCCCATCAAGTAATCCATAGAAATAGATTCCCATGGTCGACTAGGAACTGGCAGAGGTGTGTACAATCCCTATCGTCGATTAGACGGTCTAGCAATGGCATAAACCATGCATGATCAAATGTACTTGTTGACGTCAGTTTTAAGTGTAGGCCAAAAGAAATACTTATGGAGAATAGGAAGTGTCTTTGCTACTCCAAAGTGTCCTGCAGTCTTGTTGTAGTGCGCGTCCCAATGAGTTGTTGTCGATGCTCACCGGTCGGTACACAAAGTTTTCCAAGATTGTATATCAAGGTGTCTTTCAGGAAGTAGTTGAAGGTCGACGAATTATCGGTCTGTAGTTGTCGATAGACTATTGAAAATTCATTGTCGTCCTTATACAATTGAGTCCAACTGGTCGTGTCGTATCCCTGCATACTCATCACTATGAAAAGGAGAATAATGGGTGGCTGACTTAGACAATTGGCGGTGGCATTAGCTTTACCTTTCTAATACTTAATCACCAACTGAAATTGTTGTAGGTAATTATTCCACTTGAGTTGTCGATTTTTTTGTAGTTTTGACTGGGTCAGAGTGAGTTGTAGAGGATTATGGTCACTGAGGATGACCATCTCCTTGCCAAGGATGTAATGCCTCCATTACTTGAGATCTTGCACAATGGCGTACAGTTATTTTTCGTACGTCGAATATATTCTAACTGTGTCGTTAAAAGTTTCGGAATGAAAAGCGACTGGGTGACCAGACTGAGTGATCACTGCACCCAACACATAGTTTGATGCATCCGTATCAATCTTAAAGGGATGATGCAAATCAGGTAACACAAGTACTGGTGCAGTGCAGAGCTTGTGCTTGAGTTGTTCAAAAGCTTCATGTTGTGTCGATGTCCATTTGAAGAAAGTTTTTCCATTTCACTTCATCAACTGATTCAATGGCCAGGCTATGTGACTGAAGTCGAGTATGAATCGTCAATAGAAATTCGCCAAACCACGAAAAATTCTTAGTTCTTGAATGCTTTGAGGAATGGGCCAATATTTGAGGATCTGTACTTTGTATGGATCGACGTGAATGCATGCAGAGTCAATTACATACCCCAAATATTTGATGCTATTTATCGCAAACATGCACTTGTCCATGTTCAAGTAGAGTTGTTGTTGTTGGAGAGTGTCGAGGACTTGTTGAAGCTGTCCGACATGTTATTCCCATGATCGACTGAAAATCAGTATGTCATCAAGATAGACAATGACCCATTTTCCGATGAAAGGTCGAAGAATGTTGTCCAGGTATCGCATGAAGGTCACAGGTGCATTGGATAAGCCGAAAGGCATGACTAACCATTCAAACAATCCTTCCTTGGTCTTGAAAGTAGTTTTCCACACATCTGAGGGCTCGATTGGAATCTGATGATATCCCAACTTGAGGTCAAGCTTAGTAAAGAATTTAGCACCTTTCAGACAATCGATGAGCTCGTCTATCAGCGACAGAGGGTAGCAATTCTTTACCGAAATTTTGTTGAGTGCCCCATAGTCGATGCACATGTGCCAAGTCTCATCTTTATTTGGAACAAGGACAACTGGACTTCCACAAGGAGAGGAGTTGGGTCGACTATGACCTTTGTCAATCAAATCTTGGATTTGTCTGCGAATCTCTTCATTTTCGAGAATGGACCTTCTGTAAACAGATACGTTAGGCAAAGAAGAACTGGGAGCAAGTTCAATGGAGTGTTTTACCTGGAAATGTCAAGGTACTACGTCCGACTCTTGGAATAAACTCTGATACTCGTCGAGAACATTGTCGATCTACTGCTTCTATCAGGAGCTGCACAGGTCGGTGCGTCGACTCGTCATTGCAGTATTCCTAGAATGTTGCGGTTTGATCATGATTAATGTGAACTTCTGAGCATGATTGATGAGCTTCTTCACCTGTTTAACATATATCATTGAGACCGTTGGTGTAGGTCGTCTCTCTAGTATGTCGTACCATCGATTTTGGATTCTGACAATTACCTTCTGGGGCTGTGACTGATAACTTCCATGGAGATCCCACAAGTAAGGTTTCCCAAACAAGGCGTCGGCTACGGATGTTAGGGTTAACCTTGACTCAGGATTGAATCAAATTTGGTTAGGTCCAGCACATGTTTTTGGGCACATGGTTTGTTGTATCCCATGGTATTGGCCCAAGGTATTGCATGAAATGAAGCCTATAAAAGGCTTGAGGAGGCTCCATTGTAAAGTGGCCTAGAGGTGAGTAGTGGCTAGTTCGCTTGGCCCGGATTGCCGGTTTTGGCCATGTAATGAAGATCTTCATTGGGTGTTCGGTTTCCTCGGGTAAATTATGAGTCTCTATTATGTGATTGCTTGTTTCTGTTTATTTCTCTCGAAGGTTAAATTATGTATTCTTGTGTAATTCCTAATAAGTGGTATCAGAGCCATGGTTTGGCGTATTGTTCTTGTGCTCATGGAATTGTAAAGTATGTGCAGAGTTGAGTGGGCCGCATAGGAGAAGGCCCTAGAATGGTAGATCTGACTAGATCTGGTTGTGGCCGCATGAGATCTGTTGGGAATCCAGATCTATGTTGATAGACAAAAGGTCGTGGGATTGCAGAACCCACACAAGAAAAATAAGGATTCTCGGTGAAAAGAGAAGCTTCTATGCTTCTGCGAGAAAACCTGTTTTCCAGAGTTGTGAATGCATATATGTTATCGACCAAGAGGAGAAACTTGGACGCAAGAAGAAATCCTCAACCAGGGCATTGTTATTTTTTGGGAGCAGAATTGAAGATGCCCAGTTCGCTGATAAAAATAGTGATCTTCCACCATGGAGAATGATCACCACAAATTTTTGTAGTAGGGTATCCAAGAAAGTGATATAAGTGTATTGTTGGTTGCATGTGAACCAGATTCAGGGTTGTGGTAATCACTGGAGAAGCATGTGAGAGTTGGCGCACTTGCCAAGGCTGGAATTTGCATTGTGTAGGAATGCTTCCACCAAATGCAAGAGACAGCGTAAAGAAAGACCGAGACTGCACCCAATGGATCTGTATGGCGCGACATGTGTTGCAACTGCAAGGGTGTTGTGGGAAATGTGCAGAGATGGACGACGGTTGCATGCTTGCTGCAGAGAGAAGATCATGAAAACATTGAAGAAAATCCGCCCGTGGACAGAAATCGTGGTAAAATTATGCCATGAAGAAAATGCTAAAAATGGCACGCCGTGAGGAGAAGTCAAATCCATGAAGTAAAGGTTAAACGATTATAAAAATAGTTTTTTAAAGGAAGGATACATACCATTCACGTCATTTTTAAAAAGGGGGTCATTTCTTAAGTTATGAAATGTTTTGAATCAAAATTTAAGTGGATGTGAAGTATAAAAAAAGTGGATGGTGGATGATTAAATTAATAGTTTAAACTTTAAATGACCTTTGGTTAATATGCCCTTGGAATACGTGTATGCCAGAAGATTATTAAAGTTTTGGGTCTATGAAATGATGGTTTATGGTTTTATGAATCATGGTCAAGAATGTGCAGCATGGCATATGAAAAGCATGGCAAGCACATAGGTGTAAAGTGGTGATATGAAAATTATGCACATGAGAAGCATGCTAAGCATTTTATATTTTTTGTACTTGAGTTTTAATATTGTATTACGGGGTGCATGATCGGCGGTACTCGACACCCCAACATTTATGGTTCCTGGTTAGAATGTAATTTCCCTGGGTGCTAGAAGCACAGGTATCGCTCTTATGTATAGAGAAGGGATGTCACATCAAGTGTGAAATGAACCACTTGGTAGGTACAAGGGTGGCAGGTGTACTTGTTCGCTAGCTTGATGTGGAATTGGAGAATGTGAATCTTCGATTGTAAAGGGGGAAATGTGAGATGGTGTTATCTTAGTGTTGGGACCAATATTGATGAACCATGTATGCAAAGAGAATTCCTATAGAATTGGCGATTACAGCGGATGAGGACCCATGTAATCCGGTAGATGGATTCTTCTTTATATGGACGTCAATGACATGATTGGATGCAGGTGCAAAATGAGCATGGAAAAAAATGAGCAAGAAAGCGAGCATGGAAAAGCGAGAGAATGAAGCAATAGATGGTGATCGTTTAGTCACTATGAAGACACATGAAAAAAAAAATTAATGGAGCAGTTTGCATATAAAAGGGCATATGGCTGTAAGACCTGGTAAGGCATGCATACCCCTGGTAACTCACTGGTAAAGTCGGGAGAAATACCTAGGGGATAGGGGGGTGTATGTGAGATTCCTCGGTTAAAAATTTGAGGGGAGTGGGTGATTACTACAAGTCAAGTTTAAAGGGGGGATTGTTAGGGTTAAGCTTGACTCGGGATTGAGTCAAAGTTGGTTAGGTCCAGCACATGTTTTTGGGCACATGGTTTGTTGTATCCCATGGTATTGGCCCAAGGTATTGCATAAAATGAAGCCTATAAAAGGCTTGAGGAGGCTCCATTGTAAAGTGTCCTAGAGGTGAGTGGTGGCTAGCTCGCTTGGCCTGGATGGCCAGTTTTGGCCATGTAATGAAGATCTTCATTGGGTGTTGGTTTTCCCTGGGTAAATTATGTGTCTCTATTATGTGATTGCTTGTTTCTGTTTATTTCTCTCGCAGGTTAAATTATGGATGCTCGTGTAATTCCTAATCACGGAGAGTGGTGCCACGTCGCAGAGTACTTCATCTTCACAAGAATTTATGAAGTAGGCGAGTTTGCATTGTTGGGTGATCTGTAGTCCATGTCCATCCTTCATCCAACCGATGTTGTAAGGCTGAGGATGCGGAGTGGTGACAAAACCTAGTTTCTTCACGAGATCTTCATAAATGAAGTTCTTATGGCTACCGTTATTCACAATCAGATGTAATGGATTGTGCTGAACCCATATCTGTGTATGGAACAGGCACTCTCGTTCCTCCTCGTCGACGATAGTCGAGGCTGCTGGAGTGGTCGATGGCAATGTCAGAAGGGTCGTTGCATCTGGATCAGATTCTTCCACCTTCTTGTCAAACGCGTTGGATGTCGACACTTTTGCCAAAAATGCCTTCCGAGCTTTGCATTCAAACGTATCATGCCAAGATGAGTGGTGGTAATCACACCATTTCCCGTTAGGTGGTTATTTGCTACGTTCCCTTTTATGAAAATGATTGTTGTCGTGATCTGGCTTTGGCGGGGTCGACTGAGAATATTTTGACTTGTTGAAGTCGGCTGGTGCCTTCTTGTCGGGTGGTCGTCCTGATGTCGGCTTTGTCGTGAAGCGTGTTTTTCCTTTCTGCTTGGTTTCAAG
This sequence comes from Larix kaempferi, assembly GCA_027924585.1. Classification (NCBI taxonomy): domain Eukaryota; kingdom Viridiplantae; phylum Streptophyta; class Pinopsida; order Pinales; family Pinaceae; genus Larix; species Larix kaempferi. The sequence goes on from BSBM01000289.1 coordinate 13,620,499, forward strand.
TTTGCTAGCATAGTGGAATGCATCCGCGAGCATATTGACAGTCAGACATTCCATCTCCTGTTGAATGTACTGGGAAAATCAGTCGATGTACTTCAGAACAAGCAATTTCCCTTTTTTATTGTTATTAAAATGGTGAATTTTTCAACCTTTTTCCACTAGTTCGACCTTTGAGTAGTCTTGGGTTCTTGACCTCCAAATGGCTCCAAATGCTCCCAAATTGTCACAGGTGGTGTATGAATGGTTTTAATACATAAATATGGGGTTCAGGAATTCTTTAGACTCTTCAATAGGCTTCTGCAACTCTCCTTTAATTTCTGGCCAAAGTAGGGATCTTGACTAGCAATTTGGGGTTCAAATCCCCTTAGGATAAGTGCTAAAGATGGCTCTCCAAATGGTACCGAACCCTCTCGAATTTATGGACAGAGGAAGGGGACATCAAGGGGACATCAATAGGGTCTCATATACATCTCCATTCAATTTATTAGGTCTTCTATAACACTCTCAAAATCAGAAGCAAAATACTATTTTCGACCTTGGGGGAAATGATGGGCAATCTTCTCCAAATGCTTTAAAAATGAACAATATGACTCCCAAAGCTTATGCACTGAACATGAAACTTGTAGAATAGATAAATAAAATTCCATACATCATTAATCCATCAATAGTTCACTGTTCCATTCGAATACATCAACATATTATTGGCATAAATCAACATATTGGGGAAATTGGCACCATTTGCTCATTAATAATCAGATTTACAAATTTCCACTTGGAATCTCGACCTGAAGCTGTTATGACTATTAAGAACAGAAAATTTACATCAGATGATAAAATAATGGGGCATTAGAAGCTCCCCCAAAGAGAACAATAGCTCACCCAATGCACCTCTCCTCAAGGATCATGAATATGCCAAGAAAACTGGAAATGGTTGGAGGAATGAGCTAAAATAAGACTGACCACGAGCTGCCCTGTAGATTAAACCTGCAACAAAAGACTCCATTGAAGATCTCATGAAAGGTCTGAATGGCCTTTCCCACTACCAACTAGGATGGGAATCTTTCACCCTCGAAATTGGCTAAGGCAAGTAGAGAAGCACTCCACTATCTCTCTTCACAAATGCAAATTCTGAAAATGATTAAAAGCCTCTCTCTTACTTCATCCCTCTAGTTTATAAACATTCTTATTCTTCTAAGGTTCCAATGCCATCCAAATATTCCAAGCCAATTCGAATTAGGGAGTGATTCAAGTTTTGCCACATGTCTTCCACTTCCTAGCCTTCCACCTTCCACCAATTCAAGTAGGCATCTCTTGGCCTTCTCTAAATCCCTTGAGCGCTCACTTAGATGTTATTTTTAGGTTTGACATGTCATATTGGTTAGATGTCAGCCCTCGGGTATGCAATTTGTCATAGGTGTCATATAATATTCATCATTGTTGTCATAGATGTTAGGGAATCTAGCCCAAGTGTCCAATAACCTCTCATTTGACTCTTCCTCTTCCATGGGAGTTACACTTCCATCCAAATTCGACCTATGATGCAAATTGCCGAGTGTATGATCCTTCCAACTCATCCCAAGAACATTAGACTTCCCATGGATTTGAAATTGCAAGAGGAGGATGCCATGTGGCATAGAAATTCTAGTTTGTGTGGGTCCCACAACCTCCATGTGTCTTCGTGATCAATTGCCACTTTAATTTTCCCTTGTATTTATTTATTCATCTCCTTTATTAAATATTTATGCTATTCTAATGTCCAGACATGATTTATTAGTCCCCTTATTCCAAATTCCAATGTCTCCATCCAACCTAGGGAACTAGTAGGATTGTTGGAATTTCCCTGTCATGAATTTAATTGAATGGGGGCATTACACATTTACACTTTGAAGGGGTTGATTTCGTCGGAGTTAGTTCTCATCGAAAATCCTCCGGATGTCGAAGCAAATCACGTGAGAATTTCATTGAACTGGGCAAACATTTCAGTTTGTTGTCGAGTTAGCGCTTGCTCAATAAGTTGTGATGTCTCGTCGGCTGCATGTCTATTGTCTGTTTGTCCTGCCATTTATGGAGGTAGTGTCTGCTTGGATTGCTGAGATTGCGAGCATGTTTGAACAGGCATAAGTCATGTAACTTCGCTAGAAGTGTATATGCAAAACTTAAGCACGAACAAAACTGACCTGCTCTAATACCAATGACCCGCACGTGACCAAGAAGCACAAGGGGGATAACAGTTCGACTGAATGAGTCGGATATGTTATGGCGGAAGCTTAAGAAATAGAATAAGTAAAGCAGGAATACACTACACAGATAACACAAATACACACAGACAATATGCAGGAATGTGAACTGATTTCTCAATTACTGGATATAAGATCATGACTTGTATATTACAATATTATACATGCTTAAATATAGTGTTGAGACGCTTGGGTTCCTACCCGTTATGTTTAGTTACAAAAGAAGTTAGAATGGTTTCGGAAGTTCAACCGTTACAGTCGACTGGAAGATAGAGAGACAGACTGTTGTAATGCGACAGTCGCAAGCCGCAAGTTGACGATGCATGTCGATGTCGCAAAATTGTTGAGGTTGTCAAACTTGTAGAAGTTGTTGATGTTGTCGAAGTCGTGTCGAATTCGAAACTTTTCAAAGTCGATGACTTGTCGCAGTCGATGTTAGCATCCGACAATAATGCCAACTGCTGAATGGATCACCAATCCCTTGGGAGACCATTCAAGGTGGTCATGACAACCTCTACTTCTTATATCATGTCTGCAATGGCTTCTAATTGTTCTTTGATCTGATTGCATGGTCTCAAACTTTTGAAGCTTTACACCTTTGAGTTGATTTCTCAAATTCATATTTATATTGATGTTCTTTCCTTCAAATAGATTAGACAATGCATCAAACATTTCCTTTGGGGTATTCTTTGAAGACACTTGATGAATCAAGTGATCTTTGATAGAGTCAGCAATGATCCTCTTGGCCTTGATCATATCCTTCTTTTACTTTGCTTTGGCCTCATCTCCCTATGGTTCTTTAACTTCTTCTTTTATGAAGCCTTCTAGGTCATGCTCTTCAAGAATGAGCATGACCCTATATTTCCATGCCCTTGAGTTCTCATCTCCCTCAAGCTTCTCATCAAGCTTGGTAGTGTTTTTCATTTTGATAATATGAGAACCTCAAATGGAAATAGAATGGAGATAGTAGTTACTTGTGAAACTACTTCTCCATGAACTGTTTCTTGCTTGACCTAGGGTTTGACAGAGAAACCCTTATTTTTCAAATTTGAGATCTTGAGAAACTGATTGGAGGAAAATATGCGCCTCACCAAGGCGAGTTAGGAAAAGTACTCCTTTTCCAAAATCTGTGGACAGGACTGCAAAATATTTGATGCCCTAGTTTCTTCAATTTCTACTACATATTTGTCTGGTCTTAATTCTGATGTATCTTAGAAATTTGTTCTCCTCAAGGTATGAAAATTCGTTTTGTGATAGTATGACTTGTCCTCTATCCAACCCCACATGTTAGAAAAGGATTGGATTCACCAAGTGAAACTTATGCTAAGTTTCCAAAGATTACCTGTTTATGGATTGTTTCAGTACAGCGAACTTGTACAGACTTCCATGTGTCACTATTTCATCTTCAGGTTCTAAAACCCACACCAGCGAAACTACAATCCGTCCAATTTCTGGAACATCTTATGAAATTCGATTTGGATATTTCGAGCCCGAGATATAGCATTTATCCCTAGGTCACCTATTTAAAACTGAATTCTGGAGGAGGTTGGAACCCTAATTTGCATGGATCATATCTCCTAAATTACAATGAATCTGAGGCTGAAACTCGCATAAAAGGTTCATGAACATTTCATCTTTGTCCTGTCCGAGTTTCAGATACTAAACCCTCGCCAAAAGTGATTTATAGCGAAAATTCCAAGATGACTAGTTTCCGGAAATGTAAACCCTAGGCAGCAGCTGCACAATGTTCTCTTTCAACCATGCTCTGAACCATGTTAAGTTTTTACTTTGTTTAGCATAATAACATTAAATAATAGGATCACTGAAAGAAACACAAGCACAGCAACACAAGAACACACAATTTCTCTCGGGGAAACCACGGGGGAGAAAACCCTGATAAAACTTCCTCAATATAGAATTAACCAATACAAGATAAAGCCCCAAGACAAAAACAACTACTTCTCCTCTCCAATGAGCTTCTCTCTCTCTCTCTTATGTGAACTTGATCAAGTGAGTGAGTAATACAAATGACAAATTCAACCTCTCTATTTATATTGTTCAGTTGGGTGACTTTTTACCCTAACTGGGCCGACCTCTCCTAGTTTACTGGGTCGACCTATCAATTACATAATAAAATATATTTTTCTAGATTCTTCTAGGCCGACACAACTTCTAGGGTTTGCATTGACTCTTTCAATGACTCTTACATGATCAATTACATCAATGACATCTCCCGAAGGAGGAATAACAATAATATAATAGACAAATACATTTAGAATATCTTCTGCAGTTAAATTTCTTTAACAAACCCCAAATGGTCAATTGTCATTAAAAGGTGGAACTCTAATAATTCTATATGTCTTGCAATTTTTCTCCTTGAATATTTCATTGTATGCCCCAATAGCATTTAAACTAATCCTCAATGCATCCTTCTGCTTGCCTTCAAAAAGCACTCCATTCATGTGCTTCCAAACCTCCCAGCAAATAAAGCAAGGCAATTCTTTCCATCGATTAGCACCAAGAAACCAATTATGAAAACTAGTTTGCAGATATTGGAAGGCCTAGTTTCGGGATATCTTGAATTCCTTCTTCACTTCCAGCCGAACCAGTTTTGTAAAAGCGTAATGTATGAAGAGATGGTCAACAAACTCCTCTTCTTTTTTGCAAAGACTATACATATTAGGACCTTGTCCCCCTCTCTACACAAAATTATCTCAAGTGAGTATCCTATTCTCCAAGGATAGCCAACATAATAACTTAATTTTTAAAGGAACATGTCATTTCCATTAACAAGAGAACCACCATTTTTGTTCTACTTCTAAAACAATAAAGAAAATGGACTCATAGGCTAATTTAGCAATAACCTCACCATTCTTTTCATTCCAAGACCATACAATAGTATCATCTTCATTTGTAAGCTTAAAACTGTTGATTTTTAGAGAGCCCGGATCTAATTTACTGTCTCAAATGATTTGTGTGCAATTATTAACAGAAAATACACTGAGTTCACAACAAATCACACAACGGAAAAAATCAAGAAATCACAAATATTTGGCACATTTAGATTTACCCTAGAAAACCCCGACTAGGGAAAAACCAGCCAACATATTGATTTTATTAATAATATAAAACCCTCGGGCTCCCTTACTGGGATAATGTCCCACTGAAGAAAATACAGCGACAGAAGCTAGCTATCAAACCTCAAGATCAGTCCTTCGATCTTGCTTGTTACTAGCCCTCAATTGCCCTTTGTTTCGTTCCTCAAACCCTACCCAACATATTTAGTTGAAAGTCCTTCTCCAACCCTCTGTGTCACTATTGTCTCTGTTATGTGTCTCCTCCTCTCACCCAGGGTGTCTTTTATATTATTACAATATGCAAATACCTTGGGCCAATACCATGGACCCTCACTTTACATAGAGTAATTACAAAAATTTCATTCACTTTAATTGTCACGTACCCACCCATTTATCCAATGCAAGGCAGGGAACATGATGCCAAATTCTAGGCTTTCACATTATCTCAGCCCATTTGTTAGATTCATATAATTAAAATAAGAGTGTGCAGATGTAAAACAAATCAATTATGCACATCGGAATTAAAACAACATGTACACACAATTCATGCTCATCCAGCATATTAAAATAATCATTAATTAAAATTGCATAAGTAAATACATAGACAGAAAAACACTTATCTTCATTGGGCAATTGTCCCAAACAACTAACTATGTCACTGCAATGTTCCACCCAACCATAGGCCAGTTGTGTTCATCAATCTCTCAACACAACTGCCACCCTCGAGCTGGGCATGATTCTTACAAGGAAAAGGGGACATTCAAGCTCATGCATAGCCCAATTAACCATTTCATCTGAGCCAAGCCAGTCCAGAGCTGAGTTTATCAGGCTACATTTGAACCTTGGATGCTTTCTCAAGCTCAAGCCAAAACAATGGATTTACCAACAGGATGGTCATGGGTTTCCCCCAAATCGTTTCCAACCAAAAATTAGTTGTGGGATGGGAAAAAAAAAACATTCATAGGGAGGAAAACGAATTTTCTCCCAACTCACTGGTCATTCAACAGCCAAAACTATCCCTATGGAACCCCAATTCCATTCCCTTTCTTCCCCACTGGTATAAAACTCAAAAACGACCTTCTCCGCTGGGAGAATGAAGGAAAACACAACAAACATGGCTGGAAAACACCCAGGTAGCTCCCCACTCGTGAGGGAGAGCAATTGGTTCATGGATAATGGTTTGGGGAGCAATTCATGGCTCTTTTCTTGCCCAAGAAGCAAAACGTGATTTCCCATGCAGGGTGGCTTGCCCATACCCAAATTTGGACAGCGATACCTCCCATTCCCCAATGCATTAACTACCTCAACCAACTCTTGGGAGAAATCAATGATTGGGTACAAAAGTCAACATGGGTAGTTGAGGGTTTGATTGGTTCTCTCATTGACACTTGGCTTGACCTGATTGGCTCCAAGGGTTTGAATATTTCCTTCCCAATTCCTTGTAAAATCATGCCCACATCTCTTGTTGCATTGCATAGCTAGTTGTGGCTATTTTATTAAAATGCATATTTACATGATGTTTGAATTTCCAATGTGCATTGCTAGCACGCAAACCATATGCATCAATAAATCGATGGTGGGGCCTTGGCCTTGAGCTCCTCACCATGATTTTATAACAATATTACATCATTTACATTTTAATCCAATAGGGTCAAGGTGGGGACGTGACATTCCCCTCCCCTTGAAATAACACCGTCCTCGGTGTTCCAATGCTTCAGAATATATATACCCACTTTACACCTGCCTCAAAATTCACAACTAGTAGCAGGTCTATCCTGTGTTTCATCTCTTGAATTTGAACTTTCAGGATCAAGTCCTTTAGCTTCCTCAAGCTGCTCCTGCTGGCTTTGATCTGCCATCTCTGCAGGTGGGCATTGCTCTACAGTGATCCCTTTCTTTTATTTACCTTCTAGCTGATCTACAAGTCTGGAATTTTCATGGATGCCATCTTTCTTACCATCCTGGAAACTTGTGGAGGAATATTTTCAACCCAAAACAAATAGCTTCTGGTATGCTGCCCTGATCACGCTGCACCATTGGCTCTTACTTTGCTCACTGGCAACACTTGGCTAGTAACAGCTGCAACAATTGCTTTCAATGTCTCTCCTGTGAGACTCATCATGGCAATTTCTGTTAGGACAAGCATAACACAATATTAAAATTAGTCAATTATTTTTCCAATTGACTTGGAACATCCATGCTTTACTCATGATACTTCCACACATTTCATGCTTTCCCACATACACATGAACTCATTCATGTCCATCCTTTTACAGGAAAAATAACCATTTCAGCATTCACAATTCATTTCAAGCAATTAAACACAATTTGTTTTCATTTATGACATGCACTCAACATTATTTTGTTTCTAAGATGCATCAATCAAAAGGAAATAGAAGAGTAAGAGTTTCCGAAGAGTAAGAGTTTCCCCCTCTTAGTCTTGTTCCAATCCGGGGCCACACCATCACTTGTGGTTCTATGCTCCTTAGCCTCTTTCACTTCAATGTGAATGCTTGGTGTGCCATTTCTTGGCTATGACATTTTAGTGTCTAAGGTTTGTCTAATGCCTTTCAACTAGGGAACCCTTCCCTGTTGTTGCTTACAGAACCTTTGGCTGCTAGGACCCACACAGTTCCATTAGAACCATCTTTCATTACTGCTCATATTGAGCTTTTTAAGATAGTCATATGTCCACATGTATCCCTATGATGCCTTCATGGTCCTTGCTTCCAATAATACCTACACTCAAACATTGAATCAATTCACATGCTTAGTTTATTTTCATTGGATTTATCTCCAAACAAGAGTTTAAGAAACCATAACCAAATCATATACACACGTATATTCATAAGCAAGAAGCTGCAAGATAACCAAATACTTATCTGTATTGGATGTCTTCACTTTATTCCACAGGATCCTTCTTTGCTTTACAAGCATTGGATTTCCCATGGATACAATAATAAATGTTGGGCCAGCATGCAGGCTACTCCTCAACCATTCGAATAGGAAATGTCAGGCCAGTACGCCGACTGGGTGTTATCAATTAATTAAGGGATGTTTGGTCAGCACGCCGGCTGCTCCACAACATCAAGTGGTTAATGTTCCCACCAACTATTCTCTGAATTTACCAAGAATTTTATAGCGCCCAACCAGTTACTCTCTGGCTTTACCAAGAAGTTTATAGTGCCCAACCAGTTACTCTCTGGCTTTACCAAGCATTTATAGTTCCAACCAGTTACTCTCTGGGTTTACCAAGAACTTTTATAATTCTTTCAGGGTCCTTGCTTCCTGCAATGACCAAGGTTTCCAACAAGGAAACAACATTGTACTAGCTTGGTTTTCATAAGACTTATACCTGAAATCTTCATTATTTCAAACAAGAAATAAATGAAAATGAATACTTATCTGTATTGTGCATTTTCCCTCCTGGTCCACAGGCCCCTGCTTCGCTTTGCAAGCCTTGGGATCCCCTATGGACTTGGATGTTTGGCCAGCACACATGTTGATCCACAACATCATCCGAATAGGCAATGCCAAACCAGTACGTTGACTGGGTTTATCAGGCATCCCTAAAATCAATATGCTAAGCCAGTACGCCGACTGGGTTTATCAAGCATTTCAAAAAAATCAGTATGCTAAGCCAGTACGCCGACTGGGTTTATCAAGCATACAACAACCATTTCCAAGCCAGTTCTCTGACTGGGTTTGTCAGGAAATAACACCCTTCGCCAATACCTCCACAACATGCAGATAACCAATGCCAAGCCAGTACACCGACTGGGTTTTTCATACATCCATTTAACAACATGCCAAGCTAGTACACCCACTGGGTTTATCAGGCATACAACAACCATTTCCAAGCCAATTCTCCGACTGGGTTTGTCAAGAAATAAGAACAACATAATATGATTACGTGGCTCCTTCTTTTATGCAAACCAGTGGTTCCCTCCAGGAAATCCATAGGTGACTCACTTGACTGCAGGCTAGCATGGCCCCACAATATCCACTCACACTACACAAGGATGATACCCCTTTTCTGCAACACGGCTCCTCGGGCCTATCCATCTCTTCTAGTGTCCTTTAATGTGAACGTAGAAAGGTTACCACTACCCATACAGTCTCTTGAGCACCATTTCTTCACTTTGCCTCTTACGTGCAACACCAAATTGCACCTATGTAAGCTGATAGCACAAGAAGGATAAGTAGACTCATCAGTATTGCTGCTCTAAAATTGTAACCATATTTCATAACATTCACTATCAAGTATTGAAACACCAGGAATGCATCCATTCCCTTAGGGTGTAGTCAATATTGAAAACCCTAACATAACCCATCACCCGAAAGGTATGCACCCCTTTCCGATGTAAGCCATGTGGGCCTTAGTCCCACTCAAGCAGTCTGAAATAATAATGAAATAATAAAACATGCTCTGCATATTAAATCTAATAACCAGACATGTATATCCTCAGTTAGGGTTACTGAATACTCATTCGTTTCACATATGTATCTTTCCTTGATTGGCGAAGAATGGGGCTCTCTTCTCTGAGTCAACAGTACTTCGGTTTTCCACCCCATTATTTCCACGTTACATGCCTTCTTGGCATAATTTCACCCTCTCACTCACATGCAGTGCAGTTGAGGTGTTATCAAAATTTATAATGGCGTTTTACCCAAAACCCATTTCCAAGGCATAGGATCCTTCCCATCTAGTTTAGCTTTTGCAGGCCATCACACATGGTCTTCCTGCAATGTGTCATCCTAGCACACTTATCAAATAGCCAAACAGTCAGCAACATTTAACAATAACTTCAAATCTAATTGATTCATAACCAATCAATGGCATTAATAATTAAATTCAACATGAATTTACAATTCTGTCTCCTACAGAAATTGATTTGCTTAGCAATAAGGCTATCCTCATATTGTTTGGCTCTCGTAAGTGGTATCACTCTGTCCATTATGGTTTCACCCTTGCTACCATACATGAACATCTGCCTACAACATGTCCTCCTGACACAATTCTATATAAGCCAAACAGTCATTAGCAATTATAAGCAAATTCTCAAATCTGAAATTTGTAAATATGTTTTCCTGCAGATATTAGATTTGCAACCAGGAGACTATTCTCATAAACTTAAACCAGACAATTTTCATATTTGTTTCATGCATAAATTACAACCATGAGAACCTTCTTATAACCTTTGACTTCTGCACATGGTAGATCTCGGTCTTTACTATGGACTTATCCTCATTGCCATACGCAGGACTTTTCTACCTGAGAACTGAAACTCCAATCAGCCAAACATGTGAGTATCTATGCATATAATCTTTTCATTGCCACAACAGGCACTAAAGTGATCTCAAAATTATAACACCCAATAATTCAAACACCTTCAGCTGTTAACATTTGAAATGCAATGAAATATATACATTTCTATATATGTATCATTATCACAATAAAATTGCAAGACACAGTCACACTATCCATGCAATTTAAATAACTGTAAATACTCATTACTTCACATTCCATGCAATTCTGTCCTTCCAACAGAGTGCTCTGGTAGCCCATCACTTGTCTACCTTCTCCATGCAATCTTTCTCCTGCATTCATAGCAGCTCATGAAATTCTCTCAGTATTAATAATGGTTCACCATTTCGTCTATTATCTAAATGCATTGAAACCCATACACATCACAATCGTGCATTCTCGCAATGCATCTCAACATGTGCACTTACACATATGCATGCACATTCACAACATTTACATAATATTTCAATGCACATCTCTTCAATGCAATCTTGCATTATTTCATGAATACTATGCATTCAAACATACTATGGCCTAACCATGATTACTACACACCTCGTGCACTACCATGACAGGTCCATAAGTCCTCAGTTGCTTTGGTTGTTAAACTCACAACCAATATTCACAAATGGCATGATATGAATCCAGATGAATGCATTGAGGTTTCTAAGAAACTATAGGGTGTAAGGATCCCTGCCTTCACCTACCCGCTCCTCACCATACTTGGTGGGTTGACATTCACATTCAGGCACTCAATGCAAACCAAATCACCATAGTTGAAGAGATTCACCAAATCTTTTTTTAACATTCATGCAATTAAGCACAGTCAACCTTTACCTGCATGGTTGTTATTAATATCGCTTGATGTTACCTAATCAGTTAGCCTCTTACCAAGGCTTCACAGTCATTTTGCTAACCTCATGATCACGGGTTTGTTGCACCATCCTTTCTTCATAAGGTTGTTGGTCATATGCAACAATCACCATTCACATTTTTAGCCATGCTTCAGTTGTCTTTGGTCCTACAACCAATGCGAACGCAACTAATTATTAGCATCCCTCATAATGATCTTAAGTGGCTCATTACATATGCAAAACCTCACTTTTTACCAACATGCAATATCATATACATGTATGCACAAACATTTTCACTTTCACTATGCAATGTTTATCAATATGCCATCTAGTGCATATTTATTTCAGCTATCTAATCTCTTACATTTTCAATCATGCTTCTATGGTCTGATTCATACAACCATTATCAACAACATTACTGGTGATCAACCATAAGCAATACCATTAATGGGCTGTTGCATGTGTAACTTCACTATTTTATCAATATGCAACATCATGCTCACTAATTCATATGCATTATTCTTTTGCATTTCCAGCATCCCTACGCCATAATTTTCATTATATAAAACTCAGGAAATAAAAACACAAATAGCAAGAGAGGAGTTAAGGAATTCTCCCTTTCCAATTTCTTATCATGACATGGAGTTCCTCCTCCACATCATAGCTGATCCTTTTCTTGGATTCCCTACCAAGCACGCAAGGAATCATTAGTTGTCATTTCTCACCAAGTAGCAATTCAGTATATACATACTTGTATAACATTCATTCTTACTATTTTTCAAACATGCAATACTTTATGTTATTAGCAGAAATATTTTAAGGTGAGAGATTTCCCTTTATTAGCATTGCGATTTAATCCATTCCATATCCATACAGAGTCCCTTTTTTTTAGGGTCCACCATATGTCCTTGTTCCTCATTCAACCAAGGGACTTGCTTTCCTTTACCATGGAAGTACTTTCCACAATTCCAAACCATTGAATTACCCCATCAAGGAGCAAAATCTCCATTTCACCCCACAAAAATTCTTTCACAATGCACGACTGTCTCAAGGGGACGATGGGGGTCAAGGGGGCTTACGCATGAGTTCAAAGCGATTTTTCTCTTTCAAGCACCTGAAAATTTCACTGAAAACTGTTGTATTTTCTCTGTTTCGGAGCAACTCGTCCAGTTCTTCCGACCTGTTGCGGAGCAACTCGCTGAGTTCTTCCGGTCGAAACTCAACTTTTCCTTCCGCCATTGCGGCACAACCTGCCAATTTTTTTCCGCCGTTACGGACAAACTCGCCCATCTCTTCCGCCGTTGCGGACGAACTCACCCATCTCTTCCGCCATTGCAGAGCAACTTGCCCATCTCTTCCGCTGTTGCGAAGCAACTTGCTGAGTTCTTCCACCAAAAGACACTTAGAAAAATTTTGAAATTTTTCAGACCAACTCATCGAGTCCTTCCGCCGTTGCGGACGAAAACTCTTAACTTTTCCGCCATTTCGGCCCAAAACCTTTATCTTTCCGCCATTGCGGCAAAAACTTACGAGTTCTTTCCGACGTTGCGGAACAACTCACTAAGTTCTTCCACTGGAATTTTTCTTCCTTCTTCGATGAACTGAATGATTTTCTGCCGCGTTGCGGAACAACTTTGCCGAGTCCTTCCACCGTTGCGGGCGAACTCACCGAGTTTCGCCGCCATTGCGGGCGAACTCGCTGAGTCTCGCCGCCAACTTCGACGCAAACTCGCCAGTTCTGGCCGACTCAGACTTAGAAAAAATATTCAAAAACGCTTAGAAAAATTTGAAATCTAAAATTTTCTTAAGAATCAGTTTGAGCAGGGGTAATACTTACCCCTGCCACTGTGATAGGCAGTCCATGAAGGCCCAATGCTGCAACCAACAGCTCTGATACCATCTGTCACGTACCCACCCATTTATCCAATGCAAGGCAGGGAACATGATGCCAAATTTTGGGCTTTCACATGATCTCAGCCCATTCGTTAGATTCATATAATTAAAATAAGAGTGTGCAGATGTAAAACAAATCAATTATGCACAGCGGAATTAAAACAACATCCGCACACAATTCATGCTTATCCAGCGTATCAAAATAATCATTAATTAAACATTGCAGAAGTAAATACATAGCCAGAAAAACACTTATCTTCATTGGGCAATTGTCCCAAACAACTAGCTATGTCACTGCAACGTTCCACCCAACCATAGACCAGTTGTGTTCATCAATCTCTCAACACAACTGCCACCCCCAAGCTGGGCATGATTCTTACAAGGAAAAGAGGACATTCAAGCTCATGCACAGCCCAATTAACCATTTCATCTAAGCCAAGCCAGTCCAGAGCTGGGTTTATCAGGCTACATTTGAACCTTGGATGCTTTCTCAAGCTCAAGCCAAAACAATGGATTTACCAACAGGATGGTCATGGGTTTCCCCCAAATCGTTTCCAACCAAAAATTAGTTGTGGGATGGGGAAAAAAAACATTCATAGGGAGGAAAACGAATTTTCTCCCAACTCACTGATCATTCAACAGCCAAAACTATCCCTATGGAACCCCAATTCCATTCCCTTTCTTCCCCACTGGTATATAACTCAAAAACGCCCTTTTCAGCTTGGAGAATGAAGGAAAACACAACAAACATGGCTAGAAAACGCCCAGGTAGCTCCCCACTCGTGAGGGAGAGCAATTGGTTCGTGGATAATGGCTTGGGGAGCAATTCATGGCTCTTTTCTTGCCCAATAAGCAAAACGCGATTTCCCATGCAAGGTGGCTTGCCCATATCCGAATTTGGACAGCCATACCTCCCATTCCCCAATGCATTAACTATCTCAACCAACTCTTGGGAGAAATCAATGATTGGGTACAAAAGTCAACATGGGTAGTTGAGGGTTTGATTGGTTCTCTCATTGACACTTGGCTTGGCCTGATTGGCTCCAAGTGTTTGAATATTTCCCCCCCTATTCCTTATATCATGCCCCCATCTCTTGTTGCATTGCATAGCTAGTTGTGGGTATTTTATTAAAATGCATATTTACATGATGTTTGAATTTCCAATGTGCATTGCTAGCACGCAAACCATATGCATCAATAAATCGATGGCGAGACCTTGGCCTTGAGCTCCTCACCATGATTTTATAACAATATTACATCATTTACATTTTAATGTAATAGGGTCAAGGTGGGGACGTGACATTAATAGTTCACTTTATTAAAATGAATCTCCTAAGTCTGAGTTGGACGACTCCTGCACTGCCAAACACTAGGCCCATGCAGAAGTACTTGTCCAATGCTAAAAAAATCAACGCTCCCTTTTAGCGAAGAAGGTACTTCTCCGAGAGCCACATGTAACAGGTTCTCCCTCTAACCCTGGCACACTATCGCCCAAATCATCATGCACACTAGCATTCCTCCAACTGTACTGGTCAACTTCTCCTTGTTTTCTGGAAGACACAAAATCAATGATCCTACATGCGTACACATCAGTGCCAAGGAGTCTGAAAACTTTGTCAAAGGCCTACCCTCCCTCACTGGGCTCCTAGGAGTTCTCTCCTGCTCTTGAGCATCCATCAATGTCATCCCATACTAGCTAAGTCTCATGTCAGAATTGGAAGGGATCGACTCCCTCTTCCCCTTTGAAGGTTTATTCCTCATACTAGAAGTCTATGAACTCTGCTCCTCCTTCAAAGTCCTATGGTCCTTAACCTCTACTACTAACATTGATCCAACTACAAGATTTCCATGTAACCTATACACCTTTCCCTCTCTGACACCAAGCACTCGTGTTGAGTCTATGCAAAATCCTATCATTGGAATGAGAGCCCCCTCTCAAAAGAGAATGCATACCCATTGTTCTCCAATGTCGATACTAAGGCCAAGTTCATCTTGAGCTTCGATACATACAACACGTTTGACACCTCCAAGGATCCTCCTAACTCTAGCTAAAACTCGATTGTTCCAACTCCTTTCACAACACACTTGGCATGAATGCCAAGCTCCACCTGCAAATCTGGGTTTGTCCCTAACAAACTAGTGAACAACTCACATGTCCCTGTCATGTGATGAGCAGCCCCACTATCCACAAACTAGACATTGCCGAAATCTGTGCCAGAAATACAAGAGACTAGCGAGAACTCCTTCTCGAACATCTCAACAAACTCTCTCTTATGCAATTGTTGCTATCTATTGAGACTTGCTCTTGTCTTTCTTTCGTTTTGGATGTTGTGAAGCATAGTGGCCACACTTGTGGCACGCAAAGCACTTGGCTTTGCACATGTCCTTCTTCTTCACTCCTTGAGAAGTTGACCCTGTATTGTTCTTGCTCTTCTTTTCCTGACTAGCATAAGCAACATTCTCCTCATCCTCCTATTGGCCTCAAGATAGAGACTCCTCCCAAATCTCATCTTGGGTGAAGTCATCCCATAACCTTTGTTGGTCAGGAAGGTTCTCTTGTGCAATGATCCCTTTGACAAAATTTGCCCATGGCTGGGTTAAACCATTCAGGGGAATCATCCCAACTTTGGATCTTCCACTTTCTCCGCAACTGTTACCAACTTATTACAAAATTGTGTGATCTTGATGACATAAGAAGCTATAGTATCATTCTTGGACATCTTGGTGCTTCTGAGCTCCTCCTGCGGCACCATCTTCCTATTTTGATTTTTACTTTGATATAAGCATTTCATAGCATCCCACATCGCCTTGGCTAATGTCTTCTCAATTATGTGAGGGATCAAATGATCCTCCACCATGTCCAAAATAATCCTCCTAGCCTTCACGTCCTTCAGATTGTGAAATACTAAGTCCTTAGGACTTGTTGGTGCGGTCACCCCTGTGTTTACAAACTCCCACAAGTTGTTCTCCATGAAAACCAACATGATCTGCACTTTCCAAGGGTTGTAGTTGGAGGCACCCTCCAACCTATCTTGTTGCCCGAAATCTATTCAGTGCTCGAATCCGCAGCTTACTGCTACCCGGGGGTTCTCTGCAAATTTCTAGGCGTTGCTCGAAGACTTCTTGGGCTGCCTGACATCTTTGGGCAATTGCCCGAAGTATTTTTGCCTATTGCTTGAATTTTCTTGGCAGCTCTAGGTGATTTTTTGGCTTGTTCGAGTTGTTCTGTCTACAGTTGCCCGAGTTTTTACTACCCCTGCCCGAGGTCTACCCGGCTGCCCGCGGCTGTCTTGTTTCCTTGGCAGCTGCCCTGCCCTAGAACCATTGTGTTGGCCCTGTTGGTGGTTGTTGCGACAACTGGTTGCCCCGGTAGCCGTCCCCCTAGCTGGCAGCTACGTCTAGCTTCTCCATTGTCTTTCTCCTACTCTTCGTCGATCCCTCTGCAGCCGTCACACCTCCTTGCTCACCGCGTCCAGTAGAGTCGTCACTCTCATGTGACCTATGCTTGCACCGGTCCCAAGCCCAACTCACCCACAATTGTTTCGCTGCGTGATCCACTCCGCTCGAGCTACAAGCTCCACGCGAACTACGCCATGGCTCTAGCTCGAGCCTTTAGCGCCCACCACCATTGTCTTTCCTTGCTAGTAGGCATGTCGATTCCACGCAATTGTTGATGCACTTGTCTCTCTACTCATACCACGCTCAACCCTGCTCCCTCAACGCTTGTGGCGTCACGTCTCAGCCTTCACCCATCTCTCCATTAGCCCGATTGCACCCAAACCTTCTACGTCCTGTTGCTGCACTCGTGCCTCGACTGCTCCTTAATGTCCTCACCTGCTGCAGGGTGCCCAGCTCTATGCAGCACCTCTTTGCCAAAGCTCCCACCTCCCATGTCTTACACCCAAGCTAATCTTTGCCCGATCTATGCGTATTCAACACCAGTGGCTATTATTGCCAACAGTCCATGCCCAAGCTAGCGGCCATCTCTTTCAGTGGCCACGAGCCAAAACTCAGCTCTATTCGAGTCCTTCCTGACAGTTTACTCAGCTTCCCACACAGATATGTATGTAGTATGGGACCCTACAGCTCTGTACGACGACTATACAAGACCATACAGCTTTCCTTTCTTTTTATTCTCTTAAATCTCTGCAAATGTGATTCATGCTCAAAGATGAAAACCAGGCTTTAATACCATGTTGATTTTTAGAAAGCCCAGATTTGATTTTTTGTCTCAAATAATCTACATGCAAATATGAATAAAAAGTACATTGAGTTCACAACAAATCCCACAGTGGAAACAATCAAGAAATCACACATTTGACACATTTAGATTTAACCTAGAAAACCCCAACTTGGAAAAACCAACCAACAGATTGATTTTATTAATAGTATAAAACCCTCGAACTCCCTTCCTACGATAATGGCCAACTGAAGAAATACAATACAGAAGCTAGCTATCAAATCTCAAGATCAATTCTTCGATCTTGCTAATTAATAGCCCTTAATTGCCCCTTGCTTTGTTCCTTGAACCCTGCCCGACACACTTAGCTAAAAGTCCTTCTCCAACCCTCTGTGTGACTGTTGTGTATGTTGTGTGTCTCCTCCTCTCACCTAGGTTGTCTTTTATACTATTACAATATGCAAATACCTTGGTCCAATATCATGGGCTCTCACTTTACATAGAATAATTACAAAAAGTCCATTCACTTTGATAGTTCACTTTATTAAAGTGAATCTCCTAAATCTGAGAGGTAATCTGGACGACTCCTACATGCCAAACACTAGGCCTATGCAGAAATACCTATCCGATTCTAGAAAAATAACAAAAACCACAACGATTAGGCCCCAATATGAACCCGTTGCATTAAGTTTGCAAAGCTCATGAATTTCCAATTCTTTTATCGATTTCCATCTGAAACTGCCCAGATGATCATCTTCAAGAATTCCCACCTTAGATAAGAATTGAATGCCCTTAGAACTGGTTTCCCTTTATATGTTTAACTATATTTCAATTCTTTAAATAAGTTAAAGTGTATATATAATTAAATATTACTTAATAGAAACAAGACTCAAATCTTTGATTGTTGCATGTCCAACTCATAATATTATTAGATTTTTATTATTATAATATATTATTATATTATAATACAATAACATTATGTTATTATGATATAACAATGGTAGAAATGTGAGGAGCACGCCTAACTCATGTAACGAGGCGATGTCAATTACCAACTGGAGGTTATGGGAGCAGACTTGGAACAACAACGAGCTCAGGGTGAAGCCTTGGAGGCTCACGTTGAACCGCTGGAAGCGGCCCTGGTAATGATGCAGTGGACGTTGAATGAGAAAGAAGCAGCGAAAGCATCCTCTTAAAAGCTTATTTCCTTCTCTTCTAATACAAACTCCTATTGGTTTCATACAAACTCCTAATGGTTTCAGTCTCTTATATATATATATATATATAATGTTCCCACTGAGGTAGATACTCTGGAAAATAGATGGAAATAAAATAAATAATTAGTGGGCTAGCTTAATGGTTGAGTTCTATAAATTGAAGTAAAATATTCTGGGTCAGATTTCTATACTATATTTCAATGTTAAAGACCTCACTTGATATCCCCTTATGTTCACTTGATATCCCTTCCTCTGAATGTTAAGGCTTCACTTGATATCCACAGGGATAAGCTCCGTAATGACCACCAATAATGATGGATGTTCATTAGAATCAACAGGATGTGGTAGAAACGCAATGATGTTGCTTTTGCTTTAATTCAACAATCTCATTTGAAAGTGCTGTATCTTTCCATATATAAATGTGAACGAAAATTAAGGAAGAATATGGACCATCTCTAATAACTTTTAGACTTTGACTTTTGGTATGGAACCCCTTGTACAATGTGAGTAAGTAACCACTTGGCACCTCACAACATGCGTCCTTGGTTCAGGGGCCACCGGGTCGACCAACAGATGCAGAAAAAACAAAAGCATGAGAGGAGTTGCTCCCAGTCACACCCAAAACCGAGAATGGCCGTTAAGAAAATGTTTCTCGTCTCGTTGTTGTCGTTTCTAGAGCGTTTTTTCACCTGAACGAGACCCCCTTCCATTTCTCGTAACAGAGCCTTTCAATACATTGGTTTTGCGAGTTCACGTGGATAATTAACTTTTGGGATGATTAAATGAATAACACCTTGAATACCTTAAACTAACTGAGCAAATCTTTAAGTATTTTAGGGAAGACCTTACGTAAGATTTTACGTACGGATTTAGATAAAATGTTATATTTCTGTTCTAGTATAATTTCAGGATTTTAAACTACTAAACTCTGAAACGGTTTGAAGTCCATAAAACAATGACAAAAAAACATTGAAGTCCAAAAAAGAACAATGACAAACTGTGAAAAGCTACATAATCATAATGATGAAGTAATGATATCATAACGCTATAATCAATTATTCCTGTATACAGGAGGTTTATAGTTTAGGTGTCTTTCATAATTGAAAAACGGATATGCACATCTTGTATATTAATAAACATACAGATTCTGGTCTAATCGAGAACTATAAATGCTTTGGAAAAAAAAATAGTTGACAATAAGTTGAAGCACAAAAGTTTCAATGCTTATTAGACATCCACACTAAGCATATCCACATTCTCAAAGTGGCATGGCATAAAAAGATTAAAAATTCAACTGTAACTTCACTCTTATTAGAGACCCACACCCACATTCTGACAGTGACATGGCATGGAAGTTCCATTTATTAAGCCAAATCCATTTATTTACAAATATATGCTCATAAAACACAATTAGAGCATTCCTACTATCCAAATCCAATTACATGAAAAAGATTATTAAACCATCAAAAGATTGTTTTGGGTTTGCATTTCAAATGGCATGTTGGTGTTGGTAGGCATCATCTCCAATATTTTCTTCTTTTCGTTTTGCCACGTCTCCTTCCTTTTGCTTTTGCATCTTCACCACTATAAGTGGGCAAGGGCTATGGTGGGAAAGATAATCAGTGACACTTCCAAGTAATGTCCTGCATACAAATTTATATAGGAAAATATCAATTTAGTAAACAACCAGGCCGCCATGAATATGCAACACTGTAAAGATCTAAAGGCGTCAAGGAAATCTGAACAGGTAGTCCACACAATGTAAGTGCAAAGATGCATCATGAACGGTGATCTATTAAGAAAATAGCAAGCATATTAGGAAATTTGAGAGAAATTTCATTTTTAGACGAAGCAAGCTTTACAACAATTTAGAAATCTGTTTTGTAAAAATAAACAATAAGCCACCAAGACACTACACTTTTCCAAAACAACTTGAGCCAGAAAAAAAATTCAAGCAACTGCTTATAAGTATTGTACTGCATTTATGCTAAGCTGTTTGAAACTAAAGAAAAGGAATTGAAGGGGGATAATCAATCACTTGCAACTTACCTTGCAAACGTGCCACGCCCATAGCTCCCAGTGACAACTGCGTCAGCTTGTAAAGTTTGTAATCCCTCACAAACTTTTTGTTCTGTTGGCCCTGTAACAACCATACCTTCGCATGGAATCTGCGAGAGATAAGAGAGTAATGGAGATTTTGCTATAAACACACCCGACAAGTAAAATAATACATGATAGCTAGCTAGGAAATTTAGCGAGCTAACTACTTTTTATGGGATTGGAATTTCCATTTCTTTGAATCGGAAGGAAAAAAAATAGACCTTGTAAACAGTGCAAATCATAGTTTTCGGCTGTATTGGGAGTTCCTGTATGGAAATTCGCATGGAATTCGAAATTGGGAAAATATCAACATAGTAGGGATACAGTACAGTAAAGTTGAATATATTTACATGGAATTGGAAATTGGGCAAATATCAACATCGTAAGGATACAGTACAGTAAAGTTGAATATATTTACATGGAATTGGAAATTGGGCAAATATCAACATAGTAAGGATACAGTACAGTAAAGTTGAATATATTTACATGGAATTGGAAATTGGGCAAATATCAGCATAGTAAGGATACAGTACAGTAAAGTTGAATATATTTACTATTTTTATCTTTTAAAGCTTCAGGAAATGTTATTATTAAAATTTAATTGTTAAGATAAAAGCAAAATTTCAATTAAAATAAGTGTATTTCCTGTCTATAATTTTTTTCCTATAAATAAATGCAAACTCAACTCACATCTAAAAAAAGGATTTTGCAAAGCAAAACAAAGTAAAACTTGGATACACAAAAGTTAAGGAATCATTTCAAATAAATTTGTGACTATTTTTCCACATAATCTTTTAAATAAATGTGAAGTTTAACACACATTACTTACATACATTGAGATCATGAGCCCATAACTTATTACTTAATCAAGAAGCATAAAAATTACATACAGTGGGCCCATAAACCAATACTTACCTATTACATTATATTTTCATGTTGTTATAGCATATGTTGTTTCAAATTTGAGATATGTTGCAAGTTACTTATAATGAAGAACAAGGTTACACAAACCGTGGGTGCGATCGGAATCGGCTGAAGAATCCGATACGGCTACAACACTCATCACAAATTTAGGAATCGGGGATTCGGAACCCTAACCTTGATTAACCCTAATTATCTTACATTTATCCTATGTAAACAACTTTAGATTAGTCAAAACGAGGTGGAAGAATCCGATGAAGAGTCTGAGAATCTGATTCGGGTGCGGTTAGGCCTAGGGCCGAATCCGGTAACTATGATGAAGAATGAATGTTACTTTAAAAGCCAAGTATTTTTTTAAATTTCAAAATATGTCTCTTATTTATGAAATGTCTACTTCCATATTTTATTGATACTCGGATTTTTCTAAATTTCAAAACCAAGTATATTTTTAAATTTCAAAACATGTTTCTTATTTATGAAATGTCTACTTCCATATTTTATTGGTAATCAGATTTTTCTAAATTTCAAAACATGTTTCTTATTTATGAAATGTCTACTTCCATATTTTATTGGTACTTGAATTTTTTTTTTACATATTTTTTACATTTTTTCCAACCATGTTTCTTATTTATGAAATGTCTACTTCCATATTTTATTGGTACTTGAATTTTTTTTTTACATATTTTTTCCATTTTTTCCATACAGAATTGTATGTGTGTTCATACTCAAATATTGCTACTATGATGCAAACAGATATAATCGAAAGCATAGAAATTATAGTACAAACAGATAGCATAGAAATTTTCCAACGAATATCCTCAATCCATTTTTCCCAAACATGTTTAATAGGTTCAAGAACTTTTATTTCAAAACATATTGACTATGAAAGCAAGCCAAAGTCATTCGTTTCAATATTCAAAAGTTACATAGTACAATAGTGAGATAAAGAATCAAAAGCAAAGCCAAAGTCATTCGTTTCAATATTCAAAAGTTACACAGTACAATAATCAGATAAAGAATCAAAAGTGCAAATCAAATAATGTACAGTACAACAAAGAAAAGCGTTGGCATTAGCACAACATTCTACATCGCAGTATGAAGAAGAAATGTCATGAGTGAAAGAGAGTAACACCAATGTCATGTCATCTTTTTATATTAAAAATAATAATATACTTCAGTAATAACCAGTATTCTTTTTATATTAAAAATAATAATATACTTCAGTAATAACCAGTATTCTTTTTATATTAAAAATAATAATATACTTCAGTAATAACCAGTATAGATGCATCTCAACCTCGGATTTATCAATCATTGAGAAGAATCAAATCCCTTGAGATGCAAACATTTCCACAAGTTGTTGCACCATCAATATGGTTTGGAAATAGAGGGATTTGATCCCTCTAGGTGCTTAAGATATCTCTGGTTAAGAGATGGATCTAGGCTGTCTCATATGAAAACCAGTGGTCATTAGAAGTAGATAATCAAAATGGTCATAGGTTCAAAGAGGAGGTACACCACATCTTGTCAAATTGCCTATGGAAACATTGAAACCAATATCCTTTAGACCAGCCTAGACCCATCATAACCCTAGATTTATATAACCCTAGATTTATTAAGCACTGATATGGATCAAATCCTTCACGGTAACAACATTTTTTTTGGAAAAATGTATTAAGCACTGAGAGGGATCAAATCCTGCACAGTAAAAACAATTTTTGGGGAAAAATGTCTTAGAGGAGAAAATTTACAACAGAGCTGAAACCAAGACGGAAGGGTATATACAATAGAGTTTTATAACCTCTTCGTAAGAGCTACTAGGGCAGAAATAAATCCAGAATAAGCTAAAGCATCTAACTCTTTGGCATCCTTAATTGGGAGATAGCATTTAGTAGACAATTGCATACATAGCTGATTGGATTGAACTGACCTCATAAGAATAAACATACTTTCCCTTTAACTTCTAAATGGTAATCAACATTGTAATCTGAAGACAATCCCAAATGCCGATATATGTAGACAGTACCAAGGGTCCCAAGTAACCAATAAGATTTGTATAATGAAATTGTCCCTAAACAACACTGAAAGACAATCCTGAACATATCTCCAACAAGTTCTAGCAAACTTGCACTCAAATAGAATGTGCTTCAAGGTCTGTACGTAGCTACAACAGAGACAAAGGCCATCCATCAATCCGCTCTTAGCAAGGAGGGCTTCAAAAGGCAGCCCCTAGTAAACAACGAGCCAAAAAAAAAAATGCGGAGGTTGTAATTGATTTGGAGTGACCAAACACTATGCAACTGACAAATAAACCTAACCACAAGGTCAAAAGGTCAAAAGATGCCCATCTAGCATTCAACACAAAAAAGAACAAATCTTTTTGGTATCACACTGCTGAATTGGTTTCCCACTACTCCATCCCCAATCCCTCCAAAAAAAAGGGCCCTACATATCTGCATTTAGCTTATACTATTCCTCGAAGAAGCAACTCCATAATGTCTTTGATAAACGGCTTATCAAACAGAAAATCCTCTTGATGAGCTAACTCTCTCCAAGCCTTCTAGTCCCTAGATGCAAAATCCCAAATATCCCTCCAAAAGAAAACCCCTTTCTTACTCACCCTCCGAGCCTAAAATCTAGGACACTCATAAATACATTACCCCTAATGCAACCAAATCCAAATCCCATCCTGTAGGTCTTCTAAAGAAGTTCCATCTGACCAAGGGGCAACAAACTGTGAAGCCTCCCACATGCTCCACCAAATGACTGATCAGAAAACCTTCAAAAGTTGAGGCGATGAGATGATATCACATAACCCAAAAGGGCCTCGGATCAATAGTAAATTATGGGCACACAGAAACCAATGATTGGAGAGGATCTCCCATGGGGTAGACCTTCAAGGCACCTAACTATCCATTTTGTGGCAAAAATACGACCTTGCATAGCCACATCAATATGGCCAAGACCACCTTCCACCTTGGGCATAGTGCAAACATCCCAAAGGAACCATAGGAAGCCTCTCACTGCCATACTTGGACCAGAGAAAAAAATTTAGGATTTGATCCAATCTCTTGGATTGCACCCTACACAAGAACTAGCAAGAGACATAATAGATATGGGAAGCCTGGAGAATACACGAGACCAAAAGCATGGACTGACGTCATTCTAGGCACCAATTCCACATATGAACAACTAAAAGACCAATACCAAACATAATCCCAAGATAACGGACAATCACTCTGGGCTTGACCCAATTCCATAAAGGCAAAATCCAAGATGGAGAATCCTCAAGCCCAACCAACCAATAGTTCATTTTTTTATCACTCGTCAATGTCCCAAAAGCACTGCAAAAGTTATCCAAGTAGCCCCTATTAGCTTCCACCAAGTTTTGATCCAAGAGCATTGAAAGAACATAATCATCAGCAAAATTATTATTAATCATTTCAAACCCATTTGGAAGAGAGATACCTCGAATTCTCCCTTGCATCCTATCCAACTGCAATGAATAACCCAAGGCATCAACAACTAAACCATAAAAATAATGGGCAGGAGGGCACCTTTGTCTAATTGAACAGTGTAGTGGGATGCATTCTATCAACGTGTTTTTCAAAGAGACAAAATTTGAAGCATTGGAGAAGAGAGACAAAATCTGAAGCATTGGAGAAGAGAGTATGCACCATTGCAATACAATTGGGGCCAAAACCAAGGCATTGAAATATCTCTATGATAAAGGACCAATCAACTCTATCATAGGCTTTCTCAAAGTCAATATTGGGAAACAAGGAATCCTAAGCATTCTCCCTAGCCCACTCCATGGCCTCCCATGCAAAAATAATAGTGTCAAGAATCAACTTGCCCTGGACAAATCCTATTTGCTCCTCCCAAACAACTGGACAAATCCTATTTGCTCCTTCCAAACAACTTGCCCTGGACAAATCCTATCTGCTCCTCCCAAACAATCAGAGAAGCAACTTTTTGCATTTGAAGTGCAGGGGCCTTAGCCAAAAACTTGTAGGAGACACTAAGAAGCGTAATGGACACTGAAAAAGTCAAAATAATCCAACTTTGCAGCAAGCAAATTCAATCTCACGTGGATTTGGTAGCTAACAGGTAATTAATGGCCTTCAGATACTCGGAATGGACAGCCAACTGCTGTATACTTACAGACCAACAAGTCTTTTTATCTATTGCTGATATTACAATGCAGATTGACATGGAGAGTTCAGATACATCTAATCTTCTACCGAAGCATTTGCAAGGCATAGAAAAGAACATTTATCTACACCTTTAGATTTGAAATGCAATAAGTAACAAGTCTCTGTATTCCCCCAATTACTAGCCAGCCTTCTATCAACAAAACCCAACATTAAACACAGACATTTCTTCTTTAACTTCAAATATGAACATACACCTCACAACTATCTCTGAGTCCAGAATATATTCTTCAATTACCTTTGTCTCTTTCGAAGCATAGTGCATGTATTTCTCAACTAAATGCTCGCTATCATTTAGTGCTTTAACGTCATCTCTTTCTGTGAGATCAGTTGGCACGTAAACTTCTTCCATGCCAAATTCTCCTGATAGAAGCTCACAACATATATGAAACATGCAAATCAGTTGCTGAAAATAAAATAAAGAAAAGCCCGCTCATTTATATAAAAAGAAACCCTAAAATAAGTTTGGCCAATAACAAAATATGGAAAAACTCGGTAAAATGATAAAAATCTATTTGCTTAATGAAGTCATTGGGATAAAAAAAAATTACAACTACCACGATAATAAGTAGTTTACGACCAGATACAGACATCAGACAAACAAATTATAATGTTAAGACACTCAATGGTAGCTAAATGAAACATAAATCAACCAAAACAAACCTGTTCCCACAGCAGTAGCTGGAAGGGTAGTTGGATGATGCACATGATAAACAATTACTTTATCTGATTCTCTGCAGAAATTGTGAAGGGCCCATTTAAAAGCATGAAATGCCTGTAGGAAACAGTTGCGTATAGTCAATAATAGAAAGGATCCTCTGGATCATTCCAAAGGTGTGCTGATCGGAAAATAAAACCGACTTCTCATGATGAAATGGTTCTAAGACAGAAGCAAATTAGTGAATGACAATAAGATCTGTGAATGTTAACTGTTTTTAACTTTTTTCACTGATCATTTCTGCAGTGAAAAACAGTTAACATTGCTGCAAAAGTATTCCATAATTATACCTGTTCAGAACGGTCTATTGCAATGACTATCTTTCTAGATAGTCCTGCTGATGTCAAGGAATCATGTGTCTGAGGCAACTCAGGTTGTCGAATAATCGCCACTGGACAAATGGTGTTATGCATTACATAATCACTGTTGCTCCCAAACAAAGTCCTGTACCAATGATGATACATTTACATAAATTTCAAGCATTCAATGGTGCACTTTGATGAGTGAATTGTCTAGAATCAACATTACACACCAATTATTTGGGGGAGATCTAATCAATGTGTCAGCTAACCTGGAACATGACACAAGATAGCTACGAGGGAAATAACAAGGCAGGCTGCATCATTAGCATTAAACCAATAAAATTCGATCCGACAATCAATCACAGAGCATTAACCTTCTGAAATTATAAATGTTATGTTGAAGGGTACATGGAACATTTGTTTTGTTACCTATATAACT
The DNA here is from genome assembly GCA_027924585.1 of Larix kaempferi. Taxonomy (NCBI): domain Eukaryota; kingdom Viridiplantae; phylum Streptophyta; class Pinopsida; order Pinales; family Pinaceae; genus Larix; species Larix kaempferi. The sequence continues at coordinate 13,647,956 of BSBM01000289.1, forward strand.
TGATCACTGAACATGAAGACACTATTGATATTTCTCTGTATAGACCTTTTCTAAAAGAATAAGAACTTTATTATAAATCGACAAAAAAATAGAAGTATGCCCCAAACGGTACCCATAGGTGCTTGATATTACAAAAATTTTGAAGACGCTATTGATATTTCTATGTATAGACCTTTTTTAAAACAATAACAAGAATTTTATTATAAATCGACAAAAAAATAGAAGTATGCCCCAAACGGTAACCATAGGTGCTTGATATTACAAAATTTATGGAGAGATTCTCGGGACTCTGTTTTAGGAGTTGTCTGATCGTTGTATGTCTTTGACTTTTTCGGCCATTTTTGCCAGAAGACAGTGATAAATTTTTTGGTCAAATCAACATTTTGCATTGTTCCAAATCCATTTTTTATTGGAGAAATGCATTCAGCGCCCTCAAATACCACTGGGGCACCCAGATTACAAAATTCTGGCAATGTATATCTGCGATTCTAACAATTTCGACCAGATGTTGGGTAAAGATAACTGGAAAAATTGCCGGAAAAGGGGTCATAATCGTAGAACGTTTAGACTATACCTCTGTTTTAACATTCAAAATTTTGCAGTTATATGAAAATGCTGCCAATTTCCAAAGCAGATTGTGGATCATTTAGAGGATTTGAATTCTTCAGAGAAGAATTCTCAATTTCAAAAAGGTATTTGCTTCTTCAGTAAAAGGATTCATCTCATCAAAGAAGAATTTCAGAAGTGTTTACTTTTAGTAGATCTTTTTTTCTGACCAAACGTGTCTTGACTGGATTTATTTCTATATTGAGGGCAAAAAAATTTCAGTGGGTAGTGGAAGAAAAGTTTCCCTCTTTGCAGCTCGATTTTTTCTTCTTGCTTGGGGCAGTGACAAAGGGATTTAGGTTCCAACATTTTCTTCTCCAACTTATAGTCCCAGCCCTCGAGATCGAAGCTCGTCTGGACCTATTCCTATCAAAGTTTGAGCTGTTTTTTTATCACCATTTTTTAACTTCGTGAGGCTTGAATCTTTGATTTGTCAAGACTCAGGATGTTACCAACCCAAATTTAGACTGAGAAGGCTATTTGAACCAGAAGTTGTCACAGAAATTCAAGGGCAAATCGATAACCTTAGACTGTTATAATGGCTTCCAAAGGCAATCAGGCAATATCCCTGCCGCAGTGGGTAAGAAATTAAAACACGACAAATCGTTTGAGATACATACCCCAAAAAAGCTGGACAAGAAAATGACTATAAGTCAAGGAGATCTGAACCAGTGAGAGACTTATAAAGATGAAGAGACCTCGGAATAATTTATAACCATTGGGTAACCTCACCTGGGAAAAGGAATTGGAAAGCTAATCTGGTGTAAATTGATTCGGGTGGCTAAAGCCTAAAACACTAGTAATGGGCATCATAGGGTGAACGAGGGGATTAAGACATTCAACCTTATAGGTACATAATATGTTAAATCTCTTAAAACTTCTCACTCCCGGGCCTTATATCTAAAGTCAGTAATCGAAAACCCAAGTACTAGCTGGTTAAGATCAAGAGAATGTGATTGCAACCCTCAATGCTGAGAATGATGTTGTTACTGCATGTAACAATGGAGCTCCTTTTTGTATTCTTTTAAAAGTAGATATTGTAAAATCTCTCCATGAAAAGATATGTAAACAAGAAATTATCCTTCTTCCTTTAGGTTGTGTTAACCCTCATGTTTTATGAGGACTTGCAGGCTTGCAGGGTGATTCATTGGATGGACTGGGATACGTATCAGCTTTGGCCTAGAGATGTTGCTCACATTTGAATCTTTGATTGATTTGGTGTTTGGATGGTTGCTAGGAGGTGATGGATGAAGTGTGTTCATGTTCCAAAGGTGGTCTAGTTGATGTTGCTCACATTTGAATCTTTGATTGATTTGATGTTTGGATGGTTGCTAGGAGGTGATGAATGAAGTGTGTTCATGTTCTAACGGTGGTCTAGTTGATGAGTTAGCTTATTCTTGGCGATTAAAATTCTTCATGATGTGGTGCACTCCTCCTCATTGATAGTATCATTTTGGTGGAGCGCTTTAGCTTCTTGTGTGTATTTCATGCTTATAAATGGCTTGTGATTGGTTTCCCTTAGAGGGCTCGTGCTCATAGGCACTTGGTTTACCTCTTGGCATGGTTATCTATCATTTTTAGAAGAACGCTCCACTTGATTGGCACATGTATTGAAGCATACACTTCTTCATGATGTGGTGCACTCCTCCTCATTGATAGTATCATTTTGGTGGAGCGCTTTAGCTTCGTGTGTGTATTTCATGCTTATAAATGGCTCGTGATTGGTTTCCCTTAGAGGGCTCATGCTCCTAGGCACTTGGTTTACCTCTTGGCATGGTTATCTATCATTTTTAGAAGAACGCTCCACTTGATTGGCACATGTATTGAAGCATACACTCATTTTCCATGGAGTATTCTCCCTTCTAGCACTTATTGGATGGTATGGCACACATCTTTATTGGAGTGCTATTGTTCCTAGACTTATGGATGACACCTTGGCACCTAAGATACCGAACACGCCCAAAACCCCCTCCATGTCCCATGGATCGTGTCGAACACGAACACGTTGGAAAATCGTGTCCGACACGAGTTTTGATCGTGTCCTAAATTAGGACACGATCAAACTCGTGTTGGACAAGATTTGCCATCATGTCACGCAATTTGCAAATCGTGTCCCGATTCCAAGACATGTAATCCACAGAAAAGACGTCCGGACCCATTAAAAAGTCAATTTTTGTCATTCTTTTTATCATTTGCAAGTGTGGAGAAGGCTCTCGAATGAGTTTTTTTGTGTAGGTCAAGAAGATTTGAAGGGTTTCCAAGTGCATTGAGGGTGGATTTTGTTGAGAGGATTGCAAGCTTAACCATCAAACAAGAAGAAGAATGTCTCAATCAACTAGGGCAAGAGCTAAAGGGCAAAGGAAAAGGAGAAATGCCCCATCTAGTGTCTCCCCTCCTATTCCTCCAAGCACAAGCTCTTTTACTCCTCCTGCTAGTGCTCCATCTGTTGTTAGTGGAGCTCATGCTCCATTTAACCTTGTTTTAGCAAGACAACAAGCCCAAGAGAAAAAATATCCTTTGTGGAAGTATGTGACAAGGAAAGATGGGGTTGGGGCAAAGCTTGGTGGGGGAGGCAATGTGTGTTGGAGTTGCAATTTTTGCAAGAATGAGCTCAAGAGCACATATTACTAGGTTGGAGTTGCCATTTGTTGGCCCTTCCTTCTTGTGGGATTTCTTCATATAAAGAAGTGAGTGTTACTCAAAGAAGGAATATGGAAAAAGAGGATCATGTTGGCTTAGGGGAGGTGGCAGTAGCAAGCAAGAAAAAAATGAGGATCCTCTTCCATTATTGAGGGAATCGTCTAGCACTAGGCCTCCAGTTCCACCTAGCAAATATGGAAATGAGCTTGATACTCATCAACAAGAAAGAGGCCATCTCCAAGTGGCCCAATGGATGGGATTTTCCAACAAGAGGTGCGAGAAGAGGTGGACCTTACCATTGCATTATTTTTCTACCTCAACTTCAACTCGTTCAATGTTGCATGGTCACCATTGTTTATTGAGATATGTCGAAGTCTCATTGAACGAACTCCAGCTCGTTATGTGCCTCTTGGTTCAGAGAAGCTTAGAACCACATTGTTGGTTAAGGCAAAGAAGGAGGTGGATAAAATTCATGACCCAATTAGATCAACATGGCCCTTAGCGTTGTGAGTATTGTTTTTGATGGATGGACGGATCCAACAAGCCATCCACTCGTCGATTTCATGGTATCTTCTCAAAATGGACCGATGCTCTTGAAAGCAGTGGATGCTCTTGGGAAATACAAGGATGCACAGTATATGGGTGAGTTATTCATCAAAATCATTGAAGAAGCAGGTGTTGATTCTTGTGTACAAATCCTCACGAACAATGCACCTATTTGCAAGGTTGTTGGCATGATTGTGGAAGCTAAATATCCACAGGTATTTTCATTTTAGACACCTTTCATTGCTAATTTGCTCATTGTTTGAATTTATCACAAGATTTATCTAGGGGAAAGGTCATTTTATAGATTTGAGTCTTTGACTCATTTGAGTTGTTAGTGTTGTAGAGTCATTTACACTTGCTTTTATTGCTCTTACAGGTTTTTTTGGACACCTTGCATTGTCCATTCCTTGAATTTAGCACTGAAATCCATTGCTTCAGATGTGACATGGATTGGCAACCTTATTGAGGATGCACGCCATATCCGTAACTTTGTACAAAACCACACAAATGCCATCACCATCTACAAAGAGTACACACAACTTTTAAGGCTGAAGATTGCAGATACTCGGTTTGCTTCCTCATTCATCATGCTCAAGAGGTTGAGGGAGGTCAAAACCGCTCTTGGGTCCATGGTGATTTCAAAGTTTTGGTCTTTTTGGAGAAAGACAGATCAAAATGCTTCAAAAAAGGTGAAGGACACAGTGTTAGATGATGGTTAGTGGGAGAGGGTGGATCTTACCATTAAGATCATGAAACCAGTCATTTCTTTGTTGTGGTTTGCAAACACAGACCAACCCATCCTAGCAGATGTTTATGAGGGACACGGACCAACCCATCCTAGCAGATGTTTATGAGGGACACGGACCAACCCATCCTAGCAGATGTTTATGAGGGGCAAGATTCCATGATTGAGTCCATGAGGACCATTGTTATGGAGAATGAGTGTCCGGAGTATGAGACATCGACAGAGAACTTATGGTCCACCATTCAGGATATTCTTATCTCCAGGTGGGATAAGAGTTGCACACCTTTGCATTGCTTGGCCCACTCCTCGAATCCCAAGTTCTACAGTCAAGAATGGCTCAATGGTGGGTCAGGGGCCCCTCACACAGAGTCCCTCCTCACATGGATGGAGAGATTTCACAGGGAAGGAAGAGGGCATTTACACGGTTATTTCAGGGTAGAGACTTACTTAATGAGGTGGAGGGGGGCTTTGTAGAGTTTTCCACTTCCAGTGGGAGATTTGGAGGTTATGATGTGCTTGGAGACATGAGGGTTAAGAATCCCTATGTTTGGTGGGCAACTCATGGGGCAACATGCCCTATTCTACAGAAGTTATCCTTGAGGGTCATCTCTCAAGTTACATCATCCTCTTGTTGTGAGAGGAATTGGAGCAAATATGAGAACTTGTACAGTTTGAAGAAGAGCAGGCTTGAGCAGTCCAAGGCAGAGACGATGGTGTATGTGCACTCCCACCTTTGTCTTATTTACAGGAAGAGGGAGGAGTGGGTGAAGGGAAAGACAAAGATGTGGAATGTCTTTCTTGATGATATGGGTTTGGATAGCAGTACTGAGTTGGCATTAGCCAACATGGATCTTAATGATCCAGTGCTAGAGCCGGTCACTTTTGATGATGGTGATCCTTTGGAGGGGTCATCCTCCACACCAGCAGATGCAGATTGTCAAATGGGCAGAGAGGAGGAGGAAGAGGGCAGTGATGTCTTTGTTGATTCAAGCATTGAGGAGGACTATTGACAGATGAGATTCTTCCATCTTGATCTACCCCATTTTGTATTTACTATTTGGCATTTGCCAATGCCCAGTGGCATTCCAACATCTATGTAATACATTTTGATTTTGATGACTTAATGAGAAATATGGTTCCAACAGCTTGAGCTATTGCTCAATGCCTATCAATGCATCTATGTGTCTCATTGTGATTTGTGAATGTGTAATCATTAATGTGTATTGATTCTAATTTCTATTGAATATTTGTAAATGTTCTAGTTTCTAAAAAAATTGGATCTATATGTCTATATTTTTAAATTTGGGGGTCACCGTGTCCGTGTCAGACACTTGTATTTTCATGTCCACCGTGTCCCGTGTCTTGTGTCCTCATGTCAGGTGACTTAGCTTGGCACTAGTGGCTATCATTATTGGTTGAATGCTCCACTCGTTTCTCTCTCTTGGTATGTGTGGAGGTATGTTCATTGCTTGGAGGAGTCATCCACTTCCTTCTTGATCTCTCTTCTCTATTGTTTTGTATCTTCACCAAGAGTGTTTGGTGATCTCTTATCTTCCGAAAGCAATATGATATGTTGTAAAAGAAAGCATTCTCTGCTATCCATTATATTATACTGAGAAGAATGCTAGGGTTTTTGTTCTCATAATTTTGGGGATTTTCCCCAAGGGATATCTTGTGTTATGGTTGTATGAATCTCATGGATTGAATTGTCTCATTGCTTCAAGTCTCTGCATATAAAAGAAATAAAGATCAAAGATCAACCAAATTTCAACATGGTATCAGAGCTCAAGGCGTGAAGGAGCTCAATTTTGCATGCCAACTAGAGCCAAGGTTGATCCTAAGAAGTTGAGCACAATATTTGAAGACTATGGCAGCAGTCTCTGTACGACCGGAAGACCATCTTGAAGGCACCTCAAACTTCAACACTTGGAAGGCTAGGATTCTCAACATCCTAGAGGAACATGACTTAGATGGCGATGTATCCACTGTAGTGGAGGAGCTTACATCTAATGCAGGGCGCATCAACTTCAAGAAGAATCAAGCTAAGACCAAACAAATCATCTATGATTTGGTAAAAGATAACTTGATGCCCGTGCTCACACCGCTAAAGACCACGAAAGAATGTTAGTATACATTGACCAATCTATATGAGAACAAGGCCCCGAGTCAAAAGAGGGCATTAAAGAATAAGCTTTGAAACTTAAAGATGGAGACGGATGAGACAGTGGCCTCCTTCTCCAAGATTTCTCAGGTAAGAGATCAACTTGCTAGTATTGGAGTAGTGGTGGATGAAGATGATCTTCTCCAAACCGCTATTGATGGTCTCCCATCCTCATGGGAGACATTCTTGGTTGCAATAAATGGCCGAGAGATACAACCTAACTTGGAAAGGTTGTGGCATTACTGCCTTCAAGAGGAGGGGTAAATCCAAAGCAAGTCAGTGTGCATCAAAGAAGAAAACCTTGCCCTCACGGTAAGAATGAAGAAAGGAAAGAAACCCTTCTTCCAAAAGAAGTTCTCTCATCCAAAGAAGGAGTTCAACAAAGGCTTTGACAAGTCAAAAGCTAGATGCTTCAATTGCAACAAGAAAGGCCATTTCTTAAGAGAGTGCAGAGCAAAGCAGAAAGGAAAGTTTCATGCTTCTACCGCCATAGAAGATGAAATCACTCAAAAGAATGCATCCGAAGAAAAGATAAGGGAGTATTATCTTGTCTCATCCCTTTCGGGATCCGTCATCACAAATGTAGACACATGGTTGATTGACAGTGGTGCATCCAAACATATCACTGGTTACAAGAGTGCCATCACCGATCTAAAGGAGAAAGAATTCACATGCATGGTAGAGTTGGGGGACAACTCAACTTATTCGATCCAAGGAGTTGGATCCACCTCATTCCAACTGAGCATCGGTGATATTCTACATGTGGAGGATATTCTATATGTTCCAAGCTTTAAAAAAAACCTGCTTTCTGTTTCGGTTCTTGAAGACAAAGGCTTCTGAGTTATCTTCATGGATAACAATGCACTTTTATGGTCGAAGAACAAAAGCCTAGAATCTGCTGCTGTGATTGGAGTTCAAGAGGGAGGACTCTACAAACTACCCATGAAGTACATTCAAGCTATGATTCACCACACTATTAGTCCATGCGAGTTATGGCACCGAAGGCTTGGACACCTACACTACAAAGCGCTACCAGTACTTCAAAAGATGGTAAAAGGTATGCCTGTATTTGATTTTGATAATGATAGTGTATGTCAGGGTTGTGCATTTGGGAAGAATGTTAAGAAAAGTTTTTCTAGCAATACTACTAGATCTAAAGGGATTTTAGATTTAATACATTCTGATGTATGTGGTCCCATATCATACCCCTCCCTGAGTGGCTTCTTATATTATGTATTGTTCATAGATGATTTTTCTAGGAAGTCATGGATTTATTTCATGAAGGCTAAAAGTGAAACTCTTAGCAAATTTAAAGCCCTAGTTGAAAATCAGAAAGAAAAGCACATCCGTGCATTAAGGTCTGATAATGGAAGTGAATTTGATTCACATACATTTAAAGAGCTATGTAGTGATGCGAGAATATGTAGACAGTTAACAATACCATACAACCCTCAGCAAAATGGGGTTGCCGAAAGGAAGAATAGAGCCATATGTGAGGCTACAAAAGCCATGATGCATGATCAAGATATGTCTACCTCATTATGGGTAGAAGCCAGCTGTGTACATCTAGAATAGAAGCTTGCGTGCCATTCTAAATGAGAAGGCACCAGAAGAAGTGTTTACCAGTGAGAACCCAGACATCTCACACTTGAGGATCTTCGGGAGCCCAATATACATTAATATACCAAAAGAAAAGAGAACAAAGATGAATCCTTCTGGAAAGAAAGGCACCTTTGTGGGTTATAGCGAGTCATCCAAAGCATACCGAATATATGTACCTGGTGAGAGACACATTGAAGTCAGTATGTTACCTTCCATGAGGAAGTTGCTTTCAAAAGATCGAAAGAGATTCAATGTGATTCAGAGATGGATGATCCCGAGTCTGATTCTCCCCCTTCAAAGTTTGAGAGGGAGAAACCAGAAGATGCCTCAGATTCGCTAGCTCCTAAAGAACCAGTAGAACTGCTTGAAAGGTAACTTGATGAACCTCCCACTAAAAGAAGATCTGCTTGGTATCAAGACATCTTACAAAATGCAGAGAAACATGAAGCACCAGCAGGCTCATCCAAAGAGCGCAAGCAACCTGACAGATATTCAGGGTATGTTGCAATGATGAGTCACATCAGTGATTCAAAACCATCCTCATATGAAGAAGCTACAAAGCAACAAGTTTGGAAAGATGCAATGACAAAAGAGTACAACTCTATAATGAAGAATGATGTTTGGGAGGTTGTTCCCAAACCTAATGGCAAGTCCATTGTGACTTCCAGATGGCTTTACAAGATAAAGCATGCTGCGAATGGTAGCATTGAGAAGTATAAAGCCAAATTCGTTGCGAGAGGTTTCTCTCAAAAAGAAGGCATTGATTATGATGAGACCTTTGCCCCTATGGCAAGGTACACCACAATCCGAGCAATTATTGCACTTGCATCTGTTCAAGGATGGAAACTTCACCAGATGGATGTGAAGACAACCTTCCTCAATGGTGAGGTTGAGGAAGAGGTTTACATCGAGCAACCTGAAGGATTTGTGGTGCATGTGAAGGAATCCCATGTTTTCAAGCTAAAGAAAGGTCTATATGGGCTTAAGCAAGCCCCCAGGGCTTGGTACTCCAGAATTGATAGTTATCTTTAGAAACTGGGTTTCTATAAGGGTGAAGTTAATTCAAATTTGTACTTCAGAGTAGTGAAGAACCAACCGTTGATATTGGTTATGTATGTTGATGATTTGTTTCACTAGAGAGGAACATTTGATTGCTTGGTGCAAGAGGGAGCTCACCTCAAAGTTCGAGATGAAAGACTTAGGTCTAATGCACTACTTTCTTGGCCTTGAGATCTGGCAAGAAAAGATGAAATTTTTCTATCTCAAGGGAAGTACAGTGTGGATATATTGTGCAAGTTTGGCATGATAGATTGCAAATCTATGACTACACAGATGGTTTCCAATTTGAGGAAACTTCATGAGTCAGGCTCTGAATCAGATCCAATAGATCCCGCTTTGTATAGACAGCTTATAGGCTCGCTAATGTACTTGATACATTCGAGGCCTGATATATGTTATGCCGTGAGCATTCTCAGCCAATTTATGTTTGATCTGAGACACAGACACTAGACAGCTGATAAGCATGTGCTTAGGTACATTTAAGGTATAATTTCATATGGACTCAGAAATGCCTCAGTGGAGGAGTCATGTTACTTTGTTATATAAACTTAGATTGGGGAGGAAGCATTGTGGACCGTAAAAGTACATCCGGCTACTACTATAGCCTAGGATCAACTATGATATCTTGGTCCAGCAGGAAGCAGGGCTCCATAGTCCAGAACGCTACCAAAGCAGAATACATAGCTGCTAGTGTTGTCTGTCGAGAAGCAATGTGGCTCAGAAAAGCTACTTGCAGGGTTGTTCGGTGAAAAGCTTGAGCCTACAGTTATTAGGTGTGACAATCAGAGTTGCATTGAGTTTTCTGAAAACCCAGTGTTTCATGACAAGTCAAAGCACATTGAAATGAAGTATCACTTCATTAGAGACATGGTCTAAAAAGGTATAGTGAAACTTCAGTACATTGCTACTGATGAGCAGATTGTAGAAGTGTTAACAAAGCCTCTGTCAGTGACAAAGTTCAAGTACTTCCGAGACAAGCTTGGTATGGCAGAGAATGCCTCTCTCGCTGAGAGGGAGTGTTAAATATACAACATCTGGAGACATTCTCCAAACCAATCTTGTATAGCCAAGATTGATCCTCCTGTACAGAGGTGAGCACTTTGATTGCCTTCCATGTAAAGGTTATTCCTCCTGTATAGAGGTACTTGATCAAAGTAATGATGTTGTAAAGTCTTGTTGGACAAGACTCCGAACTTGTGTGTCAAGTCATGATTATCATGTGAGCCTTCCGTATAAAGGTATCCATGAGAGGAACCTCCCGTATAGAAGTGGACCTTCCATATAAAGGTCATGCTTTACTTGTTAAAAGCATTTAATGTTGTGTGATGTATTATTACCCATGACACCAGATTGCTATTAAGTCTCCTTTAGTGATTGATCACCTCAAAAGTGAATTACTTTTGCATATGATCATTTGGTCCGGAATAATATAATATGATCACAACATCCAATAATTCTTCTTTGTATAATGTAATGTGATGGATAATTAAAGTTAGCACATATTGACCATGCAGTAAGAGATAAAGAAATAAAAGATAAAACATAGAGATCAAGAGAATTCGAAATTGCCCATGCAGACACTTCAGCTAATTAAAGAGAACTCGAATTGTTAAAGCTTTAGTTAAGTATCAATGCTTCAGTTAACTAAAGAACTCACAGTGGTCACTTCAAGTAAATCAATCAGCATGATTTCAATTAACTAAGTGTTAAATAAAAAGGTCTAGTTAACTAAAGTGTTTTCACTTTAGTTAAACTAAAAAACGACACTTCAGTTAAAGAGAGTTAACTAAGTGACAACAAAGAAGATTTAGTTAACTAAGTGTTATTGCATGACGACACTTATGTTAAACTAAAAGATGACACATGAGTTGTGACACTTGCATGTTGACACTTAAGTTAGCCACCTAACTAAGTGGACGAGCTTTCAGTTAAGACTCAAGAGGCGAGTTCATCCTAAGTGACAGCTCAGTGAGATAAAGCACTGCATGAGAAGAGGGGCTCACGTCTTCATGCAAGATTAATACATCCAGTTTGAGGGCAAGTTCATCCTAAAGTTAGAAGTTAAAAATAGAAAAGAAGAATGTATAAATATGTTATACGAGATTGATGAATCCAATGTGAAGCGAATTCTCTTCTCCATTGAAGGCAAGGCGCTTCTCTTTGTGTAGGATATTGTTCGTACTTGTTATTGGTGTGCCGGGCACACATCCAATTGATCTCTCTTCTCTATTGCTTATGTATCTTCACCAAGAGTGTTTGGTGATCTCTCATCTTCTGAAAGCAGTCTGCTATGTTGTAAAAGAAAGCATTCTCTGCTATCCATTATATTATACTGAGAAGAATTGTTGGGGATTTTGTTCTCATAATTTTGAGGATTTTCCCCAGGGTATATCTTGTGTTATGGTTGTATGAATTTCATGGATTGAATTGTCTCATTGCTTCAAGTCTCTGCATCTAAAAGAATTAAATATCAAAGCTCAACCAAATTTCAACAGGTTTGCACACATATATATGCCTTATCTATGTTGGATACCTAATCCTTCGAGATTATTATCAACTTGTAAATATTGTAAATATTCATTTCAGTTTATTTGAAGGTGAAGAGTCACCCACATAACTCTTGAAATGTGAAAGCCAAGAGTCGCATTCACAATGTATGAAAAGATGATTGCGATCAATAAAGAATTGATACTGGAGTTATTCCTTCAAGTGGTGCCAAAGAACAAGATTTGCATAACTCTTATCCCATCAGTTTTGCCTCGTCTGGCATATTTACTCAATCTGCCATATTCCTTGCTTTGCTAGTCCTGCTTGCTCAACTCTAGAGCACTGACATTTGGGTGTGATTGCTTTGCATCGATTCTACTCCAAGATACTCAGTATACCTTTAATGTTTCTCCTACAGTTGTTGTGTCAGTAACACATATCCTTTACCTATGTACCCTCTGCATGCTACCTCCCACGGGCTCTAATCTCAGTTTCTCTCTCTACGCGGGCCTCCTGCATTTCCCTCTTACTTGAGCCTTGAAAGAACTTGGAAAGTGACCTTTGGCAAGATTCCCCCCAATCATATACTTTTACTCACCCATCTATTCACCATTCTTCTAGTATGTGGAAGCGGCGACAAGAGAGAGGGAGGAGATACTTTGTGTAAAGAGCAGGTCCTTCGACAAGCTATGGAATATCTCACGTTTGAATCTCAGTTACATGAGCGATCTCGGCACAGTCATATCGAAGGATTTTTTAACAACGTTGGGAGTGAACTTCCCACCGAAGGTCATGCGCAATTACTAAAAGAACCCCTTCAAGGGATAAAACCACATGACTATAGTGCCATCTTTGCAAAGTAGTTATTATCTGGAGACTCAATACACGTGCACCTGCGCGTTGGAGGCACACTCTTCCACCCAAATTGCACTTTTGTTTGTTGTGTCTTTGATGCTAGATATAGCATGACGAGATTATAAACTTTCAGGGCCTGAATAATAAAGAAAACAACCCTTTGAGGCAGTAGTTTTCCCAGACTGGGCTTCTGCTCAAACCGGGTGTTGATGTGAATGCTATGTCATTCAGTTTATTGGTTGTTTAGCTCTGTTTGCATGCATTCTGTCTGGTTGAATAATGTCAACAAACAATATTGTTGTGTTTTCATGCAGTTCTATGGATTACTATTTCATTTGTCTCTAATAGTAGTGGGGTCAGTCGTCGCTGCATCACTTACTTCCATAATCACAAGTTAGATCTCCACTAAAAATAACAGTTCCCGTCTTTACAAATTGAAAGAAGTATCACGACAAATATATTGTATACATCAAATAAATGTGTCGTTGCATAATACATATTAATGTGCATGACAGCATATGCAAGAAGCCAAAGTTATCATCGAATGATCTCCTCTAAAGATATTGTTGTCAAAGAATATATTGTGAAATCTCTTGGCAAAGATTATAGACCTACAAGACTATACTTATCATTTTTGTTTGTACTATCTCTTTGTAAGGTAGGTTGTAGAGACTGAGTTCACTATTGCAGAGATTAGTGTCTTGAAGACTGTTGAAGAGACTACCAGCTTGTAAAAGATGCATTCTCGAAGACGACGTGAGAAAAAGAAGTTCAAAGGCAAGGGGGAGCAAAAGATCCAATCTTTATTGTGTGTGTTGCAGAATCAAAGGGCATGAGGCAAAGACATGTAGGATTCCATGGCAAAAGATTTCAAAGAATCATGATGACCAGAAGAAACAAACAAAAGCCCCTATTGTGGGTAAACCTCCTGAATCTACTCATTTCATTGTTGCACACTATAATATTGGTATAAATGAAGTTTCATTTAATACTTCAATTGCATCTCGGAGGGATATGTGGTTGCTTGATAGGTGCAACCTGCCATATGACATTCAGAAAGGATTTTTTTGAAGAATTAGATGACAACGTAGACAATGTAATGTATTTTGCAGATAAGTCCAACCTCAAGCCCAAGGGGATTGGCTCCATCAAGCTCAAACTATCTGGATTTGTTGATTTCTATTGCATAATGTTCTCTATCTTCCAAAGTTGCAAAGGAACTTGTTGTCTCTTGTGCATATTCGACAACAAGGCCATTCCATCACATGTTCAATGGAAAAGTTGAGATAAGGAGATCCTCTAATAACCAAGTCTTCATGATCCTCTGATAACCAAGTCTCCATTAACTCCAAAAAGAGCAAGAACATGTAATAGCATCCTGCAAAACTTCACCTTTCCAATCTAATGTCTTTCTTATTTTTCAAGAATTTATGGCCATGGTTGAAAATGAAAGTGGTCATCATATTAAAATATTACGAAGTGATAAAGGTGGTGAATATGAATCTCGTGACTTCCGTGATTTTTGCTATGGTCATTGTATTCAAAGACAAACTTTTGTGGCTAAAACACCTCAACAAAATGGTGTAGTAGAAAGGAAAAACATGTCTATTATGGAAATGGCAAGGTGCATGCTAAAGGGACGTCAACTCAATGATCAATTTTTGGGCCGAAGCAATTCAGACAGCAGTGTTTTGTAGTGTTTTTGTTGAACGGGAGTCCCACTAAGGTTGTACGTGGTAAGACACTGTTTAAGGTTTGGTCAGGAAGAAAACCAAAGGTAACCAATTTCAAAGTTTTTGGCTGTTTGGCATATGCCCATGTTCGAAATATTGACAGACATAAGTTGGAAGCTAAAAGTAGAAAATGCTACTTTATTGGCTATAGTACTAGATCAAATGCATATAAATTATATGACTCAACAAATAAAAAGGTTGTTACAAGTAGATAGACATAAGTTGGAAGCTAAAAGTAGAAAATGTTTCTTTATTGGCTATAGTACTACATCAAATGCATATAAATTCTATGATTAAACGAATAAAAAGGTTGTTATAAGTAGAGATGTAGTTTGTGATGAAAGACCTTCACATATGCATACATCAAACTGGGAAGGTGAAGCTCTGCGGGATGCTCTTACTAAACCTGTACTCAAAACCCCTATCAAATATAGATGGAGACAATGAGAGGAGAAAATAGAAGAGGAGAAAGAAAAAGAAGAGTTGGAGGATCAGTCTCAGACAAATGGAAGTTCTTCTCAAAAACAACCAAAGTGGTTCCACCAAACTCTTCAAGATGCCGAATCAGATGAGCTCCAATATGGTGAAAAACGAAAAAGGTCTAAATCACCACAGGTAAATCTTACCATAATGACCTTTTGAAAAATTATGATCCAATTTCTTTTAATGATGCAAATTAAAAAGAAGAATGGAGAGAGGCCATGCAAGAAGAGTCTGATACCTTGATGAAAACAATACTTGGACATTAGTGGAGTTACCTCGAACAAGAAACCAATAGGCTATAAATGGGTATATTGCACAAATTTTAAATCAAAAGATATCGTTGACAAATATAAAGCCAAGTTAGTTGCCAAAGGATATGCAAAAAAAGAAGACATTGATTATGAGGAAACATTTTCTCCTATCGCTAAACTAATCACAATCAGAATGTTGTTAGCCCTTGCAACACAATTTGGTTGGCATGTATATCAAATGGACATAAAGAGTGCATTCTTAATGGAGATTTGCAAGAAGTGTATATGGATTAGCCGGAAGGATTTGCAATTGAAGGAGAAGAAAAGATGGTATGTAAACTGGTAAAGGCGTTATATGGATTGAAACAAGCCCATTGTGCATGGTATGACAAGATCAACAAGATTCCTCAATCAAGAGGTTTCAAGCGAAGTGAGTCTAACTCTAATATGTATATCCAAAGAAAAAGGTGAAGACATTGTTAGTATGGTTGTCTATGTAGATGATTTGATCATTACAAGTAGTGGTATTGCTTCTACAAGAAGAACAAAGACTTATGACTCTGCAAAACCAAATAGGGCTATTACAAGAAGGCACTGAGAAAGAGGTCATGAAAGAGGGCGTAGAGGAGGATGGTACAGTTGGAATCAAAATTGGTGACAAAATTCTTCAAATCAAAATTGGAGGCAAGAATAATCATAACGAAGATGAATGTTATCTTACGCAAAAGCATGAGGCTGAGAATAATAAACTCATAACACGCAGAAGATAGACACGAGAAGATGGAGGAAGAACAATGCCTTTTGATGCCATCTTAGTACATGAAGTGATATCGAATATATGTCCATTAGGTTCCATTATGCATGTTAGAAACGAAACTCAAAACTACTCATACCTAACTCATTAACAAATAAATTATTTAAGATAATGTCATTTATAATTTATGGCATCATTTCTTTATTACATTATTAATTATCTCTAGGAAAATAAACATTACAATATCTAACACTAAACTCACCCAGAAATTGCCTTGGTTTAGAAACTCTCTATGACTCATCAAAACTCAACAAAACTAGCCAAACATGTCAAAACTCAACAAAACACAAAACTTCCTATATTTTGTGTTTTTCTATTTGCCAAGTTTCAGAGAGTCTTGAACCAAGTTTTGCCGAGTCGTGCACTGAGCTGGCCAAGTTTTTTCCACCTTGAATATAATGATATCGGTATTGACATAGATTTGTGGAAAGCATATCAGAATAAAGATGAACAAGCAAATGTATTCTTCAATGCAATAATACATTAGACAACTACCGCTTCAGTTTGGGAGAATACAGGCATCCATTTTGTAATGGGATTCTGCTGAAAATACCGTGTAAAAATATTCATATCTTTCTCCTGACTGACATAGCAACTTGAAATTAAATCGTCGGTAATCCAGTTGAGATCTTAAAGGAGTAATCCATTTTTTTGTCATCAGTTAATGTCTTTTATTCACACTAATTACATGATTTCTTCAATAAAGGGATTAAATTCTGAAGTAAAACTCAAATCTTTCAGTATGGTATGAAACAGGGTTTCTTGCATTACTCTGTCGTAACAATAGGAAATACAAGAACCATAGCCATATAACACACACAATAAAAAAAAGTTAATAGTTCCATGGAGGTAAACAATTCAGTATAGCAGAACATGCATGCCATGAAAGCTACCAAAACTTCAAAGAAAAATATTTCATTAGTTCAAAAATCCTCATAATTAATGACAATTTTAATATGATCGTACATCTAAGACCTTCAATCCAAATAAATTAAAATGATGTACAATGAACAGTTATAACATAAGTAACAAACTACAATACCTTTTTAAAAGCCCATACGCATGGCTGCCAACAACAACCATATCTGCCGAAATCCGATCTGCCTCTTCAACAATCCAGCTGCTTGGATCACCTTTTACCACCTTTCCTTCACAAGATATCTTCAAAAATGGAAAAAGAAAAAGAAAAAAGAAAAATAGTTAGTTCTTTTATTTTTGGGTATAAAATGCTTCCTTTAACTATTAATAAAACAATAATGTACATATCAGGCATTTTTTACTTAATAAGAAGCCACCTAAAACAAAAAAGTAGTCTCGGCTAGAGCCCTATATACTGTGATCTCTGCCCGAGATCATAAGGTCTATCAAATTAAAACTTGGGTAGACATCAAGGCCATAAAGCCACACAACGGTCAACCATAACACAGTCCACTTGGGAGATAACAATAGAAACCATAATGACCTTCCATCAATGCACACAAAGCTAAAAACATGCATAACAATATTCATAAATATGGTATCCCCAGCCATCACTCCCGAGTCCCAACAACGGATCAGACAGCCACGAGAAGGGATCTCCAATTTCATCCCTTGGGGGCAAATCCCCCATAGTGACAGCTAAATAGAACCTGCCCAGAAGAACCAAAATGAAAATAAATGCATGCATAATGCAAATAAATGAATGCTGCAGAACTAAACTAGCATGGATTCTAAGAATTTCATGACAACCAAATGCCCATGAACCGAATCAGAAATGAACACACACAGCATGCATAAACATCAACTTTCTATAACAACAAATAACAAAAATTCTGCATATTCATAAACAATGAAAGGAGGCTTATCTTTTAAAAGCAATTGATCCAAGAAACTAGCTACTTAAGAGCAATTTTCCACCCAACCATATGCATCTAGTACAGATAACACCACCAAGAGGGGCTATGAGACCACCAACACGAAGGAACCAAGCTATAGGCTTCTCTCTCTCTCAGCCCGACCCATCTACTCCCATGCTCAGTCAATCTGCTCACTGTGGAGCATTACAAGCATCTCATTCAGCCTTCAACAGCCATGGAACTGACTTCCACTGCCCCACACAACACAAGGAAAATCTTCTCCTTCTTTGCTCAACAGTACATTTCCTCTAATTCTCTTTGGTGTGGACAAAAGAACCCAATATGTTGTATGCTTCCTGAGAATTTCATGCAAAGTCAGCTCTTGGCTTTAAAGCATCCAAGAATAGATTATGAACAGTGGATCATGAATTCCTATCTTGCCCAGCCTCTATGCTCACATACAGCCAACTATATTTCATCTCAAGTTTGAAACTTTTCCTATTCCTGGTGTTGATTTTGGTTAATTTCCAACTCAATAAGTGTTGGCAAAAAAAGCAGCACAATATGAACTACATGAACTATGGAGAGAATGCATGTGAGAGTTCTTCCATAATGTGGATTTCCTAGAATTAGAGGATTGGTGGAAAAATGATGCCTGACATTACTTCTAACATGAGGAATGTATGACTCTTACACTTCCCATGATGATTGTACTCAGCCCATGCTTTCATAGCTATGTGAAAAGACTTTTCCCACCAACCTCTCATGTGCATTGAGTGATTGGTTGATAAGTCAAAGAAGCACAATGTAAAAAGAAATGAGTTCTAAGGCTGACAAATGTCAATGGAGAATTTATTTTCCGATAGGCCCCCTTTCCTCTTCCCCTTTAGTGGAATCAGAGCTGCTCTCGTGCTCCACGCAAGCATCTTGGACCATTTTATATTATATTCCAACTTTAATATTTACATAACTTGAGTTTATCGTGGGAAGCCTACCACATGGTCCACATACATATATTTATGTAACACATTCATAGCCATTCACTATTAGGGACTTGGCCTTAAGCTCCGCACTAGGAATCCATACTATCATATTTACAACATTTATATAATTAGAGTTAATATATGCCAAGAGTTAGAACTGGGGTAGCACTCCAACAATTCCATCCTCAAGGTAGCTACTATTCCAGGTAGCAGTTGTATTGATCTGAGATTCCTTCTTTCCAGTAACCAATTGATGAGTTGGCTGCCACGATATCATGTCCGGTTTCCAGCAAGTTGTTTATGCCACGTCAAGCTAATCACAAGCATACCTGTATTCTCATATTTGTGCTTTATAAAACATGATATTTGTACTAAATTTATTGCATAATAAGAATAATTGATGGAAACGTAATAAGGATGTCTAGGATGTCTAAGGATAAGATAAGGTGTAATTGGTAGCTTATGGAGGCAAGTATATATATATATATATATATATATATATATATATATATATATATATATCATGATTGGAAATGGGTGAAAAAGATACCAATTTCAAAACCCATCAAGATACCATACTTATCAGTATGGTATTAAGTATTGTCGCAGTACAGAATCGTTGGTCGGGTTTACTGACTCCGATTGGGAAGGTGACTTTGACGACCAAAAGTCCACTTCTGGCTATGTATTTCAACTAAACTATGGACCCTTGATCTGGTCATGTAAGAAACAAAAGGTAGTCTCTCTTTCGACTACAAAAGCAGAGTATCGTGGCATTGTTAATGCAGGTACATGGCAGTTTGGAATCTTGGATTCATCAGGGTCTCGATGAACATGGGTTTCTTGTTCAGGCCTCGACTGTTACTCATTGTGACAATCAAAGTACTATCCAAGTTGCTAATAATCTTGTTGCTCACAACAAAATGAAGCATGTTGAATTTCATGTTCATTATTTGAGACAATTGGTGCAGGACAATGTTGTTTCACTTGTTTATTGCACGATGAATGATCAAATTATTGGTATCTTTATGAAGCCATTATTAGAAGCTAAGTTTGTCAAACTTTGGGCTATGCTTGGGCTTCAGGAAGTTGCAACTATGGGGGGGATGTTTAGAGAACGTAATTACATCTCCTGAATCTCCAGAGCGTTGTGCTGATGGGAGGGGGTGTTGGAACCCAAGGTTGTGTTGGTTCATCACATCTTTGAATCTTCTGGAGACAATCAATCAATAGGCAACAGTCAATTGGATGGTCGACGAGACTGTGGTCAGCCCAAGTACAACAATCGACTAATCTTTAGGACGCTGCAGATTTTGTGGAAATGATTAGAACAAACAACCCTTATTTGTGGACCAGATCTTCCTTGCTTCAAGGGAGTTCGTTAGATCTAGAGACTATAAAAGGACGACCTTATGGTTTGTGTTATCTATGAAGTATGAAATCATTCTTATGATCAAGTATGCATTGTGATGTTCTGATCATAATGCTCTGTGCTTAAGTGTTGTAAGGGTGTCTTTAGACACCAACTCTCTTGGAATATTGTTCCCTTCTATTATTTTCTTTTATGTTCTATAGTTTAGTCAAAGAGGTTCCCTAACATTAGGAGTGGTCCTACCTCTTCTTCAATCTTGGGCATCACTAGAAGCAGGCCAATGCCACCCAAGACTACCTCTACGACCCAATTGATCTAGGACACTATCCAAAGGACATTATTCAAGGACATTATTCTCCCATGATGAGGAGAGATAACTCTCTCCTTTCCTTGTGGAAGCTACATCTTTGTCCATGCAATGTTCTTTTCATGTCTCTCCTTCACTTGATAAGGTTTTCCTTCTTGGAATAACCTACTTGTACGGCTATTATTTCTCAATAATCTTGTACTCATTTCTCATTTAAATTCATCTCAATGTTCTTTGCACCCTTCTTGTTTCGGTTTGGCTATTGTTACAAGTTATTCTCACTAATCCTTGTGATCTATTGGTCTTTAGTGGACATTAATACATTTCAGTTTCTATTAAATGATCCCCAAACATAGTAACAACATCAGAAAGAAGATATATAAACCCCAAAAATGTAGATAATAACCTTTGATATCCAAAAGGAAATTGCCAATCCATCAACTTTTGAGGACTGTTTTCCAAGAAAGAGCCAAAGCTATGCCAAACGAGGCATGAATAAGCTAACACAGTAAAGTCGCATTGGAATGGACAAGACATGTTTGAGATTTCATTCCACATAGACAAGGTTGAAGACACTATTAACTTATTAAGGCATCGTCTACATAGACATAACAGGGTTCAGTATTCATCCAAAATACAGAAATGTCTTTATTTAACTAGCAATGAGAACATACAAAGGGAAAATCTGTAACTTCTTTATTCCCGTGCATTATGAGATCGTTTAAAACTTTCACATTTATAATCTGAATTGTAACAACCCTCCTAGGCACAATGGCTGTGATCGTGTGACACCTTATCTATGATTAGATCCTGATGATTAGACCTTACGAGTTAATGTTTAGATTTATACTACTATCTTTAGTACCTTTGATATCCATTTATGGTTATGATGATGCTATCGCACATGGGTTATATTAGAATGTGGTATTGAATGAATTAGGATGCACATAGATAACAATTTTAATGATTATTAATGCATGTTAGTTTCAATGATGTCATGATATTATACCCAAATTTTGCACATGATTATTTATGAAATGAAATGGCAATTATTTAATAATGTATTATTACCTAGCTTTGGGATATGCACTGACTAGGGTCAGATGTTGGGAGCGGTGAAAGTTGTGCTAGGTACTTGTGGTATCGTTGTTACTAACGAGAATTGCAAGAGATATTCTTGGAATCAGCACTTATACCAGTCAGATGTCGGAAGCAACCCAAATGAAAAGATTAATAGTTGTCAAGGATGGTGCATTTTCAAAATGGGACCCCTTACTCAAGTCTAATATTGCTTGGAACCTAGAATGAGTATAGGGTACCTAAGTGAGAGTTTAATGTGAACTTCTATTTTGATTATCTAAATTATTGGTGTGAAGCACATATAGGTTTGTTAGCCCAGGAGCTAATAATATAACCTTGGAAGGGTGCCTATCATGAGACCTATATTTGTGTGACCTAACCCTAATTTAGTCTCTAAACCTATTTAGAGAGGAGGGTAATTTATTTTAGGGGGTTGAACCTGTTTTGGAATGGTGCTAGCTATTTTGGGACTTTGTGCCGTTTAGTGAAACCTTGCCTTGGAGTCTTGGAATCTTTGACCAAACGCTAGACCTGTTTGGAAACTCTTAAGAAGGGAAGAATGTTTGGGGTTATTGTGACAATATGTCCTATCCATTGTTCTTGTTGGTGGTTGATAGAGGTGGGGGATATAGTAGCCACTGGCCATAGGTATTGTCCCTCCCTAGTTGTATGTGGAAGCAATGCCCAGAAGCAGAAGATACTGTAGCAACATGTTCCAGTCCTTCGTCACATTGTAGCCTGAGGCCAGAGGTCTTGATTTGCCCCATAGACTGTGGGCGAGAGATTTTGACAGTGTTACCAGTGACCTCTCCACTGACTGAAATCTGTAGCTTTGTGCAAGCCTTGCTCCTGACTGAATCTTTGTTGTCTTCTTGTTGCTTTCTCGTCTTGCAGACCCATTTGGTTACAGAGTTTAGCTGTTAGAGTGGGTGAACCTTTGTCTAGTTCTTAAGCTTGACGTCTCAAAGCAAGGGGGTAATACTGGCATCTTTGGCTGTACATTTGGTTGGAAGGAAAAGCAACCATGAGTGCATCTTTCCCAATCAGCTTGTTGCTCGGCTGCAAAAGGCTTGGTTTGCACCAGGACAAGGATCTTCTACAAGACAATTTTTGACACATAAGTGATACTCTTATACTAGAGTTTCCGCTGTTTATATGTTTATTATATTTTAACTGGTTAATGTTTGTTTCTTGCCTTGAACACTATAGCAAATAAGTGAGCTTTAATGAATCTTGCTGTTTTGAAATTTATATTAAAGTTGATGTTAAGCCTTGGTTGGTTTTTACTTTTTAGTTAATTTAGTTCTCTCATAAAAGCCCACAAGAGTCTTGCTGGATGTTTGGGGCTGTTACATGAATTAACCTTTATCTGTCCATAGCTATTAGCCTATTATATGAACCATCATTCACCATCTTATGAACAGTACACAACTGCCACATTTTCGGTGGCGCTGGGAAAATTGTCTCCGAGTGTAGTTGAACCAATATCCCTACAAATTGCAATTTTTCCAGTATTAATTTTAACATTCTACAGGTAATTTACTTTTTTAAGACTATAATGGCTATGGTACTACTAAAATAATTCTGGATCTTACATGATACCATTTCTTAAGGTTTTATAGATGCAACAACTTTCCAACCCGAGTTTAGCTCCGTATATTCACTGACTTGCTAACATATGATTACATGTTTATAACAGTCATAGCTATGTGCCCCCAAAGATTTGGTGCATGTAGAGTGAAATTAATGTCTGGTGCCATGGCATTACTTTTGACTTATAACTATAGTAATTTGATTTAGCTCTCCCAGAAATTTAAACATTCAATTTGTCATGTATATTAGTCAGTTTATACCATAGTAGAATAATTCGAGTACAAATACGGATACAAATACGATTCGATACGGAAAAAATACGTAATGAAAAAATCTAGTACGAATAAAATACGGAAGTAGAATGCTTACATATAATATTTTTAATCAAATATTCACAAATACACCATAAATGTACATATATATTTATATAATAAAATCAATCATTTATTTAAAAAACAAAAAAATAAAATATCAAGAACCTAGAATACTGGTGTGAGACGGCAAGTAGTTCTTAATAATTATTTTAATAAGATAGTATTAAATTGAATTGTATTTTTGTTTTATAATGTTCAAATAATTAAAGTTTGGTTTTTTTAAATTGTTTTTAAAAACATTCGAATTGTTCCGAATTTCAGTACATGAACTACCAATAATTTCAGTACATGAACTACCAATACGGCCGAATTATGCTACTATGGTTTATACATGATCATCTTGTGATACAAGCTTATCACCTCTCTCATCACAGAGTAATGGAAAAGAAAGGATATTGGAATGGCCTTATCCAGATGCTGGCCTTATTTGATCACAAAATCCTTGAGCTCAGATAAGTTCCTAACTTCTTAGTCTTACCTGAGTTAGAAGGGTTGGTCTTGACTAAGAAGTCAACCCTAGTGCAGAAAAAGGAAACCTGATAATTTCCTCTTTAAAACGAGAGTGAAACTTTTTAAGCAACCTATGCAATGATTTAAGGGAGAATAAAGAAATATATCAACTTCCAAAAACAAGGGATTATATTCTTGAAAAACAAGATGTCAAATGCCAAGTTACTTTGTAGAAGGAGACAAGAAATTAAATTGCATAAATTATTGATAAGCAACTGGGTCAGCCTGACAGTTTATAAGCAATACTATTTGACTAAATGTAACAGGCCTTTTCAGTAAGAACTCAAGAGCACACTCAGTACAAATTGTTGTCCATATACATTAAAAATGGAGGAATTATAGCCAAAATACTCCATATATGAATAAAGTTTTAGCAGACGGAAAGGGTAGAGCTCACAGAAGGTACAAGATAAGAGTCTAAGAGAACAGAAAGTAGTTAACAATGTACTGAACAGAGAACCCATGTGGAACTATTAAAAGCGATAACTTTCACAATAAGTCATTGATCATAAACAAGCTACCAAAGGGATGCAACAAAAGTAAACTACTTCTTCTATTCAACTTTTGGTTTAAAAAAGACAACCTGATCTAGCATGTACGTAATGTGTTATTTCAGTATTTCAGCCTCCATCTGATTCTAAATTTAAGTTATCCACTTTCATTCTCTTCACTATGCTTGTTATCTATGGTTGAGAGATAAGAAAGAGTACATTTTTTTGTGCACATTGCTGCAAATATTTATTGACTAGTGCCGTTGACTCCTCTGTCACAATCTTTTCAGCTGCTTCAAGTTCGATTTCTGAGGGTGTTACTGGTGGTACTATGTAATCTGCCAAAATTTTGACAAAACCTTAGCTGAGATATCACCGAACATTCTGATGATCATATTTACTAATTATAAATTTTATCTCCCATCACCTTCTGAGCTAAGTTTTGATTTCATGGACCATATATTATAGAAACTGTAAAATGAAAACAATATTATAGTAACCACACTGATCTGACATTTACAACACTTGGTAGTAGTGATGATGTCAACGTCCTATCATTGATATAATCAATTCTCTCTCAACAGCAATCCATTCCAATCCCTCTTACTTTTAGTGCTAATCTCACCAACTTTAAAAAATAGTTCATAAACAAGTGAGCTTCTTCAATTTTAGCTGATCAGGCCCAAAGATGTGTCCAAGACTTATAATATTTACTTCAAGATTCAATTAGCCAGGCCCAAAGATGTGTCCAAGACTCATAATATTTACTTCAAGATTCAATTAGCATTTGATAAAATGTGGAATCTGTGCATTTATAACTTTCTTTTATAATATGAACCATGACTTATGCATTGCAGGCAAAATCCTAAAGTTGAGCAACTTTTTACTATGTGGCGTACTTTGCGGTAGTCACAGGATGCCTTCAGATAAGATAAGATAATTTTATTAATGTCCAACAAATGAATACAAACGTAGGTCAATGGGACTAAGATAGTACATCTAGTGCAAGTAAAAAGTGGGCATGTAAAAGTATCTCATAGATCTATGCTAAAAGCAGAAAAAGTTATTAAAAATAGGTACAAGCTAGAAACTAGTAGCAAGTCTAGCTAAGAGAGAGTATAAGATAAGGTGCAGATACAATAAAATAAAGATACTATAAACTGGAAGTCTCAGTTCTGAACAAAAGAGAGAGAGGATGTCAAGGCCTGTTGGAGTTGTCTGTTGAGGACGAGTGAGGGCGGCCTGCAGACTTGCTGTCCAAGTAATCAGGCAATGTTAAAGGTCTAATGCACTGGCGTGTGATATTTTGTGGGGAGTAAGCAGAATTGAGGGGGCTCAAGTTGACTCAACAATATGATTTTAGGGGAAGCACATGAGTGAGGCCCGAGGGAGCCCAACTCTCCTTTCCCTCTCCATCATAGATTCACCAAATAGTATTTTGGACTTTCCCTTGAATGGCATGTCAATTAAAAAACATGTGTTGTCATCTCCCTCAACAAACCAAGCACAACTCTTCATTCTCCATTTCAACTCTTCCCAAGCTAGCATACAGGCCCACTCTTTCTCCAAATGATCGACCTCCGTAGGTGCTTCCTCACTAAAGCCCTGTGTGAGAAAAAATTGATACAAATTTGATATCTTTTGTTCTACCTTGGATTATTTTGTAGTTGAATCATCAAAAACCTTTTTTACCAAAGAGTAGATTGTCCTAGAATTGACTCATAAGACTAGTTTCCAAAGATGTGTCAAAACACCTTCAATTTGATCGCACCAACTATTGAAATCCTCAATATTAGTCAATGCTGTTGAATTTAAAAGGGGAGGAGGTTTTCCTCCTCTACCATCCAACTCCAACAGAATCATAAGAGTGATATGAACCCCCAGATTTTAGTACAGTGAAATTATCCATGTGCCAATCAAAAACCTGTCCAATCTCTTAGCAATGACATTATTTTCCCTTCAATGATAGTTCCAAGTTGCCTCCAAAATTAAAGGTTCAACATCCACAAGATAGGTATCCTCCATTAAGTGGGTTAAATAATCAACCTAAAAGATCAACCGATGCATTTTGACCCCATATTTCACATTCAAAAACTGTGAAATTTAGTTCTCCCCCACAATAACAGAAAGGGAACTGAAAGCCCCAACTTGAACAAGAGATGACCAATGGTCCTTGCTTTGAAAGGATGAAGCATATACATTTACAATATCTATATTAAAGTTGAGTTCACAAAACATTAAGGAAATATTTCTAGTAGAATCATGGAAAGAGGAATCAATAAAAGTGAAGTTGATTACCCGTCCAATACCTAAGCCTCCAAAGTGTCCAATACAACAAACAACCCTAAATTTCCAACGGAAAGAGCTTATGCAAAGAATTCCCCCATCATAATTTCTTAAACGGAATGTCTAAGTAAGTTTGGAGATCAATCTCCTTGAACTATCAACCTTTTGGGTTGCGCATCAAAACCCCTAATATTAAAGGACAGTATTTCATTTATTTCTTCTTTTGGGATTGATGATACTCTAAGGGCCTCCACAGTAGTCAATTGTCCCCAGTTTAAACTTCTCAATGAGCATGCAAAATAGCCCTGGATAAATTTGTTTTCCTCCCCATCATTGGCTTAATTGTCCTATCCTCTGAAACATAAAAAATGTTCTAACTCACCTGCTAGAGTGATATGCATATCACTATTCTCGCCATGAAATCAGGCATTGTATGATAACTTTTCCTCAAAAAAGTGGTTAACCGATACCCTTTTTGACTCTTTTATCATTGTCCTCCCTTACTTCGAAAACCACATTTCTAGTGATAATAGCATTTTGATCCACCTCAATAGGGATATCTTTCCCAATTTGATTTAAAGGAGTGTGACGCTCCACATCCTTCCCTTTCCCACTTCCACTAACTTGCCCAAAGTTCTAATTATTTCTTCAAATTGTGATGATAAATCCTTAAAGCAATCTCTACAAGCAATTTCTTCTCGATCCATTCAAATCAACATGAGGATAAATGGAACCCTAAGATGTCCCCTCTTCGGAAATCTTCCTTTTCACAATATGAGATCTGGGGATGTTTGACTCTAAAGACACTCTGCCATAGTCTAATGACCCATTAACAATGTGAAGATCCCCATTAGTTTGACCCAAATGCTTTCTAAGGCAAGATATATGCAAATGGCTGTATGATTTGAAATATCAACATTTGAATGGAACATTTACAGAATCTAAAATTTGTCAAAAATCTTGTTGAGCCACAACTACACTTATTCTATTCGAAATACAACCTATATCCAAATCGACAATCGATGTCCAACTCAACATATATCTTTGTTGAGGCTATATTCACCATCTTGGGCATGTCCTCATCCTTCTTTAAGGAAACCCCTAACCGATTCCCAATGATCTTGAAGATTTCCTCCCTCCAATGCTCTATTGGAAGGTAAGGCATATTGACCCATATCGACATTTTTTGACCTCATGGAGAGGATCAAAATCTTAGATCCATTTATGCAAGGTTAACCTAAGCACCCCCCCCCAGCATCCCCCCCCCGAACCAAGAGCCACCAAGTAAGACATAGTCTCTGTCCAAACAGGTCTAGAACAAGAAGGTATTGAAACACTGCACACGAATGATTAGGGTCAAGTTCCCAGAAAGCAACCCCAGTTCACATTAATCCACTGCTTGAACGACTTTTCGATATAGCTAGGGTAGTTCCAGGATACTCGATGATGGTGTCTTGAACAACAATGGGCTCTCTCCCACTACTCGCATGGCGATTTCTCTCTTCCTACTGCAAGCAACGGCCTTTCATCTCTATTTCATCTTATTTTCATCCTCCCTCACTAGAATCTCTAGTGTCAAATAAGGTAGCACCATGCTCTCTGACTTCATATGCTACACAGAGGAGTAGTACTATTGATTATGTCTGTCATCCATTGGCCTAAACAATGAAGGCAATAATAGATTCCCAGAGGAAGGCCAACACTGAAAAAAAATTATCCTATCAGAGCTACACCCCTTGAACGAGTGATTCTCAACACCATTGTCAAAAAATTTATATCGGGTGATGTCACCCACCCCTGAAACAATCTTCAAATACACTCCTTGTCGATCTAATGAACACCCTAAAACTCGATGTGACTCAAAGTGATGACAAAAGACTTCAACGAAACCTTATCACCATCCTTCTGAAAGTATAGAGAAAACTTCCTTTTGAGCCAGATTTGGCATCATAACTTTTGGTCTCAGTCAATTGCGTTGATTCTCTCAATCTTAGGATTCATTCAATCTTCGTCCCCCAACGTCTCTGCTTGATCGCCCTCGAAACTATAACTAGGCCCTCTCTCTCTTTCGCTAAACTATAACTAGGCTCTCTCTCTCTTTCGCTAAGCTAAACTATAACTAGGCTCTCTCTCTCTCTCTCGTTGATTCCCTCAATCAACGCCCAACAAGGGAACAATGATGAACACAAAGTGTCACTTGGCCTAGGAATTCGTCTTTTGTGAGGATTCATCTTTTATGGGAGGTTTGTTGATGGCTATATCTCTCTCTAGTTAATCACCAGTGTCCTTTACTATACCTTACTGACTAAGGATCTTATTGCATTGTTGTAAAACATGTTTTCACAAGGACCTTTGCGGCGGTCTCGTAATGGAGATCCTTTCTTGATGATCCAAGAGGTTGGCTAGGTAGTTTAGGGTCTTCCAATCATAACATACCATAAAAAGGGCAAATGCAAAGGAGTGGACGAAGTGAATGTTCTATGATTTCCAACCACACAGTTACAGCTACATACATCTAAACACAATTCTCAAGACATCCAATCTGTGGCAGAACAACAATACCCAACAACCCCGATTTATATTTACATTTGTCAGGCATTTTGTTTTTCTTCTTCTGTAATGCAAATAAACAACAAACAAAACATACCACCGACTAAGTCTGCATTCGGCAACAGAGAAGGTGTCAGTGCTACATTGAGGATGACAAGGTGGTCATGTTGCTGGATGAGATTGTACAAAGTCCAAGTGAATGCATAGGCTGATGTCTCGGACTCGTCCACAGCTACCATCACCTTTCTACTATTGGTCATCTTCGAAGTCAAGCCCGAAACGTTTCTTCAGCTCTATAACGTCTTCTGCTGCAGTCGAGAATACTGATGAGCGCCTCCAGTTGTAAATCGATCAAGCCACTTAATACCGAGAGTGTTTAATCGCCGATCCAGTGACACAGTAGGTATAGAGCGTTGAATATGTAGGAGGGAAAAAAAATTGTCAAAGGCGGTGAAGAATTTGAAAGACGCGTAGGTTGCACCTCAGCTTGACAAGTTTATCGCATTCTTCGGGATAAGTATTAAAAACCGTGCATGAAACTAACACGCCAATGCCACTCAGAAAACAGCAACCGCGAGAGTACAAGCGGACAACTGTCAACGCAAAGCATTCAACTCTCCACCTCATCAGAAATCGATTCGCGTGAAAGAATAACAACCCAATGCACTGTCCACCATGCTAAATGCGATCTGAAATGGTGTGCACATCATAGTTACCTTCGTATTAGAAAAAAGAAATTGAGGGGAAAAAATTCGAAAGTATACATTACACAAATACAAAACTTCTCCGTAATGAACAGAATACATAATGAAAACTTTCAGAATCTTTTTCAGTTAGGAAGTTAAGTTTCAAGTGTTGTGAAGAGTCATGAGGATTAACTAGGAGTTGTGGTCCATCCGGAGTGTCTCCTTCAGTTGGTTATTCAATGCCTACGCCATGTTCTTTTACACCCCCAACATCCACATAATAATGGACAATCTCGTCCTTCAATAATGTTGGCTGCGAAGGCATGTTGAGAATTTCTTCATTGGTGTTCGTAACAATATGTTCATTCATATTCATCTTGGATTCAGTTAACCGTTCAAGTTGTTATATTGTTGGGGAACCTCTTCATATGAAATAGAACAAAAAAAAAATAGTATAAGGGAACTGTATTCCAAGAAAAGAGGTAGTGTATAAAGACATTGTTACAGCATTTAAGCATAATGCATTACAATCGGAACATCACAATGCATTCTTCAATATCATGAATCGATACTATTCAATACAACACAATCCATAAGGTCTTTGATCCAGATTTATGTGGGAATGAAATAAAAGAGCAGATACCGAATCATATACAGAGATATATTGCAAAGAACACAGTGATACAGTAAACACATATTCTATTAAATAGTGGAAATAGAACAGACTGTAAAATACAACAGCTAGAATGGTGGTAGCTATCTCTGAGAAGAGATGTAGCGGCTATGCTCATTTGTGCCAAGATGAATACAAAAAGAGGTCAAAAGGGCCTATTTATCATAAGCATGAGGGAAAAAATCCCAAACATCCAAAAACCTAACCCTTGAAGATGAACCGTCGTAACGTTTGCGGCCCCAAGGTGGTTAGTTGAACAGTCAACTTCCCGAGGTCATAACTTTTGCATACGATCTCCGTTTGGGGCGCTCGATAGCCCATTGGAAAGGTCTATCCGAGATTTACAACTTTCAAATGGAGCCAAATGCATGTCATTGGCAGCCATTTGGTCCCCCAAATCACTAAAAAAAGTCGTTTAGGGCCTCAAAATGGCCCCGAAAGTTTAGGACCCGAAAAACCGTAGAAAAATTACTACAAAATTGTCGAAATGGGAAATTGTTTTGAGCCAGTGGAATAGGTAGGTGGCCATCGATATCCATCTGGATCGGTATTTCATCTATAGTCTCCAGATCTAACAAACTCCCATGAAGTGAGTAGGATCTGGTCCACAACTAGGGATCGTTGGTTCTAATTGTTTCCACAAAATCCACAATGTCCCATAGTTTAGTCGGTTGTTCTAGTCGAGCTAACCACGACCTCGTCGACCATTTAGTCGGTTGATTAGACAACCACTTAGTCGATCCTCTAGTTGACTCCTCTGCTAGTAGAATGATGTTCTTCAACTAGTTGTCTCCAGAAGATCCAGAGGTGTGATGAACATGCATGACATTAGGTTCCAACACTCCCCCATCAACACAATGCTCTGGAGATTAAGGAGGTGAAATTATGTTCTATGAACACCCCCCCATAATTATAGTTGCCTAAAGCCCAAGCATAGCTCAAAGTTTTACAAACTTAGCTTCTGGCAGAGGCTTTGTAAAACTATCAACGATATGATCATATGTCCTACAATAAACAAGTGAGACAACATTGTCTTGTACCAGTTGTCTCAAATAGTGAACATGAAGTTCAGCATGCTTCATTTTGTTGTGATCAATAGGATTATCAACAACCTATATTGTACTCTGATTGTCACAATGGATAATAGTCAAGGCCTGAACAGGAAAGCCAAGCTCTTCTAAAAGTCGACGGATCTTAACTGCCTATGTACCTGCATTGATAGCTCCACGATATTCAGCTTCTGTAGTCAAAATAAAGACTACCTTTTGTTTCTTACACAACCAGACCAAGGTTCTATAACTCAGTCGATATACATATCCAAAAGTGGACTTTCAATCATCAATGTCACCTCCCTAGTCAAAATCAGTAGACCCGACCAACGGTTTTGTACTACGACAATACTTAATACAATATTGATAATCCCCTTTAATATAACGAACAATTCTCTTTGCATGTTTCTAGTGGCTTTCTCGAGGATCATCCATGTACCAGGAAACCACACTAACAACAAAGGGGAGATCAAGTTGACTATGAGTTAAGTAAATCAGGATACTGACCAATTGTCAATAAAGAGTGGCATCAATTTGCGAAGAGCCACAATCCTTCTACAACTTTACGCTTGATTGATAAGGTGTAGCATAAGACTTACAACCGTCCATCTTGAATCATTTCAAAATATCGAAAGCATATTTTGGTTGAGAAGTAAAGATATGTTCACCCATTTACAAAATTTGAATGGCCATAAAAAATGCAACAAACCAAGATCAATCATTTCAAAGGTATCTGCAAGTTGTTTCTTCAAACTCAAAACGAGATTGACATTATTTCCAGTTATGAATAAATCATCAACATACAATGCCACAATCAAAGTATCACCATGAACATGTAATACATAAATACTGTGATTAGATTCACAACATTTGAAGCCAAGATTGATAAATAAATTATCAATCTTCTCATATCAAGCACGAGGTGCTTGCTTCAAACCATACAATGACTTCTAGAGTTGACAAACAAGGCCAGAATTTGTCACAAAACTAAAAGATTGTTCCATATAAATTTATTTAGACAAATATCCATGAAGAAAGGCACTTTTAACATCCACTTGATGAAGTTCCCATCCAAAATGAGTAGTGAGGGAAATAATCAATTGAACAGAGTTCATCTTTGCAATAGGGGCAAAGGTTTCAGTGCAGTCTATGCCTTCTTGTTGAGAGAATCTCTTGGCTACCAAATGAGCCTTTTGAGTTTCAACAACATCGTCGGAAGTCAACTTGGTCTTATATACACGTCGACACTTCACAACATTCTTTCCCTGTGGTCGAGGAATGAGTTCCCAAGTCTAATTCTTCTTCAAAGAATCAATTTCAGTAGCCATAGTATTTTCCCATTCAGGCACTCCTTCAACATCAGCATAAGTGTCAGGATCAACACTACCATGTTCTTTCTAACTACGGGTATGTCGGCCAATACTAGCATCTCCAACATTCGTTCAAATAGCTTCAATTGTTTTAGCAGTCCACTGAGGTAAACAAGTCGGTGGTGATTCAGGTCGGTGATTGTCAGTCAAATGAGTTAGTGTGTCGACATCCTTAGTCAATGTGGACCGACTACCAGTCGACTTAGGAGTAGAATTCGTCGTTTTGGTCAAAGCTTCAAAGAAGGATACAACTGATCCAGATTCTTCAGTAATATCAAACAGATCACTATGCAATAGTACAGAAGAGGAATTCAACAACTTATTACCTGAAACCTTCTCATCAAAGATCATATTTCTGCTAAAAATGATTTGTTGTTTGATTGGGTCAAATAGTCGATAGGCTTTTGATTCATCAAAATTGCCCATCATGATGCAAGCATGACTCTTTGCATCTAATTTATTCTTGCAGTTATCATTGAGATGCACCCAAGCAACACATCCAAAAGTTCTAAGGTGTCCAAGAAAGGGTTTTCTTCTATTCCACTTCTCAATTATAGTTATGTCTCTAACAGCTCTAGTCGGAACAAGGTTCAGGAGATAGTTTGAACAGTAAATAACTTCTGCCCAAAATTTTGTCGGAAGATCTTTGGTCTGCAATATGCACCAAGCCATTTCTACCAAAGTCCGATTCTTCCTCTTTGCAACTCCATTCTACTGAAGCGCCTGAGGATAGAAATCTGCCAAGAAATCTAATTTCGCAAAAGATATTGTTCAACCTGTCGATTCACATATTCTCCACCATTGTCTAATCTCAAACATTTGATGA
The DNA here is from genome assembly GCA_027924585.1 of Larix kaempferi. NCBI lineage: Eukaryota > Viridiplantae > Streptophyta > Pinopsida > Pinales > Pinaceae > Larix > Larix kaempferi. The sequence continues at coordinate 13,681,923 of BSBM01000289.1, forward strand.
TTCGATCACGTTGCTTTTCAACCAATGCCCTAAATTCATTGAATATTTCAAAGACATGACTCTTATTCTTCAAGAAATATATGGAATCAAATCTAGAGAAATCATCAATAAAGGTCAAAATATACTTTGCACTTTCTAATGAAGGTTTGTTCATGCAACAGAGATCACTATGAGCAAGTTCCAATCTTTTCTGTGCTCACCATGCTTTCCTGGAATCAAAGGGTTCTTGATGATACTTTCCAAGCACACATCCTCTACAAACTCCATCAGGTGGAACAATCTTTGGGAGACCAATAACTATATTATTTATTGCCATCGTCTTCAAATTTCGAAAGTTCAGATGACCAAGTCATTCATGCCAAATTCGACTTCTATCGCTAGTTTGAGCAATGAGTGTCATCAATCTAGTCGGTCCAATAGGTATGGGAGAATCATAGAACTTGTAAAGTCCGTCTTTAGGATCTAGATATCATGAAGCAACATTTGTCCCCCAAGCCTCGTATCCTTTACAATAAAGTGATCTGACCAAAACTCATCAGTGTTCTTAGTATGAGTAAGTTGTGCAACCAACAACAAATTTGAGCACACGCTAGGAACATGATAGATATTTGATATTCTACCATGTCGGCATTCATCATCGCGGCTTCCAGTAACTATGAGAGTGTAATCATCAGCTACATAAATCTTTTTTCTAGAGCTCCGCCAAGGGAAGAGAAGAGAGAAGCATCCTTAGCCATATGATGAGTACGACCATAATCAACTATCCATTCTGTCTAAGTGGTACGAGCATGTAATTCTTGTGAAATGATAAAAGAAAAGGTAATTTTTTTTGCAGGTCGATTGATCGACTGACCAATCAACGCACCTTCTTCAATATGCTTGACCTTTTCCTCCAAGTCCTTCATCTTCTTCCAACAGGTTTTCTCGACATGTCCCACATTTCCACAGTAGCGACATGTTTTCTTCTTTCGATTCTTCTCTGTTGATGTCAACTCATAATCTTGCTTGAACTTGATTTTGAGCAACTAAGCATGTTGTTTGCTACCAAGATTCCCTTGTTCAAGCAACTTTTGTTGGTCTTTAATCAACAAATAACAAAACATATCAAAGGTGAATTCCTTAACAACTTGCTTGCGTGACATCCAATTGGTGCAAAAGGAGGAGCAAAATCCATCATAAGGTGTCATCAAGTTCTACATGAGCAGTTCGATGAGTTGTCCATCCTTCTTTGGAAAATACTTTCCACATTCACCCAATTTCAACTATAGCTCCTTGATGTGTGCCAAATAGTCCTCAATCCTTTCAAAGGAATGGGGTTCTTGAGAGATCAACTATTTCTCTATCTACAACATTTGACTTTCATTAACCTTGTTTAATAGAAACTTTAACTTAATCCAGATAGCCTGAGGACACTCAATCTCGCTTATATGAAAGCGAACCTCCCTTGAAATATTGATCGTGATGACCTCAACAACCCCATCCTTCTTTCCATTGATGACAAACTTAGCCTGATCTTCCGTTGGATCTGAAATATCGACCTTCGTATATTGCCACAATCCCTTGCTTTTCAACAAAGTTTCCATATATGGCACCCAAATTGCATAGTTGTGTCCATTCAAAACAACAAGTTCTGTCTTGGAATTCATCCTTCTAATCAAATAGATCTAATCCAAGATCAAGAAGAGGTATCAGTCGACAAGTCTTCCGCTCATAATCTATCAAACCTAGATTTGACTCAGCACGATTTGTAGACAATAGGCTAGGTCAAAACAACAGCTATGATACCATGTTGGGGAATCTCTTCATATGAGCTACATAACATAAAATAAAATAACAAAAGGGAATTGCATTCCAAGAAAATAGATGGTGTCTAAAGACATTGTTACAACACTTAAGCACAACACATTATGATCATAACATCACAATGCATTCTTCAATATCATGAACCGATACAATTCAATACAACACAATACAATCAACACAACCCATAGGATCGTTATTTTATAATCTATAGGTATAGCAAACTCACTTGAAGTGAGGAGGATCTTGTCCATGAAGAGGGTTTGTTGGTTCTAATTGTTACCATGAAATTCACAACGTCCCATAGTTTATTCAGTTGTTCTAGTCGAGTCGACCACAACCTCGTCGACCATTTAGTCAATCAATTAATCGACCACTTAGTTGAGTCTCCAATCAATTGATTTCCTTTGACTGGTTGTCTCCAAAAGATCCAAAGGTGTGATGAAGGCATGACCTTAGGTTCCAACATATACTTGGCTTGGAAATGTCAACTACTCTTCGTTGCTTCACAGTGATTGGAAACCTTCAACCACATTCATTTCAACAATGCCATTATGAACTTGATATGCAGAATTTGTACATGTTTCATGTGATTCAACAACTTCCATGTTCTCTCGAGTTGCTTCATTGTCATATTGAGTAGCACTGACATGTTCATCATTATCACCCAATGGTTGGCAATGTCCCTGAGAGAAGGATAGCATGTTGTCTACAACATTTGCATATTCATGGCCATGTACATCAAAGGATTGGCTACAATCCATATCATGGAGAAGAGAATCATAATGTAGTGGCCATATTATAATCTGCCTAAATCTAGCCTTGATATTTGAGGGTGTGAGAGCCTTTTTAAATAAGTTACTAGCAAATTCATCTAATTCAAACCTATTTACCTCCACCTCGAGGTTCTTTGACATCCACATTGCTCTCTCAGCCTTGAAATAACTCTTAAAAGGCCCAAACACACACTCACATCGAGGGGGTACAACCTATGGGTAGTATGTGCAGACAAACTGAACAAGTCAATGCCCATCGTGTTTGTTGCTTCAACAATTTGTAGAGCTATGTGACTGCCATGGTAAAAAAAAAATCAACAAGTGTTTGTTTTCATGCGACATAGCACTAGGTACAAATGCAACAAAGAGGAAAAGCCAATCCATAAACAATTATATGTCATCCATGCATTGGGATGTGCAACCATTCATGCTCCTACTTCACAATTCTTGATATAGTTTTTCAACCAAGACTTTCCCTTGAACAAATAAAACCCAGGGATTGATGCGTCAATTACATTTATGAAACACAGATTAGTTATCCACTCCCTGCTCTTAGACATAAATGTTGGCACATTCATGCTCCCTCTCCTAGCAATTACCTACAAGCCAAAAGGCCTTCCTATTTGTAAGCTAGTTTCATCATAGTTCCATATATGATCTGGATTATATGAATGTTTAAGATATGCATTGGATAGAGTGTCATAAAACTTGAACATAACCGCGAGGTGAAAATTCAAAGCTCCATCTCTATTTAGGCCTTCTATTGTTTGTAAAACAAGTTCTGGATGTCTTTTCTTGAACCCTTCCCACCATGATTTCCCATGAAATCCAACTCTGAATGGATTTGGACTTGATTGACAAATTTGTGCAACCCTCAACTTCAAAAATTGTATCAACTCCATCCCATGGCCCATATTAGCCATCTCCTTAAACCAAATAACCACTTCTTCCTCCTCTTGTTTAGTTAACACTACAAGAGGCCCTTTCCTCTTGGTATGACTACTGAGATCATTTAGCCAATAACGCAATGATGTTGGTGCAATCCCCTATTTGTGTTGTTTCTCTCACAAAATATCCGTTGATTTCAACATCATCAATTTCCTTCAACATGTCCTCTTTTTTCCAACCTCTAATAGCACTAATATTCTTACTTGAACTAGCTCCATGCACTGTATTTCTAGTGGAGCATAACCATCAGCCTTTGCCATGTTTTGGCCTTCAACATTTGTATTTGCATTGTGGCCAAAAAAAGTCTGATGTATCTCCTCATCTGATGAAGTTTGTTGTAGTTATACACCATAGTTACCCACCTTCTTGTCCTCCTTGTTATAGCAACATAATTCCCTCTTGCCATGACTACAACAACCTATACGAGAACAAGAGTTAGGTTTTGATTGGTTGTTCGTTTCTAGGATTCATTTCACAATTAAATTCCAAGTTGTTCCCTTTTAAATGCATGCATAATAATACAAGCATGACAATAAACCCTATTCAAGAATGAACTAGTTTGTCTGAATATTGCACTTATACAATAGATTAGAATAGAAAACTATGCTCTTATTTTGCATAGAATTGTGCCTTATTATAGAAATACATAGTTATTGATGTAAAATTGTGCGTTATTCAACATATATAAAGTTACATGTATACAATTTCTGCATATAACTTTTCCTAAACTGAAATTAGAACATTAGTATGCATGTTTACAGTTATATATTGCATAGAAACATTAGTTAGTTTTCCTGGTTGTTGAACCTATCATACTCTGCTAACTTGAACTGGAATAGATAGAAAATATATATTGTGTGAATACCTAAATTGAAGAAACTATGTGAAGGACTATTGACAGTGATCTGCTAAGCAATTTTCAATTGTGAACTGCATAAATGGTAACTTCAGTTTGATTATTGATGATTTATAGTATTCCACTATTAATTTTTATTGGTGAATGGCATTAGCATGGATTTCAAACTTGGATTTATTAATGCATGATTATGATTGATTACAGTATGATCCAATGGCTAGGAAATTCCTTGTTTAAGCCTTATGCTTTTAATCAGTGTAATGGTTTATTTGATCATTTTAATAGGTTGGTTGTCATTAATTGCATTACATATTGCATTCTTACCCTAGCCAATCCTTGCTTGTTTAATCAATTTAATGGTTGATTTAATCATTTTAATGGGTTGATTGTCATTTGTTGCATTGTATATTGCATTACTAGAGTTGGGTTGTGGATAATGTAGTAGGTGAATTTGAGCTAATGGGGTTGTTTTCTTGTGTAGGTGGGGATGATGTTTATGGACAATCTACTCAAGCATACTCAAGCATGATCTCCCTAGTCCAAGTGGATCTAGAACAAATGAATACAGAACATAAACTACTTCCCTAGGTCAGTAGAGATGCAAGGGGATAAATAAATCACTCACCTCAGATTCGCAAGTCTTTTCCTCTTTCTTGCTCCAAGCTCTAGGCCTTCAGATCTTGAGCTACAAAGCCCTGTTGAACAAAAGGAAACAAGCAAACAGTAAAAGTGCATCTAAACATGAACTGATCTAAGCTAACAATTAAGGAAGAAAGCTCTAAATATTAACAACACAACAATATTTATGGCACGAGTTTATAGTACTGTTAATAAATGGGAAATACATAGAAGAGAGATAGTCACAACCTAAGCCTTAACGCTATGACTTCCACCCAACAATCCAAGCCAAGCCTCCAAAGGTGTGACGTAAGCCTCCCAAAGATGAATAGGGATCACCTAGGATAATTCCACCAACATGAAAGTGCTATAGTCCTTCGTCCCTTCTCAATGGAGAGAGAGGTCTTATTTATAAGGCTAGAAGAATAGAGTAGGTTGAGGATTAGGGGGAGGTCTAAGGGCTCCTCCCATTAGGTTAGGGATCGAATACAAGCTTTCCTACCAATTAGGGATAGACCTACATGTCACCCAGCTTCGAGAATTAGCTCGAAGCTCCTTGTTATCCACATTAACCAACCCTGGCTCACTCTGAATGAAGACAACAAGCGCCAGGAAGGGTCAAGCGCAACTTGCATGAGGGTAGAAAGAGCCACTGGCGCAGGCTGCCAGTGTACATCAAGTGTCAGCCAATGTTTGGCGCCTCTTGCTAGGAATCAGGATGTGCCAACACTACTAGGAATGGTGGGATGCAAGGGAAACAACTTACTCAAGATGTTTTAGCCAGAGAAACTTCAGGGATTAAGGCACTAAGGTGACACATGACTCATGATGGCGATATTTTGGTGTAACATAATGCCCCCCAAAGCATGAAGCTGGTAAAATAAGGCATGTGAAATGATTTGTAAAGTGAAGGATTGACAACAAGGACTTATTGGACAGAAGAAGCTACTGCAATACAACTAACTCTTAGATACAAGTCTCACATGACGCACAACATGGCTGCCGACCAATAAAATGCAAATCCATGATAGTAGAGACTGACTGAACATAATCATGGCTACTGGACACACTCGTAGATCCACGATGAGATGATAACACAGCCACAACCAATACAAAGGGGATCCGTGTAATATGACTCAAAACAATCTCCATCATAGCCTGGGTGCGATTTATGACTTAACCCAGGGTATTCAAGCCGAACCCGCAACGATACGAATCTAACCATGTGATTACAATGTCTTAGAGTCGAACATAGTATAAACTACTTGACTACTGGTCGTTGATGTATACCATTAACAAGCGCGAGGGAAACCACCAGTGATGTCAATGATTCCCAAGGTATCACAGTACATACCATCGAATGCGAATCAAATGAGTTGAGGTCGAACACTCGATGGAATCTTTCAATCAAGAGCCAATGATGTGAACTCATGTTGAAATCGAGGTAACCTTCCATTGAGGCATGCAAGCCCAAAGTACTTGATTGGTTTCTAGATTCAATCCTCGGATGATGTGTTGAAGTCGACAAGGATGAACCCGTCAAAGGAGGGCTGTGACGTATCCCCCCATCATCAACACAAAATGCGATCATAGATGTTTGGAGTGAATCGGACAGTAAGTGTGAGACTGACTCAAGGACGACCGACATGATGGAAGGTGAATATGACTGCAGATAGTGAATGACAAATGTATCTTGAAAATGGGCATGGCATGACTTGGCAGTATTGACACGACGAGAATGGTACAACCCCCCTAATGCACTGATGATGGAAGCACTTTTCGGATGACCCAAAGAAGTAACAAGACTCACGGAATCGATGTGACTCGAAGACAAATGGATTACCCAAGTACTGAATGCATATGCATATGAGTGCCATGTTCAAGAGTAACTATGTACTGCCGTAACTACAATGAAACACAAACTCTTCCCTTATCCCCATCATAATTGATGAGTACCTCTTTTGTTTTTTAACGAGCTTGAGGAGGGTAACAGATGCTCGGTATAGCTCATCCCATGGACGAATCCAATCCCAAATGTTTTACGAACCTAGGATAGGAGGGGTTTGTCCCAAAACAGGCCCTTCGATGTTGAATTTTAACGAGTCCAAAGAAGGTAAACTCGGCATCCGTTCATGTTTAGAGAGTTTGAAAGGAACTAAAGAAGACTTCGAGGGTTCTTTTTCACAAAGTTAGTCTCCTCACTCGAAAAAGGATAAAACAATGTGAGAGAGAACTCTTCCAGTCATTCTTGGCTGGAGTGCTCCTTTTTCGTAAATAGTACCTCCTGGTCTGAAAAAGGGGTCAACTATCACCATAAAGACGATCATTCAAATACTTTTACAAGCGCGAAAGCATCAAGTTTGCTTGGCAATCTTTTCGTATTTAGGGAGCCTGAAAATAGCTTAAAGGAAGACTCTTGTGGGGTCGTTTTTTCGTGGGAATTTTACGAGCCTGAAAAAGTGATAAAAGATGACTCGATGACTTATTCTCATCGTTTAACGAGCATGAGAAGGAACAAAGAGTAAGCTTAGTGTCATTAATGTCCAATTTTAACGAGCGGGATAATAACGCAAGAACGCTCGGAGAGTTGTTCACACCTGCTAACAGGCGTAAGATGACCACAATCGCAACAAACAATTTTAACATAGCACTTTACTTCACCCGTAGACTTCAAAACTAGGTCAGAATGATCAATTAGGTATTTAAATATAGAAATAACACCAACTATAGCAAAAATAACCCACTAGAGAATAAATTAAAAAGGGAATATTCCTTTTTCAATACAAAATAGGGAAAATAGTAAAAATTAGTTACTATTTGTTTTTACCAAATTGGTGGAGGTGAAAAATACCATTTGAATTTGTTTTTCAAGCGCCGATTACGGGAGCTCCGATCAACCATTTGCAGTGTCGTCAGCGTCAGGTAACCCTAAAATTTGCCCTTTACATTTCCATTGGAGCAAACTTGTTTTTTATTTTCTAAGTTTTTGGCTTGTGGAAATGCAGGGAAATGCGCCTTCGACCCGATGCACTTCTCCCTGACAGGATGTGCACCGAGGGCTTCCTGGCGCCATCCCAGTGAGGGTGTTTTGCGTCGATGGCGCCCTGTCCGTACGGACGGGGTGTGCTTGCATCCAATTCCCCCATGAACACAAGAATCTACCAAAAATTCAGAAGTTGGGAAGTTGGATACTCTTATAATGGGTATTTTATTGATGTTTGGGCAGGTTTAGGTGGTAAATATGGTCCAATGGCGTGAAAGAGAGCATGAATTGGATGATTCCCAAGCGACCAATGACCTCCGATGCATGAATGCATTGCGGAATTGTGGGCTACTAAAATAATTTCACATCCAGGGCATGAGGGCCCAAGTACAACTACTGGAATAATTGATTAGGTGTTGAGATCCAGAACAACAACACTTTTGGGTTGGTGTACATACACTGACCATGGATATCGAGGATATCTATTTTCTGATGGGTTTGTGCCGATGGGGAGCTCCAGTGTCATTGACGGGATCATGACGTAGTGATCGGACTACTGAGGATGTAGTGGCCCAATGGTGCACTCCTGGCACACAGACAGTTGGTGGGAAAATCCCATCAAAGAGGTGAGGAGCCATGCTCCCTGCCACCCTCTCAATAGTGAACAAGACTGTGCGTAGAGGGCTTATCCCTAGTATGATTGCCAGATTTTTTTATGGACAATCTACTCAACCAGACTCAAGCATGATCTCCCTAGTCCAAGTGGATCTAGAACAAATGAATACAGAACATAAACTACTTCCCTATATCAGTAGATATGCAAGGGGATAAGTAAATCACTCACCTCAAATTCGCAAGTCTTTTCCTCTTTGTTGCTCCAAGCTCTAGGCCTTCAGATCTTGAGCTGCAAAACCCTGTTGAACAAATGGAAACAAGCAAACAGTAAAAGTGCATCTAAACATGAACTGATCTAATCTAACAGTTAAGGAAGAAAGCTCTAAATATTAACAACACAACAATATTTATGGGAAGATTTTATATTACTGTAAATAAATGGGAAATACATAGAAGAGAGATAGTCACAACCTAATACTTAACGCTATGAATTCCATCCAACAATCCAAGCCAAGCCTCCAAAGGTATGATGTAAGCCTCCCAAAGATTAATAGGGATCACCTAGGATAATTCCACCGGCATGAAAGTGCTATAGTCCTTCCTCCCTTCTTAGTGGAGAGAGAGGTCTTATTTATAAGGTAGAAGGATAGAGTAGGTTGAGGATTAGGGGGAGAGGTCTAAGGGATCCTCCCATCAGGTTAGAGACCGAATACCAGCTTTCATACCAATTAGGGATAGACCTCCATGTCACCCAACTTCGAGAATTCACTCGAAGCTCCTTGTTATCCACATTAACCAACCCTGGCGCACTCTGAATGAAGACAACAGGCACCGGGAAGGGTCAGGCGTAGATTGCATGAGGGTAGAAAGAGCCACCGATGCAGGATTCCAGTGTACATCAGGCGCCAGCCAATGTTTTGCGCCTCTTGCTGGGAATCAAGATGCGCCAACATTACTAGGAATGGTGGGATGTAAGGGAAACAACTTACTCAAAAAGTTTTAGCCAAAGAAACTTCAGGGATTAAGGCACTAAGTTGACACATGACTCATGATGACGAGATTTTGCTGTAACATATGATCATTGGATTCATGTTGGGGTTGTAGCTTGGCAGAGTTGTCTCCATATGTCATTTAATGGATTTGATTTTATAGTGCATCAATACTTCTAGGTTGAACTGTCTAGGATGTTTTAAGGCTTGATTATGTATTTTAGGCGGAACACTGCATGTTATGACAATGACAGGATGTTTTGTAAAGTTGGTTTTTCAAGCATGTACAACTGGGATTAAAAATTCAAATTTTGGACAGTTGTAGCCCCAGTCAATTTATGGGCCCTTTTTAACTACTTTTGGACAATATATATATATATTTAATTATGATTTTTTGTTATTTTACTAGTAGTTAAACTATTCAGTTTTTAATATGTTGATGTGAGCTCTTCTATAACCACTATTGGTACCTACACTACTACTGGTGGTTATCCCCTAAGTTGATTTATCCAAAGACTACACACCAATTCCCGAGTTGGTTAATAGTTATATGTTTTGGATTTTCTGTGCCATTTTGTCAAAATCTAGTGACAAATCTTTGTTGAAATCGTGAATTTCATTGCTCAAATTGCATTTTTTATTGTAGAAATAGATTCAACGCCCTCCAAAACCCCTGGCACCATGATTATACAATTACAACAACGTATATATGCAATTTTAACAACTCCAACATGATTTCAACCAAAAAAATTGCCGGAAAAATGGTCCAAAAAGTAAAACTTTTATCTTGCACTCTTCCTACAATATTTAAAACTCTACTTCAAAGTGGATAGTTTTCACTATAAATTATTATTAATCACTCACAATCTTTAGGGTTTCAAACTGGAGATGGTGCATCCCGGTAATGAGTATTTTTTTCCTTAAAAAAACATATTTATATTTCCAATATGGAAATAAAATATAGTCCTCAAAATTTCAAAAAACAAACAACCATTGCTGCAAGATCTTCAAGAGCCTATGACACTGGAGACACAAAAAGAAACCTCTAAACTAGATATTGTCCAAATCAAGTCCAATATAGAAAAAAAATACAATCCTCAAATGTTCAAAAACACCGGCCATCATGCTCTTCATAGAGCTTGTGTCACTAGAGACCCAAAAAGAATCCTCTAAATAGAGATTTGTACTGTATCAAACAATAATTTTCATTAGGAGATAGATCAGAGAGATCATTTAATACCATACAAGTTATTCATCAACAACCCATGAAAGAGAAATAAACCAGTAATGACTATTTTTTTTTGTAAGCTAGTACCCACGGGGATTTGAACTTGTGACCTTCAATTTACAATTTTCTCATCTCATTTACCCATTACCAATTGCTCTACCCCTTGTGGGATGGGTATAGACTCTATTATGTTGCAATGCCCGTAATCTATTATTAACAATCACAATATGTAGGCTCTCAAATTGGAGATAGTACATCTCGATAACTAACCCTCTCTAAAATATCGGTGTTAATTCAATAATGATATATGTTTGTGGAGGAGTTTTAGATAGAACTCATCGAGTTGGTTTATATTTTATGAAGTCATATTTCTTAAGACATAGTTATGCTAGCAATTTTTCTATTAATATCATTGAGAATAAAATCTAATATTTCATTTTTATGTTGTAGGGCATTTTATCGTGGAGTCTATGTTTTTTATGAGTGTTTTTTAGTTATTTGATCATTGATCATCTTATTAGGTGACCCCTGGATCCCTACCCACCATTCATCTTTGTCGCTGTAGAGGTTAACTAGTCTACCATGGAATATTCTTTCACATGGTCTTCAGGACATGCACTATTGGTTTCCATGTTGATTGCAACAAGAGTTTTCACACCAGACCATGCAAAAGAGCACCTACTAAGAGTTGTGCAGACCTTCGTAGAGTTTAAAAGGAACAAAAAAAACATAAAGATCAAAACTAATATAAACACGCAGGAAGAACTAAACTAAATAGTATTAAATTAAACCTAAACTTATAACATTGTAAGCACATTCTTTGATAGAAAACATTCAGATGACATTTCAAAGAATAAAAAAATTGCATTTAGTATTAAATGTGTATACATGAGTAAGAGTCACCTCATAAGAAGTAGTGGAAGGGGCCCCTGCAGTTGTCCGAGGGAGGGTCCGTTTGATCTCATATCAATCCACAGTCCTCCGACCACGTGTCACGATTGCGATCTCCGACAAGGTGAGACAGGAACAAAATTGGTTGGCTCTAATATCAGGGAAATTTGGGCAGAATGATGGCATGAGGGATGAATGGAGAAATATTATTGATTGGGGGACCTTGAGGATTCATTTATAGGCTCAATGAATGGATTTGGGGATAAGGATTAGGGCAGTTTTTTTCTATCCCGAATTCTCTCCATGATTTGTACCAAGTTAGATTCCATGCCCAGGTTTCCTCTTTTTGTAGGGGAAAAGCAGGAAACAACAAAAATAATGTCGGGAGCTAGGTCACGCTTTTTTTTGAGCTTTTGTGCGACTTGGGTCTCTTATTTCAAAGATTTTTGTGCAACTTGGGTCGCTCGTTTCCTAGGAATGTGAACAACTTGAACTTAAGGTGGCCCCTTTATATGTTTGACTTGGATTTTTGGCTTTTGTAATGTTTTGTCAAGGTCTAATGGGTGGAATGAAGTGGAAATGAGATGGAATGATGATTTATGTAGGCGACTGGGCTGAGGACATGGACAGTGAACAAATTTTAGGTATTAACAAAACACCCCCTGATGTGTGAGGCCAGGAGCTCATCATATGGTCGATATACATCATAGAATCTTCTTTTCCAGGAGATAAGTGTGACAGTGGTGTAGAAGATGGAGACTGCATTGGAGGTAATTTTCCCTTCTATGGGACTACAGGGGCCCTTACCTACAAATACAATACTCAACATGGATAAGGTGCATATAATCTCAAACATATGGATGAGGCTGACATCCCCATGCTCGTACCAATGTCTCAAAATAAAAAGTGGATCTAGGCCTAAACAAGACTTGATCAATACATGGATAACTATTTTGTACATCATAAGTGTCCAATATCGACTCAAATATGGAATGTAATCATGTTCCAACCATGGATGATCTAAAGAACTAATATTAGAACAACAATGGCATTCTGGAATGATTATTCTTAATAAATGATGCACTGCTACATCTAAAGGGGTCGAACATTTGTAATCACTCAAACAACTATGAGTCTGAATCTAATAGGTCCTAGGAACTGCATATGAGCTAGATACAATCGAAAGCATGTAACTGGAGGGATTCCAAACATTGTCGCCAATGTATCCCATATATCTCTAGAAACATAACGTTGAGGGGTTTCCACATAAACTCACCAAGGGACTAGAGTCAAGGGATATTCGAGGTCTTCAACCAAATAATGAGAGAACCATCAACCTGTACGAAACTCATCAGTGTGATGATTTAGTTGACTTTGAGCATGTGAGAAACAACCAATCCAATGGGAACTGAGGTCTCCCCTTAGTTGGTCCAAGGGGCTCATTAAATATGGTAATGAGACCAAAGTACATGGTGCCTCAGGGTATATCCTTTGGAATAGATGTGTTGATTTCAATAGAGGGAGACCTACAATCGGCAAGGTAATGGTGCTTCCTTAACAAAAGCATGAGGGATACAACCAAGAAGTGAAAGGGACTGGACATGTAACTGAGACATTGTTGGGGGATATGGTGGTAAGTGAGTAATGGACTCAAACTTCCTTTGTTCAGAATATGAAGGCATGGGTGTCCTGGAAGCATGTGCGAAGTTGATCTCGGGGAGGGACACAACTTGGGATACCAAGAATTATAACTCCATTGGGGGAAGCTCATAGAGGGGGGAGGGGGCACTAATACTTGACTTAGGGAGAACATGATGTCAATACGACTACAAGGGTGACTCATCATAGAATACTCTGAACAAAGGTGACCAGGGATGCTGTCATAAAAAGAGAGTATACATGATCTACAGGAGTGCTAAGCAACACTATTTGTTTTCTCTGATACATGAGCACCGACGAGAGGTTGTGGAGAAAGACGCCATAATTGTAGCTTCTGAAATGTGTGAACATGTAGAAAAAGGGGGTGCTTTAAAAACATATTTGTATAATGGTTGATAAGGTAGATGGCTACCTCAATGAGATCAGAGAGAATGGAAAGGAGATAAGTGTCTAGTGAATTGATCAGGTGATTCAAATGATTGGGTGATAGAAGATGAGATTCTGAGGGAGGGATAGGATGTTGATGGTAATCTCCTTGTAGGTTGATGAATGGTGGTAAAATAATGTAACTTTTACAGTATGGATGGAGCAATGGACTCATGAGTTTGCAATGTGAAACATCAAAATGCCTTAACAAACATAAGTCTAGGAGTCTGCGGGGTAGGCCAACGGAGTGACAATGACAAAGTAACATGTGGATTTGTGCAAAATCATAAACTTAATGGACTCCCAATCCTATGGGAAATTTATGGCATGGGTGCTGAATGAAAATATGCATAGGGGAGTGCTTATATGTCAGTTTAAAGTGTTATAATTGTAGGAATTGGTTGTCCTATGCTTCCAGGCTCCAGTTGAGTGGTGTTCGATCATGCATTGGATTGCAATGGCCACTGAGGCTATTCGAGACATGATGTGGTGAGACATACCTCGTATTGGTGATGACAATGACGATGAGGAGACTAAGGATGATGCCTCAGAGTATTCCAATGACTAGTCAACAATGTGTAGAGCTTCCCCCCATGCTATGAACGTGGGGATTTTTTACTGATGTACTTATTTTTACTAATTTGTTAGGGATCCTTGTTGTAGACACAACTATATTTTGGACATATGACTTTGTATATACATATGCACATGGACGCAAACTTTTTATATATTTGTGCGAACCTCTTATTATGTGATGTTATACATGTTATGGTTATATAAAGATGGATGCAAAATGCATATGATAGGTTTATTTTCTTGCTATTGATGATTAATGTGCCTCTCTAGATTATCATTAGCCATTTGGTTTTCTACACTATTGAAACTCCTGGGGACATGGATAAATGTAATGGATTCAAACAATCTAACCAATTGTTTAGTGCACAAGAATTTTCTAAAGAGGCAAGGATCGCATACCTAATAATAGTTGTTCAATTGTGCGACAAGCAACTGGGAATTGAGATAAACATGAAGGTGACGAATGCTCATGTGTATGGCATCGATCAAAAGAGAAATAACGACATCGTATTCCACCTAGTTATTGATGGCTACACCAAGACACATGCCACTGTTGTGAACCATGATGTGTGATAGAGAATAAAGAACCCATGCAGCCGAGGCAATATTCGAGCAATATCTACTTGCACCGTCAATGTAATCGACGTATATGTCAAGATGAGGATCCATTTGAGAAGACCAAGTGTTAGAAAAACATGATTGCATAGCAATAACAATAAACAAGATGCAGATATGAAACACATGAACACAATACAATAAAGACACCAATATAACATGGTTCACCCAAGATGGGCTACGTCCACATAGAAATTGCCAGTCTTTATTATTATACCATCCAACAAATGAAGGGATACAACCTGCAACACATCCACTGCAACTTCCTCTTCTCTCTCTCTCAATCTCTCTTACACAATCATAGAGATCTTTACAATACATTACACAACCGTATTACAATGTTTTCATTTTAAAGGGGATTACCATGGGAAAATACCACGGGCTACCCAATACCATGGGCCTATAAACTGTTGGCCAACAAACAACTAAAAAAAAATCTTTCGGGGGCTTCACCCCCAAACCCTCACTGGGGTGAGTGTACAGTCCACCTGCACATCATATAAAACTGGGGTACAAACATGGTTGAAAACAATAAGATTTCTAAATCATGAAGATCAGGCTCCACAACCAACACCAAGGAAACAAAGCATGAGGCTCTTTTTTGAAAAAAGGGGGAAAACAAAAAGGGGAAAAACTATAATAGAACGAACAATGGATTCAGTCGGATTAAGCATAAAATCTCTTGAGATATAACCCATTGCAGGGGATCTTCCAGAGTTGACCTTCTGAATTGGTGAGGAGGTATGCCACCTTGTCGAGGCAATTTTTGATGACATAAGGTCCCTTCCACATGGACTTCAACTTTCCCTTTCCAAGTTTATCTAAACTAAAATTGGAAGCACATTCTTTGGTAGACATCATTTAGATGACATAAGCATTTTAAAGAATAAAATAATTGCATTTTGTATTAAATCTGTATATAGGAGTAAGAGTCACCTCGTATATGCAGTGTAAGGAGCCCTTACAGCTATCAAAGGGAGGGTCCGTTTGGTCTCTCGGTAGTCCATGATACTCTGACCATGCATCACGATTATGATCTCCGACAAGGTGAGACAGGAACATAAGTGGTTGGTTGTAATCTTAGGAAAATTGGATAGAATGGCGGCTTGAGCGATGAATGGAGAAATCTTGTTGATTGGGGGACCTTGAGGCTTCATTTATAGGCTCAGTGAATGGATTTGGGGATAAGGATTAGAGCAACGTTTTCTATCCCGAATCCTCTCCATGATCTATGTCGAGTTAGAGTTTGTGCCCATGTTTTCTCTTTTTGTAGGGAAAATAAGGAAACAACAAAAAATTATGCTGAGATCCAAGTCGCCAAAAACTGTAGCTAGTGTTTTCACACCAACCCGTGCAAAAGAGCACCTACTAATGATTGTGCATACCTTAGTAGAGTTTCAAAGGAAAGACACAAATAAACACAACATAAAGATCAAAACTAATCCAAACATGTGGGATAACTAAGCTAAGTAGTATTAAAACAAATCTAAACTTCCATTGTAAGCACATTCTTTAACAAACAACATTTAGATGACAAAAGTATTTTAAAGAATCAAAGAATTGCATTTTGTATTCAATGTGTATACATGAGTAAGATTCACCTTGTAAGAAGCACTGGAAGGGGCCTTTGCAACTTCCCGAGGGAGGTTTCCTTTGGTCTCCTAGCAATCCACAATCCTATGGCCACGCATCGTGATTGTGATCTTTGACAAGGTGAGATAGTAACAAAAGTGGTTGGCTCCAATATTAGGGAAATTTGGGCAGAATGACGGCTTGAGCATTGAATGGAGAAATCTTATTGATTGGGGGACCTTGAGGCTTCATTTATAGGCTCGATGAATGGATTTTTTTTTTGAGTAAGATAAAAAAAATTATATTACTAAACGATGAAAATAAGTATACAACAGTTTACAAAAATGGTCTGCCCATGGAATGGATCAGACAAGGCTAGAAACTCCTTCAGCTGCCACTAAGATAGAACATTGAAAAACCTTAGAGATAACATATGGTGCGCATAGATGGTGCCCACAACGAATGTACATGGGATGTACCCATAGAAGAAACCACACAAATGGCCCACTTGACCTTATAGAGATAGATGATTTTCAAAAAAATATTGTTTTCCACCCAGTGGCCCCCTAGACCCCAAAATATTACACAAAAAACCAGAGATACCATATACCCTCTAATCCGGCAATGTGACCACAAAAAACCAAAAGGTGTAATAAAAAAAAGATGACACCATACAGCTTTCGAACTACACAGAGCCCTCAATTGCAGTATCTTCCTTTTCCCTCCGGTCTTCATTTTGGGCCATCTATTGGTGCTAAGTCATTGAAGAAGTTGAACTGCCCAGTGTTTCCTTGAGGATTGGCATCTTCTGCTTCGCCACCTGTGGTGGCCCTCCGTCTTCCTCATTCATAGCTTCATACTAGCTCGACTTGTGCTTAAAAGGGGGTTTTGTCACCTCCAGAACAACTTCCATTGAATTTATCTCCTGGAGCATAGTACCACGTAACCTTCCCAGTAACTCCTCCACTGATTCCTTGAAATTCTCTCATTCTATCATCAATCTTACCAGCAGGGTGCGGACTATCCAATATGGAATGGCTACCAACACCGTCCCATGCTCCTCTTCACATTTGTGAATTTCGTC
The DNA here is from genome assembly GCA_027924585.1 of Larix kaempferi. Classification (NCBI taxonomy): domain Eukaryota; kingdom Viridiplantae; phylum Streptophyta; class Pinopsida; order Pinales; family Pinaceae; genus Larix; species Larix kaempferi. The sequence goes on from BSBM01000289.1 coordinate 13,699,559, forward strand.
ACTCTCCCTCTCAGAGATAGCCACGTCGATGTGCTAACGAGTGGCGGCCATATAAATGTGGTTCCAGTAAACCTCATGAGTTTGGGCCTCGTTCCTTCTACCACCACCCTTGTGAATTCTCATGCACTGTCTCAGAGCCATGTGATACCCAGTGACTGCTCCCTCACAACTCTCTGCCAGCTGAGGAGAGGTCTCGTGGAAATATTGATGTATCTCTATTGCTTCCTTTCCTGTTTTGATGGCCTTTAAATAGCCATGGTCCCCCTTGTGTAGGATTTGGAGCCAAATAAATTCCATCTGCCTAGCGCTCATCTTCACACATTCAGTGATCTAGCTCCAATCTTCTTTCCCTTTCCGCATCCAGGTTGTGTTAGGTGAGATTGTACTCTGTACTCATCTATTTCATCCCATTGACCTTCTGCATTACATATCCTTTTGTTTCTTAACGAGTATGGTAGGATCATGGAGCTTTTCAGTCTTCTCCCCCATCCCATTTCCTTAATTCCGCACGCCTGCTGCTATCCCCTCATCACGGTGGTCTTAAAGGCCCCTCACTCTTCACTAACCCTCCATGTGTGCATTAAATTCCACCATCTGGCACTTGTCTGATGCCCCATGTGGGCGCTTCTCTCCAATAGGTGCTCCATCATCAAGGCCTAGGGACTATGATATGTCATGATCACCACCATACACGTGATTTAGGTCCTGAGTGGAAATATTCTGGCAATGGTTTTTTAGGGTCCTATTTCTAATGTCTTGCCACGACCCTCCCCCGAGAGTTAGCTTCTCCTGGACTCCATGGTTAGAGAGGTGATCCATCGGGATATTGGCTTTGCGTTTAGTGTGACAAAAAATGAAGGCGGGACCCTCCCTTAGGAGAAGGTAAAGTTGCTCAAGGTGTGCTTCAAGTCTCCAATTCTTTGCTACCTTTTTGGCTTACTTCCCGATTGAATTATTTTTTTCCATGTTTATGGTGATTTGCGAATCTCATTCGATGATGACCAACTGCCATCGTCTGTTAAGTGTGAGTTTGATCACCATCAATATGAGACCATCAAGTTCAGCTACATTGTTACTGGTTTCTCCCAAGAAACCCCAAAACATCCATATAATTTCCCCGGAGGATTCTTTTACTGCCCCTCCAAATCCCGCTGGGCCTGGGTTTCCCTTAGAGGCTCCATCAAAGTTCATCTTGAAGGTACCTTCGGGTGGACGCTTCCAAATTTCCTTCCTTCTTGAAATCTTAGCCATCGTTCTTAGAGGACCATTGTAAATTGGGATATTTTAAAGGTCCCAATTATGTAAGATCATAATCTCTGCTAACCCTGTTTGCATATCTTGAGCACTCCATTGATGGAGTTGGATCGTCTCCTTAATGTGATAATTTATGGTGGTCCAAACCTTCTCCTTGATTTTCCATTTTCCTTCAAAAATGTGTTTGTTCCTTTCCTTCCAGACTTCCTATACCAGAAATCTCGCAAACATATCCTAGATTCGATTTATCAAGTGGCTATGAAAAGGATTATCCCTCCATTCGGCTATGGAAATATCTAGACAACCTCTAACCCTTTAAGTTGCACCAAAGTTGTTTTCTTCTATATCCCACAGATCGGATGTGAATTTGCATTTGTCAAGAAGGAGATCAATAGTTTCACTCTCTTTGTTGCACAAGCTGCACCATGAAGGTCCCGAGAAACCTTTTTTCAGTAAGTTTTCCCAAGTTAGAATCCGACGGCGTGTCAGAAGCCATAAGAAAGTGGCAATTTTCATCCAGATATTTATAAACCAAATCTTCTTCCATTTGGGTTCCTTGGGGAGATTTGCATATCCCACATGTAGATGGGTTTCCTCTTAGTCGCCCCATCTGAGTTTAACCTTCCCTTTCTGGATGGTGATTTTACGATCTTGTAGAAGGTTCACCAATGTAATACCCCTAGAACTTTGATTGAAGTTAAATACTTTGTAATATTGTTTTAATTATTGTTGAACAATTAATTGACCAAGTGTGGTCCAAGACACTTGTGTGAGGATTTGTAATTATTATTATTATTTAATAAATATAAACAGGATAATCCAATCTGAAGTAGCTGTTGAAAGAGTGTTTGCTGACCCACAAGGAGAAATGGCAAGTGTTGAACAAAACTACCATAGTGGTGAAACAAATATTTAATACCTCAACAAGTGCAGGAGGCATCATCACTATTTTTCAGGTCATAACTCCAGATGGAGGTTCTAGAGCAGGAGGCTCATGAGAGATCTAAGTCCTAGGAAAAGCTAAAAATGCATTCCCATCAGACAAGCATGAGGATTGGATGGAAGAGGGAAATATCATTGTTGAGTAAAGGAGTGGAACTGAGTGATAATTCAGAATTGGTTCAATAGTCTTTGTCCTTGTGGTCCAACGAATAGGATCAGGGGTTTCAGAACAAGTAATCTTGGTTGTTCTGGAAGATTGGTTGGGAGGAACGACGACCTTCATATTGGATTCGGTCTGTCTTACTGTCAGGTTATTATCACTTGTTATTTAGTATTTAGTAATTTGTTTCTGTCTAGTGTTACTGCAGAATGATGAACTGTATGTTAATGTTCTATTTTGAAATATATTTAGATGATCATTATTTATCCTAGAAAGTACAAATCTACATTATTGTTCTGTTCCCATTATACTTAACAGATTTTGTTGGCTATATTACTCTTTCACTACTAATTTTCTGATATAACGCTGTTTCCCTGCGATAGTTTAAAGTTTATAAATCTGGCATGTAGACCCGGGGTTTTATAATTTATAACCTGGCAAACGATTGGGTATCTATTAATCAAGCATTATAAATTTATATTTAAACATAAAGCATTATATATACTCAAGGTAGATAACACAGATATAATTTATTATTACAGAGACAACATGTATAAATCTAGTCATTTAGACACAAAACCGTATGGTTCAAACTCATAAGTAAAACGAGTTATGCGCATATAGAATGCAATAAATATACTTATTTTTATACAGTTGAAACAAAACTTCGTAATAAGTCAAGGACTTCAAGAGGCGAAAGGCTTCCACAATATAAATAGAGTTTATCAAATACATTTCAACATAGATTCTTTTCGCAGAGCCGAAAGGCTTAAAGAATAACAAAATTTGTTTTCAGAAGTAAAACGAATCATATGTATATAAAGCCGAAAGGCTTAACATCGATTCCACACATTTGAATCCTACTGTAATAATATACAGAGACAAAATATTAATAATGGAGACGTCGCGTACACAGAGCCGAATGGATTTTATATAGACAAATATATAAGTACAGAGCCGAAAGGCTCAGTCGTATAAGAACAATAAACTCAGTATTAATAAGCAAACATTGATTCACATCCAAAGCTGCAAGCTTTTAAATTAGAGAACCCTCATTTAAAATACATAGAGGAAGAATAACGTCTCCGTTAAGACCAATCATTCTCTTAAAGTCGAATAGCTTGCTTGCATAAAATGTTAAATACTGAGCCGAAAGGATTAAGTTCAGAATCATAAAATATTGTTAGTAAAGAGCTCCTTTACATAGAAAAACACTTAACACAGAAACAACAAGGTAAATGGGGAGGCCGTAAGGCTAACCCTAATCACCTGTAAACTCAAAAATTCACTTGGGAAAATGTGAAAGCATTGCCCAAAGCTTCTTCTTACTAATCTCAAACTAAACGCAAAGCACGACTAACTACCACTTAAAACTTGTGCAAAGACGAGGGTAAGCTTAGCTAAGTCTGCACCCAACACCGGGTTGATAATATTATACATGCATACACAAACATGAACGCAGTGTTAACTAATGGAGGAAACCGGTAAGAAATAACAAAAGGGTAAGAGTTAAATGTTGAAAGAACATTTACCTAGTCTTGATGTAAGCAAGTTTGAATTGCGCCTAGAACCCGAAACCATTGCAGGGTCCGAGCAACCCTTGCTCATTGACATTGCATCCTGAACCTGCACAAAATCAAAGGGTAGTTAGGTTATGTCTTAAACAGAGAAATTAACCATTAAAATTATTAAGCTAAGATGGAGAAGACAGTTACCTGAGTGCCAAGTCGCAGCACAAGTAAACAAGGAATAACTCTGGTTCGAATCAACAAACCCTACATTACACAAGCACCGAAACTCTTAAGGAAATTTTTCCCAAGACGCAGAAGGAACCTCTGTTTGAAACCACCAAACTCATACAAGAACTAAAGAAACTCGTAACAGAGATCTATCCACTGTGAAACGCTCTACGATCTCTCCAAGATAGTTATTACGTTAACATCATCAAATTCAACGAAAATGGTGTTGCTACGCAACAGGGATAAACCTTGTGCGTGTACAGAAACCCACTGCAACAAAACCACTAGCAGAGTGCCTTCGATGCCTCTAGCTTGCATCGCAACAATGAAACCCTGGGTACATCCCTCGGCAAGTTACCAAGAATGTAACTGCATTGATTGGGACAAATAACCAAACCTTTCTTTGATTGAGACTCTCCAGATCAACGGTGAAGTAACAACAATATTTCACACTTGGACGATCAAGATCCTTCTATGTCCACGAGACAGAATGAGTAGTTAAGACTTGGCTACGATCAATATCCCGACATCAAGTCGATGGGACAACTCTGAGCATTGCATTTAAGTTGAAATACGTTATGTCACATGGCTTGTGCCATGTCGTGTGCCACAATTACACAATTGTAAGATTGTGCACATGGCTCACTAGCAGGCAGATCGACGTTACAAGCTGAATCTTGTCATTACAAACTATTAACGTATTAAGTTATGGCTTGGCTTAAAATACACAAGCCTATAGTCAAAAGCATATCGAAGCACATCTACTCCTCATAATATAAATCAAATGCTTTAACAATAGGTCCATAGCATATGCTTGTGCAAGATCGAGTTTTATCATTAAACACTTTGGGTATAATACTTATACATAAGGTAAGTCTTAAACATATACAAATGCATATGAATTCATAAAAGCCATAGTTAACATTTATGCCATGTACCATTATAAATTTTAATCCGACCATGGTATCCATGCCATAGGCTGGCACATTGTATAATAATATCAACTTGTATTAACATGATAATAACATAGATTCATTTGACATAGTAGTAGTATTGATGGGATAAATAGCTTGGCTTAGGCCGTAACATCGGCTATTGAGCTTTATGAACAAAGCTATTTATCATAACCATAATAGGCTCTCGACAGTTATTAAGCCAAACCATAGTTGTAGTAGAAACATAAAGTCGTCACTTAAAGGATGCCAGTTTATTCTGCAAACTACGTCATCAATTACATTAACTGTAAAAACATCAGAATTCAAATTATACCTGATCGACGAGAGATGTTGAGTATTATTGCATCCTTGTCAATTGTATACCTGCGACATAAGAATTAAATGTCATCATAAATGCTTATACATTTTTTTTTATTTGAGTAAATTTTGGGTTGTGACAAAATGGTATCAGAGCACGATTACAAACACTAGGCCCGAAGGTAGGCTCAACACGTATGGTCATGACGATACAAAAATAAAAACTAACTTATGTTTTCTTTATGGTTATTTCAGGAATAGAAATATAACTTCTATTGTGCAGGAAAATGGAAGGAGTAGAAACATCTGCTCACAAAGGATCACATCATAGTGAACAAGAAAATCATGAACAAGGAAATATTGATAACGGTAATCTATGGGTTGATTTGAATGAAACTAGGAATGATAATCAATCCGAATTCTTACAAACAGTCAAAGAATTAAAGGCAGAAATACGAAGTGTAAAAGAGGATAATGAACGTATCCTAAATGCACAAGAAGAGTTAAACAATGTTCTATTTAATAAGATACATGGTCAAGAAACAATAAATAACAAACTATCAAATGAAGGAATTATGAAAACTGCATCATATAAGCGAAAGGCACGAAAATTAAATTTTTCAGATAATGAAACTGATTCATCTAGGGGAGATTCAATAAGGAAAAGTACAAAGAAGTATAATACCAGTGAAAGTAGTGACAACGAACAAATTAAGAAAAAGAGTAAGCACTACGAAGAAATTACTGGGTAGTTTAAGAAAATAAAATCATTTATCTTTAATGGTGAAGTTGAAGCCGGAGAAGAAGCTGAAGCATGGTTGTCCGGAATGCATAAGTACTTTTAGATTTATAATTATTCTACTGAATTAAAGGAAAAAATGGCCATTTATAATATGTCCAGAAAGGCAGATATATGGTGGCAAGACATTAAAAAGGTGAAAAATTTAAAATAACGTCATGTAACATGGAACTCTTTTAAGAAACTGTTTAAAAGGAAATATTTATCTGAACAGTATTATGAAGAAAAGGCTAAAGAATTTTATGATATGAAACTTGGAACACCAACTATGAAGGAATTATGCAGCAAATTCTTAAGTTTACTTCGATATGTACCCTACATCATTGAAGATGAACCAAAATTACAACGGCTCCTAAGTTGTTTGCTAGTAATATATAAAGAAAGGATTGAATATGATAATCCTAAAACTTTGGAAGAAGCAATGAGGAAGGAAAATTTCTGCTATGAACAAAATAAAAATAGAAAAGATAACATACCATCCTGGAAAGGAAAAAGTTATGATCAAAATAAAAGAGGAACTAAGTTTTTCGGAAATATTGGAAGTAACTATAAAGGTTATGAAGGGAATAATTACAGAAACAGACCTCAAAATGCAATGAATAACCAAAGAAGAGATGTGTCTGCTACATATAACAAAGTTAATAATAAAAAAGAATCTTTGAAATGTTGGGAGTGTGGGGAGCCACACTATTTTAAAAATTGTCCAAAGAGAAGAAAGTATGTTAATAATTTACATTCTATTCAAGAAGATGCTACTGTGGGAGATGTGGCCAAAAGCATACCAAGGATTAGCGCAGCATTGGAGAATCGACAAGCAGATCATCAATCGACAATGGTCGAAATCGAATGTATGTTAAAAGACAAACCTATTTCTATGTTGATAGATCCAGGTGCAAGATTAAGTTATATATCTCCAAGATTGGTAGAAGCATGTAAACTTCAGCAAGATAAGTTTGAAAAGTCATGGTTGGTTCAGCTTGCTACTGGAACAAAAAGGAAAGTAACTAACTTTGTTAAAAACTGTGAGTTTTTCATGAATGAATTTAAGACATATGCAAATTTGAATGTTTTACCTTTGGGATCTTATGACATGATAGTAGGAATGGATTGGTTAGAAAAGCATTGGGTGATTCTAAACTGCCATGATAAAACTTTTACATGCAATGATGAAGAAAATAATTCTGTTGTAGTCAAAGGAATTCCTAGGAATGTTATGATTAGAGAAATATCTGCTTTGCAAATGAAAAGATCTGCTAGGAAAGGCTGTAAAGTTTTTGCTGTTCACATACTTGATGATAGAGATAAAAATGATAAAATGGGTATAAATGATATTCCAATACTGAAAGAATTCAAAGATGTTTTTTCGAAAGAAATTCCAGGATTACCTCCTAAAAGAGAGAAATATTTTACAATCGATCTCATACTAGGAGTAGTACCAGCTTCAAAATCTCCTTATTGAATGAACATACTGGAATTGAAATAATTAAAATCTCAGATTCAAGAGTTAATTGACAAGAAATATATCCGACCAAGTGTATCCCCTTGGGGAGCGCTGGTAATATTTGTGAAGAAAAATGATGACTCTCTAAGACTGTACATCGACTATAGACAACTAAATAAGATGACAATTAAAAATAGATATTCGTTACCACCGATTGATGATTTATTTGATCATTTCAGAGGTGCAACTATATTTTCCAAAATAGATTTGCAATCGAGATATCACCAAGTAAGAGTAAAAGATGAAGATATATATAAAACTGCTTTTAGGACCATGTACAGTCATTATGAGTTTGTCGTGATGCCCTTTGGGTTGACAAATGCACCAGTAGTGTTTATTTGTTTAATGAATAATGTAGTGAGTAAACACCTAGACAAATTTGTAGTCGTGTTTATCGATGATATATTAATTTAATCTAAAAATGAACAAGAACATGAAGTACACTTAAGAATTTTACTACAAGTATTAAGGGAACAAGAACTCTATGCAAAATTCAGTAAGTGTGATTTCTTTAAAGATAGAATTCAGTATTTAGGACACGTGATAACTAAGGAAGGAATATCAATTGACCCTGATAAAGTAAAAGCCATAATGGAATGGTCAGTTCCTAAAGACGTATCTCATATACGATCATTCATGGGAATCACAGGTTATTACAGAAAATTTATTGAAGGTTTTTCAAAAATTGCATACCCTATAACTTCATTACAGAAGAAGGGAAAGAAGTTTGATTGAATAATAAATGTGAATATAGTTTTAATAAACTGAAACACTTGTTAACAACAACTCATATTTTAAAGATTGCAGATCCTTACAAGGAATTTACTATTTGCACGGATGCATGCAAGGAAGGTTTAGGAGGAGTGTTGATGCAAGATAACCATGTTGTGGCTTATGAGTCTAGAAAACTAAAAGAACATGAAAGAAAATATGCAACTCACGATTTAGAGTTGGATGCTATAATACATGCACTAAAAATGTGGCGACATTATCTTATTGGTAGACGAATTTTACTAAAATTTGATAATGTTAGTCTAAAATATCCTTTTGATCAGCAGAATCTAAATGCAAGACAAGCTAGATGGATGTTTTTCTAAGTGAATATGATTTCTAAATAAAACACATAAAGGGGAAAGAAATAAAGTAGTAGACACTTTGAGTCATCATGCTTATATGTTATATGTAACTACAAGCAGCAGTTATAAAACATATTTGGGATTAAAAATACAAACAACAACAAGCGTTGATGATGAATATCATAAATTGAAAGATAAAACAACAGAAAATGAAACAAACCAAATAAAAACAGATTTTAAATTGAGCAGAAAAGCATTATTAATGTATAAGGACAGGTTATATGTACCTAATTCTGCAAAAGTTAAGCTATTAATTATGAATGAAATGCATAAGACACCTTATTCAGGACACCCTGGATACTAGAAAATGATTACCATGTTGAGGAAAGAATTTTATTGGCCTAATATGAAAAATGAAGTTGCAGAATATATAGCTAAATGCATGGAATGTCAGCAAGTTAAAACATAACATCAACATCCAGCAGGGTTATTGCAGCCCTTACCCATTCCAGAATGGAAGTGGGAGGTCATTAGTATGGACTTCATAATAGGTTTTCCTAAAAATGCTAAACATAATGATTCTATAATGGTTGTTGTAGACAAGCTAAGTAAGGCATCACATTTTATTCCTATTAAATCTACATACAAAGCTATTCGTATTGCTGATATATTTATGAGAGAAATTTTCAGATTGCATGGTGTACCTAAGATAATAGTTTCCGACAGAGATACAAAGTTTACAAGAAATTTTTGGAAGGCTTTGTTTAAAGGGTTAGATACTAAACAAAATTCAAGTACATCTTTTCACCCTCAAACAAATGGACAGACAAAAAGAGTAAATCATATCTTAGAAGACATGCTTAGAATGTATGCTATGGATAAACATGGAAAATGGGAAGACTATTTACATTTGGTTGAATTTGCTTATAATAGCCAATTTCAAGCTTCTGCTAAGATGAGTCCATTTGAAATACTTTATCGATGAAAATGTAACACTCCAGTTTCTTGGAGTAGTCCAGTTGATAGATTAATGTTAGGTCCTGAAGTGTTAAAGGATATGGAACTAACTATGAAACAGGTACAACAAAACTCGAATATAGCTCAAGATAGACAAAAGAGCTATGCAGACTTAAAAATAAATCAAAGAGAGTTCCAGGTGGGAGATCATGTTTATGTAAAAGTAAAACCAAGGAAGAGTTCTTTAAGATCGGGGAAGTGTGCTAAACTAGCACCCAAGTATTGTGGCCCTTTTGAAATATTAGACCGGGTTGGATCGATAGCTTATCGATTGGCATTAACACCTATGGTAAAAGTACATAATGTTTTTCACGTTTCCTTGTTAAAGAAATACATACATGATGCTACTAATGTTGTGGATTGGAATATTATTCAAGTGGAACACGAAGGAGAATTCCAAGTGGAACCAGAATGCATTTTCGACAGGAGGGAGCTTATCCATCGGAAACGCATTATTGGGAAGGTAGAGGTGCAACGGATTCACCTTATCCCAGAAGAATCTACTTGGGAATTGGAAAGTAATATGCGGGAGGCATATCCAATTCTGTTTCAAGAAGAAACAATGGAAGATTGAATAACATCGAGGATGATGTTATCTTTAAGGGGGGTGTATGTAATACCCCTATAAATTTGATTGAAGTTAAATACTTTGTAATATTTTTTTAATTATTGTTGAACAATTAATTGACCAAGTGTGGTCA